>CM046967.1:49390174-50590174 GCA_025698475.1 Gossypium anomalum | reverse complement strand
CCTCACTTATTAATATTAATAGTTTTAAATTTAAAAATTAAAAAAAGAAAAATTAAAGATGATATGAATCTCAGATGTATAGGATCTTCATTATAAAGGAATTAGCTTATGAAAATATGTTAAAAGATTCAAATTTCCTTATACAAAATGAAATAAACATATTCATCTAAAAAATTGCAAATTTGATTCTATTTCAACCAAATTAAATACAAAGATGATGTGATATCATAGCGATGGTAATTAAATTCAATATTCTTCCATTTGAATTTCTAGTTTGAATCATATTATTTAATGATATATAGGTTTGAAATGAAAATAATGATGAGATGTTACCATCAAATCCATTAAAGTCGCAAAGAGATGTTTTTGAACAAAATGATTGAATCACAAAATGAACAAATCCATTCAACTAAAACTGATAATTGGAGGCAAATTGATTCAAAAAAAGTAAAGGTATCAACAATATCAAAACAACAAGGGAAGCATGAGTTCTTTTTTATATTATAATATATATTTTTTAATTTTACAAGTGAATTAAAAAATAATAAGTGAATTTTTAGTTATATTAATTTTATTAAGAAACTGATAAATTCGTTTTATTTATTTATTCCGTTGAAGAAAAAAAAGGAAGATATAATCCTAAAACTAACAAGCAGGGCAAAGAACCAAAAGTCACAACAGCTGCTACAAAGAGTTGGATCTCAAAAAAAGGAAAAGAAAATCAACCAAGTCAGGCCAAATTGCGTACACATGAGAACAAGAGAGACTCATCTGGGTAATTTTAACCAACCACGATGAAGGCAAAAGCAACACTTGTTTCATTTAGTGTCTAACTCTAATATTTTCAAATAGATTGATTAATAAAATTATTCATGAATTATATTATATTTTTGTATATTGTTTTCACGTGGTTTTTGCATGTAAAGCAAAATAAAAGTAAATATTAGTTCACTGATTGTCTAATATTTAACTAATACTAAGCGGTCAGATCATAATACGAAAAAACAACTTATATTAAGAGGCGAACCTAAAAGTTTCATTGTCTAATCAGAAATTAGCAAACCGATTAAAAGACTAATATCTCAGCTATCAAGTCCAATTGGAGAGATGCCTTATCTCGGGCATCGAAGTAGATGACTTCCAAAAAATATAAACATAGATGTGACTGATTGTACTGACAATACATCAGACTAAGCCCAAGGAGAATAGATCCTAAATCTGTTTATAGATTTATTCACGTGTGACATTCATAGTATAACATACCTTAATCTTATGTGGATGATGGACTATGTATATGTGACTCTATACTTTGATGTAAGTAAAAGCCTAAGTTCAAATAGATAAGGAATCGAAAGCTGATGCATTGGGTATACGATTTCTGCAGTACGTAGCAACATTCGCAATAGTGGAATTCATAGCATAAGATATAGGTAAATAATATTCTCTCATTGGCATTACATGATAGATAAAAAGTAAACATAGCCACGAGTCGTTCGTCTTTGCCTTGAATGACTTGATTACTATTTGATAGTAGTTGACTTTTCATGAAGGAGATGTAATGGTAACCATGAGATAAAATAGGATCATATTAGGAGAACGAATTTATTCCAAAGAGATTATAGATATCTTATGATGGTAACACACTTAAGATAATGTCATTGGACGAGCATTGATCGAGTTGCTTTCATAATTGTATGTCATCAGGGAGAGCTCAATCATGATATTATATGGCTTCGTTACTAAATGAGTTTATAATTACTAGGTTAAAAACTGGAACTTAATTATAAACCATTTGAGCACAAATCACATATGTTAAATCAATCCCTACACTAGCTCATTGAAACTGGAAATGAATTGCATATTGAATCAAATGAACAAAAATGGTAAAATTAGAGAAATGGGAAACATTCAAAAATGAATATGGTTTTCTCACTGAATGGAAATGACTTGAAAAATTAATTTATGGTTTTTATAATAATTAATTGAAGTTCGAAAATGGAATTAAATTAATTGGTTATAGTGAATCTGTTAAATGCAGAAATATTAAATATATTTTATCATAGATTCTTTTACGGTAAAGTTGTCATGATTTTAACGGAATTAGAATCAGGTTGAGAAAAATATTTAATTAGAAAATTAATTAATTTAAATTAATTTATGATATTTATTTAGGAAAATAGAAAAAAATATATTGGGTTGGATTAAATTATAAAGTGCTGGGTTAAAAGTCCATGAAGCATTTATAATTAGACCTGATATGGGAGAGACCCAAAAGCTTCTAATGCTAATACGTGGGGGAAAACAAACCTAGTATATTTAACTAGGGTTGCAGGCCCTCCCTCTCCTAGTTAGACTAGGATTTTGTTTTTATATTGAAATAGACTTCTACTAATTCAACGAGGGCTTAACTTCTTCTCCCTATAAATAGATGGCATCGATAGCGAACCCTTATTTGAGACATCATCTCCTGTAAACTGCTCTTTCTCGTTTACAAAAAACTTTTATTCCTCTCATGTTAGTACAGAAGGGAAGTGCTCATAAGGACCGCCATTGCATTTGGTCAAAAGATAGGCCCCGTTGTTCGATCTACCACAAGGAAGGCGCCGACTTTAGTGGTCTTACCCATTGTCAGATCCACCGAAATGAGACCTTTTGTTTGAAACACGCCACCATCAAAGCTGGTAACTGATATAACTTTGAGATCTTGTTATTTTTCCTGAAAATAGTGATAATTTATTTTTTTAAGTATAAATTATATTTTCCGGAATAACAATTTTATTGGTTTCTATTGAGAGAGAATTTTGCTTTCCTACTAAAAGTAAAGTAAACAATTTCTAGTTGTGTTTAATTCTTCATTCGAACCCACACTCGACGCAATTTGTGGTACAAGAATAGCAAAGAAGATCATTCAGTTAAAAGTTAGGAACGATAAGGATTTGTCTAGCCAAAAACACAAGTGCAATTTCGATAAAAGGTTTATTGCTATAAATATCACTAACAAGCTCGGTTTTCAAAATTTTAATTTTTCGCTATGTAAGAAAATCATTTTTTAATAGATTTTTTTTCGACAATTGCTATCAGAGCCAAGTTGTGTTATGTTTTTAGTATAAATCGATACCAAAATTTTTCTCTTCATGTGTGATCAATTTTGATAAGATGTGACATTCTTATAATTATATATGTGTTTAAGGGAATGTATGCGAATGAATGTATGTTATTATTTTATAATATATGATAAAATAATTTTTTCAAAGTTGTGATTCTTAAAAAAGTAAATGTAATTTTTAGTAATTTCTTGGGTATATATAAGTTATATCGTGGACTATTATCTCCACATAGGATTTAATTTTATTATTTTAGAAAAAATTATGTAAGCTGAAAACGGACTTAAAACCTATGTAACCTATCTATTTTAGTGGAACTTGGAGAACCAAGATGCATCCAGGCTAAATGAGACGATGTAAACCCGACCCAGCCAAACCAGAAAAAGACCAATGGTGGTCTGGCAGTACGAGGTTACCGGTGGTCCAACGGTAATGATCAACAATAAGGGTTGACGGTGCTCAAGATGGTCTGACAATGGTCAATGACAGCGGTGGCAGCATGAAAATGACAACAGAAAAACAATGATGATAGAGGTGTGAACAGGAACCACAGCAGAAGTTTGTGGTGGCAAAATAAAAGACCCAAAGCATGTTTTAGGGTGAACTTTGTAATCTTTTTTTAGGATGGAATCATGAAAACTTTTCCTAGTTATGGTCATTTAAATTTTATACTTTTATATGTGATATCATGATGATATTTATTTGACTGCGAATGTTTATGCATATGTATGATAAGCATGTCATATAATTTAAGGAAAGAATGTCACATGCACTTGCCATGCATATATTGATCATCCATGATTAAAACTAGACATTAAGAACCTTGCATGTTTTTAAAAGATTGAGTGGGTGAAGGTCTCTAAACAAGACCTACGGCCTCCATCAAAGGTCTCTTATAATGGCATGGTAATTTAACTACCCCAATGTAGGATTGTCATGTGGACCTCACTGAGGAGATTTCTTGAAAGTAAGAAAAATTATCTTGTAATTGCATGATAGTTGGTCAGCCCTGATGCAGGTATTATCGTGCGATATAACAAAAAGTTTTTCTTCTAAGAAGACAACTAGTTACAACATGTTACTTGGTGAGATTGTCCCAAGATGACTCATTTATGGTGTATGATTTGATGAATGCTGAGTTTATGGTTATACACTCAAGATCATCTAGTTAATTAACTTTCTAAGAATCTATGCTTAAGTTAGAATGATGACCAAACGTTAAACGATTATCAGTACGTGTGAATACGTAAGGAATAGGTTCATGTACTAATTGGATGGAAATCCATGTTCTTATTAATTGGGGGAGAGGACTTATGACATTTACAAAGGTAGTCCGTTGGGACGGTAAACATAAAATAGGTAGTCCGCCGAGACAGTAAACACGAGGTGATCCGTTAGGACTGAAGAAATAAGTATCGAAAAGGTTAAAATACCATAGCTCGGCTAAGACAAATAATACAATCTGTCTATATGTGAGAACTGATAGTCCGCTAGGATATTAAATATGAGGATTATGCTGAGTCAGACCATGGACGCGTGACATTAAGACATTTTAGAAAGACCGTCGAATTGGTAAATGTAAAATGTACACCATGGGCTAATGCAGAAAGAGAAGAGTGAATGATGCGCTAAGTTATAAGTATGCAACCACAAGATGCACCAAAGGGGCGTGGATATCTGAATTTATGAAGGGATTCGCTAAAGAGGATGAAAAATGTGGTCAACAGTAAGACAATTGAACCCTCCATAGAAGTGAAGAATCTTATAAGAAAGCAAAAGCAAGGAAAAACCCTATTGGTTTAATGTCAAGAGCCCTAGGCCAATGAAATTGGCAACTAGCCTATCGAGTGGAAAAGAGGCCGCAAATGGTTAATTGTTCGGAATAGATTGTCAGCACAATATGATAATTCAAAGTGACATTAGGTGATCAAGCAAAACCAAACCATAGGGATCCGTAGGTGAAGATCCGCTAAGGGCGAGATAAGTCAGTTGGCAACTGCGTGGACAACAGGTTGCCAATAATAGCGGAGAATGAAAAAAAAGCCAGAAGCTATAAGGGAATTGGAGAGACTACCTCAACTCCAATAAAATATGTGATATATCAAGAAGAGACAAGGAGTTGAAATCTTTGCCCAAAACTTATTTATCGTTCTCTTGCAAATGATTTTATTATGTTTAGCAGATTCTCACTAAGTTCATCAAAACTTATGGATTTCATTTCTTAATTGTAGGATAAAGCGTGACAAGTGAATCGAGTGGAGGGACCAAGCTAGTCATTGCCAGATCAATGTAGCATAGTAGATGTTGTATGTGTATATAGAATGGCACCTGTAGAGGCCTCATCTTGGGGGTTAATGCAACACATGTAGTAGTAAGACCATATATGTAAATAGTGAAATTGCATACGGAGGCTAAGGCAATAATAAATTGTTATGAGTTATATTAGTCTATGTATTGGTGGGAACAGACCTATGTGAAAAAGTTGTTTTGAATATAAATTTGATCATGAATGTATAGTAATGATTAATGAGTTCTTGTGGCATCCAGTACTCGAGCCCAACAATCGGGTCGGGTATAGAGTGTTACATGCCGTGCCAATACATCGGACTAGACCCAAAGAGAATAGATCCTAAATCTATTTATGGATTTATTCACTTGTGATGTTCATAGTGTGACATACCTTACTCCTGAGTGGATGACGGACTATGTATACATGACTTCTATACTTTGATGTAAGTAAAAGCCTGAGTTCAAATAGATAAGGAACTGAAAGCTGGTGCGTTGGGTATATGACTTTTGCAATATGTAGTGTCATTCACAATAGTGAAATTCATAACCCAAGATATAGGTAAATGATACTCTCTCATTGGCATTACATGATAGATTAAAAGTAATTGTAGCCACGAGTCGTTCATCTTTATGATGAATGACTTGATTACAATTTGATAGTAATTGATTTTTCATGAAGGAAAACATAATGGTTACCATAAGATAAAATAGGATCATATTGGGAGAACGAATTTATCCCAAAGAGATTAAGGATATCCTATGAGGGTAACACACTTATGACAAGGTTATTGGACGAGAACTGATCGAGTTGCTTTTGTAATGATATGTCATTAAGGAGAGATCAATCATGATACTATAATGGAATGACTTTGTGACTAAATGAGTTTATAATTAATAAGCGAAAACCTATAACTTAATTATAAATCATTTGAGCCCTAATCACATATGTCTAATCGGTCACTCCGCTAGCTCATTGAAACCGGAAATGAATTGCATGTTGAATCAAATGAACAGAAATGGTAAAGTTGGAGAAATGGGAAACATTCTAAAATAAATGTAGTTTCTCGCTAAATGGAAATGACCTGGAAAATTAATTTATGGTTTTTTGAATTGTTAATTAATTAATTAATTGAAGTTAAAAAATGAAATTAAATTAATTGATCATAGTGAATCCTTTGAATGTAGAAATATTAAATATATTTTCTTATAGATTCTTTTATGGTAAAGTTGTCATGATTATAATAGAATTAGAATCGAGTTAAGAAAATTATTTAATTGGGAAATTAATTAATTAATTAAAATTAATTTGTGATGTTTATTTTGGAAAATAGAAAAAAATATGTATTAGGTTGAATTGTAATAGCCTATTTTTAGTCAAATCGGAACAGTAGTTTCGAGACCAAAAATCTGAAGTCGAAATAATTATTTTATTATTAAATTAAGGTCTACATTCAGAACAATGTACGGACATTATCAATTTCTTGTTATGCCATTTGGATTAACTAACGCTCCTGCAATTTTTATGGATTTGATGAATCGAATCTTTAGAATGTATTTAGACAGATTTGTTGTTGTATTCATTGATGACATTTTGGTCTATTCCCGAGATGAGTTTGAGCATGCTGAACATTTGATAATTGTATTACAAACATTGAGAGATAAGCAATTGTTTGCTAAATTTAGCAAATGCGAGTTTTGGCTCCGAGAGGTTGGATTTTTGGGGCATATTGTTTCAGCGGAAGGTATACGAGTTGATCTGAGTAAGATTTCAATAGTTGTTGACTGGAAACTACCAAGAAACGTGTCTAAAGTCAAAAGTTTTCTTGGATTAGCTGGCTCCTATCTACATTTTGTAAAAAGATTCTCAATGATTGATACACCTATGACTCGATTGTTACAGAAAGATGTGAAGTTTGAATGGTCTGAGAAATGTAAATAGAGTTTTGAAAAGTTGAAAGCACTGTTAACTGAAGCACCAGTTTTAGTTCAACCTGAATCAGGTAAAGAGTTTGTGATTTTCAGTGATGCGTCATTGAATGGTTTGGAATGTGTTTTGATGCAGGAAGGCGAAGTGATAGCTTATGCTTCCAGACAATTGAAGCTACATGAAAAGAATTATTCGACACACGATTTAGAGTTGGCCGCTATTGTTTTTGCATTAAAAATTTGGCGACATCATTTATTCGATGAGAAGTGTCATATCTTTACCGATCACTAGAGCTTGAAGTATCTAATGTCTCAGAAATATTTGAATTTGCTACAACGAAGATGGCTCGAGTTGTTGAAAGACTATGAGTTAATGATTGATTATCATTTGGGGAAAGCGAATGTAGTTGCGGATGCTCTGAGTAGAAAATCTTTGTTTTCTTTACGGGCAATGAACACATAGTTAACTTTGTCTGATGATAGTTTAATTTTAGCTGAGTTAAAAGCTAAACTGTTATTTTTACAGTAAATTTGCGAGGTGTGATAATGAATTGCAAGCTAATAGAGTACAATGCAAATTGACTGCTGATTCAGAATATCAGATCAGATTCGATGATTGTTTGATGTTCCGAGATAGAATTTGTGTATCGAGAAACTCTGAGCTTATTCAGAAAATTCTACGCGAAGCACACAGTGGTTGTTTATTTGTTCATCCAGAGAGTACTAAAATGTATAATAAACTGAAATAGTTGTATTGGTGATCGGTCATGAAATGAGACATTTCAGAGTTTGTGTCAAGATGCTTGGTTTGTCAGCAAGTCAAAGCCAAAAATCAAGTGCCTTCAGGACTACTACAGCCGATAATGATACCAGAGTGGAAATGAGATAGAGTTACGATAGATTTCGTATTAGGGTTACCCCTGTCTCTAAAAAAGAAAGATGTTATTTGGGTTGTTGTTGATTGTTTGACAAAATCGACACGTTTCATTCTAGTACGTACAGACTTTTCACTCGATAGATTAGCTAAATTATACATCTCTGAGATTGTCAAATTGCATGGAGTACCAGTTTCTATTATTTTGGATAGAGATTTGAGGTTTACGTCGCAATTTTGGAAGAAATTACAAGAAGCTTTAGGTATGCAGTTGCACTTTAGTATTGCTTTTCATCTTTAAATCGACGGTCAGTCTGAGAGAGTAATTCCGATTCTCGAAGATATGCTTTGTTGCTATGTTTTAAAGTTTGAAGGCAACTGGGAAAAATATTTACCGTTGGTTGAATTCGCATATAACAATAGTTTTCAATCGAGTATAAAGATGGCACTATATGAAGCTTTGTATGGTCGTAAATGCCGAACTCCTTTATACCGGATCGAGCTTAGTAAGAAAAAATACACGGGGTTGATTTGATCAGAGAGATTGAAGAGAAAGTAAAAGTAATCCGTGACAGTTTGAAAGTAGCTTCAGATCGATAGAAATCGTATGTGGATTTGAAACGTAAAGACATTGAATTTCAAATCGGCGACAGAGTACTTTTAAAAGTATCTCTGTGGAAAAAGATTCTTCGATTTGGTCGCAAAGAAAAATTGAGTTCGCGATTTATCAGGCAGTATGAGATTATTGAAAGAATAGGGCCAGTGGCATATTGGCTAGCTTTTACATCAGAATTAGAAAAGATCCATAATGTGTTTCATGTGTCGATATTACGCTGATATAGATTAGATCCATCACACATAATTTCTCCAACAGAGATTGAAATTCAGCCTCATATGACGTATAACAAAGAACCACAAATCTAAAGTCAAAATAATTATTTTATTATTAAATTGAGGTCTACATCATGATAGTATGATTGTATGAAAATTTTGTTAAGAAATTTTATTGTTTGAATGTTCAATTTGATAAAAAGGACTAAATCAAGTAAAGTGTAAAAGTTATGTTCTAATAGCTAAAGGTGTCTAATAGTTATGGAACCTTAAAGTGGAGGTCCTTATGTGGTAAATAGCCCGTTAATGAGCTAGTGGATGATAGTGGCTTGGTATTTGGTATAATTAATAAGTGTTTTAAAGGTTAATTAAGTAAATTAACAATTAAGTGATAAATAAATAAAACAAAACAATTTTATTATCTCTTATCAACTTCTCCAACTGAAAATAGGGTGAAAAGAAGCCATTTTTAAGCTTCAATATTCGGCCAAGGAATTTTTGTCCAATTATGTATGATTTTTGTCCCATTTTTAATGATTTCTATGTTTTTGAGATCGTTGCAGCTTAATCTAGCTAGCCCAAGGACTAATTTGCAAAACTGTTAAAGGTTTAGGGTTTTTTCATTGATGAATGTATATGTATTTTGATGTTTGATGATAGAAAATAAATGGTTTTTGTTAAATAAACAACATTTGTTAAGGGATTTTTGATAAAATTTTCAATTAGAGATTTGTTTGTGAAATGTGGAAATTTTGTGGTAGAAATGTGAAATAAATGAAAAATATGGGCTGTTATGTTAATAAGGGAAATTCGACTAGCATGGGTAGGGACCTAATTGCATGAATTTGTATTTTTGTGAGCTAAGGACTAAATTGTAAAGAAGTTAAACTATTAGGGGTAGAAGTGTAATTTTTCCATAATGTGATTTTTGGGCTAAATTGAATAAGTTAAATTTGATATTATATAGATCAAGAAAAACGAGGTTCAGATCTAGATCGTGGGAAAAATAAAGTATTGGACTAGTCGATCCATTTCGTCATTTTTGTGATTCGAGGTAAGTTTGTATGTTAATAAGCATTAATATAATTATGTTTAAATGCTTTATTATTGAATTAATTTTGAATGCAACCTTACGGATATGTTCGAAAAAGATTTGGCAATGTGAAATCCCGGTTGAACTTTAGGAATAGATAAGGATACAAATGACATGTCATTA
This sequence comes from Gossypium anomalum, assembly GCA_025698475.1. Taxonomy (NCBI): domain Eukaryota; kingdom Viridiplantae; phylum Streptophyta; class Magnoliopsida; order Malvales; family Malvaceae; genus Gossypium; species Gossypium anomalum. The sequence continues at coordinate 50,579,934 of CM046967.1, read as the reverse complement.
GGGGTTATGTGTTTTGGGTGCGGGTCCGTACGTCCTAACGGTGGCTGAGTTATCTGGCATGTGTTGCAGATTCTCATCAGCTTGTGTGAGCAGCACCGTGTAGCTACGTCACGACTATCAGCTTATGTGAGCAGACCCGTTGATAGCTCGAGAGTGAGCATTATATAAGATATGAGATTGAGATAGCTTCGGCTATGTATTTGGCACTTAGGGTGCTAGATTCCCGAGTATCCGATATTATTCCAAATGGTTCAACGGGTATATCAAGGATATGGATGAGTATAAGATTGATACGAGTTAGTAAAGGTATGTACATGAACCATACAAGCATTGAATCGAAGAAACTTGTGAAATTCATATCTAACCTTGTGAATGAATATGTAATAGGTTTGTGGATCGATATGAGTTATATTATTTTTTGTTTAATTGCTTAAATTGTGTATATATGGTAGGTTGAATTTATTACTATACAAACTTACTAAGCTTTATAGCTTACTTTGTTTACTTTTCCATGTTTTATAGTGATTATCGAAGTCTGCTCAGATTTGGGAGTCGACGGAGATCTCATCACACTATCAAGCTATCATTTTGGTACTTTTGAACTTATGTATTTGGTTATATGGAATGTATAGGAGTTGTGATTAATTTGATCTATAGTTTGGTAATGGATTTAGCCATTTGATTTGACTTGTAAATGATGAATACTTGGTTATGTGTATAGCCATGTAATGTGGCTTATTTTGGCATGTTTTGTGATGTATATAAATGTGTGCAAATGGTCTTTTGATATGTTGTGTATAATTGCTATATAAATGTTTATTGTGAGTTGGTATTTGGAGTACCAAATGGTTGAAATTTGAGATTGGTATGCTTGTGGTTTTAGGTGAAGTGATGCAAGATGATTTGAGAATGTGAAATTGGTATAAATTGAATGGCTTATTGTGATATTTGAGTCTCTTGTGGTTGTTGGTATGAAATTAGCATGAATTAGGCTTCGTTGAGATTGGTTTGAATGTATATTTATGTCATGTTATATGCCATATGATTTGTATAGGTGAATACAAATTTAGGTAAGCAAGATGGCTTGGTAAATAGTCTATTTTTGTCCACACGGGCAGAGATACGGGCGTGTGTCCCCTGGTGTTTAATTAGAAATCAAGTCAGTATGCTCCACACGGCCCAACACGCGGGCGTGTGACTTGGCCCTAGGGCATAAGTCAGTATACCCTACAGTTTTTGGCACAACCTAGCACACGGCCTGGCACATGGGTGTGTAACGCCATTTCGAAGGTCACACGGGCGTGTGGTTGACCGTGTGACCCAAGTCAAAGAGTTACACGGGGTTGGACACGGGTTAGGACACGACCATGTGATCCTATTTCGAATGTCCACACGGCCTATGACACGGGGGTGTTTCTGGCCGTGTGTCACGGGCCTGTGTCCCCTGTATTTTGAAAAATTTTCTATGTTTTCCAAAAATTTCTTGAGTTATCAGATTAGTCCCGAACCACTTCTAATGCATGATTTGGTCCACATAGGCTCGTACTAGGGACAATGTGATTGATTTTGAATGATTTATATTTGGAAATGGAAATTGTATGTGAAATGTATGATTATATATGAAATAAGTCTGGTAATGCTCCTTAACCCTATTCTGGCGACGGATATGGGTTAAGGGTGTTGCATGAACTGATTTTTAAAGTGTTGGGTTAAAAGTCTAGGAAGCATTTATAATTGGACCCGATACGGGGAGAGACCCAAAAGCCCCTCATGCTAATACATGAGACGATAAACCCTAGTATATTTAACTAGGGTTGCCGCCCTCTCTTTCCCAGTTAGACTAGGATTTTGTTTTTGTTTTTATTGAAATAGACTTCTACTAATTCAACAAGAGCTTCACTTCTTCTCCTTATAAATAGATGACATCGATAGTGCTAGATACACAACTTTGGGATATTGTTATTCTGTCCAAAAATAGTGAGAATTTATTTTCTAAGTATAAATTCTATTTTTCGAAATAACAAATCTACCGATTTATATTGAAAGAGAATTTTGCTTTCCCATTAAATGTAAATTAAATAATTTTTTGTTCAATGTTTGATTCGAATTCGTTTGAGCTCACACTCAAAGCAATTCTTGGTACGAGAATAGTAGAGAAGACTATTGGGTTGAAAGCTAAGAATAATAAGGATTCATCTATGTACACCCCTAACCCGTATCTGACGCCGAAATAGGGTTACAGAGCATTAACTGACCAACGGAATAGTAAACCATTCAATTCATACATCAATACAAAAATAATCTAATTTCATTCAAATACATTCATAATGTCCCTTAATCGAGCCCTCGAGACCCTAAAAATACTATAGAAACAGTCCGGGACTAAATCAGGAACAATTGGAAATTTTAGGAAAAAGTTAAAAAATTTGGACTGTAGGGGTCATAAGGCCGAGTGACTCACACGGCTGAGACACACAGCCGTGTCTCAGGCCATGTGGACATTCAAAATAGAGACCCACGGTCGTGTCCTAGTCCGTGTCCATACTCGTGTAACTTACTGACTTGGGTCACATGGCCAAGCCACATGCTCATATGCCAGGCCGTGTAACCCTCGAAATGGCCTCACATGCTCGTGTGCCATGCCGTGTGCTAGGCCGTGTAACTATCTGACTTGCATGCTTTGAACCTACAGGGGACACACGGCGTGTCACATGGCCTTGTGGCCCTAAAATGAACCTTAATACACAAGTTTACCATTTCAAGTTTGCTTAGACCTTATGAAACTCAAATACCAACCAAAACACCAGTTCAAAATGACATAAATCGAGCCATAAACATACCAAAACCAACCTAATAAGTGCTTAACCAATGTACCCTAATTGGGACCGCAAGTATATATATAAATTATACATCAAAATAAACATCAATTCAATTCATCATTTTATTCAAGCAATACCTAATCAAAATACCTATCAAAGGTACCACAATCACAACATTTCATTTATAAACACCATTCATGCTAGCATAAAAACCATACCTCATTCTCAAGTAATATGCAAGTTGGTTATATGCACAAAATATCATTCATAATATTTACATAAGTCAAACATTAACCAAAACCACACAAGAGCCTATACATGCCACATAATCTATATTAAACGTTTTAAAAACTACCGAGATAAGCTGCATAGTGTGACTTAAGTGCCAATCTGATCGTCCAACCTTTCGAGAATCTACAATGACATTAAACAACATAAGTAAGCTTAATGAAGCTTAGTAAGTTCAACGTATTAAACAATAAATCTTACCAAACTAATTATAACAATCCAATAGTAATAATCATCCGTGAGAACTCCCTGTCATTCAAAATTTCAATCGATAAATTCATCTATGTTCAGATCAATATTGAATAAATAACATATCTTTCAAATTCATTAAACAGATTACCTTACTCAGATTTTCCATTCGAAGAACAACTTACGGATAAGAGCACATCATCAGATAGACCAAACACACTAGGCAGAAACTCATAAGAGCTGATCCAACCGAAATACGCCAAACAGAAGCTCATAAGAGCTGGTCCACCCGAAACACACAAACAGAAGCTCATAAGAGTTGGTCCACCCGAATCATGCCAAATAGATAGTATAACGCGAGAGTTCGCAACAAATTCTGAACTTGGATTACTTGGGTAATATACAGATATCTTTTTCCAATACCATCTCCACTCCAAACCCCCGTAACACACCAAAACCCGAATGTACTCTATCCCGCGTTCAATTCAAACCAAACATCAAATTCAATATTATAACTCAAATAATGATTCATTTCCAAAAATGGAACACACATATATATTTTATATCAAGTAATATCAATCACCTACGTATATAAATGTTAAATTTTAACCATAGGAACTTATATGGATTGAAATGTAAAAATTGCAGAAGTTCAGGAACTATTCCGTTATTTTTCCTTTTCCACGAATATCTACGGAATCTTGATCTAAAATGTAAAATTACTCATTTATTAGCATATATTTCATTCCCAATCCATTATACCATTAATACACTTTTATTTTTCAAAATTACACAATTACCCCAAACTTTTATAATTTTTACAATTTAGTCTCTTAACTCGAAATTCATTAAATTAACCAATTTCTCAAGTAAATATTTTATCCAAATATAACAGGCCCTCAAACATCCCCTAAAAAACATCAAATTCACTACCAAACCCTAATATTTTGACATTTTTATAATTTAATCCTAAAATTAAAATTTAACAAAAAATCTCTTTACAAAATCATCAAATAACAAAATTAAATCTCCAAATACATGATATTCATAAAAAAAATACAATATTCAATAATGGAAACTTCCAAAATTTTTAACAGAATAAAAAACGAAGGTACGGGCTAGTTGGACCTAGTTGCAACGATCTCAAAAACATAAAAATTACAATAAACAGGATCAAAATGGACTTACATGCAAAGAAATAAGCAAACTGAAGCTTTCTCCTCACCTTAGCTATGACATTCAGCCATTTGAAGAAGATAATGAAATGGATTTTTGTTTTGCATTCTTTAATTTAGCTTAATTTTAATTAAACTTTCATTTATTTACAAAATTGCCATCTAATTCACACTATTTTATTATTTTCCATTTAATTGTCGTCCCATTATTCTAATTAAGGCATAATTGTTTCTTAAGTCCTCTCTCATTTACTAATCAAGCCATTTAATCCCTTAATTACTATAATTACTATGTTTCGCACCTTTTACAATTTAGTCATTTTTTCTTTAATTGACTATCTAAACGTTAAAATTTCTAAACCAAATTTTTATACAACTCTAATGACTATAAATATTCTAAAAATAATATTTACGAGTCGATATGACAGAAATTTATGGTCCCGGAACTATTATTCCGTCACCACTGAAAATCGAGCTATTACAGTCTAGGCGAAAACACATGTGCAATTTCAGTAAAGAGTTTATTGCTATAAATATCCCAAACTAACTTGGTTTTCAAATTTTTAATTTTCTGTAGTGCAAGAAAATTGTTTTCGAATTGGATTTTTTCCAACAACACCTTAATGCAAAAGAGCATTGTTGCAAATCCTCTCTTCCCATGGAAATTAGTCATCCCTGTGACAAAAAATAAAAGAAAATCTACCCAACACAAAATGAGGGAGCCAAAGAATCATTGGTGATTGTTGTCTAACCAAGACAACCCAATCAAAGAAGCCACAAGCCCAAGTTGGAAAATAAAGTCAGTGTAGAATTTAACGAACCTCACTGAAGGAGGGGGCAAGGAAGATGGTCCAAGCCAACATAATCTAAGAAGAAGTCGTCGGAAGCAAGATAAAAAATATAAAGTCAATAGGAAGGGTAAAAAAGGAACAAAAAGAAAAAAAAGAAAAAAAAAGAAAAGCAAGAAGAATGAAGAGGAGGAAGAGGGTCAAGGATCAAATGAGAGAAGAGAACAGGGGATGAAGGGGAGTTGTGCGATGATTGATGTAGAGGCATGTCATATGTGATGACAATAACTAAGGGGCTAGGGTTTTTGAAAGAGAGAGGGCATGTCTTTTTAAATATTTCAATTCTATTTTAACACGAAATACCAATGAGTTCTTAATTATATTGGCAAAGTTGAGGTTTTAGGACTTTGAGGCTTTGTTTTTCATTATTTTTCAAAAATGTTTTTGGAGTCATAAGTAATATTAAACATACAACTTTTATAGTAAAAAGTGCTTTTGAATCCAAAAGCAAAAACACTTGCTTTTTAGCTTTTGCTTTTTAGAAAAAAACACTTTTGGAATCAAATGACATTTGTAACCTTATTTATAATCTAATGTATTTTATGTAATATTTATATGGGTATACAATTATTTCGCTATTGAAATTTATTTCAAATATATAATATTATATATTTAAAGTCGTAATGATTATATTTTAATATTTATAATATAGATTATACATTCAAATTAAAATTTATAAATAGTTAATATTAATTGCTCACAATTATTTAAAATTTATGTTCCATATATCAAAATATTAATAAATAATGAATTATAGTAAAAAGTTCTATATTCTTACTAAATATCATATTATGAATGAGTTTGAACATTATTTGAATTTGTATTTTTACTTGATAAACATGTCTAAAATAAACATTTTATTTTTCAAAAGTACTTTATAAGAATAATTTCAAACACTTAAATCTTAAACTAAATATTTTAAAAAATATTTTTTTTCACAATATTTTTCAAATACATTGAGAAACTAGTCTAGAGTGTACACGTTTAAATCTTAGATTGTGTGTAAATCTGACCTAAATCCTATTCGAATTATCTAAGTAATGTTTTACAGTTATTTCAAGGCTCTAAGTTGAAACTTTTAGATTTTACTAATCATATATTTTATTTTGGTCAAGGATACAACAATAAAAGGGGAACACGTGGTCTCACGTGTGATACGCTGAGACGTTAGTGAGTGTCAATAAGTCTTACAACAGGCGGCGCCTCCGCCCTTCACTTGCGTCAATTTCTTTTCAGGGCTGGCTATCGCTCTCACAAGAATCTCAAATCTTAAATAGGGTAAAATATCCAATAAGTACCTAAATTATCTTCATTTTATCATAAAAGTAATTCTTCCTTTTTTCTATATTCGAAAGAAATTTTATTCCATGATATTCTTTTTCCGATAAACTTTATCAATAGCAAACTCCGATCATAAAAGTTTACTATTCTTATGGAGACTCACTCCATGAATGAAATTATAAATATTTTAATTAAAAAATCATTTATAATATAATTAATAAAATAAAAAATATGGAAAAATGAGATAGTTTTATTTTAAAAAGTCAATTACAAATTATAACCATGCAAGTCTATAATTTTCATTTTATGCTTTGATTTTACCTATTGAGTCACACTAAAACTGAATAAAAAGCTTTATAATAATTTAGATATAGATTAAGAGATCACGGGTACCGTTGACATATAAGTTAATATAAATATTTCATAAAAAGTATACATTGAATATGTATGAGTAAAAGAAATGTTAGATGTTTAGGCCTTTTTTTTTTTTTGTTATGTATCGGATATGAATATGGTTTTTTGAAGAAGGTGAAACGGGCTTGGATGCACTTGAAAGACGAGCATTGGAGTTTATGCTATGGGACATTCTCTTATTTTTTAAGTCAGTAAAATGGCAAATATTATGAAAGAAAAATAGATTTGTAAAGAAGGTGAAGATTGAGGGACTTATGTATGAAATTTAACATATCTTTCATAACTTGTTTTGTTTTTTTGTATGTCTTCCTTTCCAGAGGAACAATAATGCACGCACGAATGGACCCAAAACATAATGTTTTAAACAACTCTTTTTTCTTTATTCAAAAAAGAAAACTTTATTTTTTTTCTTTAATTTAATGAAGAGAATTTTGGTCTAAAGTCAGGGAGTTTGACCTGGCAACCTATGTAATTTGTAAGCATTAGCCGGCTGCTGACAATATAGGACGTTTGAATTTCATCTTATCATCAACCCCAGCCCCAGCAGATTCATCCCACCGCCGTTTGCTTCTTTTTTTTTTTCCTTCAATTATTTTCCTGTCCCCATTTGTGCAATTCTTGTCCTTAATTCTTCTGTTATTTTTCTATATATATCCGAGTCTGGACATTCTAAAATTACAGCTCTATCATCAGCTTTATTCAAAAAGCTTTGCAATTTGATTAAGAAGTTGTCCCCATGGAAGCTTATTCTTCTTATGCTGCTGCCGCTGCTGCCTCGAGTTCAGAAGAAGCAAGAGGGTTGAAGGCTCCACAGGCTTCATTTCATGGATCAATTCATTCCGTGCGTAAGCCATTGTCAAAGCCCTGGAAGAAGCCAATTGCACCATTTCCTCCAACACCGCCAAAGGTTTACACGGTCGACCCTATAAACTTCCGGGACTTGGTTCAACAGCTGACTGGTGCACCTCAGTTCATGTCCCAATCTCATAATCAGACCTCCATATCTCAGTTTCAGGCTCAGCTGCCTCAGCAACAGCGTCTCCAAAGAGTGGCACCTTCCGCTCTTCACGTTGCAGCACCGCCATTGTCTAGGACAGAAGTTTCTGCACCATTGCATCTCGTTTCTGGATTATACCACACTACATCCCAGAACCAGAATTTCTCAGATAATGTCATGTTTACTTCGAATTCACTTGGACTGACCTTGTCACCATCTTCGTTTAATTGGTGCACTTTCCCTATTCTCAGTCCCGGAACATTGGCCAGCTTGGAGCAAAGCACTGTTCCTTAGATCATACTTCAAGCTAGCTAGCATCAGTACCTAATTACTATATATCTGCTGATAGTTTAATTCATGCTTATTACTAAGAGAATGTCTGTAAGATTAAAACTACATTCTTTTGTTGTTGTAGTAGTTTACATATGTCGTAGAAGAAGTCTTCATCTCTTGCATTATAATGTATACTATTTCACCCAGTCATGAATAAAAAGCTACCTGATTGTTTTGGAGGAAGCTTTGGAACGTCATCTCTAAATAAATACCAAAACATTTCACCAATTGGTGCATTAACAGTGTAGCTAATGAGTTGATAGTGTTTTTCATTATGAAATAAAGAAGGATTTGATTGTTTAAAGCAACTTGTCAAATCAACTCACTTTGATTAGAGAGGTGTACTCGTCAAGAACACTTGAAAGTCACACTCGTCTTGCATAATTGCCGATATCAGTATCTTGTAAACTTTGCATATGGATCTCACTCAATCACATCAAAATCTATATGAAACTACTCACAAAGATAAGCCTTTTTATAGTTACCAAAATGCACATGTCAAATGTTCATCATGACTCAATAAACTTACTACTTAGTGAAATAGTTGGTGTTGGAAATATACTACTATAAACAAAATCGTTAGCACTGACAGGAAAACAAACTAATAAATAAAGCAATCACTGTGCCATGGAAAAATCATTGCCTTAGCAGTGATTTTGCCTTGATTGGTATAATAAAAAATGAACGTCGCCCCCCAAGGATATCATAGTACTTCCAAATTCAGACACCCGAATGAGGAAGATGAAACTCAAAAAGATTGCTCTTCTCGTAAAAGTTGGGAAATAAACTGGAAGAAACTCAGGTAAATCACACTAGGTTCAATTCTTAAGAAAGATTGGAGGGGTCATAGACAATCCCACTTAAAACCCAATCTCCTAGGCAAAATATTGCACTAATGTAATTTAGTAAAACACCAGAATTTTTAGAGAGCAAGAACCGGAGAGAAAAAAGAGAACTAAGTTTTCTTATTTTTCTGTGTTGTAAAAAATAAGTAGAACCGCCTGTTATTTATATTATTTTCAGTAGGGAAAAATGGTAAAATAACAGTCTCAATTTCCAAAAATAGTAAAGATTTTCCTTAACAGAAAATATTCTGCAACAGTCAGGATTTTCCTCAACCGAAAAATATTCTACAGTAGAAAATATTTTGAAAAAATATTTCTGATTTTACATTATCAACATCCCCCCACTAATGCAAAAGAATTGGAAAATGTTGTAAACATGAGAAAAGGTAAAACATGATAAGAGCAATAGCGAAATTAGCTACTTAAGCACTAGTATCTTTGGATTTGAACTAGTACGTAATGAAATGAGTGATTCTTCTCTTTAACAAGTAAATGAATATTGAACTTGTTAAGATAGGGGTTAACTCATGACACGACTAATCTCAAGTCCAATTAAGTTCTACGATAATATACCTTGGAATGCTGGTAAGTGTTTTAGAAAAATAACCCAACGTCTTTCATAGAAGGTGGCTAATCCTTCACACTTACGTAAATGATTTATCAGTTCTATCTCAATATAAACCACTCGGATCAGGGCTTTGAAACCATTAAAAGCATTTAATAATATCAACCTTTTAGTTTTAAAATTTGGTGAATTCATCAAGTCCGTCTCAATAAAACCACCCAAACTCTGGATAAGAATTTATTAAGAGTAAGAAACTCAACCTCAAACATCGGTGAATTCATTAAGCCCGTCTTACTAGGACCACCGAAACTTTCGGCTATGAATTCATTAAGAACAAGGAGCTCACCCTTATGTATGTACATTGTGTGCCATAGGGATAGGTAAAGCTGTACACTATGAGTCTTTCTATGGTTTCATTTGACCACATTGAAGTTAGAAGAATAAGTTGGGTATCCACCATGAATTTCTTAACCAGTAGGCTTAAGACCCCCCTTAACGAATCAAGAACCATTTTCCTACATAACGCTTTGGTTAGTGGATCAGCTAGATTCCTATCAGATTTTACGTACTCCATGATGAATACTTCATTCTTTATTAAGTGTCTCACATATTCATGTTTTATTCATATATGCTTTTTCTTGTCATTGTAAGCCTAGTTTTGAGCAACACAAATTGTGGCTTGTGAATCACATAATAAGGACACATGAGGTGTAGGTTTCCCCCATAAAGGAATCTCTACAAGAAGATTCTTGAGCCACTTGACTTTTTTCCCGACTCACTCAAGAGTTATAAACTCTGATTCCATTGTGGAGTGAGCAATACGCGTATGTTTAATAGAATTCCAAGAAATAGTTGATCCATCCAAAATAAAGACATACCCACTTGTACAGCCAACTTTACCAGTTACCTAGTTTGCATCACAATATCTTTCTAGGGCTAGAAAGTACTCGACAAATTCTAACTTCCAAGTTATTGTACTTTAATTTCACTCAAAACCATTTGGGGAAAGTTTAACCTTGATAGCATAGTAACTTGCAAACCATAACACTTTCCACCACTTACTATGTTGATACCCTCATCAACATGAGGTCACACTTTTAGTAACCTTGTTGTGTTGAGTTGACATTTTAGTTTCAAGTCCATATTAGGCCCTCAAGGCCTAATGTTATGATCCATTCAATGTGCATCAGACATAAACTTGAACTTGGTTTCACTTCAATCATTGGTGTAGTCTTTTTTATGCACATTCCTCTACCAAACACTTGGACTCAATGCCACAACATATCATCATTAGGTTACAACCTTGAGGAACCCTTAATGGTATGACCCATTGTCGATTGAATATTACCATACTTTTCATACTTAAAAATGCATCCCTTTGGATGTGGCACCTACCACACTCTTGCGACATTTCGTTGGATGCATCTCTCTAGACGTGGTTTATGCCAACCACCCATTGTGGCCTCAACACTAAAGTTCTCAACATAGGAAATTCAGACATACTGGTCATCCCCAACTTGGGCCCTCTCAGTCCCTCCATGGTCATCCCATTGGGTGTAGCCATCTTGGCCAACCGCAACACATGCAGCACTACTGAACTAGGTCAATCTTAATGTCAATTTTGGAGTTTAATGCTTATTCACTCCAACTCTATCACATCGTTTCTTTCTCTACACAATCTCATAGGTTTCCTAAACAAGACATTCCCTACAAGCTCTCTTGTTCAAGCTCTCAGACTCGATAATCCTCTAGTCTATTTGGTTAAAACTTTTGTGATGTTTGGACCAGCTCCACAAAGCTCATGTATTAGTAGCTCATCATGGATAAAGGCATCATAAGCCCTGTCCCAAACACAAGGATCTAATTATCCGCTCATGGTCCTCCAACCAACTCAAACTCAAGGGTCCTCTGAACCATTTAAACTCAAGCTCGCTAGGCCTTCCAAGCCCATCTTGACCATAATGGCCCATTGGCCAACACAAATAGAGCTTGCAATCACTTTAATGCTACTTAGGCACGCTTTTTCACTACTCAGGTGCCTTCAAACTGAATGCCTCAATATCACACTAACATATTTATAAATCTAATTTTCCCTTCATTATCTTTTATTTTTCTCTTCCGAGATTTAAACCCTAAGAACTTTTAGGATTTCAAGATACCTAAAGTTTACAATCAAGTCCCATAGGCTCAACTCTCAACTTGGAATAGGCAGCCCAGAGTTAAACCACTTGAGATCTAAATCAACAAAGCCAAAACCACATTCTAGTACCTTAAATCTCCACAATCAGGTTACAAGCTCGCGTTATCAAGCTCGGCTTCTAAATTTCTTGTAATAGTCAAGTTTTAGCTAAATCGGAACTGTAGTATTGGGACCACAAATCTGATGTCAAAAAAATATTTTAATATTATTTTTGGTGTTTATATCATGATAGTATGTATGTGTGAAAATTTCGTGAGCTAATTTTATCGTTTAATTGCTCAATTTGAGAAAAAGGACTAAATCGTATAAAATGCAAAAGTTGCATTCTACTTGTTAAGAGGTGTCAATTGACTTTGGCTTTTAACTATGATGGCCTTAAATGGTAATTAAACCATTTGAAAGGCTAGTGGACATTTATGTCCATGGTTTATGTGTTTTTAAAGATTAATTAGTAAGGTTAAAATGGTAAAATAATTATTAAAGGTTAATAAATAGAAACAAAATGAATTTAGTCCATCTTTCTCTCTTTTTGGCTGAATTTTGATGAAGAAGAAAGCCATAGATTGAGTTTTAGGGTTCGACACTTGCAAGGCTTAATTGGTAAGTGTTTTGAGCTCGATTTTTAATGATTTTTACGTTTTTGAGATCGTTGCTTCGTATTCTAGCTAGCCTGTACCTTAGATTTCAAAACTGTTAAAGATTTTAGGAGTTTCATTTTGATGATTTTATATGTTATTTGGTGTTTTAAGATGAAATATGAAAGCTTGATGATAGATTTTAATGTTTTGTAAAGTGATTTTTGACAAAAATGTCAAATAAGGAATATATTGTGAAATGTGTAAATTGAGGGGTTGAAATGTGAAAAAAATGAAAGTTATGGGCTGCTAGGGACCTATAGGTAATTTGGCTAAGATAGAGTATAATGAAATTATGTGAATTTTGTGTTTTTGTGAAATAAGGACTAAGTTGTGAAAATGTGAAAGTTTAGGGGCTAATATGCAAATATGCCCAAATGTGTATTTTTGGACTAAATTGAAAGAATATGTAATTGAATAAGTCAATTTTGAATTCATATAGATCAAGAAAGAAAGAATTCAGATTTAGATAGGGGAAAAACAAGGTTATCGAGTAGTCAACTTGGTCCGTCAATTCCGTATACGAGGTAAGTTCGTATAATTGAACTTAACTGTGTATACATTTATTGAGTGGATGAAATTGAGATAGTATTTATTTTATTAGACAAATGTTGAGATATTACATGAAATGTACAGGTTTAGTAAGGCAAGTTGCCAAATAAGACCATAGCCGGGCTATGGCAATCGAATAATAAGACCATAATCTGGTTATGGCTTGTGAATGAAAGACCATGGCAGGGCCTTGGCAATGTATGTGTAAGACCATAGTTGGACTATGGCATCGGAAAATCGATGAATCTGTATCGTAAGCACTTATAAACTGGAGCGGTTTGATAAGGGTATTGATAAGAAATAGAAATGTATCGGTACAGGTATGTACAGAAAACTATTCAAGTATTGAGATAGATGAAGTTGAGAACTCATGAATGAGGATATGAATAAATTTTATGTTAGCTCATGAATTGATGCTTTAAATGTTGATGATATTATCTATTTTGAATTGCTATATGAATTTTGTGATTATTTCATATTTACATACAAACTTACTAAGCATTATAGCTTACTTTATTTAATTTTCGATGTTTTATAGTTCTGTAAAGCTAGCTCGGATTCGGGTATCGTCAGAGACTTCATTGCACTATCGATAATCTATTTTGGTACTTTTAAAGTTATGTATATATGGTATATGGCATGTATAGGCTTGAGTCATTTTGGTATGTTTGATGGATATGTATTTTGACCATTTGAGTTGGTATAAAATGATGAATTTGTTGATGCTTATGAATGTGCAAATGGTTCTATTTTAACATTTGGTAATAGATCTATATTGAATGAATGTGGTTAAAGTGATTATATATATCTGTATTGGTTTTTTTTGATGAATTATATATGTGAATTATGCTTAGTAAAGCAAGATAAATTGATTGGTATTTGAATAGGTAAATTGCATGGATTTGACTATTGAATTTAGTTGAAATGGATATGGTATGATTATGTATTGGTTGATAAACTTTGGCTGCATATTTGTGACTTAAAATGGTACCAATTGAGTTTACTTAGGTATGTGCAAAAAAGGTGGCAATTTGGCTTTGCAAATGGCCTATTTTTATCCACACAAGTAGAGACACAGGGTGTGTCTCAGCCGTGTGCTACACACGGTTATGATACATGGCCGTGTGAAATTGAATTAAAGTCAGTATGCTCCATACGATCTCACACACGGGCGTGTGACTGGCCGTGTTGTATAAGTTAGTATACCCCCTAAATGGCACACGGCTTAGCACACGGGCGTGTGTGGCCATTTCGAAGGGCACACGGGCTGGACACACGAGCGTGTGGTTGGCTGTGTGACCCAAGTCAGTATACTCTCCAGATTTCACGCGGACTGTCCTCGGCCATGTGATGCAAGTCAGTATGTATGCCTTGTTTTCACACGACCTAAGACACAGACTTGTCTACTAGCCGTGTGAGGCATACGGCCTGTTCACACGGGCGTATAACCCTTGTATGATTGAATAATTTCTAAGTTTTCTAAAATTTGCATATGTTATCGGGTTAGTCTCGAACCACTTCTAAAGCATGTTTAAGGCCTCGTAGGTCTTTATAAGGGACAATGTGGTTGTATTGAATGATATATGAGAATAAATGCTATATGTCATATATTGATCGGTTTACGAACATGGGTTAAGGATGTTACATTTCCTATAGAAGCCTTCATTGGTTCTAGTAGTGGAAAACGAAAATGATTCTCACAATTAAATAGTAGCAAAGATATCACTTCTAAATTGTTGGAAATATACTATTGCAAACAAAACCGTTAGCAGTAATAGGAAACCAAACTAATAAATAAAGCAATCATTGTACCATCAAAGAACCATTGCCTTAGAAGCGATTTTTCCTTGATCAGTGCAATAAAAAATGGACATTGCCCCCCAAGGTTAACACAATACTTCTAAATTCCTACACCCGAATGAGGAATATGAAACTAAAAAAATTTCTCTTCTTGTAAAAGTCGAGAAATAAACTGGAAGAAACTCGGGCAAACCACACTAGGTTCAATTTCCAGGAAAGATAGGAGGGATCACAGACAAAATATCTCACTAATGTAATTTAGTAAAAAACCAGAATCGTAGAGAACAAGAATGGGAAAGAAAAGAGAAAACTAAGTTTTCTTGTTTTTCTGTGTTGTGAAAATGAGTAGAGTAACCTACTATTTATATTGTTTTTAGAAGGGGAAAATGGTAAAATGGCAGTGGTAGTTACCAAAAATAGTAAACGAATTTCCTCAATAGAAAATATTCTACAACAGTCAAAGGATTTTCCTCAATCAAAAAATATTCTACAACAGAAAATATTTTGAATTTTTTTTTTATTTTGCATTATCAACAGTTGGCTTCATGGGATCCTTATGAAGGACTTATCTATACCTTCCATTAATTTAGAGAGACATTCACGTACATACAACTTACATATACTCTGTTAAAACACTTACCCATATTTTTCTCCTTCAACTTATCCACACATTATGTGAACCATTTTCAACTCTTTGTATTAACATGATGTAATTTATAAAGTAGGATAATAATTGTTGTATTGTAAATATGTAGCTAAAAAAATGAGGTGATGGTCTACTTCCACAAATAAACAATTAGGGGAGAAAAACCCACTAAATTGAATGAAGCCAAAACTCTACACAATGTACCACATGGAATTAACTCTCACTAATCATACCAATTGCATGAAGTTAATTAAATTTATTTATTTAGTTTAATTAATGTATGCCTAACATTATAATATAAAGGCCCAAGGGGAACCAATTAGGGACGTTTAAACTGTAAAATAACTAAGATTTTGTAATTGTTTCAACCAAAAAACAAAAAAGAATAAAATTAATAATGCTTACCGATGTTAGTCAAAAGATCAAAATAGTGGATGGTATAAAATTTTGAGCGATTGATTGTGAATTTTAATATTTCTTAGACGCAAAACTAACATAAAATGTGAAATATAGGATCTAGAGTACATTTAATCTTATATCAATTTATGAATTTATATTCTAACATATATCATAGTAATAAAGTTAAGTAAAAATTTTGAATAAAAAAGAGGAAAGAATTTGTCTGCTAGTTTAGCATGTCTTCCGCCTAATTGTTTAGCATGTTTCTCTTGCTTCTTTTATTTTCAGGGTTTTGGTCGTCATCTTGGTGGTCTTTGCATCTAGGGTCTCTTCCAGAGATCTAGCCAACCTGAACATTTCAAAGGAGGAAGAATAACCGTTTTGGGGACAAGCTAATGTAAAAATGGTAGAGGAGGATTATATATTTTGCTTGTTGGGGAAAGTGCTTAGGATAGTGTGGTGAATTTCTCATCGTTAAAAAATACTCTCACAGATTTGTGGCATCCATTGGGTGGGGTGACTATCATTAATATTGGGGATAAGAGGATTATGTTTAGATTTTATTATGAAATGGATCTAAAGAGGATATGTGAAGGTATGTTGTGGACTTTTAATAGGCATTTGATCTGTAATACCCCTAACTCGTATCCATCATTTATGTTAGAAACTAATCGAACTTAGACATATTGTCGCTTATACGAGCCCTCGGGGCCCAAAATACGTGTTAGAAACAAGTCGGGACTAGATCGGGTACTCAAAGAATTTTTAGGAAAACATTGAAAATTTTCAAAACTGTACGGGTCAGACGGCCAATAGACATGCCCATTTCTTAGACTGTGTGGACATTTAAAATAAGGACACACGACCATGTCCCAGCCTGTGTCCATGCCCGTATAACTCCCTGACTTGGGCCACACGGCCAAACCACACGCCCGTGTGCTAGGCCGTGTGAGTTAACTAACTTACGCAATTTAAAAGATATAAGGGACACACGGCTGGGTCACTTGGCCAAGTGTCACACACGACTGAGACACACGCCCGTGTCTCTGCCCGTCTGGATGAAAATATGTCATTTTCCAAGCCACATTTCCCACCCAATTTGACACCAACCTAACTCAACATTTTTCACATCAACAAGCCATAACAAGGCATTCAAAACAAGCCAAAATCAAGTCTTAAACAAGAAATATCACCACATATAACCAATATGCCCTTAGGCACCTCAAACGACAACTTAAAAACATGTCAACCAAGTATCCAAACTTACCTAAATGACTAAATACATATATGCATATTCAAACGACACTTTACTTTTCATCATTCTACCATATTAAAAAAACATCAAATATGGTAAAACCACATATATATATATATATATTTATATATATATAAATATGCGTCAAAATATACCAAACACAAGCAATATAAGTGGTTAATCTCAACAAAATAATTATATGCCAACATTGGCCAAATTAACCTATACATGTCATTATAACCGAAATTAATTTACTGAAAGTACCAAAAGGACCGATGGATAGTGTGAAATAGCTCCGACCAGCTTCCAACCTGTATGAGCTTCCGAATTAATATAAAACATGGAAAATAACACAGCATAAGCATTTAAGCTTAGTAAGTTCGTATAACACAGAATTTAACTTACCATATATCCATAAATTATGTAAGTAAACAAAGCATATCTCAACCAATTTGGCCAAAATCCTAAACACATGATCACCAACATATTAGCCATGAAAATCACATATAAGATCCAATACACATGGTTAAATTCATCAAATATTCATATTTCATGTATTTCATGTAAATACCAGTAATAGTTCATATCGAACTCATATAATTTTGTAACAGAACTATGTCCGTTGAACCATTGAAAATATCGTTGGATACACGGGTAGTACACATGAGGTGTACTAAACTGTAATCCGTCTATTCATATTCATGTATGCTCATACGAGCTATGAATTAGTATGCTCTCACAAGCTATGAATCAGGAAGCTCATACGAGCTGCAAATCTGGAAGCTCATACGAGCTGTGGTGTGTCGCAACACATGCAGGACCAAAACCAAATTGTTAACCTTAATGACATGTCATTTATATCCTACGATTTTCTAAGGTTCAAAAGGGACTCGGTAATTTTCGGATATGCGATCAGTATTTATACATGGCAATTATACAAATCACATGCATATGATTTAATTAAAACATACAAATACTCAATTTAATTACATGAACTTGACTCGACAAGAAGGCGACTAATTAGATATTTTTTCTTTACCTCGATCTAACTCTGTACAAGGTCTGACAGGATCTATACGAATGAATTTAACTCATTTCAATATAATTCTCATTCAATTTAATCCAACATGGAATTTTTGCAAAATTACCATTTTACCCTACACTTTTAATTCAATAGTAATTTAGTCCCTAGGCTCGAAAAATGAAATTCATACAATTTAATCCTTACTCAAGCCTAGCCGATTTTACACATATTAATAGCAACCCATATATTTCACAAAATTCACAAATTTTACCATAAATTTATCATCTTTTTCAATTTAATCCCTAATTGATAATTCCATTAAAATTCTCTTTATAAAAGTTGTTTATCTAACAACAATCATTCATTTTCTATTATCAAACTTCAAAATTCAAGCATATTCATCAATGGCAAAACCCTAATATCCTAACAATTTTGCAAATTAATCCCCGAGCTAGCTAGCTTAAGCTATTATGATATTGGAAACATAAAAATCATCAAAAACGGGACAAAAATACATACCTAAATGAGCAAAATAAGCTTGTCCAAATTCAAGCTTCCATGGCTAGGTTTCTTTCTTCTTCTTCTTCTTCTTCTTCTTCTTTTTGGTAGAA
Organism: Gossypium anomalum; assembly: GCA_025698475.1. Classification (NCBI taxonomy): domain Eukaryota; kingdom Viridiplantae; phylum Streptophyta; class Magnoliopsida; order Malvales; family Malvaceae; genus Gossypium; species Gossypium anomalum. The sequence goes on along the minus strand of CM046967.1, from coordinate 50,561,058 downwards.
GATGATGAGAATAGATTATTTTATTTTATTTATTATAACTTTAATCACTAATTTCTAAAATTACCCTTAATAATTTATTCAGTTTCTAATGATGACTACTCATGCTTAACCACTAAGCACTTTAATGGCCTATTTACTATATAAGGACCTCCAATTTAAAATTCTATAGCTATTTAATACCTTTAGATATTAGAACACAACATTTGCACTTTATGCAATTTAGTCATTTTTATCAAATTAGGCATGTAAACGGTAAAATTTCTTAACGAAATTTTTATACAATATTTCTATCATACTATAGACTATAAAATAATATTAAACTAAAGTTTCCAACTTTGAATTTGTGGTCCCGAAACCACTGTTCCGATTTCACTAAAAATGGGTTATTACAGCTCTCCTCCCTAAAGAGATTTTCGTCTTTGAAAATCTTACCAGAAAAGAGGTTTGGATATTGCTTTCTCATAGCTTCCTCAGGTTCCTAAGTGCTTCTTCTATTCTGTGTCGCTGCCAGAGAACTTTTACTAAACTATGTTTTTATTTCTCAATTCATTCACTTCTCGTGCAAAAATTATGATCGGTTCTTCATTGTATGTCATGTCAGGCTCAACTTTGACATCCGTCAGAGAAATAATATGTGAATGGTCAAATCGATACCTTCGTAACATAGACATGTGGAAGACATTATGGATTCTTTCAAGTTCTGACGGTAAAGCTAATTGATACGCAACAGGTCTGATTCTTTCAATAATCTCATACAGCCCGTAAATTGCGAACTTAGTTTTCCTTTACGACTAAACCGAAGAGCTTTCTTCCAGGATGAAACTTTCAAAAATACCCTGTCACTAACTTGAAACTCTATATCTTTACATTTAAGATCTGTATAAGATTTATTACGATCTGAAACTACTTTTAAGCTATCTCGGATCACTTTCACTTTTTCCTCAATCTCGCGAATCAAGTTAACCCCGTGTATCTTTTTCTCGCTAAGTTCAGTCCAACATTTGCAATACAAAGCCTCATACAATGCCATCTTTATGCTCGACTGAAAACTATTATTATACGCAAATTCGACTAACAGAAAATATTTTTCCCAATTGCTTTCAAACTCTAAAACACAACACCGAAGCATATCTTCAAGAATTTGAATCACACACTTGGACTGACCATCAGTCTGAGGGTGAAATGCAGTGCTAAAATGCAATTGTAACACCCCTTATCCGTATCCGACGCCGGGATAGGGTTCAAGGCATTACCTGGATTTCACATTTACAAACATACCAAATCAGGTCACCAAGTTTCGCCCAAATTTAAAACTTTTCAAACATGTGCATGACATCCCAAATATAGGTTTTTGAGGCTTAAAACGTACATAAGCCCGATTCGGGATAAAATTGAAAACATTTAATGAAATTTGGGCACCTTAGAAAATTCCCTTACTTTGAATAGTCACACGCCCGTGTGGGTAGGGTCGTGTGGTCACACACGCCCGTGTGGCTTGGGACACACCCGTGCCCTCAGCCCGTGTGCGACACTGACTATAACCTCATCATACAATTAGGGACACACGATCAAGACACACGTCCGTGTGCCTAGCCCATGTACAAAACTAACTTAAAATTTTAGGTGGAGGGGACGCACGGCCATACCACACACCCATAGGAGTGAGCCGTGTGTCGCATATGGTCTAGACACACGCCCGTGTGTCTAACCGTGTGGATCCTGTTAGGCTATTTTCCAAGCCTTTGATCACCCTCTTATCAACCAATCATAAATATAGGTTATTTTAATACATATCAAGACCCAATTTATACTCTTACTCGACACTTTGATGAACCTTATTGCATGTAAACCTTATATCATTGGTTTTACACATGCTAGGTTAATTCCCATCTTGTATTTAAGGGGATTCCTTGTCTCATTGACATGTTTGAGATTGGCTCATTCTTGTGACGCATTTCCAATTAAAAACAAACCATCATATAAAGTATAAATATGCATATATTTGTAGGTCATAGCCTACTTCAAATTAAGCCAATTCCCATGGCCATATATAAAAAGATAGCTATATCTTTACATGTCTTCGTTTGGCAAATCAAATGACATATACAACAAAATACTCAAAAGTTCTATACATGCCATTGAGCAAAATAGAAATGTCTTTATACCAAAGATGGTCTATTTGATAGTGTGCTGACTCTCCAACCGTCTTCCAATCCTTACAAGTCCTCGAGCTCTAAAAAGCAGGAAAAAGAGAGGGGTAAGCATTCACATCCTTAGTAAGCTCGAATAACCGAAAAGTAAACTTACCAAGTAATTATCATACATCCATAATGGATAATAAAAGCAATAAGTATGAAATGGTTCCCTATCACATGCACTTAATCAATGAGTTAGTCACATAACAAAGCACCATGTAATTTATCTTAGATGAGCTCATCATACATCCTTTTACTTATACATCATTCTTATGTTAATCCCGTTGAGTTTCTAGGAAATCTCGATGGAATATCCATTAACCATCAATTCCTAAGGATGATCATTTCAGGTAAGCACTTCCGCGAACCTCACATCTTATGGCGGGATTACCAGTCCAAGTTAAATCCCCTATTTTGTAAACTCATAAGGTGATGTCGGGATTACCAATCCAGGCTAAATCCCCTATTTTATAAACTCATAAGGTGATATCGGGATTACCAGTCCAGGCTAAATCGCTTATAATGACAAACACCTTTATTGAGCTCAGATCTGAATTACCAGTCCAGGCTAAATTTAGACCCTCAACGGATTACCCGTCCGGGCTAAATCCATAATGCACATGAATTTTTGGGGGGCTCGATCATCTAAAGGAACACCCGTCTGGGCTAGATTCTTTTCTAATTTGAGATCAACAGATTACCCGTCCGGGCTAAATCCTTTCTGTAACACATGCAGGATCTCATTACACATGTAAAACATGGTTTATCCATCGGATTCCCTTTTAAACCTCAACCAAGACATTGTTCAACATATCATTATCAAAGATGCATTTCATGAAATTTTTATGTCATCAATAAATGCAAACATCATTCATTCACAAATCATATAATTAGGCATATTAAGAGTTTACTTTAAGTTATCCGAACTTACCTGGTATTCATTTCGGTGTTGTGTTTCGGTTATTCCGAAACCTTTCGCTTTTCTCGATTGACCTTCAGAATTTGTTCCTCGGGGTCTATAACAACAAAATTAAATCATTAACACTCCACATTATACTTTTCAAGTCTAAATTTCCACCCTCAGTCCAAATGATTGTTTTGCCCCTAACCTTTCACATTTTTATGATTTAGTCCCTAGGTTCGTATAATGAAATACATGCAATTTCTATCTTACCCAAGCCTAGCCGAACACTTTTCCCTCTTATGGCAGCCCACATTTTCCATTATTTTCACATTTCTACCACACATTTAACAACTTTTGCAAAAATGTCCCTTTAAGGGTTTTTCATGAAAATCACCTGGGAAAAGATGTTTAACACACATCCAACTTTCATATTCCTCCATAAACCATCAAAATACAAGTAACTCATGCATGGGTAAATTTTTAAACATGAACCCTAGCATGAAATATGGGTAGAAATGGAGAGAGTAAGCTACCGGGATCTCAAAAATAGAAAGAACATTAAAAATGGGGCTTGGGAGCACTTACTAATGAGCTTGAAAAGCTTGAAAACCCTAGCTATGGAGGGCTTGAGAATTTCGACTGGTACAAGGGAGAAGATGGCTGATTTTTGGTTCATTTTTCCCATTTTATTTCATTAAAATGCCAAATGACCAAAATGCCCTCAAGCCCTTTCTTTAAAATATCATCCATGCAAGCCCATTTTTGTCCAAAAACTTAGAAATTGGGAAAATTGCTCTCCAAGATCTTCTAATTTATAATCTAAAGCAATTTCATACAAATTGCTTCTAGAATCCAAGTTTTACAATTTATTCAATTTAGTCCCTAATTTCCAATTGAACACCTTACTCAAAAAATTTCTTCATGAAATTTTAACACATACATAGTCTCATATTCTAGACCTTATAATAATTATAAAATAAATATTTTGATGTCGAATTTGTGGTCCCAAAACCACTATTCCGACTAGGCCCTATTTTGGGATGTTACAGTAGTCGTGTACCTAGAGCTTCCTGTAACTTTTTTCCAGAATCGAGATATGAATCGTAGGTCTCTATCTGAAATAATGGAGTCTGGCACTCCATGCAGTCTGACAACCGCTGAAACATATAACTCCGCTAATCTGTCAAGTGAGAAATCCGTACGTATTGGAATAAAATGTACAAACTTCGTCAAATGATCAACAATAACCCAAATGGCATTTTCTTTTTCAGAGATAGGGGTAACCCCGATGCAAAATCCATAGTAACTCAATCTCATTTCCATTAAAGGTATCATTCATCGGGTTTATATGATCTTAAAGGTACGATGTTGACTTTAACTTGCTGACATACCAAACATTTAGATACAAAATCAGAAATATCATGTTTCATTCCCAGCCACCAGTACATCTGTTTCAAATTATTGTACATTTTATTACTCTCCAAATAAACTGACAAGCTACCACTATGAGCTTCATGTAAAAATTTTTGTATAAGCTCTGGATTCTTCAGTACACAAACTCTACCTCTGAATAACAAACAATCATCAGATCCTATCTGAAATTTTGAATCCGAAGTTGACTCACACTGTACCCATTTAGCTAACATCTCACTATCACATTTCTGAGCTTCGTAGATCTATTGTAAAAACGTTGGTTTAGCTTTTAACTCGGCTAAAATCAAGCCATCATTAGATAGTGACAGTCGAGTATTCATCGCTCGCAAAGCAAACAAGGATTTTCTACTCGTAGCATCAGCAACTACATTTGTTTTTCTCGGATGATAATTAATAACTAACTCATAATCTTTCAATAGTTCGAGCCATCTACGCTGTCTCAGATTCAAATCTTTCTGCTGCATCAGATACTTTAAACTCTTATGATCGGTAAATATATGACATTTTTCACCGAATAAATGGTGTCGCCAAATTTTCAACGCAAAGACAATAGTTGCCAACTCTAAGACATGTGTTGGATAGTGCTTTTCATGTGGCTTTAACTGTTTAGAAGCATAAGCTATTACTTTACCTTCTTGCATCAAAACACAGCCTAATCTGTTCAATGACAGGTCACTGAAAATCACAAATTCCTTACCCAATTCAAGTTGAACCAGAACTGGTGCTTCGATCAACAGGGCTTTCAACTGGTTAAAACTTTGCTAACATTTATCAGACCATTCAAATTTCACATCTTTCTGTAATAGCCATGTCATTGGTGTAGCTATTATTGAAAACCCTTTTACAAATCTCCAGTAATAACGAGCTAATCTTAGAAAACTTCTGACTTCAGATACATTTCTCGGTGGTTTCCAATTAATAATCACTGAAATTTTATTCGGATCAACTTTGGTGCCTTCAGCCAATACTATATGTCCCAGAAAACCAACTTTCCGAAGTCAAAACTCACATTTGCTAAATTTAGCAAACAGTTGTTTATCTCACAAAGTTTACAGAACAATTCTCAGAAGCTCAGAATGTTCAGTCTCATCCCAAGAATAAATCAGAATATCATTAACAAACATCACAACAAATCTATCTAAATACGGTCTGAAAATTCTATTCATCAAATCCATAAACATTGTAGGTGCATTAGTTAAACTAAATAGCATTACAAGAAATTCATAATGTCTTTACCTGGTTTTGAATGTCATTTTCGGTACACCTGAATCTTTCACTCGTAACTGATAATAGCCAGAACAAATATTAATCTTCGAGAACACTATGGCAACTTTCAACTGGTCAAACAAATCATCAATGCAAGGCAGTGGATATTTATTCTTGATTGTAACTTTTCTGAGCTGACAGTAGTCAATGCATAATCTCATCGATCTGTCCTTTTTCTTAACAAACATAATCGGTACACCCCAAGATGAAAAACTAGGTCGAGCAAAACCCCTATCAGTCAACTCTTACAACTGTGCTTTTAGCTCTTTTAACTCATTAAGAGCCATTTTGTATGGTACAATCAATGTCGGTGTTGTTCCTGGTACAAGTTCTATAGCAAATTCGACTTTTCTGACAGGTGGTAATCCAAGTAACTCTTCTGGAAACATATCAGGATACTTGCAAACCATTAACACTGATTCAAGGTTCAACTCAAGCCTTTTAGTATCCAATACATAAGCAAGGTAAGCATTACAACCTTTTCTCACATATTTCTGTGCTGACACAGCTGATATCACAATAGGCAACCCATTTAATTTATCTGATTCAATTTGAAGCATCTCACCATTCTGACATTTTAATATGATATGCTTTCGTCTACAATTTACCACAGTATCATGCAGAGTTAGCCAATCCATTCCCAATATCACATCAAATTCATTGAACAGTAATAGCATCAAATTAGCTGAAAAACAATAATTTCGAATCATTAACAGACAATTCTTGCAAACCTTATCAACTAACACATATTGACCTAGAGGGTTCAATACTTTAACCACGAATTCTGTGGACTTAACAAGTAAATTTTTACTAAACACTAACTTTGTGCAAACATATTAATGAGTCGATCCAAGATCAATTAAAGTAGTTACATCAGTATCAATAAGAGATAAAGTACCAGTAATAACATGTGGCGCAGAAGCATCTTCACACACACGAATAACATAAGCCCTAGTTGGTGCTTATGCCTCGGATTTTACAGTAGAGTCTTTCATCACACCACGACTACCACTCACATGTCCAGGATTATGAGGTGGTCTATCTCTCACATCTGTGTTGCTCGGCCTCGAAGTTTGAATATTATCTTCCTCAAATTTCTCTGGGCAATCTCTAAGGTAGTGGTCAAAGGAACCACATCTAAAGCATGCTCCACTCTTCATTTGAAACTCACAATAATGTGGCTTGTTACACTGCTTACACTTGGGTCTAGTGTTTCTAGCATTACCTACACTCACTACAGATGTAGCCTGAGATTTAGGATTGGAGCGTCGGGTACCTCTACCTCTACCTGAGTATCCCGCAGAAGTAGTAAAATGGTAGTATTGTTCTTTAGATTTCTTCGATGCTGACTAGTATAACTTTCCCGCCAATCTCTTTCTCGACTCTCTGGCTTTAATTTTAGCGTGTCATTTCTCTTTACTCAACTCTTCAAATTTATATGCCCGACCACCCAGTACAACAAATTCTTTCAACTCAAGGATCCCAACTAATATTTTTATATTTTCGTTTAAGCCATCTTCAAACCGCTTACACATTGCAGTTTTAGTCGGAATACATTCTCAAGCATACTTGCTCAATCGAACAAATTCTCGTTCATATTCAGACATTGTCATATAGCCCTGTTTAAGCCCTAAAAATTCTTTACGTTTCTGATTGAGAAATCTCTGAGTAATGTATTTCTTTCGAAACTCAGTTTGAAAGAATACCCAAGTGACCTGATCTCTCGGCACAACAGAAATTAGTATTCCACCACTAGTCAGTTGAATCTTTTAATAGAGATACTACACACTTAAGACATTCAGCTAGTGAGTAAGATAATTCATCAAGAACTCTGACAGTATTTTCTAACCAAAACTCAGCTCTTTCGGGATCATCCTCGATAGTAGCTCAAAATTTTTCAGCATCGTACTTACGGATCTTATCAACAGGAGGCCTACCAACTCTAATAGATTTTATACTTTGAGAAATAACAGGAACCGATTGATGAACAAGAGGGGGTGAAGGTTGTTGAACAGCTGGGGTTCATCCGTACGAATTCAGTGAACCATCTATTCATCATCTGGAAGAAGGCTTCCTTAGCCCCACCTCTCCGGCCCTTAGATACGGGCCTTGTACTACTCGAAGCTACTCATTGAACGAAGGCTTGAGCATTACTTTCTAAACGATCAGGAGATATCACACTATCATAGGTTAAATAATGGCATGTATAGCTATACTCGTATATGCTACATTAGTCTGAGCATCGACTAAACCGTAGCTTTGATACCAATAAATATAACACCCCTAACCTGTATCCATCGCTGAAACAAGGTTACAGAGTATTACCAGAGTTTATATATCAAATAAATAGACATTTCATATTATATAACATTTACGTTAGAAATCAATCGAAATTAAACATACTATCCCTTATACGAGCCCTCGGGGCCCAAAATACGTGTTAGAAAAAAGTAAAAACTAGACCGGGTACTCAAAGAATTTTTTGAAAAATATTGAAAATTTTCAAAGCTGTAGGGGTCACATGGCCAATAGACACACCCGTGTCTTAGACCGTATGAACATTTAAAATAAGGACACACAGCCATGTCCCAACCCTTATACTAGGTCGTGTGAGCATACTGACTTGGGCAATTTAAAAGATACAGTGGACACACGGCCGTGTCATCTGGCCGTGTGTCACACGCGGCTGAGACACATGCCCATGTGGATGAAAATAGGTCATTTCCAAGCCACATTTCTCACCCAATTTGACACCAACCTAACTCAACATTTTTGCACATCAACAAGCCATAACAACGCATTAAAAAAAAAGAATCCAAAATCAAGGCTTAAGCAAGAAATATCACCACATATAACCAATATGCCCTTAGGCAGCTCAAATGACAACTTAAAAACATGTTAACCAAGTATCCAAACTTACCTAAATGACCAAATACATATATGCATATTCAAACCACAGTTTACTTTTCATCATTCTACCATATTAAACACACATCAAATATGGTAAGGCCACACACACATATATATATATATATATGCATCAAAATATATCAAACACAAGCCATATAAGTGGCTAGTCTTAACAAAACAATTATATGCCAACATTTGCCAAATTAAACTATACATGCCATTATAACAGGAATTAATTTACTGAAAGTGCCAAAAGGACCGATGGATAGTGTGAAATAGCTCCGACCAACTTCCAACCTGTATGAGCTTTCGAATTAATATAAAACATGAAAAATAACACAGAGTCAGCATTTAAGCTTAGTAAGTTCGTATAACACAGAATTTAACTTACCATATATCCATAAAATATGTAAGTAAACAAAGCATATCTCAACCAATTTGGCCAAAAACCTAAACACATGATCACCAACATATTAGCCATGAAAATCACATATAAGATCCAACACACATGGTTAAATTCATCAAATAATCATATTTCATGTATTTAATGTAAATACCAGTAATAGTTCATATTGAACTCATATAATCTTGTAACAGAACTATGCCCATTGAACAATTTAAAATATCGTTGGGTGCACGTGTAGTACACGCGAGGTGTACTGGACTATAATCCGTCAATTCATATTCATGTATGCTCATACGAGCTATGAATCAGTATGCTCTCACGAGCTGTGAATCGGGAAGCTCATACGAATGACAAATCGGGAAGCTCATACGAGCTGTAAATTGGAAAGCTCATACGAGCTGTGGTGTGTCCGCAACACATGCAGGACCCAAACCAAATTGGTACCCCTAATGACATGTCATTTGTATCCTACGAATTTTTAAGGTTCAAACTAGACTCGGTAATTGTCGGATATGCGATCGGTATTTATACATGGCAATTATACAAAGCACATACATATGATTTAATTAAAACATACAAATACTCAATTTAATTACACGAACTTACCTCGACAAGTGTACGTAGATACGAAGGCGACTAATTAGATATTTTATTTGCCTCGATCTAACTCTGTACGAGGTCTGATAGGATCTATATGAATGAATTTAACTCATTTCAATATAATTCTCATTCAATTTAATCCAACATGGAATTTTTACAAAATTACCATTTTGCCCTACACTTTTAATTCCTTTGTAATTTAGTCTCTAGGCTCGAAAAATGAAATTCATACAATTTAATCCTTACTCAAGCCTAGTCGATTTTATACATATTAATATCAAGCCATATATTTCACTAAATTGACAAAATTTACCATAAATTTATCATCTTTTTCAATTTAATCCCTAATTGATAATTCCATCAAAATTCTCTTTACAAAAGTTGTTTATCTAACAGCAACCATTCATTTTCTATTATCAAACTTCAAAATTCAAGCATATTCATCAATGGAAAAACCCTAACACTTTAACAGTTTTGCAAATTAATCCCCGAGCTAGCTAGCTTAAGCTATTATGATATTGGAAACATAAAAATCATCAAAAACTGGACAAAAATACATACCTAAATGAGCAAAATAAGCTTGTCCAAATTCAAGCTTCCATGGCTAGGTTTCTTTCTTTCTTTCTTTCTTTTTTTTTTTTTGGTGGAAGATGATGAGAATAGATGATGAGAATAGATTATTTTATTTTATTTTAATTTATTTATTATAACTTTAATCACTAATTTCTAAAATTACCCTTAATAATTTATTCAATTTCCACTGATGACTACTCATGCTTAACCACTAAGCACATTAATGGCCTATTTACTATATAAGGACCTCCAATTTAAAATTCTATAGCTATTTGATACTTTTACTTAGTAGAACACAACCTTTGCACTTTATGCAATTTAGTCATTTTTATCAAATTAGGCATGTAAACGGTAAAATTTCTTAACAAAATTTTTATATGATATTTCTATCATACTGTAGACCATAAAATAATATTAAACTAAATTTTATAACTTCGTATTTGTGGTCCCAAAACCACTATTCCTATTTCACTAAAAACGAGCCGTTACATGATCATTTTTCATAAGTTGGAATAGGGGACGATCCCTTACAAGGGCCTTTGATTTATTCAGTACTTTGGGTTCAGATTCACAATTTCCCATTGGGATTTATGTTAGAGGGTACGGCATACCAGTTTGGTGATTTCATTGGTACTTTCTTAGAAGTATAATGCCTCTTTGATTGCAAGGGGAGTCATCTGGTACATCAATATCACTGTGAAGATAGATGTTTTGACCCCGTTAAATCAAAATAAGAGAATAGTTTTAGAATAAGATCGTTTGGTTTATAATCATTTTCAATATGAAAAACTTACACTATTCTATTTCTCATATGGAAAGCTTGGCCATGGGGAGGGTTTCTATCCGGTTTGGGTTACGTTGGGGACACAAATTATGGAATTTTAGGGATATTTCACTAAGGGTGGCACCAAGAAAAGGGCCAACAGTGGTTAGTAAGTGGTTGAGGAAGGAAAATTCAGAGAGATAATTTAAAGGGGACTTCGAGGGGAGGGGAAGTATGGCTAATGTTATTAATGTTGGTCAGTAGGTGAATAATATTAGAGGGTCAAGTTCAGATGGGCGTATGGATTTGGTATCAGATATAGAGGATAATCTTTTAGAGGTGACTGATGGTAAGAAGAGATAGTGTACCCATGTAGGGAACATGAATACTTCTGTTAGTATGGATTTGATGGAGTTGAGAATCACAAATGAAATATCGATGGCCGCTAGTAAGCAGGTCGGCCGGGGACAATGAAACTCCTAAGTTGAAATGTCAGTGGATTAGGACATCCATGGGCTGTTAGACGTCTCAAGAGTAAGTTAAGACAAATAAGGCCCCAACTGTTGTTTCTAATTGAAACAAAGTTAAGTGCAAAAAGAATTAGGCAAGTTTGAGAAAAGTATGGTTTTTTTAGTGGAATAGATGTTGATGCAAATGGGTTTAAAGGAGGATTATCAGTGAGCTGGAATAATTACTGCACAGTTCAATTAAGAAGTTTTCCCCCATCACATATCGATATTGAAATTGATGAGTGTGATGGGCTTGAAAAGTGGAGATTTATCGGGTTTTATGGATTGCCAGATGAAAGAAGACGGGAAGACTTATGAAATCTATTGAAATTCTTAGGTAGGGATAGTTCTTTGTTGTGGTTGGCAATGGGAGATTTCAATGAAATTATGTTTTCCTTTGAGAAACAAGCGAGATGACTGCGAGATGAACAGAAAATGATTAAGTTTCAAGAAGCTCTTAAAAAGTGCGATCTCAATGACTTAAGTTTCTCAAGTCAGTGGTTTACTTGAGAAAGAGGTCGGATGCCAGATAATAATGTGCATGAGCATTTAGATAAGGGGTAGCTAGCTCGGCTTCGTGGGAGCTATTTCTCAGATATACTATTGAGCACCTCATGCATGCTTTTGACCATTGCCCGATATTGGTTTATACTATAGGAAACGAGAGTAGGGTAAGGGGTAATTCCCAATTACAGTTCAATGCTAATTGGATTTTTGAGGAATCATGTTAAAAGTGCATTAAGGGGATTTTTTAAGTCACCTAAGTTGGGTGTGGAGACAAAGTTGGAAGAACTAGGAATGTAGTTAAATAGATGGGTGAGGGAGGATCAAAGACAGAGGAAAAAGAAAATTACTGAGTTGAAATCATGATTGGAAGAGTTGGTTTCTACTGACCCTGATCAGGATAATCTAATGGATCTTATTAAAGTTAAACTTGCATTGAACATGGAAGCTGATAAAGAAGAATTTTTCTAAGAACAATGGGCTATAGCTAATTAGCTTAAATTCAGTGATCAAAATACAAACTATTTTCATAACTTTGCTTCTTGTAGTAGGAAGAAGAATAACATCAGAGGCTTGAGAGATAAGGATGGCGCATGGGTGATAGGGGAAAGGCAAATGGCTGAGATAACGCCTGACTATTTTAAAGAGTTATTCACGGCTTCTTCAATAATAAACTGTGAATGCGTGTTGTCAGGAATCATGTCTAGTATTTTGGAGAGTATGAATGAAGAATTGTTAGTTTCTTTTAAGGAGGATGAGGTGTGGGAAGTAGTTAAAAGTATGGCACCACTAAAAGCATCAAGTATGGATAGATTCCTAGCTTTATTTTTCCAAAAATATTGGCATATTGTTGGTAAAGAGATTTCTCAATTTTTTATTGAGGTTTTAAACAGAACAACAGAGGTTGGGGTAATTAATCGCACGAATATATTCCTTATTCCTAAAGTAGCGAATTCGAATGCAATGTTAAAGTTTTAGCCTATTAGTCTTTACAATGTTATTTACAATATCGTTGCTAAGACAATAGCCAATAGATTAAAGATAGTTTTAGATGTCTGTATTGATGAAACTTAATAGGTGTTTATTCTCAGGAGACAAATTTCGAACAACGTCCTCATTGCTTAATAATTATTACATGTATTTAAAAAGAGGCAATGTGATTTTAATGGATCATTTGTGTTAAAGATGGATATGAGTAAGGCCTATGATAAGGTGGAGTGAGGGTTCTTGGTAAGGGTGATAGAGTTTATAAGGTTTAATACAGACTTGATTGATTTGATAATGAACTGTGTGACGGCGATGTCTTATTCAATTATTTTATATGGTATTCAGAGAGAACAATTTTGGCCTTTTAATTGTATGAAACAGAGGGATCCTTTAAGTCCACATTTATTTTTACTACGTGCAGAAAGGCTCTCAAGTTTGTTTCATTTAGCAAAGTAGGAAGGCACAACCAGAAAAAGAGTGGGGAGACGAGGTTTGGCGGTGACACATTTATTCTTTGAGGACAAGGGAGTAGAGCGCAATGCATTGAAAAAAGTTTTATTAGAATATGAAGGAGTTTCAAGCCAAGTGATAAACTTTGACAAATCACTAGTTTATTTTAGCAAGGATGTTGATAGCAGGATGAAGGACCAAATTGGAGACATTTTGGGGGTACGAATTTTGAATAACCCAAAAAAGTATATAGGGATGCCAACAATCATTTGTAGGAGGAAGAATGATGAGTTTGTGGGGTTTAATGAAAGATTCATAAAACGTATTGAGAGTTGGAGTGTGCGTCATCTATTGGCTGGGGGTAATGAGGTTTTTGTTAAATTCATTTTACAAGCAATTCTAATTTATGTCATGCAATAGCTTTTTATTACCGATTACACTATGTCGTGAGCTAAAAAGTATTATTAGAAAGTGTTTGTGGCATAATAGTAGAATGAATAATGGGATGCATTGGTGCCAGTGGACAATGTTGTATTGGTCGAAAGCTGAGCATGGATTAAGCTTTTGGGATTTAGGTGCTTTTAAGATGGAATTACTAGCGAAACAAACTTGGAGATTAATGATAAACCCAGATTGTTTGTTAGCCCATGTAACGAAAGCTAAGTATTATCAGGGAAGTGACTTTATGAACTCATAGTTAGGGTCTTACCCTTTCATATACCTGGCAGAGCATCTGGAGTGCTCGAAGGATACTAGAAGAGAGTGGCAGGTAGAAGGTGGATAGTGGAGCGACTCTTAATATTTGGAATGATACTTGGTCCTAGGGCTTAGATAAGGGAGAGTGTTTGGTCAGTGCATTAATATTAACTATACCTATATGGCAGATTTGATATATGCAAAATCTAATACCTAGAAGTTCGAAGTGTTAAGTAGTTTGTTTGATAGTGATCAGTTAAATAGAATCTTGTCAATTTCGCTCTTGAGGTTTGCCCAAAATGATGAATTTGTATGGTAGGTGAATAATACAGGGGTCTACTCGGTCAAAAGTGGTTACAAGTGGCTCATGGCCAAAGATGTGGGTGATATAGATATTGATGTTACAGACCAGAATATAGGTTTCATAACTTTCTATACGAAACTATGGAATCTTAATGTTGCTAGTAAAGTTAAGATTACATGCTAGAGAATTGTTAATAATTATTTGCCTTCACTAAGTAATCTTCGAATTCGGAGAGTGAAAGGTGATGAGTTGTTGACCTGTCTGTCATAGAGATGAGGAATTGGTCGAGCATTTATTTCGAGAATGTCTAGTCATGGTCTAAGTTTTGTAAGAAATGAATGAACCATTCTTGTCCTCCAACAGAGAAAACATTTAGAAACTTTGGTTAGCTAAAGAATTCTCAAACAGTACACTGAATACATGCAAAATAGGGGTGGTCATTTTCTGAGCACTATGGTTTAATTGAAATAGTATCTACCATAAAGGAGTTAATCAAAATGTGTATAGGGTAGTAGAGTTTGTGAAGGCATACATGCAAGAGTTAGAGAGCGTGGATACTGTGTTACCATAATTTCAACAAGCACATAACACTATATGGGAACCACCAGTAGGGGATACAATGAAAGTAAATTTTGATGCCACTCTCCATCAATTAACAAAGAAGGCAACTGTTGGAATTTTAGTTAGAAACAAGGAGGGGTTATTGATGGCAGTATGCATTTACCCGTATGAAAATGTGGTAGATTCTCAGAGATATAATATTTATGGAAGAGTTAGGGTTCTGAGAGTGTCACACCCAAAAATCCTTTAAACCCAAAAATGAAGAACTCTAGGGGGTTAAATTGAAAAAGGTTGAAAACTAACGGTCTCTATTATAAAATTAGGAAAAGTTAGGAACAAAATTTGATATGATGGAAATCCAAGTCTAGTTTGGTTGGATTCAAACCAGCTGATTCTTTAATGGGAGACACAATGATTGGGAATTGAGGGATTATACATGGTTGAAAATCGTGTAGGAAGGGTTATAAATAGTTGAAGAGATGGCTACCTGAGAAAATATAATACTTCTCATTTTTTGTTTCACTCTCTCATCTTCTTCATTTTTCTAGGTTGCTTTGAAGAAGAGACGGTTAAAGAAAGCTCTGTATGGAGAAACAATCATGAGGTTCAAGTAGGGAAAATAGAGAATCCAATCAACTGATAAGGCTCTAAATCCTTCAGTATACGTAAGACTTAGGAAACCGAGTTAAGAGTTTCTAGAACCATTTTGAGGGTTTTGTATATTTCTAGAAAATTAAGGTTTTAAAGTAAAAACACTAAGTTTAACCCATGAATTGGTTGTCTTGCTTAGCTACTAGGAGAGAGGAAGCTTCAACGTCTAGAAAAACTAAGCAAATAATGCGAAGAAGCATCAAGTGAGTTTCTGCACTCCAACTCTGGAATACTGATCATATTGGAAGTATGCATAATCTATGAGTATCTATGTTTTTAACTTAGTAGGTATAATCCATGTTATTTTGTCAGAGAAAATGCATAAGATACATATGTATGGTGGTAGTGTTAAAGGGGATTAATGATGAGTTAGATGAAGTTAGGAAAGGGAAATGGGATGATTTTTTTAGATACCATCATATGGTATTGTTGTGTGCGCCCATGATGTGTAAAGTTCCAGGCTTTGAGGAGGGGTCACTGCAGTGTTTAAGCATCAAGGTATAGGATGGTGAAATGGAGGAATAGATGGAAGGAAATGGGATGAGTGGAAAGAAAAGTTCATGGCTAGACTTTAAGATCGATCAGAGGCTATATGCCTAAAATAAATAAGACCATAGCTGAAAGATGTTATGGCATCATGACGGAAATGAGTAAAACTATGGCTGAAAAATACTATGACATCATGGTAAATGGGACTATGTCCATTACTGAAAGACGTTATATGACATCCTTTGACAATCCATAGAGACATTAAACACGGGAAATATAAGGTGTAAGACCATAGTTGGACTATGGCAACCTAAGTAGTCCGTCGGGACAACAAACACAAGGTTATATTGAGTAAGACTATAGCTGAAAGATGTTATGACATCAAGAGAATGAATTGACGATAAAATGGGTAAGACCATATATGAAACAAACTATGGCATTGTTGTAAGTCCGACGGAACGTTAAACATGGGATAGTCTGATAGGACACTAAACACGAAGTAGTCTGTCGAGATAATAAACATGAGAATTTTGGGCGTAAGACCATAGCTCGACTATGGCAGCATGCAGAAAGAGAGAAGGAAAATGGAAATCTGATAAACAAGGAAAAAGTGGGGAGAAGGAAAATGGAAGTATGGGCATGCATTAGTTGCTAGAAGATAGAAGGAGTCCACCAACAAAAGAGAATTATAAAGTGGGAAAGGACTGCTAGAATTTGCAATTGTTAAAACCAGTAGGGCATATGGGTGGTATCCCAGTATAAATGTACACAGAAATTGACACACTGACGATGTCTGGTGTAAAAGGGGAATGGAAGTTGGTATAACCGAGGATCGTAGATAAGGACCCACCAATAAGTGCCACTAGAAGACGCTTAGAGAAACCCTATATGCTAAGGGGTTGTCATGAAAATACAAGTTATTCCATAAAGAAAGGAAGGGTTAGATAAAACCCATTGACAAAAAAGAGTACATGAGATGACAAATATGTCTATCAAGACTATTCCTCTATAAAAGGAAACCATTTAGGGAGTATCCGCATAATGGAGAGTTTTGAGATATTGCAGTATGAAAGAGAAATCGTGAACTCATATGGCCATACAGCGGCATTTGGTTGATTACTAAAGGTCATAGTGGGTCATAGCAGAAGGGTGTGCTACATTTAAGGATATAGTAATTCGACTAAGCGGATTACAAAGAAGTAATCAGACCACTATTTAAACTAAGCTGGATTTAGTTCGCCATGGTAGCGTGGAACCTTGTTAGCAATACCAAAAGATAGGAGGTGAGCAAGTCACTTGGAAGTAATATAGGGGAAGAGTCCACCACTGACTAAATAGATAGAGAATACTCACCAAAGACCTTTTGAAGGGTAAGCCGGACGACCGTGTTGATGAGGCATGATGATGAGAGAATGAGAACCACTTGGCCATTAGTAAAAGGAATGAAAAGAAAGATGAGAACCACTGGCAAAGAAGGCTGATAGAGTGGCCGAATGGTAATCTCTTAACGATATATTCGCCAATGGATAGGATCGAAAATAAGATAAATTCCGTCATGATAGGTTTAAGAGAAATTTCTCAGAATGACCAAGGAGTTTACTGTATTTAAATATATTTATTTAAACCTAGCAAAATAGGGATTGTTTTCATGTAGATAGAAACTCACTAAGTTTATTTGAACTTACAAACGTTAGATTTGTGGTTGTAGGATTCGTTGAATAAGGAACTCTAGGAGGGACCAAGCCAGATCATGTGGAATCAAGGAAATCATTGTTGGAATTGAGTCATGCACATAGGAAGGGGGTACATGCGGGGACTTCAAAAAAGGGGTCAAATATGTTGTATTTATTTAGATTCCTTAAAGTCCGTAATTAGGACAATGAACATTATTTGGAAATTTTTGTCCCTGATGTAAGTTTAATTTGTGAATAGGAAATACATTTTTTTTTTTACTTAGTGAGATCTTAGTATGAACGATAACTCGGTTCTATTGTGATACCCGCACCCGAATCCAATGAATGGGTCGGTGGGGGTGTTAGAGAGAAGTAGTGGTCGACGGGGATGCCTTGACAATCATAAAGTAGCTGAAAGCTCCTGAGTCCATTAGTGCTCCGATTAAGGAGATTAAAGTAAGGGCCAATAGTTTTGAGTCAATGGAGTTTAGATTCATACCTCGTCAAGGGAATCGAGCAGTGCACTTGCTAGCTGATGAGGGAGGGGCTCCTCGGTTCTAGACAGGGAAAGCTTCGAGAGTGGTGGAAGTAGAGGTAGAGAGGGATAGAAGGGCCATGCAAGATAGGAATTGAGTTGGGTTTCTTGACGCCGGAGGATTGGTTACCTTTGGGACTCTGAGACAGTCAGATTAGAAGGAACGAGATGGAAGTAATCGTTGATATGCCATTTTCGGTAGGGATGGGGAGATCAGATGTTCGATATTTCAAGCTGTTGGTGTTTGGAAGTAGATTTCTTGAAGAGTCATTTCATCTTTCAAAGTTTAGGTTGTGTTTTTTTTTTCAATATTTTTAGTTTTGGTTTTTTCTTTTTGTTCTTTTTATTGCTTTTCTTTTTTTTCAAGAATAGCCAATTATAGCGTCATCCTAAGTAGCCAATTATATACGCCGTCCTGTGTTAGTATTTGTTAAGCCTAGCCTCTTTATTCAATTCAATTAGATATTAATTTAATGTAAATGAACCATAACTATGTAAACCTATTCCTAATAGATTGACCCCAAAATAGCATATCCAAATTATAAGAAATCCCATAGAAGCCACATGTGCGGAATTTACACCTTCCAAATTTGTATTTGTTCAGGTATGGAAATAAATCGTGAATACAGTCCAAGTAATAAACGCCCAAGTTTCCTTTCGATCCCAATTCCAATATGATCCCCACGCCTCATTAGTCCAACGGCTCCCGAAAGTATCCCTATGGTCAAAAAGATAAACCCGAGACTAATAATACGATAACTCCAACGATCCAGTTGTTGAGTATAGCAAAGATTGGTGAATCTAACGATTTTTTCTTTTTATTAATAATCACCAATAGAAATTTGTTTTAAAAAAAATTTTGAATAGCGTGCCATCATTTGGTTCATTAACATTACCACTACATCAAATATTATCATTTATGCTACATTTGGTAAAAGTATTATTATTCTTCACTATGTTTTAGTATATAAGTTAGTAATTTTTAGCCACTCACATTATCTGTTTTTGGAAACGATAAGGCAATTTTTTCTTTATTTTGAAGATGTTTTATTTTATATAACCACTAATTCTTGTAATTTCGAGTTTAAATTTATACTAATTATTTTTTATTTTATATTTAACTATTGTAATAATGATATATTTAATAATTTTTTCTTAGTAACCAAATGAAGTTAAAATTATTACATAAAATTTTAAATCCAAACTATATTTTTTTTAAAAGAATTATGTGGGGAAGTATATTTTAAATTAATTTGGAAAGAGAAGTTGGGGCTGACCGTATTATTATAAGATAAAAAAATAATGTAGGTAGATTACGTATGGAAAGTAGCAGGGAATTTAAATAATTAGCGAGACTTGAAATCAATAGGTGAGGGAAAATAGGGATTCAGATTCAGGGTGTTAATGGCTGCTAAGATATAAGGTGAGGGTGAGTCCGTCCACAGTCCCTTTCTTTCTCCCACAAGAAACAATATTTTTTTTTTTTTTTGGTTCTATTTTAACAAACAAATTGATTAATCCTTTTTATGTTAGCAGACTAGCAAGGAGAGAAACAATACTGATCCAAGGAAAATGAAAGAAGTAATGTGGTTTGATTAAAAATTAAATAAAGATTGTGGGTTGATTTGGTCCTATCATTTCCCCTGCCGACACCTTTTTACACAATACAATATAAAAATAATAGAAGAATAACATAAGTTCTTGGAGATATTAGAAAAAATGTTGAACAGCTAAGCATTGAAAGTAATTGGCAGAGCAGAGAGTTTCATACTACGACCAAACAATGGATGAAAACCTTCACATTGCGTTTGATTGGAACAGTATAACCTCAATTCATAGAAAATTTATTTGCAATTTTTTTTTTTATAATTTTGATGTGCTTTTTTTTATTATTAGTCAAACATGTAATATTGATGCTTAAATTTGGTATTCTTCAATTTCAACTTGTAGTCATTTTCCCAAAGTTTGAACAAAGATTATATAAGTTTGAAATTATAAAATACATATGATCGAGATGATTTGCTATTTTATTATATCTGTTTATGTTCAAGTTATTTGTTTAAATTCGAATATTCACTCAAAATTTGAGAAAATTTGAACAAAAAATATTAAGCTCGAAAAATAAAATTGGATAAAAAAATTAAGCTCGTTTAATATATGAGTCGGGCTTAAATTTGAACATTCATGACTTGAGGCCGACCTGTGTTTAAGTTACTAATATTTTATGTTATGTTATTTTTATATATTACGTAATTTATAACACATCAAAATTAAATCTATAATAATATATAATACTACTACTATGATGTTAATATTAACAATTGCTAAGCTAAGTATATATAAAATTTTAATAAATAAAAATAATTTTATTAAATATTAAATTAAAAACAATATAAATATATATTTAAATTGTTTAAAAGATCATATAAATATATTTAAAATAAACTTAGATTAACCATTTATAAATATAGACGGATTTAGATAATTTTATGTCCATATTTTGGGCCAACCAAAGTTTAGGCAAACATTAAATCTGTTAATTCATGCATAAGTTTGATCCAAACTCAACCTATTAACACCTCCATATGCAATTTTAAATAACCAAAAAGGTGTTTTTTTTTTTTTTTTTTTAATACAAGCTTAATAGCTTTGGCAGTTGGCAGCTAGAAGAATGGTATAAAAACACTGGATTAACTTATGGACAAAGCATCAAATAAACATGTTTTAAATAAACTAGAAGATATTGTAAAGTAGATGACCAAAATTCTTCTATGGAAAAATGTCGATTACAGCATGCTCAGCTAATAAGTGCTCGGTGGTATCTTTGAGTTGAGTTCATAGATTTTCCTGCGTTACATGTAGCAAGAAACAATCTCTTTTGTCTCACCAAGAGATTTGTTCGAGAATGCGACCACCAAGACAATAAGCTCAAATTCTGTGTTGTTAGGGCAGGTTGGTTCTCTCAACTGCTCTTTCGTCGGCTGACTTTGGGAAAACCTTTGATATCACAGTAACGGAGAATTACGGTCTTGATTTCTGATTGTTTCTCATTTTGTTGCCATCATGAGTTGAATTATTCTGTGGTATGCAGTCAAAAGTCGAGGTTCCCTGTCTTGGAGGAACTAGAGCAACCACCTGAAGTGCCATATGATGTTCCACTTGAACCATCGACAGGGGCCTGATTTAGACATTCTAAAACCAAATACCGTCGCTTTTGCAACTTGATTGAAAAGGTTGTTGCCTCAAGAATCACAGGAACCTGATCACGGTGCGGTTTATAATTCAGAGGTAAAATTGTGCAAGATTCGAGTAAAACTGACAATTACCTTGCGATAGATCTCTAAGTAATGAATAGATCAAGCTGTACAAGACCAGGATTAAGGCTCATGCTAATAAACCTGTGTGTTGATGCGTGCAACCTTATGCACATTCAGAAAGCCGACCATATCCTGGTAACCAGTGAGGAGTTGTGCCAATTCCTTGTCTTCATCTGACCGAAGCATCAAATGAGACCAATAAGTCCGTACAAATTTGAAATAAAAAAAACGAACACAATAAGCACAAGGTATAGACAGGCAAAAAACCTTGAATGGCCTTGACAGAAAGTAATGTGTCTGCCATGTGCTGCCATCGTTTACAGAAGGATGGTGAAAGAAGGGAAGTAGGAAAGGTTACTATGGCGACTGAATTTGAAGACCGGACCATGCTTTTGAGAGATCTAATAAATGAAAGCATATCCCACTCCTGCAATAGTTTATATTAGCAGAAGTAATGAATTACAAACTGAAAATTGATGTAGCATCAAAGTGACTTCTAAGACTACAACTTCTACAGTCCAAAAAAGGCGCAAAAAAATTTAAAAATATTCTTCACTTGCAAGGGAACCATTAAAAAGAAGGAAAAATAAAAAGGAATTTATTATACTTTAACAAAAAAATTAAAAACTTTCCACTAACCATGTTCGAATATGCACATTGTGGAGCACAAAATGATTGGATAGCTATACGACCAGCACATGAAATGCTGCCATCATTTCTATGACATAGCCAAAAGAGAACAAGGAATGACTGATAAATATAACAAAACGAAAAGAAAGAAAAAGGGAAATAAGGTAATGGCAAGTTAGTTGAGACACTAAAAATAGGACTCAGGAACTTCACACAGGATTATTCATAGAGCTGTAGGGAGATGGCTATAATAATAAAATAAAATATTAACAAATATGGCTGCATGTCAAATGTTTCCAATGTCATGAATATATAAATATGAAAGCAAACAGTGATACCGTGGAAACTGGGATAAAAATGTTGCACAACGGTCTCGAAGAGCGGAAAGATCAGGACAATCTTGGATGCTAACACAATCTATGAGTGGTCCATTTATGAAGTGCCTCTCTAGGGGCTTCCTCAAATCAAATTCATTAGAGTACTCATGTTTACCATCTGCACCATGTTCACATAAAGGGCTATGAGTAAAAGTTTAAGGAGTGAAAAGCATGAACAAGGGTCAAGAAGAGTGCATTTTCAAACAAACACCTGCTAATACATCAAGTTTTAAACTGAAAAGTGATAAACTGTTACGAGTTGAAAGAGTAACTCTTTTCTTACTCTTACTTAAGAAACAAAAGCAAGCTGCATTAACGTTTGTTAACCCTGCAGGCAAAATGAAAAAAGAATATACCAGGGATAAACTACCTCTTTGTCCATCGAGCTGATTTTCACCAAAATACTTCTTATACTGCCAAGCAATTCTCAGACCTTTCTCCTGCAAGTTTTTTTTAATATGCCATTCACATTCTTAGTCTTTAAACAAAACTGAAGAAGACAAAGAGAAAAAGGGACCTGATCTGGATTGCGTTCCCGGGATTTGTCATCTTTGGATGCAGCAGGACTTGGCAAAGTACCCAAAAAACCCCTTGGATCTCTAGCTGGACTAGAATAGAGAAGAGGTTGGCCGAGAACAAGTCCCTGAGCCATGAAATTCCTCAACAAAAGCATGTGATGAGGTGCTTCTGCGTCTTCCATCACCATAACTAGACTTCCCAATGGGAACCCACCACCCAGTATCTCTGAATATCAAGTAAAAACTATTCAATAACAGAACAAATCACCTCAAAGAACTGAGAGAAAGCAAGGCCAAAAAAGAATGTTAGACAGTGATAAGACTAAGAGTGTATGACATTACTGTCAAGATCGGGTATCCCAGAAGATAGAAAGACCGTGCCATTTGGCCCACACTTAAGTCCGGGGCCATGAGATGGGGCTGCAGAGGAAAGGTTTCGAGAGAAGGTACTTGTCCGAGTCTTGGCCGCAGCCATAGCAGTAGCAACAGTCAAAAACCCAAACACCACTCAATGAAGTGATCTGAGACTTTCCTGGTTTAACTGCAGCAAGCAATACCCAGTTGCACAGTTAATCAAAACAAAACCTAAAAACCCAAACAATAACTATCATTGAGGGTGTCGGAAACAGCAATGGAATCAACTAAACAAGAAAAAAAAAACATGATTATCATAATCACAGGATTAAAATTAAAAATGTTATATTTAACTTAAATTTTAGCTATTTTCCATTCAAACCTTTACCTATTCGTAAGCATTCAAAAACATGTATATGGAACCACCCATCTTGGCTAAAATCAATGAACATAGAAAGAAGTATAACTTTCAACAACCCATATTGTTTTTCATTATTTTTTAAGATGTATTTTTCTCTTTTCATTCAAGCTTTTTATCGAATAAATGGTACGCAGCTGATTGGTAAAGTTTACCAGACATCAACAAAGCTCCAAAAGAGTGTTATTCTTTTGCTTTTCTGTCTAAGTAACAAAACAGGGAACAATTAAATTCTCACCTTGCTCTCTTTAAAGAAAAAATTATAGCAACCGCTTCAAACTCTTCGGCTTCAAGTTTCCTGCCTCAAGAGTTGGCCGTTTTCAGAGTAATTATTTGCCTTTTCGTTTTGTTTAATCGATGTTTTTCAGGTTTTATGAAGCGGAGCTACTTGTTTGGGCTTAACCCATTAGTTATTTCAATGGGCCAATGTTAGGCTTAGATTTATAATTAATTAATCTTTTATAAATATCTAAACTATATGTAATTCTCTCTATGCTTATAATCTGCTTGATATGAAGAATGGAAAAGAGTAATGATGAAAAATTTGCTAATCCAATGATTAAGATTCATAGCTAATTTCTTATATATAGTTTAACTGTTAGATTAAGAAAATTTTCATTCTTCATATTAAATAAACATTTAAACTCATGTTGTTTAGACAGTTGTTGTATAGTATTTTTATAAGGAAAATGTTTGGTGTTTAAAAATTATATGTTCAAAGTTTCCAATATGGGACCAAATGATTTCTAACTCGGTTGGTATCGACATTATTGCCTATGCAGGAGGACGTGGGTTTAAGTGCATTGAAACATATTTATCCTCCTATTTAAGGGTTGGAGAGAGATTATGAGCAGTTTTAGGCATTTGTATTAAAAAAATGCATTCCAAATGAAAGATAATAATTCTTTTATATACCCTTTGTGATGGTTTAAAATTAAAAGCAAAATAGTCTCTCATCTAAAATATTTTCAAAGCCAATTCTCTCTTATCTTTTATTATCTAGGTGCTCAAACTTCGAGTAAAACTGAATTAACCAACCGAACCATTCTAATTCGGTTAACCAGTAGGTTAATCAATCTAGCTCGGTTGGAGGTCAATTAAAGGCTTTTTGAAATTTAGGCTACGGTTAATTCAGATCAAAATCAAGTAATTAATCGAATTAATCGAACTTAATATATAATATATAATATTATATATTATATGTATTAGGTTATTAGCCCACTGCCCACTCAGGCCCCAACCACCAACTCACCCCCAACACTCCTACCCAGCCAATATAAACCCAACCCAATATACATTTAATAAACCCAACCCAATCCTAAAAACAAAAAAAAAAATGGAAAATCCTTAACCCTATTTTGATTTTTGATCTCCCAAAATTGAAAGTCCTTTGAAATCTCCCAAAATCCCTATTGCCGACAACCCAACACTAATAACACGCTCACCACTAGTCACCACCGTCCAGCGTAAACGTAGTCCTCCAAGAACGTCTCCTCTAAGTTGTAGACAGAGCCATTCTCCAATTCGTAAACTTGTTCATTCTTGTTCAAGGTCATTCTCACCTCGTAGATAATATACCTTAGTACCAAAACCTTTTCTTCTAGTGCATTTTCTTTTAAATTATCTGTTTTTCCTTTTGTTATTTCTCTCTATTCGGTTACAAGAAAGAAAACAAAGTTTTATTAAATTTAGCTATACAAGGTGAAAGTCCTTGTAGTTTGGTTGGCTACATTGAATGAATAAATTTGAGCTTATGCTAGCGCTTTTTCATGCCCTTTCTAATTGATGTTTAGTTGGACTTGGGCAGCATGAGAATTTGTGACTATAAGAATGATGTATTCAGGGTCAAAAGTATTGCTAGTACTAGTAATATGACTTTTTGATTGTATTCTTTTTCTCGTAGTAGAAGAAGATATACGTGTTAACAAGACAATGTAAACATTGTATTTCCATGTCTCGGGATCTTACTTCTATATGTTATTATCTTTAAAACAGAGGCAAAGGACCAGCAGCAAGACGTGGGAGGTCATCATCATATCCCAGATCACCTAGCCTTTGGAAGGTTTGTGTTTATTATTTTTTATTCAATGAGTACTTTACCTTATTTATTATTTTGTATTGTAAATTATTTATTTGTTATTTGCCTATATGTACGAGTGTTGTTATTTATTATAAATTAGATGTTATTTGTTGCATTTTGTTGATTCATTTTGTTATTTTGTGATTTTTGTGTTCAATAAGTTGAGAGAGAAATGAATTAAAAAGTCAAGATGCTTTCTTTTTTAATTGTTGAAAGGTTTGAAAATATTAAGCTTTTTTTTTTTTTTTTTACAAAGGAAAGGTTAAAAGTTTAATGAATGAGGCAAAAAAAATTCTATCACTTAAAAGTTCTTAAATATATTTTTGTTAAGGTAAAAATAACATAGTATATTTATTTGCTTATTGACACTGCTTGAATAATGACTATAATGTATTATTAGCTCGAATAATCAACCAAAAATGGCCAAGAGGGGGGTGAATTGGCCTTTTAAAATTTTTATGGTTGCTAAGAAAAAGATGGAGACAATGAACACGTCGATATATAGTGGTTCGACCCTAATTTTTTACTCTACTACCTTAGCTTTCCACAACTAAGAATTTTCTCAAATTCACTAATTTGACAACCTTTGAAAACAAGGTTTAACCTTACAAACTCCCTTAAGGTTTCTACCCAAACCATAGGACAAAATCCTCTCAGAGAGAATAACAAATAAGCAAACTAAGAACAAACCCTTACAAGATTAGAATGTTTTTCAAACTAAGCTCAATTACAAAAAGAAACACTTAAGCTAAATGAATACAATGAAAGCTCACAAGTGTGTTTAAAGAAAATTGCTGAGAATTGTAAGCACAAGATTGTTTTTGATTGATCTTTAAGCTTGATAATCTTTCTTCTAGTTGTAGGACCTTTGGAAGTTGGTATTTATACCCCCTAATCGATTTCCAACCGTTGTGGTTGCTGGAGAAACGAATAGAGTCGTTGGGGATGAAATAACTAATGCATTTAATTCACTTACAACCACAAGTATCGATACTTACTAGTAAGGTATCGATATTTTTAGCATTTAATGCAAAATTCAATGACCGTTGGAGCCAAAAATATCGATACCAATGAACTTTTATCGATATCTTATGAAAAATATCGATACTAGATCGATACTTAGCTGAAATGTTTGAAAAACAAAATTTCAATTTGGTATTGATTTTTGGAGGGGTATCAATATTTAAAAACTATCAATACTTGGCCAAAAGTTATTGATACCTTTTTATCTAGAGCTAGACTGATTTTTTTTAAAATAGTTTAACTTTGATTGAAATATTCTAACTTGATTGAAAGGTTAATTCAAAAACTTTTCTAAGAGTTCAAAGTGTAGGTTCAAAATTATATTTCTTAGACTTCATTTGAATATACAATTTTGTTAATTTTGTTCAATTTTAACTTTTATTCAAAACCATTTTAATTTGTTATATCAAAACATATTATCAAATAAAGCTTGTTTAACAATCTCCCCCTTTTTGATATAACAAAATATTTTAGTAATTCCTTTTTTGAATTTGCTACTTCCTTCAAAGACTTTATTTTATGATTTTGAAACAAAGACTTGATATTATAATTTTGAAACAAAGACTTGAGTATGAAAAATTGGTCACTTAGGTGTTAGTATTAAAAGATTAGTCATTAAAAAATAATCAACCAAATACCAATTAAATTTACTTTTCTCTTCTCCACCTTTTTGTTATGTCAAAAATAAACAAATAAAACTTAAAAGGAAAAGAAAATGATTAGTATAAAGATAGATATTAAAAATAAAGAACAAGTGAACTAACATTTACAAAATAAGCATTGAAGTATCTTAAAATACAAAATAAGCATTAAGGTGCAATCACATAAAAATAAAAATAAAAACTCTAAAGATGTAATCATTTTGGCCATTTCTAATGACTTCATACACCTAATTGTATAGAATTAAAGCACGATGTATATGAATCATTGAATATCATAAACTATGTGAAGATTGAACATTTGCATCAAATAAAGTTTAATTTAGCATACTCAAAGGAATTCAAAAATTTGTATACTAGACCAAATAGGTCAAAATTGATTAAACATGCAACATTAACTTCCCCTTACTATTTGCACATAAAATCCATAGAAATCCTTCGTACATGCTTTTTCAATCAATTTTAAGTCAAAAGCATTTTAAAAATATCAAAGTGCATGAAATCATTTTAACACAAACTCAAGGTAAGGTAGTAATACCTAATTCTCTCTTAAGTGTCCAAAATCTTTCATTATCTAAAGATTTGGTAAAAATATCAGCTAATTGGTGCAAAGTGTCAACATATTCTAGAACTGTGTCTCCTCTTTGGACATGATCTCTAATGAAATGATGTCTAATCTCAATATGCTTAGTTCTAGAGTGTTGGATGAGATTTTTAGTGAGGCAAATGTTACTAGTATTTTCACACTTGATAGGAATGATATCTACATCAATTTCATAGTTTATAAGTTGTTGTTTCATCTATAAAACTTGAGCACAATAACTACTGATAGAAATGTATTCCCCAATTGCCTAGTCCATTACCTTAGCTTTCCATAACTAAATATTTTCCCAAATTCACTAATTTGACAACCTTTGAGAACAAGGTTTAACCATACAAACTCCCTTAAGGTTTCTACCCAAACCTTAAGACAAAACCCTCTCAAAGAGAATAACTAATAAGCAAACTAAGAACAAACCCTTACAAGATCAGAATGTTTGCAAACTAAGCTCAACTACAAAGAGAAACACTTTATCTAAATGAAGACAATGAAGCTCGCAAGTGTGTTTAAAGAAAATTGTTGAGAATTGTAAGCACAAGATTGTTTTTGATTGATCTTTAAGATTGATAATCTTTCTTCTAGTTGTAGGACCTTTGGAATTTGGTATTTATACCCCCTAATTGATTTCTAGCCATTTTGGTTGTTGAAGAAATTAATAGAGTCGTTGGGGACGAAATAACTAGTGTATTTAATTCACCTGCAATCACGAGTACCGATACTTGGTAACAAGGTATCAATATTTTTAGCATTTAATGTAAAATTTAGCGACCGATGGAGCTAGAAATATAAATACCAATGAACTTTTATTGATATCTTATGAAAAATATTGATACTAGATCGATACTTAGCTGAAATGTTTGAGAAACAAAATGTCAATTTGGTACCGATTTTTAGAGGGCTATCGATATTTAAAAACTATCAATACTTGGCCAAAAATTATCGATACTTTTTTGTCTGAAGCTATACTGACTTGTTTTAAAATAGTTTAACTTTGATTGTAAAATTCTAACTTAATTGAAACTATTTTAACTTGATTTAATGGTTGATTCAAAAACTTTTCTAAGAGTTCAAAGTGTAGGTTCAAAATTAAATTTCTTAGACTTCATTTGAATATACAATTTTTCCAATTTTATTTAACTTCTATTTAAAAACATTTTAATTTCTTATATTCAAACATATTATCAAATAAAGCTTGTTTAACATGTATTCTAGAAAATATTGTAACTCATCCATAGTTACATATTCTAATTCCTAAGAGTTCTTATTCATTAAGTAAAAGGTTTTATAGATTTAACATATGAAAAATCTTGATTTCACTTAACATTAAACATTGTAGTCAATCATATGCTGACGTGCTCTAGAAGTGTGGAAATATTTCAATCTTGTTTACAAACAAAAATAAATATGGTCAAATTTAATAAATTTTTAGCCAAGCGATTCCACTATCTTATACAAGATTTTAGCATTTATTAAAAACAACTTGCTTAGCTTAAATTGTAATTTTATTTATGGTAAAGAAACATCTTAATGGGGAGTTTTATTGAGTTTTGCAAATCTTATCATGTTGTTTTAGTGATATTTCTGTTAGTTGTCATTTAAACACTATGAATATGAGAAGTTTTACAAACCTTA
Organism: Gossypium anomalum; assembly: GCA_025698475.1. Classification (NCBI taxonomy): domain Eukaryota; kingdom Viridiplantae; phylum Streptophyta; class Magnoliopsida; order Malvales; family Malvaceae; genus Gossypium; species Gossypium anomalum. Next base: position 50,531,039 of record CM046967.1, on the reverse strand, counting down.
ACAGATTCTTTATTTTTATAGAATGAATTAAACTCTTGGAAACCATATTAAAATGCATATACATTGTAGAATATCCATCGAACCAACATCTATTGAGGGTAGTGTTACACCTCCTAGTCCCACTTTAACAGATTTTAGAAATTCAATAGGTGAAATTTCAAGCCAAAAAAGGGGACTACTAGGAAAAGAAAAGTCATCCCTCAAAGATCAGAAGTTTGATCTCACTTCATTAAGGTTATTAATAGTGAGGGTGCAAGTAAGGCTAAATGTAATTATTGTGAAAAAGAATTTTGTTGTGATAAGAAAAAAAATGGCACGGGGCCATTGAAATATCATATCAGTTCCTGTAAGAAGAATCCTACTAATATTGTTAACACTAGCCAATGGCAATTAGTTTTACCTATTAAGGGAGTTGAAGGAAGAAGGGCATCTTTCAACTTGGAGATTTGATCAAGAAGCATATAGGAAAGGGTTAGCACAAATGATTGTGATTGATGACTAACCTTTGTAACACCCAATATTGGCGGGTCTTAAGTTTAAGTGAGTAACTCGAAAGAATCTGAGTGGCGTGGCCCTATCCGCCTAATTGATACTTCTGCTGTATGCATAGGGCATATAACTAATGTTAAAGTATAAGGTAAGGATTTCTCTCTGAAATGTGTGAATATGTATACAAGAAGAGATTGGTAAGTGTTTGGGTAATGAGGGTATCGCCAAAGGTAAGGCACACCTAGTTTTTCTAGTTATGGTGCGAGTTACGTTCTAACAAGATGATTAGAACGAACTAAGGGATAAATCAAAGATAAGTAAAAATTTTGGATTCTTGTATATGTTTCTCTACAGTTGTAAGCCACAAATAAGAACAAATTTGTAAGTTGGTAACACGTGTTAAGTTCCACTATAAAATCATGGGTTTTACATTTATATGTTGATATGAGCTTTATAAGAAAGGGGGAGTTATCTTCTTCCTTTTATTTTAAAAGAACACAATTGCTAACTTGCTTTAAACTTGATCGAGAGTCTTTCTTACTAAGCTGAAACTAAGGATCGGTTGAGGGTCTTTCTTGCTAAGCTGAAACTAAGGATCGGAGTTCATGCAAAAGGTTATTTCATATCCTAGGTAAGTATTGTAGACTTGCATGTTGACTTCTAAAAGAGTAAGGATGTTTTATGTGTGTAAATAGTAAGATGAGGAAGTAAGGTGTTGCATAGAGGTTATCTAGGTTTCAGATGATGATAAAAGTTATATGAATGAGTTTTAATGATATCCCTATGTCTTATAAGAAATGAATTGTTGAGACTTCAGGATGGGTGTTTGGATATGGAGTTCAAGCTACTGTTCGTGGGTGTAAGGTGAGTTCCTAAGCTGATTCATGTGTATGAACTATGAACTGAGACTAGAAAAGGATAGTACTATGAGTATGTTGATATATTAATGTTGGATAATATTTCCATGTATAGGTTGTATGAATCTGATAAGCATAAAGTATGCGATAAGAAATTTAGAGTCGAGAATATGTCTGTAAGAACATGTTTGAGATATATGTTAAGTTTGGTGATAATTCATGAAAGGTCTGTTACGTGAGTATGTGTTTGCTCACCGCGGTGCAGTAAAAAAGGGGTTCATCGGGACTTTAAACACGATCTCTAAAAGGAAAAGTCCATGACCATGGAACCATATTGTGTAAGACCATAGCTGTGATATGGCACCATATGAAAAAGAACTAAAGAAAGGTGATTATCCAGATAGGGCTCTCTACGTGACCTAAGACGATGAGGTCAAACCTCATAAAATATGAGTCTAGGTGAATCTCTATTGTGAACACGTCAAAAAAAGAAAGCCTTTTGTGGAAATCTATGAAAATGAAGCCTTTGTGGCTATCTATGAAAAGGAAGTCTTTGTGGCAATCTATGAAGGGAATGCCTTTGTGGTGCACTTTAAAGAATGACCCTTGTGGCAACCATCTAAAGGAAATGCGTTTGTGGTGGACCTTGAGAGAAATAAATGGCATCCACGACGAACTCTGAAGGAACGATAGTTGAAATGAACTCAGAAGGAAAACTCCCTATGGCATATCATGTTACACCTTCAATGAGATATTCTAATTAGCTTTCTTTGTGGCGAGTTTCGTATGAAATGTTTTGGCATATCTTGCATGGTCTTAAGACAAGAATAGAGAAACTAGAATACACCAGAGCATGTGGAAAAATCGATGTATAGGTTAAGTAAACTTGAAGAAAAAATCTGAGTAAGGGTTATGTCTGGTAAATTGAAGAAGGTTATCTATCTGTAATTATTAGAATAAAATGGGTATTCTCTAGAAAGGATCAAATCATATAATTAAAGAATGTATCTTCTATCTATGTACGAAATCATTCATGGATTTTGAAGAAATGATCGCTTAGAGTATGTATGTAAGAATAATAATATTTTCTCTATATAAACCTCTAGAATGGGTATGGTTAAGGAATCACGAAAGTGTAAAAAGAAGAATGTGAGTAATGTATCAAAGATGCAGAAAGTATGGCATAATTTCAGAGTCAGGGGTGACATCTATGGTACAAAAATGGCATTTTGGGAAGGTTCACTACGGAGAAGTTGAAGAACAAAGAATAATGAGATGGTGAGTTGAATTACCAAATGCAAAATAAAAAATGATCTAGGTAAATTGGTGTTTATCTCACTAAGTTCTTATGAACTTACCTTTGTGCATTATGTTACAGGTAAGTTAATTTAGGTCTATGCTAGGAGGAACGATGCCAGGGCTACGCCAAGGAAATGGCAGGGTGACCTATTATGCATACAGAACAAGTTGGTAGCATTAATTTATCCAGTAGCATTATTTAAGATTTACACTTTGAGATAATGTAATTAAGTTATGAGGTTAGCTTGAAAGCCCTTGAAGTAGAAATTCTTCTACAATAGTAGTAATTGTCCTATGTATATTCAATTGATATTTTGGTTGAAAGACTAATTTAATTAAGTTGTAATATTTATGGAAATCTGGTATGAATATATAAGCATAAGCCTATATTTTTGTTGTAACACCTGAGATCCGAATTCTGTAAATCGGATTAGGTTGAGGGCATTACAAGTTTTGGTATCAAAGCCCTATTTAGTCAGTTCTTGAAATATGAAAGTGAATGAGCTATGTATGCATAATACGCCAAGCCTAACTTAGTCTCTAAGGTATGAGTAGGCAACTTTGTTTATGTGTAAGGCAAAAGATGTAATAAAATAATAAGTAAGACAGTAAAAAAGGTAAGGGAATGATTGTATTAATGAGAAAGAAAAGCATTACACAGTTCAAATTTTGGAAAAATGAAAGATAAAAAGAAATTAAGTACATGAAAAAAAAAAGTATATTTCAATTCTCCCCTTCATCAGGCTGATCAGTGGGCTCAGTAGGGACACTTTTAATAGGAAAAGTGCCCTCTGGAATCTAATCATCTGATGCTGAGCCCTCATCATTGTCTTCAACAATAGGCATGGATAGAATGATAAAACCTTTTGATTACCTCCACTCTCATTGGAAATTTTCCCACTCTTCGCGTTTTGTATGGTAAACATCGAAGCTAAATGAATAAGTAAAAACAACTTTGAGACAGTCGAAGTTCACTTTTCTAAGATCAAAAGGACTTGCAGCCACCTGGGCCTGCAGAAGCAAATTTGATTTCCACTCTGGTAAGGCCTCGATGAGATTCCTTTGTGTGTCCTGATATTTCTTGAAGGTTTTATCATGAGAACGACGTTGGCTCTCTAGTTCTGCTTGGTGACTCTCTCCCGTATCTCTCAACCTCTCTTCTAAGGTAAGCTTTTTGTCCTTCAATGAATTGACTTCCTCTTTTAGTTGCTCATTTTCAGTCTTAGCATCTTTGTGTTTGCCCATTAGAGTTGAAAGTCGTGCATCCAGATTTCCAAACAAATTGGTAGCCTCTCGATATTGCTGGCATAGTTCAACCAAAGAGTCTTCCCTAGATTTTGCAGCTTTCTCTAAATCAAATATTTTATTTCTATAACATTGACTGGCATTTCTAAGATCCCTACTCTAAAGACCTTGCTCAACAGACCTAATATTTAATACTTGGGCCATAACAATTAGAGGGTGCTCATTTGAAGTGGATGTAAGGTAAGAATAGAAAACTTCTCCTAGCTGAAAAGGTAATAGACTTTGCTGTTGTTGGGAAGTGGTGCTAAGAGGTGTGGGGGTTGGTAAAGACTCCAAAAGAGCTCGCCAAGGAAAGATACTTCCTATTCCATCAAGGATAGACTCAGGTACTTAAGAAGGAAGAATTTTTGGTTAAACCATAAGGATCGCCTCTGATAGACTTTCTGACAATGAAGGATTAGATGAAGGCATGGGAGAATTTAGATGAAAGGCTGGCTTCTCTAGAGAAGATGGAATCTCTAGAATATTAGGAACTTAAGACGTAAGGACAACTATAGTTACGGGCTCCCTATGTGGACTATGCCTTATTAGTGGAGGGCAAACATTACTACCAGACTCCTAAGTGCTCTCTTCCACTCTAATCCTTTTATTAGTTTTCTTTGTTGTTGCCTTCTTTGATGAAGCAGTAGTTAGGGGTGAGCAAAAACTGATTCGATTCGAAAAACTTGATATTTTTTTTAAATTTTGAATGAAATAGTTCAAGTTATTTGAGTTAATCAAGTTATTTGGATAAACTCGAATAAAAAATTAAGTTTTTCGGTTTAACTCGAATATGAATTACACAATTCGAATTATCTAAAAATTCGAATAAGAAAAGGCAAAACTATGCCATTTTGATAAATGGTTACCTTTTCTAAAGTTAAAAGTCAAAATCATTAAGTTAAAAGGTGAAACTATGTTGTTTTGATCAATGTTTACTCATTAAGTTAAAAGGCAAAACAATTATATTGTTTATGTAGTTAAATAATTTTATACTTCGTTTACTAGTTCAATAATCGGTTCATGTAAACGCAATATTGAATATAAATAATAAGATTCGTTAATTCGATTCGACTTGACTCAAAATTTTTTGACTCGACTTGATCCGATTCGAAAAAAATTCAAATTGAGTTTGGTTGCTAAAATAGGATTCGTCAACTTAACTAACTTAAAATTTTTTGACTCGATTGACTCGACTCGATCGAATACTCACCCCTAGCAGTAGTGGTTTTTCCAGAATTGCGAGCTCCCTTAAGGATAGACGAGATGTCCATGTCTTGAGAATGGGAAGATGATGAAGGCCCTGCACCTTCAATAGGAAAGTTAGCTTAATTGGAAGTAGAAGTAGAAGTTGTCTAAGGATTAATAGCGAGATTCCAATTTCGAGGAGAAAAGCCACAGATGTTATAAAAAGAGAAGGGTGGCTTTCTTTTATGTGCCAACAAAATGTTTGCCAAGTCTTAATTTAAGTTATATGGCCAGGCTTCAAAACCAGATGGCACTCTAAGATCATTCAACCATTTGAAAGAATCCTCTAATTGATAACCATTATTGCTCACTTCCTATAAATAATATTGGAACACATTTCTAACTGAATCGAGATCCATTAAGTTAAGCAAACGCCCCTTCTTTAATTGTTCATATTACACATCAACAAACTCAGAGTCCATTGAATGACATTGGTTGCAAATGCTCTTCTTGGGAAGGGACCATCTGGTTGGAAAACCAAAACCAGAATCAAGCCTACGGATGGCCCTTAAGTATTTGCCTTTCTTCTAATGGAGGTTTGAGATATTATTCTGAATGATAGGCTCACACTCAAAATGTGTACTAAAATAGGCGTTAGTAACAAAAATGCCTTGTCGAATTACCTTCAATTGATACAACTTCTGAAAGACCTTTAATATATGTGGGTTATTATGTATGCAATAGTCAATGTTGCAAGCTACCAAAGTCACTAAGATAAAGCTGATAACTACCTCAGTACAATATCATACTCATTTAAGACAGAACAGAAGAAGGTGGTTAATGGTAGATGGAAATCGACCTCTAGAATAATTAATGGTGAAATGAAACCTCTAGTATTACTACTTAAACGACATCTTCTAGGTCAATTAAAAATGTAAGCGAAGTTTAAGATTCGAATACCCCGAATTTTAAGATATCAAGTTATCTCATCCTCGGTGGTGCTACAGGTAATTGACTGGGTTCTCACCCCAAGCAAGGTAATCTCGTGACCATGAGGTCCAAATGAAACAAGGTTGGTCAAAGAGACGTTTCAATTAGCTTGGCTTCAGCCCCTCCTTCGAGTGGTGGTTTCAACCATTTTAATGACAAGTGTATGAGAAAGAAAAAAAATAAGGGAAGAATGATTAGTACCTTGAGTAGATGAAGATGAAGAAGGAATAGAATAGACTGAGTATATAGGAAATTAATGATTCAATTGTTGCAACAAAGTAAAAGGGGTGTTGAAATGATAGATATAATTAGAGGTAATTTTACGGGAGAAGTCAAGTAAGATATGATTGTTCAAGTCCTCCAATATGATGGTGACATCTATCACGAGGTAAGTTATGAAAATTTGAAATTCTAGTGAAAATCGCTAAGTGTGGGTCTCGTTTAAGAGGGCTAACTTAATGATATTCTAAGTGTATATGGGCTCCATATGTTTCACCAAATGGGCAGATAGTTATTGTTTGAGTGCATAAAATTCATCAAGATCGTATTAATTTCGAGGACGAAATTTCCTGAGTGGGGAAGAGTTGTAACACCCAGTATTGGCGGGTCCTGAGTTTAGGCGAGTAACCCAAAGAATCTAAGTGGCATGGTCCTGTTTGCCCAATTGACACTTTTAGCACATGCAGAGGTATATAGATAATGTTAGAGTATATGGTAATGATTTCTTTTTGAAATGTGTGAATATGTATAGAAAAAGATATTGGTAAGCATATCAAGAGTTCTTAGGCAATGAAGGCATCGCCAAAGGTAAGTACCGCCTAGTTTGTCTAGTTATGGTGCGAGTTACGTTCTAACGATATGGTCAGGAATGAACTAAGGGATAAATCAAGGATACGTAAAGATTTTGGATTCTTGTGTACGTTTCTCTACAACTGTAAGCCACTAATAAGGACAATTTTAAAAGTTGGTGACACGTGTCAAGTTCCACTATGAGATCATAAGTTTTACATATATATATTGATGTAACCTTTATAAGCAATGGGGAGTTATCTTCTTCCTTCTATTTAAAAAAAAGCACTATTGTTGACTTGCTTTAAAGCTGATCGAGGATCTTTCTTGCTAAGCTGAAACTAAGAAACAAAGTTCATGTAGAGGGTTGTTTTATATCCTGGGTAAGTATTATAGACTTGCATGTTGACTTTTGAAAGAGTAAGTTTATTTTATGTCTATAAATAGTAAGATGAGGAAGTAAGGTGGTACATGAAGGTTATCTAGGTTTTAGATGATGATAAAAGTTATATGAATGAGTTTTAATAGTATCCTTATGTCTTATAAGCAAAAAATTGTTGAGATTTCGTTATGGTGTTCGGATTTGTAGATCAAGCTACTATTCATGGGTGTAAGGTGAGTCCCTAAGCTAATTCTTGTGTATGTAAACTGGTTTAGTCTAGATACTTCTGTGAAGAATCTTATGTACTATGAAATAACATTAGAAAAGGGTAGGACGATGAGTATGCTGGTATATGAATGTTGGATAAGATTTGGATGTATAGGTTGTATGAATCTAACAAGTATAGAGTATGCGATAAGAAATCTGAAGTCGAGAATATCATTGTAAGAGCATGTCTGAGATGTATGTTAAGTTTGGTGATAATGCATGAAAGGTTTGTTACACGAGTTTGTGTCTGTTCATTACGTGGAGTCAAAAAGGGGTTCGTTAGGACTTTAAACACGATTTATAAAAGGAAAAGTCGATGGTCATGGCACTATATTGTGTAAGGCCATAGTTGGGCTATGACATCATATGGAAAATAACTAAAGGAAGGTGATTACCCAAATGGGGTTCTCTACGTGATCCAAGACAATAAGGGGTAAACTTCACAAAATGTGAGTCTAGGTGAATCCTTATCGTGAACGCACCAGAAAAAAAAAGAAGCATTTTGGCGATCTATGAAAAAGAAGACTTTGTGGTGATCTACAAAAAGAAGTCTTTGTGGCGATTTATGAAAAGAAAACCTTTGTGGCGATTTATGAAACAGAAGCCTTTGTAGAGATCTATGAAGGGAATTCCTTTGTGGCGCACTCTAAAGAATAGCCCTTGTGGCAACCATCTAAAGGAAATGCGTTTGCGGCAAACCCTGGGAGAAAGAAATGGTATCCGCGGCAAACTCTGAAGGAACGATAGTTGAAATGAGCTCAAAAAGGAAAAGTCCTTGTGGCTTATCATGTTACACCTTAGATGAGATATTCTAATGAGCTTCCTTTGTGGTGAGCTTCGTATGGAATATTATGACGTATCCTACATGGTATTAAGACAAGAACAGAGAAACTAGAATGCGCTAAAGCATGTGGTGAAATCAAAGTATAGGTTAATTAGACTTAAAGAACAAATATGAGTAAGGGTTATGTCTAGTAAATTGAAGAAGGTTATATGTCTCTAATTATTAAAATAAAAATATCATTCTCTAGAAATGATCAAATTGTATAATTAAAGAATGTATCTTCTATCTATGTACAAAATCATTCATAGATTTCGATGAAAAAATGGCTTAGAGTATGTATGTAAGAATAATAGGATTTTGTTTGTATGGACCTCTAGAATGGGTATGGTTAAGTAATCACAACAGTACAGAAAGAAGAATGCAAGTAATTTATCAAAGATGCGGAAAGTATGGCATGATTTCAAAGTTAGAGGTGACATTTATAGTATGAAGAATGACATTTTGGAAAGGTATTCGCTAGGGATAAGTTGAAATCATGCCATAAATGTCATTCTTCCTACCATAGATGTAAAATAGCAAAGATTTCAACTTGTCATGATTTCAACTCACCATAGATGTTGGTTATTTGAGAAAGAAATTTAGCCCTCGAGGGGGTTTAGTTCAAAATGGTAAATATCTTCACATGATATGCATGACACACATTGTGAAGTTGATTATTGTTGAAGGCTTAAAGGAAATGAATAAATATGTTGAACATATTAAGGGGGATGTTAGATATGTGAGGCAATCTCCAGTGAGATTACAAAAGTTTAAGGAGTGTGTTATGGTGGAAAAGATAGAGTGTAGGAAGATGTTGTGTCTTGATGTTTGTACTAGGTGGAACTCGGCCTACTTAATATTAGACATTGCTCAGAATTTTGAGAGATTTGGAGAGCAAGATACAAACTTTAGGGCTGAACTTGAAAAGGGGATGGTTGGCCTAGAGCGGATGATTGGGATAGTGTTAGAAACTTGAGGGATTTCTTGGAACACTTTTATGAAGTCACTTTGCGTGTTTTCGACACTTCATATGTCACATCCAATAATTTTTTGATGAGCTTTCTAAAATTGATATCCTTTTGCAAGATGCTTAGTTAAATATTAATGTTGAATTTAGTGTTATGGCCATGAAGTTGAAAGACAAGTATGATAAGTATTGGGGTGATATTGATAAGATAAATTTTCTTGTGTTTATTTCTTGTGTTTTAGATCTTAGACAAAAATTGAAGTATTTTGAATTTGCACTTAGTGAAATGTCTAATGCTGAAAAAGCTTACGAAATGATGCAAAAGTTGAAAGAAGCTTTGTATAAATTGTTTGATGAGTATAAGCTTTTATTTCATAGTGCTTGTAGCTAATCGAGTGTGGTAGCACATGTTTCTCTCGGTGAACCACAACAAAAAAAAGACATCATAAAAAAGTGGATTCGAAAATCATCATAAAAAAGACATCAAGAAGATTAAATTCAATAATCATCATAAAAAAAGACATCAAGAAGATTGAGGAACAAATCCAAAAGCTTGACAATACTGAAAATGGTATATTTATTTTTAATTTAATAGTTTGAATCACTTGTAAATTAACTTATTTAATCATTTCAATTTTAGACTTTTCTTGTAATGCATCAAAACCTACCCTAAAGTCATGAGCTTTCATGAGTTGAAGGGTATGCTTGCTATCTCATTTTTGTTAACTTGCAATCGATTCATTTGTTTATATTATTTGATTTTTTGAAATGCATATATATTATTTTATGCTCATTTTTTGCATATATTTTGTAGGTATAATGAAAATAAAGATCTTTTGGAGAGAAGAAATTGATGCAAATGGAGAATATTAAAGACTATTACATTTTAATTATGTGTTAATTTCAAAACTCATGTAGCTTTTTTAATTATGCAGTATTTCAAGACTTATAATTCGGTTATTTCGGTTAATTCAATCAAATGAACATTATTAAATTTTTTTTGATATGTTTTATACTTGTTTTAACAAAATATATAAATATAAATTTTGATTAATTCATTTAACTGACTGAATTAACCGAAATATTTTGATTTGGTTAATTTTTTTTGAAAAAATTTTTTGATTTGATTAACGGTTAAATAATTAAAAAATTTGATTAATTCGATTTATACTAGTTTGGTTCGATTATTAACTGAACTGACTGTTTGACCACCCCTATATCCCACCCAACTATAATGATAGTCTTGTTTTCCCCATGGCAACCTTCATTTATAATTATTTACCATCATCCATTGTTTGATCGTTTCTTACTTTTTCTTTCCAAAAAGTTTAAGCTTTTAATATACCATCTTCCTCCCTTTCCGAAAACTTAAGTTTTCATCATCTCTTATAGATATTTAAGAATATGGATCTACAAAAAAAGAAAAAAAAAAGAAAAAAGAAAATAGAGAAGTTCCATGTCATTTTTCATGGGAAGAAACCTAACATATACTGCTCATGGAAAAGTGTGATCCTAGTTATTGGTGTTAAGAGAAGCATGTACAAGTTACTCAAACATGAGAGTGATGCAATTTGAGGTTTGGAAACTAAAGTGACGAAGTTCCTTCATCCAATATAATCATCAACATTCCTATTCTCATTCTCATTCCCTTTGTTAGAATTAAGTGACCCGAATCCTTATTTAAATAAAATACAGTGGTAAAATAAAATAAAAGAATAATCCATATAGAATTACACTTCTTTTATTTTATTTTAGAATAAAGTTTTTTAAACCTTATTAAATTCCATCTATTTGATATTGATTAGAATAAGGTATTTCAGTCTTACTAGAATATGGCTTTACAAGCCTATAAATAGACATAGTTTATTCCTCTTATAATCAATTCGAATTCGACATAATGAATTTTGTTCTTCTCTGCCCGTGGTTTTTTGCCGAAAGGGTTTTCACGTAAAATCTGTGTGTTCTTTATTTTATTTTATTTTATTTTTCACAAATTGGTATCAGAGCTTCTGGGTTATTCATCTCGATCACGGTAATGGCGTCTTTGAAATATGAAATTTCGCTGTTGGATCGCAACACCAGATTTGCGTTGTGACAGATTAAGATGCAAGCAGTTCTTGCACAGATGGATCTAGAGGATGCCCTGCTAGGGATAGATAAGATGCCTTCGACATTAACAGATGAAAAGAAGAAACGTAAGGATCGAAAGGCGTTAACACAATTACATTTCCATTTGTCCAACAAAATTTTACAGGATATGAAGAAAAAGAAGACTGCCGCGGCATTATGGAAGAGGCTAAAACAAATATGTATGTCGAAAACTCTAACAAGCAAGTTGCATATGTAGCAGCGTCTTTATGCTCATCGTTTGGAGGAAGGTGCATCTATACATGAACACTTAACAGTGTTTAAAGAAATTCTCTCAAACTTGGAGGCTATGGAGGTTCAGTGTGATAAGGAAGATCTAGGATTGATTCTACTTTGTTCGTTGCCCCCGTCTTATTCAACCTTTAGAGACACGATCTTATATAGCCGCGAGTCTCTCACAGTTGATGAGGTTTGTAAATCTTTGACCTTGTATGATAAGATGAAGCATCTTATGGTTAAACCCGACTCTCAGGGAGAGAGTCTCATTGCTCGTGGGAGACAAGATCAGAATGCTGATAATGATCGTGGAAGGACACAGGAATGGAATCATCGCAGTAAATCTAAGGGTAGATCGAAGTCTTCAAACAGAGGTAAAACTTGTAACTTCTGCAAGAATAAAGGGCACATTAAATCTGAGTGCTATAAGTTACAGAACAAGATTAAAAGGGAGGCTGCGAATCAAAAGGGAAAACAACCAGAAAATTTCGGTGAAGCTGATGTTGTAGAAGACTACAACAATGGTGAACCTCTAGTCGCTTCTGTCAATGATTCTAAAGTAAGCAAAGAGTGGATACTTAATTCAGGCTGCACTTTCCACATGAGTCCCAATCAGGATTGGTTTACAACTTACGAAACAGTGTCAGAAGGTGTTGTTTTGATGGGAAACAATGATTCGTGTAAAATCGCAGGTGTTGGAACAATTAAAGTTAAGATGTTTGATGGATTTGTCAGAACACTTAGTGATGTGCGACATGTTCCAGAATTGAAGAGAAATTTAATTTCGTTGAGTACTCTTGATTCAAAAGGGTACAAATACACAGCTGAAAGTGGGGCTTTAAACATTTCCAAAGGTTCCCTTGTTGTGATAAAAGGGCAAAAAAAGACTGCCAAGTTATATGTTTTGCAGGGTTCTACTATTTCTGGAGATGCAGTTGCAGCTTCCTCTTCCTTGTCAGATGATGATATTACTAAACTTTGGCATATGCGCCTAAGGCATATGAGTGAGAATGGCATGATAGAATTGAGCAAAAGAGGACTTCTTAATGGGCAAGGAATTTACAAACTAAATTTATGTGAGCACTGTGTTTTTGGGAAGAAAAAGAGAGTTTGATTCATCAGAGGAATCCATAACACGAAGGAAATGTTGGAGTATATTCATTCTAATCTGTGGAGGCCATCCAAAGTGCCTTCGAGAGGTGGAGCTAATTATATGCTAACCTTTATTGATGATTTTTACAGAAAAGTTTAGGCATTCTTCCTGAAGCAGAAAAGCGATGTGTTTTCATCATTTAAGTCTTGGAAAATTATGATTGAAAAATAGACAGGAAAACAAATATACCTTCGCATAGACAATGGCTTAGAGTTCTGTTCTGATAAGTTTAATAGATTGTGCAAGTCAGAAGGGATCGTGAAACACTTGACAGTTCGTCATACTCTACAGCAAAATGGCATTGCAGAACGAATGAACAGAACGATCATGGAGAAGGTTCGATGTATGTTGTCAAATGCCAACTTACCGAAGTTGTTTTGAAGCGTACGACCTCATCGCATGTTTTTGATCAACCGATCTCCATCCGTTGCCATTGAGAAAAAGACTCCACAAGAGGTATGGTCTGGTAATCCTGCTAATTATTCTAATTCAAAGATCTTTGGGTGTCCTGCATATGCTCATGTTGATAATGGAAAATTGGAACCGAGATCCATTAAATGTATTGTTCTTGGTTATAAAGTTGGTGTAAAAGGGTATAAGTTATGGTATCCTGAAAATAGAAAAGTTGTGATTAGCAGAGATGTTGTTTTTGATGAAACTGCTATGCTACCTAACTTATCTCTTAAAGACTTTTCCAATAAAGAAAATCAAAAGTAGGTAGAGCATCAGATTAATACAGAGTCGACTCTTTAAGCCAGTACAAAAATTGAGAATAGAGTTACTTTTTCGTCGCAATACTCTATCGCCAAAAGCAGAACTAGAAGAGAAATTAAACCTCCAAAGAAGTATGCTGAGGCTGATCTGGTTGCTTATGCTTTAAATGTGGCTGAAGATATAGATGCGAATCAAGAGCCATCTAATTATTCTGAGGCGGTTAGCTGTGAAGACTCAGAAAAATGGATGTTTGCTATGCAAGAGGAGATGAAATCACTCCACAAAAACAAAACATGGGATCTTGTGAAACTTCCTAAAGGTAAGAAGACTGTTCGTTGTAAATGGGTGTTTAAAAAGAAAGAAGGGACTTTAGGAGTTGAAGAACCCATATATAAAGCAAGGCTTGTTGCAAAAGGTTACAGTTAAATTCCAGGAGTAGACTTCACAGATGTGTTCTCCCCAGTTGTGAAGCATAGTTCGATTCAAGCTTTGCTTAGTATTGTGGCCATGCATGATTTGGAGCTTGATCAGTTAGATGTAAAAACTGCATTTTTGCATAAAGAACTTGAGGAGGATATTTACATGCAAAAACCAGAGGGTTTTACAGTCTCAGAAAAACAAGACTATGTTTGCTTGCTAAAAAACTCCCTTTACGGTTTGAAACAGTCACCAAGGCAGTGGTACAACAGGTTTGATTCCTTTATGACTTCTCATGATTTCAAAAGAAGTAGTTTTGACAGTTGTTTTTACTTTAAGAAAAATAGTGATGGTTCTTTTGTGTATCTACTTCTTTACGTTGATGACATGTTGATAGCAGCAAAAGATAAAGAAGAGATAAGAAAGGTCAAAGCCCAACTAAGTGAAGAATTTGAGATGAAAGATTTGGGACTAGCAAAGAAGATACTTGGTATAGAGATTCTCAGAGATAGAAGAGCAAGTAAATTGTCCCTAAGTCAGAAGGGGTACATTGAGAAAGTTCTTTGCAAGTTCAATATGCAGAGTGCTAAGCTTGTTAGTACTCCTTTAGCAGCCCATTTTAGACTTTCATCGGCGTTGTCTCTACAATCAGATGATGAGATTGAGTACATGTCACATGTTCCATACTCTAGTGCGATGGGATCATTATGTATGCTATGGTTTGTTCACGCCAGATTTATCATATGCGATCGATCTGATTAGCGAGATATATGGCGAATCCGGTAAAGAGCTTTGAAAGCGATTTGATGGATTTTAAGATATTTACGAGGTACTACACGATGTTTGCTTACAGTTTGGAAGAATTGAAGATGGAGTCATAGGGTATGTTGATGCTTGATTTTCTTTGGAGACCTTGATAGAAGAAGATCTCTCACAAAAGTTATGTCTTTACAATCGGAGGTTGTGCAATAAGTTGGAAAGCCACTTTGCAAACTACAGTCGCTTTGTTTACCACTGAAGTTGAGTACATGGCGATTACTGAGACTTGTAAAGAAGCTATTTGGTTGAAGGGACTCTTTAGTGAACTCAATGAAGACCTTCAAATCAAGACTGACATTTTGTGACAAATGTGAGTGCCATCTTTCTTACAAAAGATCAAATGTTTCATGAAAGAACAAACACATTGATGTTTGGTATCATTTTGTTCGTGATATTATTGCTCGTGGTGATATTATTGTGACCAAAATTAGTACTCATGAAAATCCTGCACATATAATGACTAAGTGACTTCCTATAACCAAGTTTGAGCATTGCTTAAACTTGGTTGGTGTTCATTGTTGAAGTTAAACCCTTAAGGGGTTTTATGGAAGAGGTGGAGAACTTGTTCGTTGAGAGTTCGCAATAAAGAACTTGTTTATTGAGAATTCGTGTCAAGGTGGAGATTGTTAGAATTAAGTGACCCAAATCCTTATTTAAATAAAATACAGTGGTAAAATAAAATAAAAGAAGAATCCATATAGAATTACACTTCTTTTATTTTATTTTAGAATAAGGTTTTTTAAACCTTATTAAATTTCATCTATTTGATGTTGATTAGAATAAGGTGTCTCAATCTTACTAGAATATGGCTTTACAAGCCTATAAATAGACATAGTCTATTCCTCTTGTAATCAATTCGAATTCGACATAGTGAATTTTCTTCTTCTCTGCCCGTGGTTTTTTCCCGAAAGGGTTTCCACGTAAAATCTGTGTGTTCTTAATTTTATTTTATTTTATTTTTTACACCCTTCATAATTTCTGATCCATTCAAAAAATTTGCACCCAATCTACAACATACCATATATTTGTTAAATCATACTTCCATCAAAACTGTATTTCACTCATATCAATCAACGACAATCTGATAATAATAAAGTAGAAATGACTAATAAAAAATTCTAGTCATTGTACAGGCCCAAATCTGCCCGGGCCCGTATGAAAACAAAAACAGAAAATAGAAACCAAAAAAATAAATAAAAGTCCTTCAGTCCATTACAAGCCCAATACAAATTCTAAACTAAGTCTAACCCAATACAAGCCCAATACAAATTCTAAACTAAGTCTAACCCAATTAACCCAAGTAGCCCAAAAATAACCCTGGCCCAAACGGCCCAAAACTTAAACAAGCTTTAGCTGAAGGTACATCGAGATCCAATGGTACATCGAGCTCAGGACTCTGGTGTAAGACCTGGCATTGGGGAATCCGAACATTAACGACGTATCAGAAGAGGGAACCCGGGAGTAGAATCTTTCGAGCATCTGCCCTTACATACTTGGGAATGTTTTGAACCATGGGACTGTGGAAGAGACCCCTATATTTTTAGAGTTAATCTAGAGTAATATTCAAAACGCGTTTGTTGCTTTAGGCCTAGAAGCAACAAGAATCCTTTTGTGAAATAGGCTTATATCCAAAATATTTATTGCAATGAAATGCATGTTTGTTATCGCTTTGAGTAAATATTCTTTTATTATTTCGATTTCATACTGTACAAATGATTATTCTTAGATTATTTCATTCATGATCATACCATACAAATAATCATCCTTAGAATCATTTATTCTTTGGAATTTGCCTTCGTACCTACAACAGGTCTCTAGATATCAATGATGTGAGCGACACTGTCGCTAACTCCGAGTCTCTTTTTGAACAAGGCATGTGTCTTGGGGGATCTCAGGACCTTGAAGATGATAAAGATTGTAGCCTATCTCCTGATTTGTCAAGGATGGTAGAACAAGATGAGAAATAGATCCTACCTTACAAAGGGGCAATGGACATCGCGAACCTAAGAGAAGAAAAGAGGTGAAAATCAAAGCCTAGCTCACCACAAAGGCAAAGTGAGACGTCATTGAGTTATTCCCAATTCAAAGATATTTTCGAATGATCACATCAAGACATGCCTGGGCTATTAAGACGTGAGGATACTACAAGGTGTTTGAACAGCATATGCTAATAGTTTTATGATGACTAGGCTAATCATGAGATTCGAGTTGTGCTGGCCCACCGTAGAAGGGAATCGTATCAGTTATGCCATAAATGCCAGATTGAGGAAAATAAGACTTAGGCGCCTCCATTTCTTCACAGATTTTCTATATATGGGGCATAGATATTATAGGGCTGATCTCGTCAAGAGCTTCTAACCAATACTGATTCATCTTTGGGATCGTCGATTACTTCGTGAAAAGAGTGAAAGTCATTTCGTAGGGCCAATGTTACTAAGTCGACAATTATCAAATTCCAAAAAAAAAAATATATATATATATAATAAAAAAATCACCGTGAAAGATAATCGAGGCTTGAAAAGATTGGCATAAAAAAGTTAACATTTACCCTCTATACTTATCGAACGTCGGCCAGAACTTTTACCGGTGCAACACATTGCTCGTTTGCTTAAAGGGATAGAAACGGTTTTGAAAACGAGATTTCTTTTGGCGAAGTCTTGTCAAAGCTGAAGTTGGATTAGGTAGAATAGATCCAATCCCGATATAATCAGTTGAATTTGAAGAAAGGAGGTTGAAAGCCATTTGTCATGGTCCAATGTACCAGAAATGAAAGATATGAGCTTACAACAGAAAGGTTCGTTTTAGAAAATTCCATGATGGGGACCTGGTATTGAAAAATATCCTTTTTATACAAAAGGACTTTAGAGGAAAGTGGACGCAAAATTGGAAAGGACCTTATGAAGTGAAGAAGGCCTGTTCTAGAGGAGCATCGATTCTAGTCGATATGGATAGTAAAAACTTGCCCACTCTTGTGAATTCGAATTTCGTCAAGAAGTATTTCACCTAGAAAGTGAGAGGCCAAGGCGAAAACCCGTAAAGGGCACTTTGATACCTTAAAAAAAGAATAAGAAAATAAAAAAAAAAGGAGAGGCCAAGGCGAAAACCCGCAAAGGGCGCCTTGAGACCAAAGGGAATTTGAGTGGAAAATCAGAAAAGGGCAGCTCAAATTTGGATCAAAGTGAGGCATACAGCAGTCTTGTTATGCCCGAATTAACAATAAAGAAGTATGCTACGTCTTGGGGCATCAACAAAGTACTCAAGATCCCCTAAACACAGATTGAGTTCAGAAGGGTCCTCAAGAAGTTGGTACAGAGAAGCTCAAGCTGCGATATCTGGGGCACCTAGTTTTCCATTTTCCCCATTTTGAATTTGCTATATTTGATTAATTTATTCATTTTGAGATTAATTTCCTTCTTATTGCACTTGCAATCTTTGGTTAATTTATTCATTTTGAGATATGCTCTCAATTAATTTCCTTCTTGTCTATTGTTATGATCTTTTTCAAACATTTTGCATTGAAGTAACGATTAATGGACCAATAATACTTTCATAAAAGAAGTTTTGTATATTACTCTGGAAGTTTCTAAATAGTATAGGAACCTGAAACAGGACCATTATTTAGAATTCACCAAGCCTAAGGGTTGGAAATATTTGAGAGATAGGGGTCTAAATGGTGGCTACCTTTCCAGATTCTTTGTTTAAGATATCAGTTACGCAAAAAAAAAGGTATTGTGTCAATGACGCCACCTCGAAAAATAGCGAGCAATGTCAACCCAAGTGTAAAGGGGATCATTCTCAGGGAAAGAAAAATGATATTCTGCATTCATGGAAATATTAGACATACACACAGGGTCATTACACCCGAGGAATGGTGTAACAAATCAAATTGATTGAAAACAATAGAAATCCTATACCTCTGAGTTGCAGTAGCATGGATAAAATAATATATATATTCCCCTGAAGTTGCAGTGGGAGATACAAACTTTATGTCCCAGAGGGTACGGTGGAAGGGACTCTGAAATCACAGAGGGTCAAGCTTGCAGAGCAAAACATGATTGTTTCTTTGACTTTACTGTCAAGAATGCCAACCGAACAAGATGGTAGCGTAATACGTCAGTGATAATACTCTGATGAATAATGAGTGATGTCACTTTAAGATTTTAGAAGGAATCATTCTTATGACATTTCTACATTCATAACACATCTAGTTAGGAGCATTTGATTCATTTCGATCATAGCATTATAATTATTTGACATAAGCATCACAACTAGTTAGGAGCATTTAGTTTTGATCATAGCATCCTAGTCATTTGGCATAAACATAGGCATACAGGACATGTTCCCCAGAGGACAGTGTAGCGACATCGGTGAGGATTGCAAATCTTGTCTCCCTAAACAGTAGTGGAGCAAATCGAAGAAGCAAGCCTTAACTCCCTAAGTGGTAGGGTAACAGACTGAAGATTGCAGATCTTGTCTCCCTGAAGTTGCAGTGGAACAGATCAAAGACGGCAAGCCTTAACTCCCTAAGTGGTAGGGTAACAGGATGAAGATTGCAGATCTTGTCTCCCTAAACAGTAGTGGAGCAAATCGAAAAAGCAAGCCTTAACTCCCTAAGTGGTAGGGTAACAGGCTGAAGATTGCAGATCTTGTCTCCTTGAAGTTACAGTGGAACAGATCAAAGACGGTGAGCCTTAACTCCCTAAGTGGTAGGGTAACAGGCTGAAGATTGCAGATCTTGTCTCCCTGAAGTTGTAGTGGAACAGATCAAAGACGGTGAGCCTTAACTCCCTAAGTGGTAAGGTAATAGGTTAAAGATTGCAGATCTTGTCTCCCTGAAGTTGTAGTGGAACAGATCAAAGACGATGAGCCTTAACTCCCTAAGTGGTAGGGTAATAGGCTGAAAATTGCAGATCTTGTCTCCCTAAACAGTAGTGGAGCAAATCGAAGAAGAAAGCCTTAACTCCTTAAGTGGTAGGGTAACAGGCTGAAGATTGCAGATCTTGTCTCCCAGAATTTACAGTGGAATAGATCAAAGACGGTGAGCCTTAACCCCCTAAGCAATAGGGTAACAGGCTGAATTACAGATCTTATCTCTCTAAGTAGTAGTTGGGTAGATCAAAGACGGTGAACCTTAACCCCCTAAGCAGTAGGGTAACAGGCTGAGAATTACAAGTCTTGTCTCCCTAAGTAGTAGTGGAGCAGGTTGAAATCAACAACAGATCTCTTGGAAGTTTCAGCAGAATAAATCGAGGCTAAAAATCTCCTCTCCCTGGAATGGCATTGGAGCGGCTCGAAGCCACCATTCGTATCTCCTTGAAGTTCGTGCGGAGTAAATCGAAGCTACAAATCTCTTCTCCCTAAAATTACAATGGAACAAACAGATCTTATCTCCTTGAAGACTACGATAGAACAGATCAAGCTAATTGCAGAAGCATAGATTAAAGCCATAAATCTCGTCTCCCTGAAGTTACAGTGCAACATGTTAAAGCTACAAGTAGTCGCAGTGGAGTAGATCGAAGCAGCCAGATGTAGTGAACTGAAATAAGGCTACTTGAAGAAAAGAAGCACCAAAGAAGTCGAGACTCGACAGGACCAGAAAAATTTGGCCCTTTTAAAATCTTTTCTCCATTCTCGTTACACGACAACGAGCAAAGAGGGGCAGCTGTACAGGCTCAAATCTGCCCGGGCCCTTATGAAAACAAAAACAGAAAATAGAAACCAAAAAAATAAATAAAAGTCCTTCAGTCCATTACAAGCCCAATACAAATTCTAAACTAAGTCTAACCCAATTAACCCTGTAATACCCCTACCCGTATTCATTGCCGGAATAGGGTGCGAGGCATTACCGGAGTTTACGAATTAAATTTTTTTTTTATTCAATATAACCCTTTTATAAATATCTAAACTTCCCTGTAATATTAAATCGAGACCAATCCACATCAATCAAATCAATTTAACATATTTTCATGATAGATTCATGCATTTATATAAGATAACGTCATCACATATCTATAACCAGGTTTGTTAACCATACTAATGGCTAACTTTACATTCATTTCACGTTAACATTTACTTTGTTAGCTTATACATGCCATTGATTCCCAAAATAAAGTTCCTTTATTTACCGAAATCCCGAGGTTGATAGTGTGATGTGCCTCCGACCAAATTCGACCTACGAGCTCTTAACACTACAAAACAGGAGAACAGGAAACAGGGTAAGCACTTTGTGCTTAGTAAGCTCATGTAACAAGAATTACACTTACCTAATATTTTCAGTACAATACAATAAACATTACATATATCCATTCAATGCATTATTACCCTAACATGCACAAACTCAACATTCAAGTTAGTACAATAATTTCTATATATCAATAATATATATCATGATTGATGAGCTCATCAATACTATGATTTCCATTCCCTTGTTGTTTTTCCATATTTATCTGTTGAATTACTCGGAATTTCGATGGATTTTTCAGAGGTACACATTTAGTGTACAAATCCGGTCAAATCAATTCATATTCATGTGTGCACATTTCCATTTGAGAGAGCACACTCCCATGAACCTCAACCTTGCGGCGGGATTACGGTCGAGCTAAATCACGCAATATAAACTCATAGAGTATTGTCGGGATTACCAGTCCAGCTAAATCCCACGCAACGACAATTACACTAATGAGCTTGGATGCGAATTACCAGTCAGGCTAATTTGGACCTAATTCGGATTACCCGTCCGGGCTAAATCCATTTTCCACATATTCTTCGGGAGGGCTATATCGAGGATAGGATCACCCGTCCGGGCTAGATCCTTTTTACCGTCAATTCCTTTTCAGAGATCCATCGAATTTTCCTTTCATTCAACCGAGATTTCTTCCCCTTTATATAAAATATATCAATGTTTCATCAATTTTCATACAATGAACATTCAAATCATATTCACATCAGTAACATACATTTCAAGTATTTAAAAATATAATTCAAGTTACATGAACTTACCTTGATACTTGTTTGTAAATAGCAAAAATCTACTAATCCCGAACTTTTACCTTTCCTCAATCTAGCTTCGTATTTGAATCTTCTGGATCTAAATAAATAAATTTAATTATCAATTTAAGACATTTCATGTTCATATGCAACATTCTCTATAATTCAACTATTATTTATAGTTCATTCAAAGCTGTCTACTTGAGTCATAGTCACTAAATTATTTATAACTTGAGCTACGGAACTCCAAATTAAGATACGTTAATTTTTCCTGAAACTAAAATCATATATCTTCTTACCATAAAATTTTCAGAATTTTTGGTCTAGCCAATCAGTACAGTTTATTCTTTAAAATCACCCCTGTTTTGCTGTCTGACAGTTCTGACTCTTCTTCACTAAAAATTAATTATCTCCTTGTACAGAATTCAAATGATATTCTAGTTTTTTTTATTAAAACTAGACTCACTCAGGATTCTATACATATAAATTTAAACCCCTAATTATTTTTTCTTAATTTGTTTATGATTTTTCAAAGTCAGAACAGGGGAACCCGAATTCATTCTAACCTTGTCTCACAAAATTCATTATATCTCAAAATTTACAAATCCATTGCTTACAATATTTCTTCTATGAGAAACTATACTCAATAAGCTTTAATTTCATATTTTGTTCATCTTCTAATTCGATTCCTACAATTTTTAGTGATTTTTCAAAGTTAGTCTACTGCTGCTGTCCAAACTGTTTTAGTGCAAGCTGTTTATTACCATTTTTCCCCTAAGCTTTTAATAAATGATAATTTCGTCCCTACTCAATTAGCCTCTCAATTCAGCTGATTTTTCTCAATTAACATTTTATTCTATCACCTTAAACTAGTTTACAACCTTTAGGAATCAGAATTTCAGCAATAGACTTTAATTCCAAACATTTTCACAATTAGGTCCTAAAAATTAATTTCTATTGAAATTGCCTAATAAAATCATCTCATAAACAAATTAAAGCTTTAATTTCATTCTATTTCATCATAAACTTACAGCACTCAACCATGGTGATTTTCAATTTCGTTTATGAAATCAAAAACTAATGAATTTAATAGTAGGACCTAGTTGTAAAAGTCTTAGAAACACAAAAATTACAAGAAAAAGGCAAGGATTAACTCACTTGGTGCAAAAATTATGAAATACCAGCTTAGAGAACCCTCCTATGGCGTTTTTAGCTGCTAGAATTGAAGAGAAATGAAGAGAAATCTAGATATTTCCTATTTAGTCCTAGTTTTATTTAGTTAATTTTGTAATATTCCAATTTTACCCTTACTTTATCAATTTTTCTGTTGATTTCATACCCTTGCCGTCCAGCCCAAATAACTTTTGGGTCTAATTGCCTTTTAAATCCTTTCTCATTAGACTCTTAAGCTATTTAATCACTCTAGTAACTTTTATACCTATTACAATTTAGTCCTTTTCATTTAATTGACTACCCAAACATTAAAATTTCCTACTTGAAATTTTAATACCACATTAATAACATTTCATAAATATTTATAAAATTATTTTTGACTCGGTTTTTATGAGATAGAGGTCTCGATAACTTATTTTTACCTAATTTCTTCAATAATTTTTTTAACTAGCCACTAAATTGATAAAATTTTTCTATCAATATTTTCATACGACTTTCCTATCATATAAATTTTCATGCAAAAATATTAAAATAAATTTCTCTTTAAATCGGATTTGTGGTTACTGAAACCACTATTAGATAACCTTAAATTTAGGCCATTACAACTCTCCCCCTTTAAGGATTTTAGTCCTCGAAAATCTTACCGAAAGAGGTTTGGGTATTGTTTCCTCATTGTCTCCTCGGTTCCCATGTCGCTTCCTCAATCCCGTGCTTTTGCCACAATACTTTCACCAAATTTATCTTTTTATTTCTTAGCTCTTTTGTCTCCCGTGCCAATATCTTGACCAGGTTCTTCACTTTGTAAGTCATATCTGGTTGAATCTCCATACATCGGAGAAATAACATGTGAAGGATCGATCGATATCGTCGTAACATAGATACATGAAAAACATTATGGATTCTATCAAGTTCCGGTGGTAATGCCAATCGATAAGCGGCCAGGTCCAATTCTTTCTATGATTTCATAGGGCCGATAAATCTTGGACTCAATTTACCCTTTCGACCGAATCGGAGAACTTTCTTCCAAGGAGACACTTTGAGAATACCTTGTTACCAACTTGAAATTCAATCTCTTTTCGCGTTTAAGGTCGGCATATGATTTTTGACGATCGGAAAGCTGATTTTAGACTATCCCGAATAACCTTTACTTTTCTTCTGTTTTCCGGATCAAATCAACCCCATGTATCTTCCTTTCATTGAGCTCTGTCCAATATAACGGTGTTCTACATTGTCTCCCATACAAAGCTTCATACGGAGCCATTTAATCTTTGGAATGATAAGCATTATTGTAAGCAAATTCAATCAAAGGTAGATATCTCTCCCAATTACCTTCAAATTCTAGTATACAACATCAGAGCATATCTTCCAATACTTGAATTACACGCTCGGATTGACCATCATCATGCGAGGATGAAATGCGATCTTTGAAATACAACTAAGTACCCAAGGCTTCTTGCAATTTGTCCCGAAGCGAGGCGTAAATCGGGGATCTCTATCTCGATATAATAGAGACAGGCACTCCATGTAACGACAATCTCGGATATATCTGATTCGACTAGTTTATCTAAAGAATAATCCATACGTCATACAGGAATAAAGTGCGGCGACTTTGTCAATCGATCAACAATCACCCAAATAGCATCTTTTTCCTCGGAGACAAAGGTAGCCCGATACAAAATCCATAGTGATTCTTTCCCATTTCCATTCCGGTATAGTAATTCGTTGAAGTAACCACGAAGGTACACGATGCTCGGCTTTAACTGGCGACATATTAAACACCTTGATACAAACTCGGAGATATCACGTTTCATTCCGACCACGGTACATCTTTTTCAAATCATTATACATTTTATTACTCCCGGATGTACGGACATAGTACTGGCTGTGAGCCTCGCGTAGAATCTTACAGTATGAGCTCGAATTACGAGGTACACATACCCTACCTTTGAATAATAAACAACCATCAGAACCAACACGAAATTCGGGATCATTACTTGACTCACACTGTGCCCGTTTAACTTGTAACTTCTCATCATTCTTACGAGCTTCACATATTTCTTTGTAAAAATGTCGGTTTAGCTCTCAATTCAGCTAGGATTGAACCATCATCGATCAAGGATAACCGGGTATTCATAGCTCGTAAAAAGCAAAGCAGAGATTTTCGGCTCAAAGCATCGGCTACAACATTAGCCTTACCGGATGGTAATCAATAATCAAATCATAATCTTTTATCGAGTTCAAGCCACTGCTATTTGTCTCAAATTCAAATCTTTCGTGTCATCAAATATTTCAAGCTTTTATGATCGGTATAAATATGACATTTCTCACCGTACAAGTAATGCCGCCATATCTTGGCAATAAATACAATAGCGACTAATTCAAGATCATGTCTTTGGGTAATTTCTTTCATGTGGTTTAAGTTGTCTTGAACCATAGGCTATTACTTTACCTTCTTGCATCAAGACACAACCTAAACCATTTAATGAGGCATCTTTGTAAATAACAAATTCCTTATCCGGTTGAAATTTGCACTAATACAGTGCTTTCGTTAATAGGTCTTTCAATCGGTTGAAACTTTGTTGACATTCATCAGTCCACTCGAACTTTACATCTTTACGCAATAATCGAGTCATTGGAGAAGCTATCATAGAGAATCCTGTACAAATCTCCGATAATAACCAGCTAAACCCAAGAAACTTCTAACTTCGGATACATTCTTGGTGGACTCCAATTGACAATAATTGAGATTTTACTCGGATCTACCACGATGCCTTGGCGAGATACAATATGTCCTAGAAAACCCACTTCTCGAAGCCAAAATTCACATTTCTTCGAATTTAGCGTACAATTGCTTCTCTCACGAGAATTTGTAAACACGGTTCTCAAATGTTCTCGCATGTTCTTCTTCATCCGAGAATAAACCAAAATATCATCAATGAATACTACTACAAATCTATCTAAATCTGATCGAATATCCAGGTTCATCAAATCCATGAATCTGCAGGTGCATTAGTTAGCCAAAGCGGCATAACTAGAAACTCATAATGCCCGTACACAGTTCTAAAAGTTGTTTTTGGCACATCGACTCCTTTACTCGTGGTGATAATAACCCGATCGAAGATCAATTTTTGAAAATACGGTAGCACCTTTTGGTGATCAAATAAATCATCGATCCGGGTAACGGGTACTTATTCTTCATAGTTACTTTATTAAGGTGTCGTGAGTCGATACACAATCTCAAAGACCCGTCTTTCTTTTTCACAAATAGAACCGGAGCACCCCAAGGTGAATGACTCGGTCGGATAAAACCCCACATCAACAACTTCTTGTAAGCGTGTCTTTAACTCCTTTAATTCAGTAGGAGCCATACGATACGGAGCTATGGAGATCGGAGTAGTTCGGAATCAAATCTATAGAAAATTCCACTTCTCTTTCTGGTGGCAATCTGGTAATTCCTCTGAAACACATCGGAAAAATTCACATACCACCTGAACTGCTGTATTTTTGACTCGGATACTTTGGTGTCAAGTACATAAGCCAAGTAAGCATCATACCCTTTTTAACATACCTGCTCTGTGCTTTGCCATTCGAAATCACATCGAGATAACCTCTGCATGCGATTAGATTTAACGAAGCAACTCACCATTCGACATTTTAACATAATATATTTATGTCTACAATTTACTATTGCATCATCTTTGGAGTTAACCAATCCATACCCAATATCACGTCAAATTCATCAAATGGCAATAACATCAAATCGGTGAGAAACAATAACCTCTTACCATCGGTGGACAATTTTTACAAATTTTATCCACTAACACGGGTAGCCTAGGGGTTGAGACTTTAACCACAAATTGATGAGGTTCAACAGATAAATTTTTAACAATTGCAAGTTTAACACATATATATGAATCGCGAGAGCAGGATCAATCAATGCAATAATATCGGTGTCAAGTAAAGAAAATGTACCCGATAATAACATCGGTCTTTGAGGTATCTTCTCGCGCACGAATGGCATATGTCCTAGCGGTGCTCGTACCTCGAGCCTACCTGCAGTATCTTTTGTAGCTCCTCGACTATCGCCGACATTACCGGATGGTCGAGGTGGTCCCGCCTTCAAACTGGATTACTCGGCTTCAATATCTGCTCGACTTCTTTTCAACCCTTTACGGACAATCTCGAGGAAATGGTCAAAAGAACCATATCGGTAACAAGCCCCACTCTTAAATCGGCATTCACCAAAATAAGCTTTATTCTACGATCGGCATCTCGGTTTAGGAGTTTCGACACGCCAACACGGTCGTCACCGATGGAGTAGAATGCCTTGGATTAATGCGTTGAGAACCTCGCTCTTTGCCCGAATACCCAATGGGTGAAGTAGAACGATCACGATATTTCTTCAATTTCTTTGAAGCGAAAAGCGGGATTTTTCGTCGGTCTTTTACTAAAAATTCGAGCTTCCCTCTCCGCCTGTTTCTTTTCTTTGCTCAATTCTTCTACTTTATAAGCTCTCTCTGCCAATGTAGCAAACTCTCGAATTTCAAGAATTCGATCAAGTAACTTAATGTCTTCATTCAACCCTTCTTGAATCGTTTGCACATTTGACACATTGTACCCATTCTCGAGCATATTTACTCAATCGAACAAATTCTCTTTCATATTCATATACTGATTTATTTCCTTGTTTCAGCTCAAGAAATTCTTTTCTTTTTAAGTCAAGGAACCTCTCGATGATATATTTTTTTGAACTCGATGCAAAGAATTCCCATGTAATTTCTTCTTTGGAACAAGCTGAAGCTTTAGTATTCCACCAATGGTAAGTTGTGTCTTTTAGCGGTGAGACGGCACATTTGAGACATTCTTACGGTGTACAAGATAATTCCTCCAGAACCCGAGTAGTGTTTTCTTGAGAATTCAAACTTGTTCGGAATCATCATCAAGCTGCTGCTCGAAATTCTTGGCCCCATATTTTGATTTTATCTACAGGAGCTTTCCTTTTTCGACAGATTCGATGCACTGCCTGTGGGATCTCGGGAACAGGTGGTGGAGGGCAGGAAGGGAGCTTGAGCTTGTTGCACTACTGAGGTTAGTTCTTAAATATTGACTAAACCATTCATTCATCACTTGAAAGAAGGCTCGCTTTGCCTCCTCCCTTGGCCCTTAGATACGGGCCTTGTACTACTAGTTACTTGACTTCCCTTTGTGCCCATTACGGGCGGAGCATGACTCGGCTTCCTCAGTTAGCTCAGTCGGTAGACATTTACTATAAAAAAACACATTTAAATGGTGGGAGATATCACACTATCAATAATAATTTAAATGGCATGTATAGCTAAATCCGTGTTTGCTACATCGGTCCTAGAACCGACTAAAGCTGTAGCTCGATACCAATAAATGTAATACCCTACGTATTCATTTTAAGGAATATGGTGCGAGGCATTACCGGAATTTACGAATTAAATTTTTTTCTTTTTATTCAATATAGCCCTTTTATAAATATCTAAACTTCCCTGTAATATTAAATCGAGACCAATCCACATCAATCAAATCAATTTAACATATTTTCATGATAGATTCATGCATTTATATAAGATAACGTCATCACATATCTATAACCAGGTTTGTTAACCATACTAATGGCTAACTTTACATTCATTTCACGTTAACATTTACTTTGTTAGCTTATACATGCCATTGATTCCCAAAATAAAGTTCCTTTATTTACCGAAATCCCGAGGTTGATAGTGTGATGTGTCTCCGACCAAATCCGACCTCCGAGCTCTTAACACTACAAAGCAGGAGAACAGAAGCAGGGTAAGCACTTTGTGCTTAGTAAGCTCATGTAACAAGAATTACACTTACCTAATATTTTCAGATAATACAATACAATAAACATTACATATATCCATTCAATGCATTATTACCCTAACATGCACAAACTCAACATTCAAGTTAGTACAATAATTTCTATATATCAATAATATATATCATGATTGATGAGCTCATCAATACTATGATTTCCATTCCCTTGTTGTTTTTCCATATTTATCTGTTGAATTACTCGGAATTTCGATGGTTTTTCAGAGGTACACATTTAGTGTACAAATCAAGGTCCGTCAATTCATATTCATGTGCGCACATTTCCATTTGAGAGAGCACACTCTCGCGAACCTCAACCTTGCGGCGGGATTACAGTCGAGCTAAATCCTCGCAATATAAACTCATAGAGTATTGTCGGGATTACCGGTCGAGCTAAATCCCTACAACGACAATTACTCTAATGGGCTTGGATCGAATTACCAGTCAAAGCTAAATTGGACCCTAATTTGGAACCCGTCCGGGCTAAATCCATTTTCCACATATTCTTCGGGAGGGCTATATCAAGATAGGATCACCCGTCCGGGCTAGATCCTTTTTACCGTCAATTCCTTTTCAGAGATCCATCGAATTTTCCTTTCATTCAACCGAGATTTCTTCCCCTTTATCTAAAATATATCAATGTTTCATCAATTTTCATACAATGAACATTCAAATCATATTCACATCAGTAACATACATTTCAAGTATTTAAGAATATAATTCAAGTTACATGAACTTACCTTGATACTTGTTTGTAAACAGCAAAAATCTACTAATCCCGAACTTTTTCCTTTCCTCGATCTAGCTTTGTATTTGAATCTTCTGGATCTAAATAAATAAATTTAATTATCAATTTAATACATTTCATGTTCATATGCAACATTCTCTATAATTCAACTATTATTTATAGTTCATTCAAAGCTGTCTACTTGAGTCATAGTCACTAAATTATTTATAACTTGAGCTACGGAACTCCAAATTCAGATCCGTTAATTTTCCCTGAAACTATACTCATATATCTTCTTACCATAAAATTTTCAGAATTTTTGGTCTAGCCAATCAGTGCATTTTATTCTTTAAATTCACCCCTGTTTTGCTGTCTGACAGTTCTGACTCTTCTTCACTAAAAATTAATTATCTCCTTGTACAGAATTCAAATGATATTCTAGTTTTTTTCTATTAAAACCAGACTCACTCAGGATTCTATACATATAAATTTAAACCCCTAATTATTTTTTCTTAATTTGTTTATGATTTTTCAAAGTCAGAACAGGGGAACCCGAATTCATTCTGACCTTGTCTCACAAAATTCATTATATCTCAAAATTTACAAATTCATTGCTTACAATATTTCTTCTATGAGAAACTAGACTCAATAAGCTTTAATTCCATATTTTGTTCATCTTCTAATTCGATTCCTACAATTTTTAGTGATTTTTCAAAGTTAGTCTACTGCTGCTGTCCAAACTGTTTTAGTGCAAGTTATTTTATTACCATTTTCCCTAAGCTTTTAATAAATGATAATTTCGTCCCTACTCAATTAGCCTCTCAATTCAGCTGATTTTTCTCAATTAACATTTTATTCTATCACCTTAAACTAGTTTACAACCTTTAGGAATCAGAATTTCAGCAATAGACTTTAATTCCAAACATTTTCACAATTAGGTCCTAAAAATCAATTTCTATTGAAATTGCCTAATAAAATCATCTCATAAACAAATTAAAGCTTTAATTTCATTCTATTTCATCATAAACTTACAGCACTCAACCATGGTGATTTTCAATTTCATTTATGAAATCAAAACTAATGAATTTAATAGTAGGACCTAGTTGTAAAAGTCTTAGAAACACAAAAATTACAAAGAAAAGGCAAGGATTAACTCACTTGGTGAAAAAATTATGAAATACCAGCTTAGAGAACCCTCCTATGGCGTTTTTAGCTGCTGGAATTGAAGAGAAATGAAGAGAAATCTAGATATTTCCTATTTAGTCCTAGTTTTATTTAGTTAATTTTGCAATATTCCAATTTTACCCTTACTTTATCTATTTTTCTGTTGATTTCATACCCTTGCCGTCCAGGCCAAATAACTTTTGGGTCTAATTGCCTTTTAAATCCTTTCTCATTAGACTCTTAAGCTATTTAATCACTCTAGCAACTTTTACACCTATTACAATTTAGTCCTTTTCATTTAATTGACTACCCAAACATTAAAATTTCCTAACGAAATTTTAATACCACATTAATAACATTTCATAAATATTTATAAAATTATTTTCGACTCAGTTTTTACGAGATAGAGGTCTCGATAACTTATTTTTACCTAATTTCTTCAATAATTTTTTTTTTAACTAGCCACTAAATTGATAAAATTTTTCTATCAATATTTTCATACGACTTTCCTATCATATAAATTTTCATGCAAAAATATTAAAATAAATTTCTCTTTAAATCGGATTTGTGGTTACTGAAACCACTATTCCGATAACCTTGAATTTAGGCCATTACAACTCTCCCCCTTTAAGGATTTTCGTCCCTCGAAAATCTTACCCGATAAAGAGGTTTGGGTATTGTTTCCTCATTGTCTCCTCCGGTTCCCATGTCGCTTCCTCAATCCGTGCTTTTGCCAAAATACTTTCACCAAATTTATCTTTTTATTTCTTAGCTTTTTGTCTCCCGTGCCAATATCTTGGCCAGGTTCTTCACTTTGTAAGTCATATCTGGTTGAATCTCCATACGTCGGAGAAATAACATGTGAAGGATCTCGATCGATATCGTCGTAACATAGATACATGAAAAACATTATGGATTCTATCAAGTTCGGTGGTAATGCCAATCGATAAGCGGCCAGGTCCAATTCTTTCTATGATTTCATAGGGCCCGATAAATCTTGGACTCAATTTACCCTTTCGACCGAATCGGAGAACTTTCTTCCAAGGAGACACTTTCGAGAATACCTTGTTACCAACTTGAAATTCAATCTCTTTTCGTTTAAGGTCGGCATATGATTTTTGACGATCGGAAGTCGCTTTTAGACTATCCCGAATAACCTTTACTTTTTTTTCGTTTTTCCGGATCAAATCAACCCCATGTATCTTCCTTTCACCGAGCTCTGTCCAATATAACGGTGTTCTACATTGTCTCCCATACAAAGCTTCATACGGAGCCATTTTAATCTTTGGATGATAATCATTATTGTAAGCAAATTCAATCAAAGGTAGATATCTCTCCCAATTACCTTCAAATTCTAGTATACAACATCAGAGCATATCTTCCAATACTTGAATTACACGCTCAGATTGACCATCCATGCGAGGATGAAATGCGATCTTGAAATACAGCCCGAGTACCCAAGGCTTCTTACAATTTGTCCCGAAACGAGGCGTAAATCGGGGATCTCTATCGATATAATAGAGACAGCACTCCATGTAAACGACAATCTCGGATATATCTGATTCAGCTAGTTTATCTAAAGAATAATCCATACGTCTTGAAATAAAGTGCGTGACTTTGTCAATCGATCAACAATCACCCAAATAGCATCTTTTTCCTCGGAGACAAAGGTAGCCCCGATACAAAATCCATAGTGATTCTTTCCCATTTCCATTCCGGTATAGTAATTCGTTGAAGTAACCTGAAGGTGCCTCGATGCTCACTTTAACTTGCTAACATATTAAACACCTTGATACAAACTCGAGAGATATCACGTTTCATTCCGACCACGGTACATCTTTTTCAAATCATTATACATTTTATTACTCCCGGATGTACGGACATAGTTTCATTTGTGAGCCTCGCGTAGAATCTTACAGACGAGCTCACGATTACGAGGTACACATACCCTACCTTTGAATAATAAACAACCATCAGAACCAACACGAAATTCGGGATCATTACTTGACTCACACTGTGCCCGTTTAACTTGTAACTTCTCATCATTCTTCCGAGCTTCACATATTTCTTTGTAAAAATGTCGGTTTAGCTCTCAATTCGGCTAAGATTGAACCATCATCGATCAAGGATAACCGGGTATTCATAGTCAGTAAAGCAAACAGAGATTTTCGGCTCAAAGCATCGGCTACAACATTAGCCTTACCGGATGGTAATCAATAATCAAATCATAATCTTTTATCGATTTCAAGCCACTGCATTGTCTCAAATTCAAATCTTTTACGTGTCATCAAATATTTCAAGCTTTTATGATCGGTATAAATATGACATTTCTCACCGCACAAGTAATGCCGCCATATCTTGGTAAGAAATACAATAGCGGCTAATTCAAGATCATGTCTTTGGGTAAGTTCTTTCATGTGGTTTAAGTTGTCTTGAACCATAGGCTATTACTTTACCTTCTTGCATCAAGACACAACCTAAACCATTTAATGAGGCATCCTTTGTAAATAACAAATTCCTTACCCAGTTTCATTTTGCACTAATACAGTGCTTTCGTTAATAGGTCTTTCAATCGGTTGAAACTTTGTTGACATTCATCATCCACTCGAACTTTACATCTTTCTCGCAATAATCGAGTCATTGGAGAAGCTATCATAGAGAATCCTGTACAAATCTCTCGATAATAACCGGCTAAACCCAAGAAACTTCTAACTTCGGATACATTCTTGGTGGACTCCAATTGACAATAGTGAGATTTTACTCGGATCTACCCGATGCCTTGGGCAGATACAATATGTCCTAGAAAACCCACTTCTCGAAGCCAAAATTCACATTTACTAAATTTAGCGTACAATTGCTTTCTCGCGTGAAATTTGTAACACAGTTCTCAAATGTTCTGCGTGTTCTTCTTCATCCACGAGAATAAACCAAAATATCATCAATGAATACTACTACAAATCTATCTAAATCTGATGCGAATATCCAGGTTCATCAAATCCATGAATCGTAGGTGCATTAGTTAGCCCAAACGGCATAACTAGAAACTCATAATGCCCGTGCACAGTTCTAAAAAGTTGTTTTTGGCACATCGACTCCTTTACTCGTAGTGATAATAACCCGATCGAAGATCAATTTTTGAAAATCTGGTAGCACCTTTGGTGATCAAATAAATCATCGATCCGGGGTAACGGGTACTTATTCTTTATAGTTACTTTATTAAGTCATGTTCAGTAGTCGATACACAATCTCAAAGACCCGTCTTTCTTTTTCACAAATAGAACCGGAGCACCCCAAGGTGAATGACTCGGTCGGATAAAACCCCATCAACAACTTCTTGTAATCGTGTCTTTAACTCCTTTAATTCTCAGAGGAGCCATACGATCACTGAGCTATGGAGATCGGAGTAGTTCCGGAATCAAATCTATAGAAAATTCCACTTCTCTTTCTGGTGGCAATCTGGTAATTCCTCCGAAACACATCGGAAAATTCACATACCACTTTGGAATCGCTTTGTATTTTTGACTCGGATGCTTTGGTGTCAAGTACATAAGCCAAGTAAGCATCATACCCTTTTTAACATACCTGTTGCGCCATTCATCGAAATCACATCGAGATACCCCCTCATCGATTAGATTTAACCCAAGCAACTCACCATTCGACATTTTAACATAATATATTTATGTCTACAATTTACTCATTGCATCATCTTTGGGTTAACCAATCCATACCCAATATCACGTCAAATTCATCAAATGGCAATAACATCAAATCACCGAGAAACAATAACCTCTTACCATCGGTGGATAATTTTTACAAATTTTATCCACTAACACTGGATCGCCCGGGGTTGAGACTTTAACCACAAATTCGATGAGGTTCAATGAGATAAATTTTTAACAATTGCAAGTTTAACACATATATATGAATGCGTAGAGCCGAGGATCAATCAATGCAGTAATATCGGTGTCAAGTAAAGAAAATGTACCGATAATAACATCGGGTCTTTGAGGTATCTTCTCGCACGAATGGCATATGTCATAGCGGTGCTCGTACATCGAGCCTACCTGCGGTATCTTTTGTAGCTACTCGACATCACGACATTCTTGGATGGTCGAGGTGGTCTCGCCTCGAAACTAGATTACTCGGCTTCAATATCATTCGACTTCTTTTTCAACCCCTTACGGACAATCTCGAGGAAATGGTCAAAAGAACCACATCGGTAACAAGCCCCACTCTTAAATCGGCATTCACCAAAATGAGCTTTATTCTGAGATGCGGCATCTCGGTTTAGGAGTTCGACACACGCCAACACTTTGGTCGCGATGGAGTAGAATGCCTTGGATTAATGCGTTGAGAACCTCGCTCTTTGCCCGAATACCCAATGGCTGAAGTAGAACGATCCTGATATTTCTTCAATTTCTTTGAAGTAGAAAACTGGGATTTTTCCGTCGGTCTTTTAGTAAAAATTCGAGCTTCCCTCTCCTCCTGTTTCTTTTCTTTGCTCAATTCTTCTGCTTTATAAGCTCTCTCTGCCAATGTAGCAAACTCTCGAATTTCAAGAATTCCGATCAGTAACTTAATGTCTTCATTCAACCCTTCTTCGAATCGTTTGCACATTTCAGCTTCTGACTGTACCCATTTTCGAGCATATTTACTCAATCGAACAAATTCTCTTTCATATTCAGATACTGATCTATTTCCTTGTTTCAACTCAAGAAATTCTTTTCTTTTCTGGTCAAGGAACCTCTGACCGATATATTTTTTTCTGAACTCGGTCTGAAAGAATTCCCATGTAATTTCTTCTTTCGGAACAACTGAAGCTTTAGTATTCCACCAATGGTAAGCTGTGTCTTTTAGCAGTGAGACGGCACATTTCAGACATTCTTCTGGTGTACAAGATAATTCCTCCAGAACCCGAGTAGTGTTTTCTAACCAGAATTCAGCCCGTTCGGAATCATCATCAACTGCTGCTCGAAATTCTTCGGCCCCATATTTTTTGATTTTATCTACAGAGGAGCTTTCCTTTTCAGTGATTGATTCATGCACTGCACTGTGGGATCTCGGGAACCGGTGGAGGAGCAGGAAGGGGAGCTTGAGCTTGTTGCACTACAGGGTTAGTTCTTAAATATTGACTAAACCATTCATTCATCACTTGAAAGAAGGCTCGCTTTGCCTCCTCCCTTGGCCCTCGGACACGGGCCTTGTACTACTAGTTACTTGACTTCCCTTTGTGCCCATTACGAGGCGGAGCATGACTCCGACTTCCTCAGTTGAGCTCTCGTCGGTGAGACATTTACTATAAAAAAAAACACATTTAAATGGTCGGGAGATATCACACTATCAATAATAATTTAAATGGCATGTATAGCTAATTCCGTGTTTGCTACATCGGTCCTAGAACCGACTAAACCGTAGCTCGATACCAATAAATGTAATACCCCTACCCGTATTCATTGTTAGGAATAGGTGCGAGGCATTCTGGAGTTTACTGAATTAAATTTTTTTATTCAATATAGCCCTTTTATAAATATCTAAACTTCCCTGTAATATTAAATCGAGACCAATCCACATCAATCAAATCAATTTAACATATTTTCATGATAGATTCATGCATTTATCGTTATCACATATCTATAACCAGGTTTGTTAACCATACTAATGGCTAACTTTACATTCATTTCACGTTAACATTTATTTTGTTAGCTTATACATGCCATTGATTCCCAAAATAAAGTTCCTTTATTTACCGAAATCCCGAGGTTGATAGTGTGATGTGTCTCCGACCAAATCCGACCTCCAAGCTCTTAACACTACAAAACAGGAGAAAAGGAAACAGGGTAAGCACTTTGTGCTTAGTAAGCTCATGTAACAAGAATTACACTTACCTAATATTTTCAGTACAATACAATAAACATTACATATATCCATTCAATGCATTATTACCCTAACATGCACAAACTCAACATTCAAGTTAGTACAATAATTTCTATATATCAATAATATATATCATGATTGATGAGCTCATCAATACTATGATTTCCATTCCCTTGTTGTTTTTCCATATTTATCCTGTTGAATTACTCGGAATTTCGATGGATTTTTCAGAGGTACACATTTAGTGTACAAAACCGGTCAAAATCAATTCATATTCATGTGCGCACATTTCCATTTCTGAGAGAGCACACTCGCGAACCTCAACCTTGCGGCGGGATTACGGTCGAGCTAAATCACGCAATATAAACTCATAGAGTATTGTCGGGATTACCGGTCCAGGCTAAATCTCGCAACGACAATTACTCTAATGGGCTTGGATCTAAATTACGATCCAGCTAAATTCAGACCTAATTCGGATTACCCGTCCAAGCTAAATCCATTTTCCACATATTCTTCGGGAGGGCTATATCAGGATAGGATCACCCGTCCGGGCTAGATCCTTTTTACCGTCAATTCCTTTTCAGAGATCCATCGAATTTTCCTTTCATTCAACAGAGATTTCTTCCCCTTTATATAAAATATATCAATGTTTCATCAATTTTCATACAATGAACATTCAAATCATATTCACATCAGTAACATACATTTCAAGTATTTAAGAATATAATTCAAGTTACATGAACTTACCTTGATACTTGTTTGTAAACAGCAAAAATCTACTAATCCCGAACTTTTTCCTTTCCTCGATCTAGCTTCGTATTTGAATCTTCTGGATCTAAATAAATAAATTTAATTATCAATTTAATACATTTCATGTTCATATGCAACATTCTCTATAATTCAACTATTATTTATAGTTCATTCAAAGCTGTCTACTTGAGTCATAGTCACTAAATTATTTATAACTTGAGCTACGGAACTCCAAATTAAGATCCGTTAATTTTCCCTGAAACTAAACTCATATATCTTCTTACCATAAAATTTTCAGAATTTTTGGTCTAGCCAATCAGTACAGTTTATTCTTTAAAATCACCCCTGTTTTGCTGTCTGACAGTTCTGACTCTTCTTCACTAAAAATTAATTATCTCCTTGTACAGAATTCAAATGATATTCTAGTTTTTTTCTATTAAAACCAGACTCACTCAGGTCTATACATATAAATTTAAACCCCTAATTATTTTTTCTTAATTTGTTTATGATTTTTCAAAGTCAGAACAGGGGAACCCGAATTCATTCTGACCTTGTCTAACAAAATTCATTATATCTCAAAACTTACAAATCTATTGCTTACAATATTTCTTCTATGAGAAACTAGACTCAATAAGCTTTAATTCCATATTTTTTTCATCTTCTAATTCGATTCCTACAATTTTTAGTGATTTTTCAAAGTTAGTCTACTGCTGCTGTCCAAACTATTTTAGTGCAAGCTGTTTATTACCATTTTTCCCCTAAGCTTTTAATAAATGATAATTTCGTCCCTACTCAATTAGCCTCTCAATTCAGCTGATTTTTCTCAATTAACATTTTATTCTATCACCTTAAACTAGTTTACAACCTTTAGGAATCATAATTTCAGCAATAGACTTTAATTCCAAACATTTTCACAATTAGGTCCTAAAAATCAATTTCTATTGAAATTGCCTAATAAAATCATCTCATAAACAAATTAAAGCTTTAATTTCATTCTATTTCATCATAAAATTACAGCACTCAACCATGGTGATTTTCAATTTCATTTATGAAATCAAAAACTAATGAATTTAATAGTAGGACCTAGTTGTAAAAGTCTTTGAAACACAAAATTTACAAGAAAAAGGCAAGGATTAACTCACTTGGTGCAAAAATTATGAAATACCAGCTTAGAGAACCCTCCTATGGCGTTTTTAGCTGCTGGAATTGAAGAGAAATGAAGAGAAATCTAGATATTTCCTATTTAGTCCTAGTTTTATTTAGTTAATTTTGCAATATTCCAATTTTACCCTTACTTTATCAATTTTTCTGCTGATTTCATACCCTTGCCGTCCAGCCCAAATAACTTTTGGGTCTAATTTCCTTTTAAATCCTTTCTCATTAGACTCTTAAGCTATTTAATCACTCTAGCAACTTTTACACCTATTACAATTTAGTCCTTTTCATTTAATTGACTACCCAAACATTAAAATTTCCTAACGAAATTTTAATACCACATTAATAACATTTCATAAATATTTATAAAATTATTTTCGACTCAGTTTTTACGAGATAGAGGTCTCGATAACTTATTTTTACCTAATTTCTTCAATAATTTTTTTTTAACTAGCCACTAAATTGATAAAATTTTTCTATCAATATTTTCATACGACTTTCCTATCATATAAATTTTCATGCAAAAATATTAAAATAAATTCCTCTTTAAATCGGATTTGTGGTTACGAAACCACTATTCCGATAACCTTGAATTTAGGCCATTACAAACCCAAGTAGCCCAAAAATAGCCCTGGCACAAACGGTCCAAAACATAAACAAGCTTTAGCCGAAGGGCGAAAACCCTAGCTGTTAGGCACCGCAACCCCGCGTCCTCATCTCCAGCACAGTGCCGTACAACCACCGAGCTTCGTACCTTCGTACCTGCGCACAAATGCAAAAAGGACAGCACAACAAGGAGAAAAACAACAACAAAGAAATTCTTTGTATTTTTCCTTTTTGATTTTCGGCTATAAAGCCATAAACATTCTCATTGTATCGGGGGGTTCTTTTCTTTTTTTCTTTTTTTACGAATAGAATAGCAAGGGAATATGCACGCATATTGTAAAAAATAGAGAGGAATCCAAAATCAGTTCTTAAAAGGTGATTTTAGATTCAACTTCTCTGGATTTTTTATGCTTTCTTTTGGATTCTAGTTTCTTTTTTTTTTATGATAGTTTTAAAGCATTTGAAAATATAAAAATTAAAGAGATTCCTTACCATACGCCGTGGATCGTTCTTGCTTCATTGAAGATCGAGTGTAGAAGGAATCTTGAGGCTAAAAAAAACCTCCCTCAAGGCTTGGAGGCATTGGTTGTTGTTTAGGGAGGCAGATCGATGTTTGAAAGAGGAGATCTAGGGTTTTCCAAATGAGAAGAAGGGAGGCTAGGGTGGTTCGGCCGAATTTGGCTGATTTTTAGTCATTATAAGGGAGTAAAAACGGCGTCGTTTTAAGCCTGCTTCAATGGCTCCCAAAACTGTGCCGTATAGGCCTGCCCGATCTGACCCGATCCGGTTACCCAGGAGGATCCGCGCATTCTGCTTAAATGGAATATTCGCGCGATTGATCCCTCCTCTTCGCATGGTCATTCAATTTTGTTTTTCTTTTTTTTTAAAATTAATCTCTGTAATTTGCGCATTAGTACAATTAGGTCCGCGCCTAAACGCTGCGTTTTGGAGTCTGGAGTATTTCCAATTTTGATCCCTGGACATTCGCGCGTATTGCGCTTTAGTCATTATTTTAATCCCAATAGTTTATTTTATTTATGAATTAGCCCTCTTATTTTGATTCAGTTTTAATTTAGTTTCCTATTTGATATAACTTACTATTTTAAGATTCATTTGATATTTTATGTGTGGATTCACTTTAATGTTTTTGCTTTGTTTTTATTTGTACAATTATTTTGAAGTATTTTTGTCCTATTATGTTAACGTTTTGTGCAATATCTCGTTTAAATATTTTATATATACTTGTACATGCATTATTTCAATTGAGTCTTTTGTTCATTGTAATTTTAATATCCTTTTAGTTTTCTTCATATGTGTGTTAAACCTTTTTAATAATTTTACTTTGTTTTATAAAAATTATTATTTTGAAGTTCATTTTTACATCATATTATTTTAATTATTTATATAATATTTCGTTCAAATGTTTTATATATGTTTGTACATATATAATAAAATCAATTTAATCCTATGTACATATTTAATCCTATTTTTTTACATATAATTATTTCTAAATTTATCTATCTATCTATCTATATATATATATGTTTTAAAAATCCATTAGGCGTATAGTTTATTCCAAAGGATTATATCTTATTATGAATTTTACTGTTATTTCATATTTTATATATTATCTAAATTTGCCTTTATTGTATATATTTAACAAATGCCTTTGACACTTTGTATATTACTTGATTTAAATATATTCATTCTATAACATTTATTTAAATGATTACATATATATATATCTAGTTTTTTTTAATCCATCAATTCATATATTATATATTACGTGTTTATCATTATTTTAAACTTGTTTTATACCATATTGTTTTTTTAATTTTCATTTTGTTTTGTATATCTTGTATTGATTATGTTATATTAGGCTATGTATATTATTGTGGCATATTATTTTCATTTTTGTATTTTTATATTAATTATTCTCCATGCATGATTGAAATTGGGTTATATTTTTTAGGTTAGTTATATTTAATTGTTTATTTTGTTAGTCGATTAAATAAGGCTATATTATCTTCATTCATCAAGTATTGTATCTTATGTGTGTATTATCCCATGATCATTGTTTTCCTTTTGGTTTACGAAATGTTGTTTTATAAGGTCCAACTCTTTAAGATTAATTATTTCATTCTATTTCAAGTCAAATTAATGCGTTTTAAGC
Organism: Gossypium anomalum; assembly: GCA_025698475.1. Taxonomy (NCBI): domain Eukaryota; kingdom Viridiplantae; phylum Streptophyta; class Magnoliopsida; order Malvales; family Malvaceae; genus Gossypium; species Gossypium anomalum. Next base: position 50,489,766 of record CM046967.1, on the reverse strand, counting down.
TAGTTTTATAATTATTCATTTAAAAATTCTTTAAAACGAAGGCAATGTTCGATGTTTGGCAATTCGGGGAATCGTGCCCTATCGTGCTGGGTTGCAATTTCCCGTTTGTTCAAAATAATTGAATATTCCTTTAGAATTTCACTCATGTCTTCTAAATTCTAAGACAAGGCAATGTTCAATGTCTAGAAATTCGAGGAATCGTGCCCTACTGTGCTGGGTTTCGATTTTTTCGTTGGATTAAATAATAGGGCATCCTTTTGTAATTTTCAACATATAAACTTTAAGAACTCGAAATTTATCGTGTTTTCGAGGGTATAAAGGATCGTGTCCTATCGTGCTGGATGTGATGCTGTATTCCTCTGAAACAAGAGAATTTTGACGACCAACTTGGGCTATTCAAATGTTTATAAAAGGAACCACATTTTAAAAACTCTTTTAAATCTCAGATATAAGGACAGTATTTAATCAATTTGGTACCAATTTTGGGCGTAATGAGGGTGCTAATCTTTCCTCATATGTAACCGACTCCCGAACCGGTTTTCTCAAATTTCGTAGACCAAAATCGTTGTTTTAGTAAACCAAAATGTTTTATTAAAATGACCAAACTTCTTGGTGATCCAATCACACCTAAACAAAAAAGATTGGTGGCGACTCCGCGATTTGTTTTCAAAAAGTCGATCCCCGTTTTTCCTCAAATCGAAAAAAATAATTTCGACAGTCATCAAGTAAAATAAAATAAAATAAAAAGGTTCAATAATCAAGTACATAAAGTATCAAATTCGAAATTAAAGCTATAACCTGAAAACCCATAGCTTTAACGAGAGACTGAGATTAATTTCTTTCAAATTATGGTATTAATCAAAGTCCCCCTTCCAAAAAAATACCTCTTTATACTTTGAACACGCATAAAATTTCTTACCTTTGCTCCAAGGTATTTGAAGTACAAATCGGCTCACTCAATCCCCCACCATAAGATTTTGAGCTTCCTATAGGCATCTCCAACTTGCAATGTCATCTGAAACAAGAACCCTAACCCTCGACTTCAGAGAATGTTTTCTCTTTTTGGACAGAAACTTTTGTAACTTATAAAAATATTTTAAATATGTTTTACTTTTTTCAAAATTATTTCTAATGGAATTTTAGTAATTTAAATAATATTTTGTAAAAATGAATAAAATATCACACACGGCAGTCCTTGATTGGTGGAATTTTTTTAAAATAATAGTTAACTTTTTGGGTAAAACAAGTTTTAAAGTGTAGCTTAGGTTGAGAGAAAAAAAATTATATGAAAACTAGTATAATTTAAGTATAATATTTTGGGTTAAATCTTTATTTTATTATATTCATGTGATCAACTTTTTATAAGGTCGAAATTAATTATATAAATACAAAAGGTTTTCTTGCATCATATTATAGGAGATGATACCGTTTGAGAGAATGGTACTAGACATAAGTATTATAGTTAGCTCGCAAACTTTTTAATTTGAGACATTTAAGATTCTAAAACGTGGTTGAGAAGACATTTGTTGTTCTAATTTTTTTTTCATATTAACATCACCTTAGTATAGAATAAAAAAACAAAATTGAATCATACTAGTACGTTGCATATTTTATAACTTGAATAGTAAGTAGAATTAACATGATCCATACTTCGAAAAATATATGGAAAAAAAATCTTGATAATCTTAAAAGATGTATATTCTAATTCAGATGATGAACTCGATTGAAAACCAACAAATATTGCTAAAGAGCATATGTTAAATATTAAAGAGTGAATAACCGAACAAATATGTACTAAAACAATTAGATAAATTTTCATATGATTTGCATTTTTCTTGTTATTTTTATTAGTAACTGTGTTATCAACTCCTTTTTTAAGTTAATGATTTAATTTTAATTTTTGTTACTTGTTTAAAAAAAAAATTATCAAATTATGTTAAGAGTTTCCATGAACCTTCACCTCTTCATCAAAATTTGTCAGATACTCCATAAAATTCTTTTTAATAAAACTTTGCTGATAAAAAGAGTAAATAAGCATTACAAGATGGGATTAGCATTTTAAAAATAAATAAAGGAGCACCTCACATACTTTAAATGCTTAACATTTTTTGTGTAGGAAAATATTTTAAAACCCTATAAAATGCTAACATTTTTATTAGTGCCCAAAATTTTCTATCTATCAAGCTTCTAGCTTTAACGCCCGTTATGTTTTATCTAACATAATTTCCATGTATTCTTTTAGGCCCGACCCCTGCAGGAAAACTTGAAGATTTCTTGAGAATCATGTAAGAGCAGATATAAGACATCACCTGTGTCGGACTCAATTTAACCAACATCATCTTAGTTTCGCTTCTTTCAAAACTTCTCCTGCATTTTATCTATGGAGTCGTGTTAAGGATTCGGGTCAATTTGTGCAATTTTTTCTGGGCATCTACTGGCAACAACACCCAAGCTCAATGGGAACACCTTTTCCCTCACTGTGCTACTGAAACAAACCTTCGGTATGCATAGTGTAGCAGCTAAGCCAGTCAAACCACAACGCAGCTTATATTCTATTTTCGGTTCAGTTTGACATTTGAGTAGTTAACTAGACAAGCAGTGGAACAAAACAAGCATATGCACAAATTTATAACATAAACCATAACAGGCACGTCAATTGAATATTGCTACACTGCGGTTCAGCAGGAGAAGTCAGTTATTCTTTTCATCTCTTAACAGCAAAAGCAATATAAAGAAGGAATCCATCCTAGGACCACTAGTACCGTGTACAAAATGCTTTGATGCATACCAGCTTTTCCTCCATTGATGATTTCTAGCTCGAAAACATCAAGACGAGCAACAACAAATGCTTGAACACAGTTTAAGAATCTTCAAAGGCAAACGGATCCCATTTTTTTGGCTCTCAGAAACCACCAGATCAGACAAATTTGAATAAAGATATTCAACTAAGTCGAGTTGTTCTCATTCTCTTTTGCAGCAGCCTCTTCTTGCAGCTTCTTTCTCCAGTAATCATCAAGTGGAGGTCCGAATATTGCCTTCCCAGAAACAACTCCAATTCTGCAAAATCCAGATAGTCATTTACTTCAACAATGAAAACAATTACATGTAAAATCGCATTAAGCCTCCTATAAAAAGCTCTTAGCCTATCATACATGGCAACAATAAAGGTAAATACAAAGTTGGAAACTTTGGTTTGTTAAAGCTCCAAGACTACCAAAAGAAATTAAGCTAATTTGGCAAATTGAGAACTTAAAGCTTTTAGGAAGCATCGAATTGAACTACATATACCATTTGAGAGTCATAAAGCTAAGAATAAAACCAATTCCAGCTAACCTATCCGTTTGCATTTAACAAGATTCTGATCTTCTCAAAGATAATGTTGCACAATCCTCATATAGTAAAGTTTATAAACAGTAATCTATCAGGAAGAATTCGTGTTTAGCTGCCATTGTTTTGAAATTTCCCACTTGATTGTAACTGAATAAACTTTTAATGGGTTTTCCCAATCAGCTTAAATTCAACACTTCAACCCTCCAAATCAAATACCCAATGAAAAAATAACAAGAGATATGAGTTCTATTGAATTAAATTTGATAAGGGAACACTTCTATGAATACATAAATCAAAGAGTATATTATCTTAAGAAATAATTTCTTTGGCTGTTTTTCTTCTAATTTTCAGATTTCAAAGCTGGGTAACAAGCAAACAAATATGGGAAATCCAACTAATATAAAAGAAATAAATTGAAAAAAAAAAAAAACAAACAAACACCCAAGAAAGCCAGAAAGCAAGATAATGAAACTTACATGACTGCTCCAATAACCATAGGGAAAGAGAGAAACTTGCTTCTTCTAAACATTTCTTTCCACCTCTGTTTTTTTGTAATCGTTTGTTAATCTTAATTTCCCTTCCTAAAAAATTGGGGAATCGAATTATGTAATCGATTTCAGCTACGGAATTTGATGTGGAAGCTATTATCCTATTATTTTCTTCTCTTCCAGCGTTTCGGCTGAACAATCTGAGTTTCTTCGTAATCTCCATTCATGAAAGAAGAGGCAGGCTTTCAAGCCCATTATTAGTAGGTAGCCCAACAATCATAGCCCTCTGATTTAAGCTACTGGATCCAATAATCATAGCCCATTATTAGTAGGGTAGCCCGGCTATTGCTTATATTACACATATTGGTATTCACTATTTACCACGTAATAAAATAATTAAAATATTATACATTTATTAGAGAGTAAAAAATTCAGTTTGATTCGAAAAAATAAAAAAAAAATTTAAATTTCGAATTATTCAAATCGAATTAACTGAGTTAATTGAATCAACTCAAATTTTTTTCAAATTTCGAGTTCAAACTAAGTTAAATTTTCAAATTCGAATAATTCGAATAATTCAAATAAACTAAATATTAAACCATTTTACTTCTCTTCCCCTCAACCCCTCTCAAAAGTCAAACCCTTTTACTTTCCTTCAAAAATTTTATTTCCCCAAAGCCTAAAAACTTTTTCCTTCTAATTTCCCCCTAAAACTTTAACTTCCTCCTAAACTCTAATAACTTTTCTTTTTCAAATTTATGTCTACTATTTATATTATTGATTTGTTTAGTTATGCTGAATCTTTATCAATTTTTGCTAAAATTGAATTATTAACGATGACATGAAATATTTGGTTAAATATTTTTGTTGGTATCAATTTCACATTTTATCTTTAAAATAAGTTTTATTTAAAAAAAAATCACATTTTTTATATTTAATATATTTTTTTATTTCAAAATACATGTTGACAAGAATCAAAATATAATTGAAGCAATTAAACAAGCAAATAAACTAACTCGTATGTAAAAGATTAATAAATAATTATGAGGGAATGAAAGTTAATAACAATTTTGATTACGGTAGACAAATTTGATTATGGTGGGTGGCAGTGGTTATAAGGACCCAAAATTAATTTTTTTTTTTAAATTGAACTTGAACAAATATATTTGATTCAAATTACATCTCACTTGACTCGATTCGAGAAAATTTGAAATCGAGTTAAGATGATAAAATAAGATTCTTTAACTTGATTAACTCAAAAAAAATTATTTGATTCAACCAAATGCTCACCCCTAACATTTAATCGCTCACTCCTAACATTTACTATGTGAGTGAAAGTAACAAAAATAATATAAATATAATTAAAAAATGGTTTAAAAAAATGAATTACTGATAGCGTACTAAAAATGTAAATTATTTTGTTAATTGGATTTTTGTTGTATTGGCAATTTTTTTATAGGTACAAGTTGTATTGGCAAAGTTAATTTAGAATATTATGCATCCAAGTTTAAATAAGTAGTTTTTTATTAATTATTTTAAATAAATTAAATTACTATATAATTCCTTTAATATATGATTTTTGTTTTAAAATTTTGGACATTATTGATACTTTCTTAATTGAGTTGTACTCGATTAATTCATAACATAGTTTAATCAGAGGTTTAAATGAGAGTATAAATAAAAAGAAAATGAGAAAATATTAATATTTTAAAATGGTGTAATAAAACCGATTAGAGTATTGGTCCGGAGAATAATTATAAATCGATTAGATTGAAAACTAGTACGGAGTGGTTAAAGCAATTAAAAAAATCGATTGAACTAAATCTTTTTATTTTCTTTTTAAATTTTTAATTGAACTAATTGGATCAATGAAATGATGGCATTACGAATTTAATTAGATGTAAAATGAAATGTTGACGATAATTTTTAAATTTATGGATATGCATTTACTAATATATTTGAAATAACTAACTACCCATAATTTTATATCTTTCCAATAAATGATGTATATATAATAGAGATTACTAAATAAATAAAAATATATTTATAATTGAAAAGAACAAGAAGATATTGATGGCAAGGAAAAGAGTCTCGTGTACTAATTACGACTATCTTAGAAAACGGTATGACTATTGGCTTCATCTAAAATAAAACAGTTTTTAAGACATTCAGGTAAATGCCTATTAAGGGACCAATCCTTTCTTAAATTATTTAACATGATTTTGAACATTAAGGTTGTAAAGTGATGTGAAAATTTTAATGGTGTTTATCATTATTATCTATATATGTTTTTAAGAAGATAAAATATTTATTTTAAATATGATGTTGTAAAGTGAAAGATTTAACGAGAGGACAAAAAGATAATTTCAATAGAAAAAGAACATAATTTTTTCAAAAGTCCAAAGCTACTTATTTACCAAATCATTTGGTTTGGATTCATGATGATTGTTTGTGTTGGATTGAGACATAAATGGTAATGAAGTAAAAATTGGGTCCAGAAATGGCATGGAATATAACTCAACAAAACAATGTATAATTTGCCAAAGCTTCTAATTAATTAGATAACATGCAGACTGTATAATCCTGCTTGGGTTCCTGCATGAATCTTTTGATATCAATGACTCAAAAAGTTGTTGGAGGTTAACAAAATATGAACATGCATGATGCTTTGAATACCACATGCAAAATTAGGGTAAACAGAAGCCAGTATTACTTTTCTTTTCAATTTGAAGAATTGGAGGTGCAAAGTAATAATTATGCAATAGAATAGAAGGGAAATGTTTTCAGACAGACTAGATTAAGAAGATGCAGTAGTTCACCATTTTTGACTTCTCCTTACTTTTGGAATTATTTGAGAAGAAAAAAAATAATGATTCCTTACTTCTTTTTGACCCTTGTATATCATTGCAATTATTATTTCTTAATTCCCCTTTAAACCCTTTTTCCAACAAAATTTCAGACTGAATCATGATTTTGAACTTGGCCTATGCAAATAATTTTAAAATAATAATGAAATCATTTATCTATTTATTCAATTTTCAAAACACCTGCAATATTTTCAAATTTTACTATTAAAATTTTTATCTACTTACCCTTTACATATTTTCAATATATTAAAATTTTTAATTTTAAATTTATAAAAAAAAACCTATATGTCAAATTTAAAATTGAAAATGTTTTATTAATTTTAAAAAAATCATAAATTTCGTATTATTATTTTAAAATTAATATATATCTAATTTAATAAATACATTAAAATTTCTAAAATTTCTTATCGTTATATTAAAAAAACAAATTTAATTCTAAACAAATAGTACAATCTATAAGAAATTCTTTTTGGAGTCAATGTGAAATGATTTATATATCTTGTCCTTCTAAATAAAAGAAAACACGACGACCCAAAACTGTGAATTGTCTCCTCACATGAGAACTATTATATATTTTTTCTCATGGAAAAATTAAAATAAAACCGAGAAATAAAATACCTTATATTAAAAATTAAATATTTTTTTCTCAAATTTATAGATTTGATAGATGCTTATTTAATATTAAATATTTTTAAAAATTTATATATCAAATAAAAATTCAAATAGTATTTTTCAAATTTATATTTCCTCCCATAACATAAGGGAGCTGGATTGACATTTAAACACTACTGTTTCAGGTTAATTTATTTAAATATGCTGAAAAGAAAAATAAATTGAGAATTGGGCTTTTTTTTTTTTGAAAATTTATCAATTTATGTTGTTTTTGGAGAGAGAAAAGAAAACGCGTCCTACATGACGCATTTTCACTGATCTTATAGGGAAAGCACACACTATAAGACGAGTTTTCTTTTCTTTTATAAAAACACTCCTATGTGGCACGTTTTTCATGCCAGATAAGTGAAAATGCGTCACGTACGACACATTTTCTGTCCAACAGGAACATTTCCTAACAAGCAAAAATTCCAATGGCTATGAGACTCCAACAAACATAATTTTCCCTATATAAAGCCCTCCAACTTTTATTATTTTCAACTCAACTCTCAATTTTCATAATTTGATTCTCAATTTCTTGTTCTCGATTTTTATTCTAAATTCTAAATTCTCAATTCCCAATTTTTAATTTTTTTGTCTAAATCCTTTGATTTTAATTTATTCATTCTTCGGTGGCAAATCAACTTATTCGTTTGGATGACAAGCACATCTTCGACGTTTAATTACAAATGGTAAGAAAATATTATTAAACTATTTAAATTTAAATAGTTAATTATTATGATGTTTAGATTATTAATTTTTTATGTTTATACACTCAGCCTAAAGATCGGATTTTGGAGACGTACATAAACAACTTAAACAAAGGTGCACCAGAGGTCATTCATGGACACTTGCGAGATGCAGACTTTTTATACGTTGCTCGCATGCTCGAGAGGACTAAATTGGATCCCCCACTCATTAGTGCTTTGGTCGAGAGATGGAGACTGGAGACACACATATTCTATATTCCCTGCAATGAGTGTACAATTACACTCAAGGACATTAGTTTATAACTCGGTCTACAGGCCAATGGAGATGTCGTTACGGGGCCAGTTGTTAGTGCTGGCTGGAGCGCAACATGCGAGTAATTGCTAGGGAAGTTGCCAAACAAGTTTAGGGGTAGCCAAATCAAGATGAGATGGTTGGAGGACAGCTTCCAACATATTGAGGCCTCCGCGAGTGACGTTGAAAAGGAACAATTCGGGGGCGCATTCATCTTGAGGTTGATCAAGGGTCTACTAATGCTAGATAAATATCACAATTTGGTATATTTAATTTGGTTACTACTACTATCCGACTTGAAAGAAACGGGACGACTTAGTTGGGATTGGTGATGCTGGAAACATTGTATTGAGAAATGTATCAAGCGACGATACTGGAAAAAACTAAAATATGCGGTTGTATGATGCTTCTTTAATTGTTGGTATGGTATCAACTACCATTTCTACGCCCTCGAGTGTAAGTCCCTTACGAATTCCTACTCGTAATATGATAAAATTCATTTGAAAAAATTGTTACGGTTTAGGAATTTTTATTCTTGTAATTTTGAAATAACATATTCTTTGAGTAGGTGGAACAACCCCGCAAGTCACAACAGTATACTGACCGAGCTCGAGGACATCCGACTAGCTTTAGATCAACAAACCGAAGAGGAGGATAGTTTATGAATTTCAAAGTTATCGATTTTTTATTCTAGTATTTGAAATTAAAGGTTAGGCATGTGTTGGAATTTATAAATTCATACAACAGTTTGTATGGAAGCCATATGCGGATCCGAGGATTCAAGAATGCGTCCCGGACAAATTTTTAGCAAACCGTAGCATCTGGCATGTGAAAGTGCCATTGATCATTTTTGCAACAATCGAGATGCATGAATCCGACCAAGTGATGCAACAGTTCGGGTGTACGTAATGTATTTCACGGCAACCTCAAGAGCTTGATAACTTGTACAAGATTAACATGCGAGGGAGACTCGAGGAAGATTGGGCAACATTCACAAAAAGTATATTGAGATTTGACAGCACAAGTATGATTACTTACTAATGTGTGAACCATTTCTCACACCAGAGTTGGCGACATCTTTGGGTTACATGGATTGGTTCAGGCATCACGGGAAGCTGTATCTACTGTCGGTTTCAGAAAGGAGTAGGCAATGTCACCATAGGAAGTCAAGACGAAAGCCCATCAATCCTAGGTCGGGAGGAGATGCCGCGGAGGGATCGACATCTGCTCTACATGTACACAAGGACCGGATTGCCGTGCAACCTCTCGATTAGTATGGTTCATTTATTCTTGTTAATCACCCATTATATTTTACATCATCATCACAACACACACAATCATTCCCCACATCTACACCTTCAACTCCGGTTTATTTTTCACAAGCACCTTAGCACGCGCAATCATTCCCTGCATCAACATATACAACAACATTTTATTTTACACAAGCACCTCAACATATGTAATCATTCCCTACATCAATACATACAACACTAGTTTATTTTCCACAAGCACCACAACATGCACAACCATTCACTACATTGACACATTCATCACTAGTTTATTTTACATAAGCACCATAGTACGTGCAATCATTCCCTGCATTAACACAGTCATCACCACTTTATTTTACACAAGCACCACAACACGTTCAATCATTCCCTGCACCAACACTTTCTCTTAGGATATATTCGCACGACCACCACCCACCACATCATATTACACGCCGCATGCGCCAGTTGTACCGACACATCCGGTATCAATGATAATTCCCAACTTGTATCTGAGTTTACCCCATTCAACACCATATAATAGCCCGCTGATAATGTCACAGACACCCCTAGGATTACTATTCTTTCGAGTTAGGTCATCTTTACAAACACCGACTCAGTCAAGGGGATACATTATGAGCGACTAAGACACAATCACAGTCATCCACGGAGGAAGGAGTTGAGGTCAGTGATCAACCTCGTCCTGCACATGAAGACGAGGTTGAAGTCTCAAAGGAACCACCAACCCAAAGAGTGTGACAGAACCTTAGGCGTACCCAACACACACGTGGTTGTGGCATATATTTTAGACATTGATCGTTTTGTCTATTTGTAATTTTTCGAAGTTGTTTACGTTTTTTTACATTCGCAATGTACACTTATTAAAAATATACGTATCTTTTTTACTACAATTGGGATGTATGTACATAAGTTTTTAATATAAGGACTTTGAATATGTTGGGCCATGCTACAAACATTGTAATTCTTGAAGGATTTAAATGAAATTTCAATAAATTAATACTATATAGTAAAGTGTAAGTGTTTGTGTTCTTTTAATTAGTGCTTCTCCTCGATGCTCTTGGGTTGTGTGGACATGTTGGTTTCGTATTACATTGGTTCCTGCAATAACCGCATAACCTCGTTTGGTCTCCTCGCTCCTAAATATCTATATTGCCTTGTTCTTAAAGTGTGAGGAAGGAAAACACAATGGTATTTTAGTATAATCAAGTAATTCGATGGATATGGATAAAATGAATTACTTGATTATATTAAAATGTCACTGTGTTTTTCTTTCTCGTAGTTCTATTTTGGTGGTGTATAGCATCCTCCCTTGATGATAAGAAACTCATTGTCGTGCTCACATAACCACTGTTAACTACAACCCCATTTATGCTTCATCTTTTGACAACATAACCTTTGTAAAATTGAAGCCCTAGTTATACTTCAACTGGAGACCATATAATCTGTAACAACCCAGTTTTAGCTAAATCATAATAGTGGTTTTGGAACCACAAATCCAAAGTCATAAAATTATTTTAATATTATTTTTGGTGTTTAAAATATGTTAATTAATATGTGTGAAAGTTTCGTGTGAAAATTTTATTGTTTGTGTGCTCGATTTGATAAAAGGACTTAATCGCGTAAAATGCAAAAATGACTTGTTATTTGTTAAAGTACTATACTGCTATGTTCTTTTTAATGTGGAGGCCTTAAAATGAAATTAGGCCATTAAATAATAGCATGGACGGTAGTGGACAACCATTATAAAGCTTTTATATTATTTCATTAAGGTTAATAAAGTAATTAAGTTAATAAATGATAATATAATAAAACAAAAAATAAAATAAAATAAAATGGCCATGCATATTGTTCATCTTTGGACCGAAACTACAAAAGAAAAAGAAAGAAAAAGAGCAAGCTAGGTTCGGCCTTGGTTTTCTTTAATTAAGATCAAGAAAAGAGGAAATCGAATTTGGATCGGGGGAAATCAAAAGTTGTCGAATAGTCATTTCGGTCCATTTGTGTCTGTACGAGGTAAGTTCATAAGTAAATAAAAGTTGTTAAATTCGAACATATATGTTTTAAATGTTACCGAATTGGTATGTATATATTTGACATATTGCCGAATTGATATAAGCATGGTACGGCTTGTATCGAGCTTGAATTAATTGAATTATGACGTCCGAAAGCCCCGTACGAACCATAGAAATAGTATAGGATACGTATATCATGACATTAAGACTTCCGATGTGTGATTCGTGTAAGACCATGCCTGGGATATTAGCATCGAAGTGAGAAAACATGTAAGACCATGTCTGGGATATTGGCATCGTATATGATTCGTGTAAGACCCTGTCTGGGAAAGTGGGATCAATATGTGATCGCATGTAAGACCATATCTGGGATATGGTAATGTACGAGCATATTATGATTTTCATGTATCCTTAACAATTTCGAATGGTTCAACGGGCAAAGAAATGGCAAGACCAGATGTGAGTTCAATTTAAACGATTCAGGTATGTATTAAGTTTATACGAACTTTGAAAGAAAAGGTTAGTGTTGATGATTAAAGTGATTATGTGAACTTTATGAGAATTGGGATTATATATGTATATGGAATTTATTAGGTTTGGTTGTTTCGAAATAAATTATGAATATTCTTGTGTTAATTTATTTGCTTATGGCTTACTAAGCTTTCAAAGCTTACTTTGTATATTCTTTCTCTGTTTTAAAGCTAGCTCAAGCTCGGGATCATCGAGGAATGTCATCACACTATCGAAATCTATTTTGGTACCTTGAAAGAAAACTTGTGTTTATGACATATGGCATGTATAGTCTAGCTTGATATGGTTAGTTTTGAATTGTATATATATAGCTATGCGAAAATGGTTTAATCATGATGCTAGTGTGGTGTATATCCGGTCATAGTATAAATTGATTTTGGTAAGTGTGTTTAATGGCATGTAAGTATAGTGTTTTGGTTATATGGCTTGACTGAGTAATAATATGAATAGCTTATGATTAGCTCATTTTTGGTAAGCTTGATGCATGGTATGTTTTGTCTTTGTGAATGTTTTTATAATTTGACTTAGTAATGGGGTAAAATGATGATTATATATTTGATTGTGTATTGATTATTTTGATTTGGTTTATAATGGCAATGTATGCACATATATTATGCTTGAATGGTTGGTTAATTAGGTACTTTGGTATGATTTGCTTCGGTACTAGTGTTTAAAATTGGTAATAATCATAACTGTATGTGGATAAATGGAGATGCTTATTTATGTGTATTATATATGCATGCCTATTATGCCGTGTGGATGTTTAAATCTAGACAAACATGCATAACATGTGAATTGGTATAGTCATGACTTAATGAATGGAATAGGCTAATATTGATTTGGTAAATATATATAGAAAATGGCGGTTGCATTTAGGGTAAAACACGTATAATATAATGACATTATAGGTATATACAGTCATATTGTAATGTTGCTAATGTCGCATATGTGATTGGATATTAAGTTGTATTCATATTGGTTCGATTAGTTTCATTATGTACATATACAGAAGTTATGAAATGAAATGTTTGATACTTAGCTAATGAAATTATGTACTGACATATTTTCTGTATATGAAAAGTGAGGATATATGCTTGAATATGGTTTAATTATGAAAATGTCATTAATGTGATGGATATAGGGAATTGAATATTGAAAGTATTAAATATGTGAACATGGCTTTGATGTATACAAGTTTGGTCCAAATTTGGTAATTATGGAACATGTTCAATTGGGTTTTGATGTATGTTCGAATTGAATTAGTTGAAATTTTGAAATGTGTTTATTTGCGATACATGATTAGTAAGGTATGATTATTTTTGAATTGGAATTATGATTCATGTATTCGAGTTTATAATAAGTGAATTGTGGATATTTGAGTTTGATAATGTTATAAATGTATTGTTATTCTTTAGTGCATGACAGGTGATAGATGACTGTGCTAAACTGTGTTTTGTATGATAATGCCTTGCAACCCTAATCCAGCGACGGATACAGGTTAGAGGTGTTACATAATCACTGCCAACTGGGACATTGAGTTGCAACCAGGGGTGTAAATGAATAGAACGATCGTTGAACTGTTTGTTTATTAAGTTAAATAAACGAGTATGAACAAAATTTTTATGTTTGTTTAATCAAAGAACGAACACGAACAGAGGTGTGTTCAGTTCATTTATGTTCACGAACAAGCTTGTTTAAAAGCTTGTTTATTGGCTTGTTTATAAGCTCGTTTATTGACTCATTTATTTATTAATGATATTTTTTTATAAAAATATTAAAATAATATCTCCCTCTATTTTTTTTGAATGCAATACTGAACTGGATAAAATATAAAAACAAAAAATACAAAGGTAGTTCAAAAAGCTTAAAGACAAAAGAGAAAACAAACCCAAATTTAAACAAAAAAACAAACCCAACCCATACAACAAATAAAAGAAAAAAATGAAACGACTCAATCTATCCAGTTAACTGGCAACTGACCTCTATCAAATCATCATTAAAGCGCATTTAATGCTTTGGCCAGATAACAAGGGAAGATATCAGTTTCCAAGAAGAAATCCTCCAAAACGTTTGTCTGCTACCTTTTACTTTCCAAAAAAGCATAATTGTAAAAAAAAAAAAAGCCCCCAACCTTTGGGGGCATTTGGATATATGCCCCTAACCTTTTTATTTTTTGAAATCGGCCCTTCACGTAATGGATTTTTCAGACATCAACCCAGTTGAAACGGTAACCATCAGTTGACCATTAGTCAACAACCAGTCAAAAAAATTAGTCTACGTGGTGTTCTAGTTGACTGATGACGTGGCATGCATTAAAATAAATATGCTGACATGGAAAAAAAATAAAAAAAATTTAATAAACATAAAACAAAAAAACTCTAAATCCCCAAACCCCCAAATTCAAAACTTTTTTCCTAACTTCTAAAATCCCTAAATCGTGAAATTCCCCAAATTTATAACCTTCGAAATCTTCATTGAATCCCTAAAATCTTTAAATCTTTAAATCTTGAAATCCCTAAACCGTTAACATTCCAAAATATTCTTGAAATCCTTAAAATTTTACGAATCAAATCATTGAATCCCTAAAAATTTTAGAAACAAAAAAGCTTCAACAATTGTGAGCAATTTCCGTAACCCAAAATCGGAAGATATGTTCTTTCTTCTTTAGTTTGTTGGGAAAATAAATTCCATTTTTGGTTTGATTTGTTGGTTTTTTGTTATTCATTATTGCAATTTCAGTGCCACAATGTAGTGTTTGTTTTGTTGATTTGTGATGCAATAGTGGTCTCGATGTTGTTGATAAAACTGTTGTTAAAATTGTAGATGGTTATTTGTGATTTATTATTGCAATTTCAGTGCCGCAATGTAGGATTTGTTTTGTCGATTTGTGATGCGACAGTGGTCCTGATGATGTTGATTTCTGTTAGCCAAGCAAAAAGATGTTAAAATTGTAGACATGTGTTACTGTTTTGTATTGAATTCAAAGAAGTGGTCCCAATGTAGGTAGTGAGTTTTGTTTTTTTTTTTTTTAATGTTTTTGCTTAGAAAATTGTTTGTTTATTCAAAGAAAATTGTTTTTGCTTAGAAAAGATGTTAAAATTGTAGACTTCTGTTACTGTTCATTTTTTAAAATGTTTTTTGCTTACAAAGTGTTTTTTTTTTGTAGATGTCATCAAATGAGGAATATTATATTATTTTCCATGTGGGTGGGCACTTTATAAAGGACCCATATGTTAGATATGTAGGTGGGGAAGTGATTAGACTTAAAGAGGACCCAAACACAATATCTTATTTTGAATTATGTAAAATAGTGAAAATTGGGTTAGGGTTTAACACTGTCATGTTAATATATTTTCATGAGCCTAGTACAGTAAGGTTACAAAATAATCTAACACTTCCACCATAGCTATGTTAGACTTTTGGGTCAAGTTTAAGGAGATTGACTTATATGTTGAACATGAGGTTGATAACCCTATAATTATAGATGAAACTTTTCTGTTGACTACTGGGGAGGGTGATGTTGAAAGGGTGGAAGTTGATTGGAAGGGTGATGATGAAGGGGTAGAATCTGATGGTGGAGGTGATCTGGAAAAGGTAGAATCTGGTAGGGAGGGTGATGTATGAGAGGTACAAGCTAATGGGGAAGGTGTGTCTGCTACTGGTATTGAGGTAGATGAGGATATTGGTATGGAAAGTGGTGGACATATTAGTTTAGGGTCTATTGTTGGAGAGGATAATGATAGTGGAGTTGCTACTGATGAATATGCTGTGATTTTGCAACATCAGATGGAGTGGATAATGTTGCTGATGAGTATACTGGTGATTTTACAATATCAGATGGACTGGATAATGTTGCTGCTGCACGTAGTGGAGAAGAAGAGGATGAAAATAAGTCTGAGGTATGGGACTCAGATGAACATGGAAGATTGGTTGAGTCCGATGAAGATAAACATGAAGATGGTGAGAGAAGGAGGAGCAAGTTTCCCTTAGATAATGATAAGTTAAAATTTAGTCTGGGGATGTTGTTTAAGGATGGCAAATAGTTTAAGAGTGCAATTTGAAAGTACTCCAAAGAATGTAGAAGGCAACTAAATTTTATTAAGAATGAACCGAAAAGGGTTGTTATGAGGTGCATTGCTTCCTCTAACTATTCATGGAGAATTAGGGCTAGCTATAGACCTATTGCGAAATGCTTGCAAATAAAGATGTTTCAGGATAAGCACCATTGTTAGGTTAGTTTTAAGAATAAAATGGTGATTGCTGCTATTATTTCCCAACATTTGGAAGTAATTATCAAGGATCACCCTAAGATGAAGCTGAGGGAAATTTAAAGAAGATGTACTTCTAAGATGCATGTAAATGTGACCATTGACTGTTGTTATAGAGTAAAGAAAATAGTAAAGGAGAAAATGGCTTGGAATCATAAGGAGGAATTTGGCTTGCTATGGGACTATGCTCATGAGTTAAGGTCAAAGATGCCAGGAAGCACAACAAAAATGGTTGTTCAAAGGGTGACAGCAGACTCCCTTCCTCATTTTAATTGGTATTATATGTGCTTTGATGCACTAAAGAGAGGCTGGAAAGCGGGGTGTAGGCCACTCATTAGGCTAGATGGTTGCTTCCTAAAAGACCCATTTAAGAGTGAGTTTCTCACAGTTTTTGGAAGAGACGCAAACAACCAAATGTTTTCTATTGTATGGGCTATGGTTGAAGTAGAGTGCACTGATTCATGGGCCTGGTTTCTCTGTCTCCTATCAACTGATTTGGGCTTGGAAGATAGGTATGGGTAACTAACAAAAGGTTAGTAAATATGCAATTTTAAGCTTGGTATTGCTTTTTTTAATTTATTATTTGTATTTAACTAAAATTTTCTAACAATCTATCTCGTTCATTAATTTGAATTAGGGCCTTGAGATTGCAATTTCTGACATACTACCAAGGGTGGAGTATAGGAATTGTGCGAGGCACATGTTTGCAAATTGGTGAAGGAGGAAGTTAGGGAAATCTTATGAGTGTGATTTCTGGCAGATTGTGAAGTGCACGACTGAAAGAGAGTAGGAGGATCTATGTTCAGCAATGGAGAAGAAAGATAAGGATGCTTACGATAATTTGATGAAAAAGTCTCTAAAGATATGGATTAGGGCATTTTTGGGGACTACTTGTAAATCAGATATAGTTGACAACAATTTGTGTGAAGCTTTCAATTCAAGCATTGTTAAAGCTAGGTTCAAAAGCATTATTAGAATGCTTGATGATATTAGGACCAAGATGATGACAAGGATAGTACAAAAAAGAAAGTTATGTAATGGATGAAAGCAAAATTATGGTCCATTGGTGAAAGCTAAGTTTGATGCCAACAAGAAGGACTATATAGAGTGGCAACTGATATGGAATGGTGAAAATGGATGTGAGTTGAGGAAAGGAAGTTATCAATATACGTGGACCTAAGTCAAAGGATATGTAGTTGTAGAAGTTGGCAAATTAGTGGGATTCCATGTTCCTATGCATGTGCTGCCATGTATCTTCAACCAGATGAATATCTGCATGAATATTATCACATTGATACTACAAGAAAGGTTACTCTTTTCCAATGTAGTCCATAAATAGGCCACATGATTGGGAAAAAATTGGTATTGAGCCAGGGCTACCTCCTATTGAAAGAAAGATGCTTGGAGGCCCAAAAAGAAGAGGAGGATGGCCAAAGATGAACTAAAAAAATTAAAGCCTAGTCACTTGAGTAGGAAAGGTCTACTCATGACATGTACTCAATGTGACCAACAAGGCCATAACAAGTGGTCTTGTACAAATTCAAAACAGGTACAGTGTTGTTCTTCAATTATATATATTGAGTAAATTTTTTATTTTATTTTGTCTAACCAATGATTATGGTTCATTTTTTGCAGCAAGATGCACTACCACCTAAAAAAAAGGGGGAAATCTTCCATTAAAAAGTCAACTACCTTAGATAAATCTAAGGGAAAACAAACATTTTATGTAAGTTTCTTCCTTTTACTATTGATCAAACATTGTATATTTTGTTAATATTAATATAAAATACTCTTGTAGTATAGTAGAACCACAAGGAGCATGACAACAGCTTCATGCCAAGATGGTAGTAGACAAACTTCTTCAACACCCAAGTCGCGAAATAACAAGTGAAAGGCTCTTTTCGACTGGGAACACAAGAATCAGTTGTAGGAAACATGAGTAAATCATCGTTATTTTATTTTGAATGACTTTTGCTGTTTATCTTGAATCCACTATGATAACTTGCTTTTGAACTTGTGTCATAATTCATTTATCTATTTGTATCTGTTTTCTATTTCGCAAGACCATCTTGCGACAGCTCGTGATCCAAAAAGTACTATGTAGGATATTTTGCCTACAACATTCTGGTTTTGGAACAAAAGATGTTAGTCACATTTTGAGCTTAATTTGAGCTTAAAACATCCTGGTTTTGGAATACACCATTGTTGAATGTTATTTTGTTGTATTGAAAACCAATATGTTGGTTTTTTTTTTTGGATCATGTATAGCTCACTCACATTTTGGTTTTTGGCTGGTATAGCGTAGATGGTGTATAGGGTGAATGGTGTATAGACTAATCATATGCTTTTATAAAATACATTTATCCAAATTGCAATGGGGAAATCATATGCTTAAATGATCAAATTTTTCTTTTTAGTCTTATGTTTATTGTCATTACATTATTTATTAAGCTAAATTAAATTAGGCATAAACAACAAATATTGGTCATTACTTCCAAGCATAATATTAAATTACATAAAAAAACAACCAATATTTGTCAATCAACATTTGCAACTGCTACCTGTATATGCCTCTTACCACTACTGCAAAAAAAGAAACCTATGGTGATGCATACAATACATAACATAGAGCAAGAAAATAATATATTATACATTGACTTCTCTTTCTTGATAACTTTAATTTTTTGCTTTATGGTCAACATTTTCTTCCATAATGCTACTTCTCCTTCAACACCACAAATTGATCTACCTCCTTTAACCTCAATGTCAACAGGATTACTGCCACCATTATGGTTACCATCAAATGCAACCAAATCCATAGCATTCTTTCTAAGTGCTAAATTATCCTTCAAAAGATTTCGTTACTATTACGCAATTGACGCAGTAACTCAGTCGCACGGTCACACATTTTCCCATCGTACCACTTGAAGAAATCACAACTACCGTCCTACAAACAAATCCCAATTCAGCCAAATTGAAATAATCCAAAATGAAAACAAAACAAATGGTGAGATTTATGAAATCATCAAAATTGAGCTCAAGCTCAATTTGCAAATAAAAATTCTTCACTTACTCGAAAATTTGAACAACCATAAAATCTCCTCCCCGGATTTAAATCGCTCCATGAAGTGTCTCTTGGAGCTAACTTATTGTAGTGACATTTTACTACTGGTCCATCGTAGGCATACTCCTTCCGCGATGAAGTAACAATATTTGCATATAACGATTTTTTCTTCGAACCATTTGAATCGTGCATTACCCAACCTCTAGATTGACTATTTGAACAATGTGAATCCATGATTTTAGACGACAGGGAAGAAAAATAAAAATTTCCAGAAAGATTAAGGATTTCACAATTTGGTTCTAAGGGATTTCACTATCGCATCACAAATCGACAAAACAAACCCTACATTATGGCACTAAAATTGCAATATTAAATCACAAGTAACTAACAAATCAAACCAAAAATAGAATTTATTTTCCCAATAAACCAAATAAGAAAGCACCTACCTTTCGATTTTGGGTTATGGAAACTACTCATGATTATTGAAGCTTTTTCGTTCCTAAAAGTTTTAGGGATTCAACAATTTGATTCATAAAATTTTTAGGGATTTTAAGAATATTTCAAAATGCTAACGATTTAGGGATTTAAAGATTTTAGGGATTCAATAAAGATTTCAGAGGTTATAGATTTGGGGAATTTCACAATTTAGGGATTTTAGAAGTTGGAAAAAAGTTTTGAATTTGGAGATTTGGGGATTTAGGATTTTTTTGTTTTATTTTTATTAAAAATTTTTAATTCTTTGCCACGTCAGTGTATTTATTTTAATGTCTGCCACGTCATCAGTTAGCTGGAATGCCGTGTAAACCAATTTTTTGACTGGCTGTTGACTAACGGTCAGCTGACGGTTACCGTTTCAACTGGGTTAATGTCTGAAAAATCCATTACGTGAAGGACCGATTTCAGAAAATAAAAAGGTTAGGGGCGTATATGCAAATGCCCCAAAGGTTGAGGGCTTTTTTTCAATTATGCCTCCAAAAAACTCTCCCCTTTCCAAATCAGTCTGGAACGCCACCTACCAAGTAAATATCTTCCCCCTTTTCTAGACTTGCTTTAGCTAGATGATGAGCAAGGGAGTTCCCCAATCTTGAAGTGTGTCAAAAGTTAATCTATTGAAAGCGTTCTTTGTATTGTTGAATGTTTTTGACAATAGCCCCGATATCTGATTTTTCTTTACTAATTGATTTAGCTTTCTTGATTACTGTCAAGGAGTCGCCTTCGATCATCACACACTCTAGTCCCAATCGAAGGCCTAACTGCAATGCCTGAGCCTCCGCAATAAACAAAGAATAAATTGTTTTGTGGCAGATGGTCATAGAAGCCAAGATTTCCTCCGATGAGTTCCACGCCACCACCCAAGAACCAGATCTTGCCTGATGGGGGTCAAAAGCACCATCGAAGTTGATCTTAATGAATGGATCGCAAGGGGGTTCCCATGTCTCATGAACAATCCTACGGGTAAGAGTTTTCTTTCTAAACCATCTAGTTCTCTTAATTAATTAATGGTTCAGTCTGAGATCTCTTTTCCTGACATATTTTTTCTTTCATGCATGAGGTGATTTCTACTTGTCCAGAGTGCCCACAGACCACAACAAAAAAGCCTACATTTTTCATTGGTGGCAGTTTGAAAAACCTAGGTAATCCAATCCCGAGAGTTACTATCCGAATTATTTAATATCCATGAGAGATTTTTTTGGAAAAAAAAGGGGTTTGAAAAACGCAGCAGAAAATAAATTTAGGAAAAACCACTATTTTAAAATTTTTCCAAAAGCAAGATCTTGGTTATAATATCTAAATTAATAAATACTTAATTAGAATTGTACCTTTTCGATTCATCTAGGATGAGTGCTTCGACCGAGTAGTCTTCTCCGCTATCCTCAAGCTCACGTCTGCTGAGTGTGGGTTCGCTTCAAATCAGAAAATTTTTCACAAAAATTACCAGTGGGGTAATTTCATAATTTCTCTAAACTTTTTGGTCAAGTTGTAAATTAGAAAAATATCTCTAGAATTTTCTGGAATAATCTCTTCAAAGAATTTTCTTTCTACAACTTTCTCTTGAATTTAAGTGTATGTAAATATTGACCTAATGCTCTCTTTATATAAGGAGAGTTTAGAGAGTTCAACTATGATTAAACTTAATCACTTAATATTAAATTAATATAGTATTTATCAATAAATATTTATCAAGATAAATATTAAATTAAATTTAATATTAAATCTTATTAAAATAATAGAATGTTTATCTATAAGATAATCATTAAATTAAATTTAATATTAAGGTAATCACTTTAATATTAAATTAATAAGTTACTATTTAGATAAATATTAAATTTAATTTAATATTAAAATATAAAAATAATATTATTTTTGAAATAATTAGTCTGAAATCAAATTCTCTGGTGTAATTCCAGAAGGAGTGTAACCCTTCCACTGCTCAACCATAGACGACCAACTGCCATCAGCCACTGAGACGTCGCCGTCACAGCCACCAGCATCGCCGTGTCTGGTGATGCAAGTGCGACACCCTTACGACACCCTGAGCCGGTTTGGCTATTGCTGGTTCTGCTCGGGTCAACAACGACCCTACCGGTTTGGTCTAGCCACCGGTTGAACCGTCAACCCGACTGGGCCTAGTTCGACCAGTTTTTGGGTCTTGGTCTCGGTTTTGGGCTCCTTGGCCCAATTTACGATCTCAGGTCTAATTTTCAAGTTCAATTACCCATTGGGCCAATTGTCTAAATTGAAAGTTAACTTCCAAAAATATCATATTAATTTTAATTGATTTGATTAATTTAATTTTATTTTATCAAAATTAATTTTTCAAAAAATCACTTAGATTTTCCAAATTAATTTTCCAAGAAAATTCTTTAATCAAATTCTCTAGTTAAACAATTTTTATGACACCTGATTTAATTCCACATCGAATAAATTGACTTAATTAAATTATTCCCAAAATTGTAGAATTTTCTTCTGATTCAAATGTAGTCCGATTGAGCTTTTGTTGAGCTAGCGGAGGGACCAATCAGACATATACAATTAGACTCTAGTGATTGCAATTATGTCCAGAAGCATTGTTCCGATAATTATCAATTACTTAATCATGGAGTCAGTTCACAAGAAGTACCATGATTGGAAACTCCTTATTGTGTACTCTTTACCAAAGCAATTCATCCAACTGCTTTGTCCAATGACCTCGTCATGTGTCTGTTACCCTCATATGATATCCTTGATTCCTTTAAGTTAAGTTTGTTCACTCAACACAATCTTATTTTATCTCATTGTCAGCATTGTGTCTTCTTAATGATTAACATGATGGCTGTCAACAAATGACTGTGATAAATTGCTCTTTCGAGAACAAGCAACCCGTGGCCACGTTCCATATTTATCAATCCACACAACGCCAATGAGAGGATATCATTAACTCTTTAACTGAGCTATGAATTCCACTATTGCTAGTAAAGCTATGTCATACACAAGTCATGTACCCAACATACCGGCTATGGGTTCGATCATCTTTAGAGCATAAGCCTCCACTTATATCAAAGCACATGAGTTGAATATGCATGGCCAGTGACTAACTCATGATATAGGTAAATCACACCATGAATGTCACAAGTGAATTAATTCACAAACGGATTCAGAATTAATTCATCTTGGGTCCAGCCTAATGTATCATTCTACCAATGAATACATTTATGTCTCTACTCGTGGAGTTAACTGCTCTGATAGCCAAGGCTAGCCATCTCCCCAATTGGAATTGTAGATGACAAAATAATCCTTCTCAGTATTTGAATCAAATGCTCACTTTGATTCTTTTACGGGATTACAGACTCATTTAAATTATCTATGAAGTAAGTTGTCTTTCTCGCAATCTAAATGTTTTTTTACAATGCCACTTATCTTCAGTTTGAACTTTAGACAATCAATGAGCTAATATTTGCTTGTCACAATTTCTCTATGCATGCAAAATATAAAAGACATAATAGTGAAATGTGAAATTAACTTTATTTATTTATTCATCATTCAAATAAATAAAAAATAGTTACATGTTTACTACAATATAAACACATTTTCCAACAAGATTCAAACTAAACCATGTCTCCACTATAACAGGGCAGTCCCATAGCTTAGACATTGAGTATTTACTACTATTCTTTTGTAGCTTAGATTAGCTAAAGTAGGCATATAATTTCATGATAAAATCCAAATTGTAGTTTTTATTTTTACAGGTATATGTAAGTTCCATAGCTTTTTGTAGAAGTGACTAGGGTCTGGTTATAAAATATTATCACTAAGAAATATATATAAACGAACAAGTTCGTGAACGTTAAATGAACATGTTCACGAATGCTAAATGAATTGAACACGAACACACCAAATAATAATTGAATCAAGTTCAAACATGATATTAAAAATTTAAACAAACACGAGTCGAACATGAACAACTTCAAAAATAAACAAACGAACACGACATAGCCTTGTTCGTTTGAGCTTGATTCATTTACACCCCTAGTTGCAACGTGATCTAGCTTCTCAGGTGATGGCTCTATGCTCACATGCCAGATGAAATTCATAGGTCACCCAGCTCCATGACACCACCGTAAATTCAAACATACCTTAAAACTATAACAATGTCGATCTCAAACACAGGAAAAGTTAAATCTACAAACTTCTAATTTCAAACTAAAAGAAAAAAAAAGAAAAAAATAATTTTTATCAAAGTGAAAACGCATCCTACAAGGAGCGTTTTCATTGATCTAGTAGAGAAAACACGCCACGTAGTAAGCGTTTTTTAGGAAAGAGAAGAAAACGCATCCTAGAGGATGCACTTTCTCTGCCATATCAATGACAATGCATCCTATAGGACACGTTTTCTTTTCTCTGTCCAAAATAGAATAAATCGATAAATTTTCATAAAAAGAACATAATTTCTCAATTTTTTTCCGTATATTTAGATAAATTAATAAGA
The DNA here is from genome assembly GCA_025698475.1 of Gossypium anomalum. NCBI lineage: Eukaryota > Viridiplantae > Streptophyta > Magnoliopsida > Malvales > Malvaceae > Gossypium > Gossypium anomalum. The sequence goes on along the minus strand of CM046967.1, from coordinate 50,465,298 downwards.
GATTAATGGGAATTTCAACCATAATTCAAAGTGAATCCCACTATTTATTTTAGTTTTTTTTTGATAAAACACTATTTATTTTAGTTAATGTTAGTTTATAAGGGCGGTATTTATTATCATGCAAAGCTTTACAATTATTTATGTTTACCGGTTTAATTGAAGTATTTATATTTAATATATATTTAAATATGAGTCAAATATATTTTTTTAAATATATAAAATATTACTAAAGATTTTGTTTTTGAAAAGGAAAATATTACTACTTTCAAAAAAGAAAAAAGAATATATATATTACAAAAGAATGACACATTCTCATATCCGATAGTGTGGTAAGATTGTGTAAAATGATTTGTACATATTTTTGCCATCATGGTTCATGCATATTCTCCAACACAAAAAAAATATAGCAAAATCACTAAAAGAAAAGTGACCAAATGTAGCATTTGAAAAAGGAAATTATTAAAAAGACTATTTTATATAATTAAGCTTGTAATCCTACAATGAATATTTATAACTTCACAAAAGATTATTATTTATATATATTATTATTTTTAATATTAATTAAATCTCTTAACTTGTAGAGTTAATAATTATTTATAAATATATTACCAAAGTTAACAAAAAATATGAGCAACTCCAACCATATATTTTCAAAAAAAAAAAAAAAACCCAGAAGATTGAAGATATATATATTGAAGAAGAAACAAACACAAATTAACTTGAGTGATTATGTTATTTAAAATTTAAAAGACCATATTCATAAATTCATAAAAAGCTCTCACGGCTTGTGATTCTGAGTATAGATATAATCAACATGAGCAGCAAGAGTTCTTCTCATCAAACATTCTTCTTCTCCAACTCCTTGGCAGCTATCTTCAACAGCTTCAGTCGACTGCTCAACCTCAGTCTCCACCACAGTAATACCCTATCAAAATCCCAATTCATCAAATAAAGCTTTAAGGGAAAAATAATAAGCAAAACTCTGTCAAATTTAACTCACCTTAGCTTGAGTTTTGGTAGGAGACTGGTTAGGGAAAGCTGGACCAGGGCGGGCGGCAAAGGATAGAGTGGAAACGAGGAGAAGGGTTAAGATGAAAAAGGTGGCAAGTTTAGCCATCTATCTTTGCTTTAATAATTAGATGACAAAGGAAAGAAATGATTGATTAAGGATTTATAAGGATAAAGAGAGAATCGGGTGAAGAGAGTGGTGGAGGTGGTGGCAAATATATAGAGAAATGAAAGGGCTACAAGACAACGCGTGTGTGAACTAATGAGGTGGGGAGGGAAGACTTCTCAACTCTCATAAATGAAGCTGATAAATTGATTTATGAAAGACAAGAATGTTATAAAGTTTGGAGTTTAAGTTGACTGGTTTACATTGTTATCTTTAAAAACTAATATCTAATATCAGATGAAGGTGAAAGAGGGAGAAATAATGAATATTGGTTTTTGTTTAGGAATTAGGAAAAAAAAAAAGAAAAGAAAGTACAATTTGTACGGCTACTGATTCATACCACTAGGTAAGGCAACATTTCCAACAGAAATAATATATGCTTTAAATGGGAATACATGGTTGGAACTCGGAAGGAGTGAAACTAATTATTTTCCAGATTTGAAATTGATATTTTTAGAAGAATCCCAATTTGAATAAAATTAGTGTCTAAAACAAATAAAAACATGTAATTATGCAAAAAATATTATAAACATCAATTTATTTAAAAAATTAAGATAAAGAAAAACAACTTAAAAAGGTAATATTATATTTTGTTATATCTTTATACTTAAAGACAGGGTAACTCTTCGGGAATCCTCTAACATTACCTCTTGTGACAACCCCAAAAACCCCTAGGGTAAACTACTAGAATACACCCGTTAGAATCAAGTGACACGGACAAGTTCCATTCAACTGTCATTTATGATGTCAACCATCAAGTCCATTAGATGTGATTGACAATTTGTCTAATCATCATCCTATCTAAATTTGTCATGTCAGACTGATTGACCTTATCACCTTCGATCACCTATAGCTGAATGACACATGGCATCCTCGAATTTCAACCCAAGAATATAAGCCAATACTTAATCACAAAAGGAGGACCTCTCTCTATCTAAACTATCCTACCATCATGTGGAACACTGCTCACAATTGATCTCCTTCCAATTTTAAGCTTGACAAACCGTTGACCGCAACCGTAACTCCTCCTTTATCTGATCTAAACATCAACATATTCAAACAAATTATAATTCATAAATTGATTTATCTACCTTTTGCATGTCAAAATTTAAATTTAAATCCTCTCATAATCTCTTAGATCATGAGATTTAGTTATATTACGTACCACAATACTAGGGTCCAGTTGGATATAGCAATTTGTACATTAGACATCCTGTTTCATCATATTATAATTATATTTAAGATGTTTTATTTTTTTAAGAATGTATTTAAGATATTTTATATTTATATAAGTTTTAACACATTAATTATTTGTATTATGTATAAGATATATTTGTCTTTGTGTCCTCTCTATATACAATTTCATGATTTTAATTATTTTTGTGTAACTTTTTTTTTTTGGTCTAACTTTGTCTTATCTAATGTCTCACACGAATGAGCAAGAAAATCGAAAGTCATATATATATATATCGCAATAATACAGGCCACCTAGTGCAGGGTTTTAGACTAAACCATAAATTATTCTTTCAGCATGGTTTTTTCTTCTTCTTCGAGGATGGAATGTTCTTCCAATTTTCTAAGCTGGGTTAATTTATCAAAACACTTGACATGCATCCATAATCTAGAAGACCCTGAAATCAAGACAACTTAAATTCTTCAACAATGCTATTGGATTACCTTTTGATTTTACTCATAAATCTATGTTTAATGGTCTGAAAAAATTACCCTTTACCTTGACTTAATCAATATATAGGGATCTTCAATTCACTAAGATAAACATTGTACAAATAGCAATGATTTAAGATCAACCCAACTCTCACAAATTGTAGCTCCACTTTTGTACATCAAAGTGAGGTTCACTCAATCTATTATCTCCATCAGTACTAGTAGGTGAACTCAGTCATTCAAAGATTACAATCACTCTTAAAAGCGGTTCTTATGTTGAACATACGAGTGTAACACTATCTTCTCTCAAGTCCATAAGTTGGCAACAAACAGTCAACTCAAAATTCAATAACCATTCTTCAAAATATCTTTAGCTTCGAAGTATCATCGAACTTACTTTCAATCCTTTATCCTGATTAGCATAGTCTTTGCTCCTTTGTGGACTCTTTTGCCACATATCCACTTGTCCTTAAAGATAAACACTTGAAAACCTAATTAAAAATCTGATCACTACATGTTTTTGCTGCATAATAAACAAGAAACGAAAATACAATTACTTAATCAGAAACTGCCAACTAAACCAATCTCAAAACTATGTTGCATTGCCATTATTAATACAAGCCAATACACAACCTTTTCGCAACTCAATATCCTAATAAATTCATATTAATGCATTAACAAGTAACTCAATTTTTTTTTTTTTGTATAATTACATACGTTTTTATCTCTTTTACGGTATGGAATTAATCATATTCGGATTAGGATAAGTGACCCATGTTTTAATTTCATTAAACATATAATAATGCTGAGATGACAATTAAGAAGCTTTTAGAAAATATTTAAAAATTTAAATTCTTGAGTAATTCAATACAAAAATATAAAATCATGTTTATGAATTTGTTCAAAGTAAAAAAAAATAAGGAAAACAAGTCAAACACGTAATGTCAAAAAAATTAGTTTTAATATTTCACTATATATATTTTCTAAAAATATTGCACCAATTTTTTATTGGTATAAGACCGAGGACTGTTGCATAAATAAAAGCTTTAGCTAACCCTAATGTCATTTTCACATGGCTTGACAATTTTGGCGCAATGAGCTAAGTGTAGATTATTCAAAAAAGAATTCCAAATTTTTGTATGATAATATAGCATAATTAAGCCTCGTGATTTCCTTCTAGAATATCCATCCATGGAGAAATGACTAATTAACAAAACAACAACATGAAAATATTAAATAAAATAGATGGGTTGGAGGAAAGCAAATGAACTCATTTGTATTGAAAGTGAGATTAATAATATTGAAAGGTTGGTGTACTTATTAATATTAATGTCAGTCGACTTCTCACAAAGATAATACATAATAATATGCCAAGTAATGCTTGACCAAAAAGATTGGAAACAAAAACAAAAGAGCATAAATCTGAATTAATTTATGTAATTCCAGTAAATATTAAAAAAAGAAGAAGAAAGTGGGATGTGTAGCAAGCATTCAAGCAATGCAGGCAGAAAGGAATATTTGTGAGAATATAATCACATGATTTTGTGGCGATGATGATTGTAGCTTAACTTTGAATTAATTAGTCAAAAAAAGAAAAGAAAAAAGGGATTTGGGTTAGCAAACTTTCGGTAGCTAAAGGCCATTTAAACAAGTGATTATATAATGATTTTCCTTAATCACATGATCAAATCCAATTCCATGCCTATATACATTATCTTAATTTCTCCCTCACAAGGTTTAACCTATGCATGACGTATGTGCAACGTTTCAACTCAAATCAACCATAACCCCATGCTTAAATTTTATAATTCTCTTATTAATCTCTTTAAAAATTAATATTTTAATATAATTTCTTTTCAAAATTTCAGGTCTCTCTGCCTTCAATTATTATCAGACTGCTAAGAATGTGAAGAAAATAGCCAATCAAAGTAAGCAAACAGAACAATACCCTTATCCTTTAAAGCTTTTTCTGAGCCAAATAATGATGATATTTAGAGATAAAAGGGTGAAAACCACCAAAATTGATGAGTAATTCTGTGGTCTTTCACTGTGAGAAACCCGAGCATTTCGGCGTTGTGGTTGTATTGTTTGAACCCCAAGATTTTCCATGAATCTTGAAGATTTCTCATCTGACCATTTCGGCTTTGCGGGCTCCATCACAACAAAACAATTTGCAACCTAATTTAAGTAATAATCTTTGTTCTTTTTCATCAAAGCAAAATGTTGACTAGAATATGTAAATTAGACTTTAGTCTTTAGTGTTTGTATTATTATATAACTAGGAAAGGGGCGAATATTACTTGTAGTTCGTATAGAGTACAATTTTTACGTTTGAAATTACTTGCATTATTACTAAAATTAAAAATAATTGTGGTGTAAATTTATCTATAATTTTTTTTACAATGTCTAAAACTACTTATAATTCTTCTCTAACCCTTAAATAAGAACATAAATACGCCTCAACGCGTCCAAACTCATATCCTCCTGTATTGATAACAATGCCGATGCCAACCGAGCTAAAACTCAGTTGGCAACAGGGGGCTGGTAGGGGCCTTGACCCTCTAAAATTGGAAATTTAAAATTTGACCCTCTTAAATTTATAAAGTTTTAAATTAGTACATGGTAGAATTACACTTTGCCCCCAAATGATAAAATTTTGATTTAATCCTTTAAAAAATTATAAAAAATATAAGCTATTAAAATGGTTAAATTGTATTTTAACTTTCATAAAATCATACAACTTAATTCCAACTCCTAAAAAACCCTGGTCAGCAACTCTTTTTTATGAATTGTGTCATGCAAGTTCTTCTCATTCATATCACTACAACAAAACAGTGCTAATACGACACTTATGGGGCAACACTTTCTTAAGTGTTGGGATAGACATGCCAATATACGCTTTAGGCAACTCTTTGTATAAGGGTTGGGATATGTATGCCTAAGGCAACGCTTGAATAAGAGTTGGCTTTTGTGTAGTCCTAAGACGACACTATTGTGGCGACACTTTCTTAAGTGTTGGGATAGACATGCCAATATACGCTTTAGGCAACTCTTTGTATAAGGGTTGGGATATGTATGCCTAAGGCAACGCTTGAATAAGAGTTGCCTTTTGTGTAGTCCTAAGACGACACTATTGTGGCGACACTTTCTTAAGTGGTGGGATAGACATGCCCATATACGCTTTAGGCAACTCTTTGTATAAGGGTTGGAATATGTATGCCTAAGGCAACGCTTGAATACGAGTTGCCTTTTATGTAGTCCTAAGACGACACTATTGTGGCGACACTTTCTTAAGTGTTGGGATAGACTTGCTAACTTACGTTTTGGCCAACTCTTTGTATAAGGGTTGGTATATGTATGCCTAAGGCAACGCTTAAATAATAGTTGGATTTGTCCAGTCCTAAGACGATATATATATATATATATATATATATATATATATATATATATATATATATATTCCTAAGTGTTGGGATAGACTTTCCGACATACGCTTTGGTCAACTTTTTGTATAAGGGTTGGGATATGTATGCTTAAGGCAACACTTAAATAAGAGTTGGCTTTATCCAACACTATCCCCACGTACACTTTTGGGCTGACACTTTCCTAAGTTTTGGGATAGACTTGCCAACATACATTGTGGCCAACTCTTTGTATAAGGGCTAGTGTATGCATGTATAAGGGGTTTAGGGTTTAAGGTGTGGGGTTTAGGATTTTGGGTGTGGGGTTTAGTTAGGGTTTAGGGTTAAAAAGCTTTGTCCAATATGTCTAAGGCATCACTTAATTAAATTGGCAAATTAAATATTGTTATTCTATTGATCCATTTCTTTGGTTAAAAAGGTAAAAAATTAGGGCAAGAAGAATACCTTTTTTATTCTCTTTGGATAAAACGTTAATGCATTAATGAAATTTTGTAAAAAGGATCGAATTGTTAGATAAATTCTGAGCTTTTGATAAATGCTTTCTCTATGAAGCAACAATGCCAAGCTTGACACATTACATTTTTTGTATATTTACTTGAAGATTAAGAGTTAAATATTAAAGTCATAATGAAAATTTTAGTTCTTAATGTTTAATTTTTTTTATCAATTTAGCTTTCATTTATTTATTTTAATTAAATCCAATTGATCTTAATCTTTTAAATTTCGAAATGTAATTATTATCCTTTTTAAAAAAAAGTTAAATATCATTATTATTTTAATAAAAAACTAATTAAAATGTGAAAGTTTTAAACATGATAATTATGCATGTTAATCCATGTTATTCATATTATTATTTTTTACAAACTATTTGTATAATTTTTTGAATTTTTATTTTTATTTAATGAATAAAAAATTTAAATTATTAACAATTTATTATTTTATTTAACATTTTATGTTATAAAAATAAATTTACTCTTTTTAAAAAATTCAGAATCAAATTTAACTAAAAAAATGAAAGCTAAATTATTAAAATTTTCTAAAGTTTGAATACTAAATTTATTAGTATGATAATATTAAATAATAAAGAGTTTAGTTAAAGAAAGTAAAAAATTTTTGAATAATAAATAATTAGTAAAAAAAAGACTGAAATGATGCTGACATGGCATGGGATTAGTGGTCAATTGGACTTATTTTGATTCTTACCCTCAAAAAACCATTTATTCCAAACTCTGTTGGGCAAAGAAAACCAATTGCATCTGTCGTCCACAACCTGCTCCAAGCACTGGTGCATCTGCCATTTACCACCTGATCCACCCACTGGTGCATCTGCCATCCACCACCTGCTCCAGCTACTAGCATTTCACGGTACCTTCTTTGAAAGCCTTCCTTACTGATTCCCTGAAATCCCTGACCCTGCAGTGGTAGAAGCTGGTGAATTGGTTTCGACTTGTTGAGATTTGTCTCAATCTTCATGGGAATGTATGGTTGATTCGGTTTTGTGTTAAATGATAAATGAGGTTGATTTTATTTAATTTACAGTTATATATATTTAGGGTCTGGCAGTAGTTTTCAATTACTTGAACACTTGGCTGTTTTCATTTAATCTACGGTTGATATATATTTAAGGCCACTTTCCTTGTACAAGTGCGGTTTGATAAATTTGAATTTTTTTTTTTGTTTTGCTTTTAGCTGAACCCATTATAGGGTTCTTTCTAAGGCATGCATGAATTTGTTGCTTTGGTTCTGTGTGTTTTGGGGCATTGTTTGCTTCCTTCTAATAGTTCTATCATCTGTTTGATCAAATGCAGCTGTGGGACTTCAAAGTGGGCAACCAAAGCGATGCATCACACGCTCAAGTTGCTAAGAAGTGGGAATTATTTCGTGCCTTGTATGAGTCTCCTATGATAAAGTAAGGAACCCATCCCTATTTTCTTCTAGTTTTTCTTTCATCTACTTGTGAAATCACACTCTTTACTTATTCATCAATGGCTTGAACAAATATATAATCAGATCTTTAATTAAACTAGGAAAAATCCAGTAATACTCAAAAAAGTTTTATACTCTTTTTGTATAATCACTATTCAGAACTTAGTTTCACGAATTGTCATTCTCATACATGCAAATTAATCTGTTGTCATCATGGTGTGTTAATATCAACAACTTAATCAAATCCCCCATTCTTTTCCTCGAGACATTCAAAATTCAAACATTGTTAATTTGTTTAGTTTATTTTAGGTGCTAATTCAGGATTTCAAGGGGAAAGGAAACTATTTTATTTAGGAATTTAGACAATGGCTTTTTTTATAATGAAATTATTATATTTGTTTTATTTTAATGTTTTAACACTTTTGTTAATAAAAATGTTTTTGAGAAATGATGAGTTTTATATTTGTTCTATTTTATTTAGCAATGATCAGTTTTATATGAATTGAAAAAAGAAGAAGAAGCATATAATATATTTTAAGTCAAAGTTTTCAATTTCATGTTCAAACTTGATTAATTTAGAAGATATAATAATAAGTCATGCTTGACACATGTATTTCTTTGTAATATTTTTTATTTAATATTTGAGAGGGTGAAACACAATACCTCATGTTCATATAGTTTTCCTTTCTAATTTTCATTTTTAAAAATCTTTAAAATGGAATTAAACCCAAAAGCTGGGGCATGATCTGTGAATGTATTAGATATTCAGAATCTGAAACTATTTTCAATTTCAACCAGAATTTAGTAGACAAAATATATGCAGAACATTGGCACATGTTATCTGCATATGTTACCATATTTAAAGGAAAAAACTAAACCCAATGTAATTTAAGAGGCCAAAAAGCTAACCAGCTCTAACATGAATTCAATCTGTAATTAATTTCTCAAAATCTGCTTTATCTATCTGTCATCTGCAGTTAATCTAATTTAACATTCTTATATGTATGCATGGGATTTGATGTGGTATATATCTAGAATAGTCAACATTGGTTAGCATTCAGCAAAATGATGCCCCAAGGGACTTGACGAAGGAAATTTAACTTTGAATGTGAATTAGTCATCCATATAAAATATATTTTGTTTTATACCATTAATATTAGGTAGTTTTGGTTGCTGTTAGTTCACCAGAAAGCTCATCTCTTTTCACACATGAATATTAGGATTAAGAATTAATAGATACTCTATTTTAATATTAATTACTTTAACAGATGGTTGATAAAAGTTGGATGGATGCTCGAAGATTTAGCACCAATCACCTACCTGGAATAGAAAGATTTCTATCATTTGCAATTAGAAAATCACTTTTTAACGGAAAAATTTATTGTCCGTGCCATCATTGCAATAATAGGATATTGCACGAATCACATATTGTGGGTAAGCATCTTTGTCTACATGGTATAATAAAAGAATACAAGCAATGGATTTTTCATGGAGAATCTATTGAAAGAACATCGGTGCAAACTGACCAAACAGTGAGAACTTCTACGTCAATTTCTACTTGTGACAACGAAGTCGATTTAAGAGATCTCATAATGGATGCTCTAGGTATCAACATCCCAACTCTTAATGAGAGTTTTGATGGAGTTTCAAGCGAGTTTCAGAATAATTGTTGAGAGTATGATGTTAATGATTCCCAAAGGAATGCTGAGAAAGAAACTACTTTTCTAGATGATTGTGATATTCCGCTCTATCCCGGTTGTGTTAAGTTCTCATGCGTCTCATTCTTACTTCGGTTTTACCACTTCAAAGCACTTTATGGATGGTCAGCAAAATCTTTGACATGTTTATTGGAGTTTTTAAATGAGGCATTTCCAGATGGAAACACAATCCCGACTACATACTATGAAGCGAAGAAAAAAATTTCTGCACTAAATCTTGGGTATGTGAAGATTAATACATGCTCGAATGATTGTATGTTATACTGGGGCGATGCTAGTAAAAAGATCAGTTGTGATGTCAGTAAAAGCTCAAGGTGGCAATCTTCTAATGAGTTGAATGCAGATGAACAAGTTGATGGTAGTTGTCGCCGTCCTAAGCCTGCGAAGGTATTACGGTACTTTCCTTTGATTCCTAGACTTAAAAGATTATTTCAATCCTCTAAGACATCACAATCTATGAGATGGCATAAAGAATGATGAACCAAAGATGGTATATTGAGACATCCAGCCGATGGTTCTGCTTGTGATGCGTTTGATAAAAGGTTTCCTGATTTTGCTTCTGATCCTCGCAATGTTAGGCTAGGTTTGGCTAGCGATGGATTCAATCCATTCCGATAATTACCTTTTAGAGTTATACTATAATTAATATAAGGTTTTGATAAAGGTTCCATCTCTAATTAACATCTAAGCAATGTCATTAATCAAATTAAAGGATTTTTGGACTTATGTATATATTTTATGTAAAGAGATTAGGATATATTTAAATTATGTTTAAAGGTTTTTTTTTTTTTTTAACTATGAACTCATCTATTAATTAACAAACCAGTAAACAAGAAATCTAAAAGATAGGACCAAATTAATCTCAAGCCAATAGGCTTACCTAATACATCCATTCCTAGAGACAATCCTATTTCTGGAATTAACAATAGAAAGCTCATAAAACAAGATTGAATTTAAGAAATGAGGGATAACATCCCAAATAGTGCAGTTTATAGAAAACAAAGCTGCTCGAGAAAGTGAATGAATGACTTTATTTGCATCTTGTCTAGTCCATTGGAAGGATACAGTACAACATTGATATTTCAAAGAAACACAATTGTAATCACCAAAATTTGCCCGGGCTTTAAAATTGAAAAAAATAATAGTAAATAAATGTTTATTTATACAGTCCATTTACAATAAACAGGCTTCAAAGCCTGATGAGCCCAAACAGTTGCGGCCCAAACATTTAAAGTTTCAGACCCGGAAACCTATTACACCGAAGCCCAGATTTAAACATTTAGACCCATCTACACTTGACGATCCAATATCCTTGACCCAAGGATACACTGGGCCCAAAAGGTCCAAAGCAGTAAACATCTCAGGAAACCCTAGGGTTTCCTGAGAAGTTAGACGCCGCAAAGGGGATTCTAGATGCTTCGAGGTTCCAAAAGTCATGACTTTTCAAGTCCAATGGCCCAATCGTCGCCTTCACCAGTGCACCGTGACTCCTCAACTTCGCCACCATGCATCGCGCCACCATCGGCGCGCGAATCACGCCAAAATTATCATGCGCTACAATTCAGCATTGGCCCCATCAGCACGCAGTTATTGGTGCTTAAACAAAATACTCGCGATTTGCCTGCAATAAAAGGAAAGAAAATCACAGCAGACATGCGAAGCGAATACGAAAAGAAATCGGGAATTTCTTTCCAAAACTTGTAGTGGTTTATCGAGGTTATAAAGCCTTCTTTTTAATCTGTAAAAAGGGGGAAGAAAAAACACCAGAGAGATATACCAAAATATTGTACACAGAATCTTTTTGCAATAATATACCAGAGATTTTTTTACAAGAAACAAAGGTGACATATTTTTATTTCTGTATCATTCTCTTGATCATAAGTTCATGCATATAATATATTAAACAGACAGAGGGAGAGAATAATACTTGAGAATCGCCTAAAAAGTGAAACTTTTCAGTTCCGGACCGTCAAATGTGCGTGAGTCGATGGCGGCGCGTGGATCTGAACGCGGAGGTCCGATGACCAGAGCTGATCGGCCAAACGCCGGAGCTTAGAGGACCATGGATCCTTTTCAGAGGATTTTTTTTTGTGTTTTTTTTAGAAACTGGGTTTCTAAATGATTTTAAAACTAAGAAATTGGCTTATATAGCCTTGATAAAACGACAACGTTTTAGACCCCCAGGATCCGCGTGTTGACCCAATTACCCGGGGAGGATCCGCGTGTTTTTGAGGATTGGGTTAATTACCTAATTAGTCCCTTTACCCTTTTTTTGTTTACAATTTATTTTATTTTATTTATGATTCAGCCCTGATATTTTGTTCTAGTTTTAATTTAGTCCCTACAGTAACTGTTTGAAGTCCAAGATTAAAGCGTAGTCGTTTTGGGAATAGGGCAATTTGCCCAATGAGTCCCTTTTGTTTTATGCTCGTCCTAATCAAGGCCTTAATTCAGTTTTATTTTTAAATTCACCCCTGTAATTTTACTGAATTCTGGATTTAACCCTAAATATTTATTTCTATTATTATTATATATAAAACTTTTTTAAAAAAAAAAATCTTATTTTTCTATTATATTATATTATTATATTTTATTGTTATTTATTATATATCACTTTTTACAAATTATTATTATTATTTTACATTATTATTATACTTTACTTATATACTTATTAATTATTTATATATATTGTTCTTACATATATACTTTTATTATTTTCTATTATATATTATATTTCTTATTTCCTATATATTTAAATTATATTTTATTATATAACATTTATTATTTTTTATATTATTTTTTATTTTCATTTTTTATATATTATCTATTATATTACTTATGTTTATATTATTCATTATATTACTTAAATTTTTAAAATTCGTAAATCGAATTATATTTACATTTCATATTATACATATTAAACTACTAATTATTTATTTATTATGTATTATTTTATTTTAGAACAATATTTTTATATTATGTGTTATTTTATAAATTCTTTTATATGTTTTATTTAGATTTCTTTACCCAATATATTTTATATATTATTATTCTTCTTTTATAAATATTTTGTTATTATATCTCACACATTGCATAGCAAATACTATTTTAAGATTATTATTAAATATTATGTTTTTATTTGTGCTATATGTATATTCTGTTAACAATAACTCAATTCATTTTTATATATTGCATATATCATATGTTATTTTATATTTATTATTGGATATTATATTTCATGAATATGTACATTGATATCGTATTACTCTTTTTTGTATATCATGCATTATTTAATTATTACTTTGTATGTTTGTATGTTTATTCTTTCTCAATACATGCTATAAATATCTTTGTATGCATATTGTTAATGCACGTTTTTTTATATATTATTACCATTGCTTTGTTTAAATACATGTGTTATTTACCTACTACAATAACATGTTACTATGTATGATTTATAATGTAATATAATTCCCCACTCATCATTTTTTTTTTTAAAAAAAAGACTCCAAAGTTTTCAAAAAAAATATAAAGGCAATGCTTGATGTTTGGAAATTTCGAGAAAGTAGTGCCCTAACTTATTGGGTTACAATTATTCTCGTTGAGTTCGAATAATCAAGTATCCTTCTAAGTTTTAAAGGTTTTCAAAATGTAAGCAACTGTCTTGGAATTTCAAAACAATATGTCCTAATTTCTTTGGATGTGACGTTTTGTTGTTTTTGAGATAAGGATTTCAAAGGGCTAACTCAGTGTCACTATCTTGATGAGAGTGAGCTCCAATTTTCAAAATCAAAAATATTTTAAAAGAGGATTGCATCTTAAAATTCCTAATTTCTGACCTTAAAGACATTTGATAATCAATTTGGTACCAATTTTTGGGCGTTATGAGGGTGCTAACCCTTCCTCGTGCGTAACCGACTCCCGAACCCGTTCTTTGATTTCGTAGACCAAAACCGATGATTTTAAAACAAAAATGTTTTAAAGGTGACCCAATCATACCTAGAAAGATTGATGGCGACTCCCGTTTTCATTTTTTCGTTTTTTAAAGTCGATTCCCATTTTCCAAAAACTTGTTTTAAAAATGGTCTCGACAGCTTGGCGACTCGACTGGGGAAAGTTTAAAAGAGTCAAGCCGTGTAATTGATTATCTCTTGTCTTAATGTCGGAAATTAAAAGTATTAAAATTTAATCCTCTTTGCATTACATGTGTTTGTATTATTGCATGTGTTGCTGTATTCTAATACGCATTGCATTTGCATGACCGTTGTGGTCACACCCTTAAGTGGGAGTGAGAAGCTACGCCTTCATGAGGTTTTCACCTCCGTGCAGGACAGTGGATCACTTTCGGGATACATCCGTACCTATGGTTTCGTGAGATTTTCATCTCTGTGTAGCCATAGGGAAACGTGTTCCCCTGAATTGAACTAGATTCGAATGAGCCTATAATGGGTGAGGATCGAGGAATCTGCTGGTTCAGGTACCTCAAATTTAGAACTAAACCACATATAGAAGGACGTATGAGCCCAACTTAGTTAGGTTTAAATTTTAGATATTACCCTTATAAGTTATCGTTGAAATTTATTGATATCATAATAACTATTTCTTTTCCTTTGTTTGCATGTCATTTTGCATTTACAAAGATATCGATTCACGATCAGTTTCTAAGTTAGGAAGTTTTATTATGGAGAACGGACTTCTTGATAGAGTGGAAGGCAACGCCAACGTCCATAGATGGTCCAAGCAAACTCAACAAGAAAAGGGAGATAGTATAGCTGAGGGATACGTGTCGGAGTTGTCAGATTACACTCGTATTAGCGTCACGCAGAATAATCTCTAGGAGCTTAAGGAAATTTGGGATCAGTGGGGCAAAGAGACCAAGCAGTTATTCTATGGTAATTATGGAGACCAAGTAGCTCAAGGCGCAAGAAGATTATCTGAAGGGAGAGCTATATCAAGCTAGAGGACAGGTCAGAGAAAGAGATCATGTCATTGGTGAGGCCATAGCCCAGATTCGAGAGGTTACTGAGTATGTGCAGGACTTGGCAATTCGAGCTGATGTATTGAGTCTGATGTATTCATCATCGTCGGATGTAGGACGAGAGTTAGCCCTTTTATTAGATAGAGTTAAAGCTTTGGGCCTTAGGGGGAAAGCGTATTCGTAATCCTCTTATATGTAAAGATATTCTTTTTCTAAATAAAATTTTCTAAATGAAGTTGAACTAGAATCGATATTCTTTTTGCATTCATGCATTTGCATCTCATAGCATTTCATCACATCATTTGCATTCAAAGTTATAGAAAGACCCTGATTAGTTAAAGTTTACTCTCAAAAGGTAGAAAAGGAAATCTGGAAATCACGCATCCTTACGGCACTGGTACTAAAACTAAGAGTATGGATCAAATGTTCGAGCAATTACAGAAAGATATGCGAGATCAAATGCAAGAGAAGTTGGCTAAAATGCAGAATGAAATGAGGGAGCAGATGCTAGAGGCTCAGAGAAATATGATGGCTAAAATGGCTCAGCTGCTGAGAGCCACTGGTAAAGGAAAAGCTCCCATGGTGATCACTGAAGAGGAGAATGAAGGTCCTCCTCCGGGTTTTACTCTGCCTCATGTGCCACTGTAAAC
This sequence comes from Gossypium anomalum, assembly GCA_025698475.1. NCBI lineage: Eukaryota > Viridiplantae > Streptophyta > Magnoliopsida > Malvales > Malvaceae > Gossypium > Gossypium anomalum. The sequence goes on along the minus strand of CM046967.1, from coordinate 50,449,765 downwards.
TGAGGCACCTCCTAAAAGGCCATCTGTCACCGTGAGGCCTCAACATGGGCCAGTGGATGCTGGAATTCCCATAAATTTCCCATCTGGGTTGGAAAATAATTTAGGTGATAGCTCGATCAACCCTATCACTCCTGATCTAGATTTAATGGAGAAGGAAAGAATGGCCACTGAATCAGCAAAACAATTGGAAGATCGTTGCAGGTGGTTAGAGGAGAAGTTTAAGGTTTTGGAAGGCGCTGGCAATCATCATGGGATTGATGCCAAAGATTTAAGCTTGGTTCCAGATTTGATGCTTCCTCATAAATTTAAGATGCCAGGGTTTGAAAAATACAATGGGACTACTTGCCCAGAGGCACACATAACAATGTTTTTTAGGAAAATGACTGGTTATGTGAACAACGATCAAATATTGATTCATTGTTTTCAGGACAGCCTAGTGGAAGCAGCGGCTAAGTGGTACAACCAGTTGAGCCGTGCAAGAATCGGTTCATGGAGAGACCTTGCACAGGCTTTCACGCAACAGTATAACCATGTGACTGATATGACGCCAGATAGGATCACACTTCAAAACATGGAGAAAAAGCCTAATGAAAGTTTTAGGCAATATGCACAACGATGGAGGGAGGTGGCAATGCAAGTACAACCACCATTGTTGGAAAAGGAAACTATCATGTTATTTATTAATACTTTGAAGGCGCCATTCATCACACATATGATTGGAAGTACCACAAAAAGTTTTGCGGATATAGTTATGGCGGGTGAGATGATTGAGAATGCCGTGAGGGGCGGTAAAATCGAGGGGGAAGTAGCTAAAAGATCAGCCTCAAGGAGAAAAGACAATCAGGTGAATAACATGAACAGTTTCAACTCCTGGGCAATCACAGTTGGGCATCCTAAAGCAGTTACGGGTGAACAGCAAAATACTCAAAGACAGGAGTCGGGTACAAGACCAAGTTCGGAGAGGATGCAATTCACTCCTATCCCTGTGACATATCGTGAGCTTTACCAAAGCTTATACGATGCACATGCCATTGCTCTATTTCACTTGAAACTGCTGCAGCCACCGTACCCCAAATGGTACGATGCGAATGCTAAATATGAATATCTCGCAAGAATATCGGGGCATTCAATTGAAAATTGCACTGGGTTCAAGAAGGTCATAGAGAGGCTCATTAAAATGGGGGTTGTGAAATTTGATAGTACCCCTAATACTGAAAATCCATTACCAGATCATGGCAATCAAGGAGTGAATACCATTGATGAAATAAAGAAAGGAAAAGTCAAGGAAGATATTGCTGAGGTGAAGACGCTCATGAAGGTAATTTGGGAGGAGATGGTGAAGAGAGGTATGCTGACCTCTAGAAAAGGAGGAGAAGGAATAGAGAACCATTGTGAATTCCATGGAGAAGTGGGTCATATGATCCAAAATTGTGAAGAATTTAATGCCATGGTACGAGGCCTTACGGTTAACAAAGAGTTACAGGTTTCTGAGGGTAGTTCTTGTGAAGGACAAATATGTGTGTTGGAGAATGAACGATAAAGAACCAGCCAACCAAGAATTATTATTTCCTTGCCAGGGAATAATGAGGCGGGGTTGCAAACTGGGCCCAAAATAGTCATCCATAAACCCAATCCTTTCCCTTATAAGGATGATAGGAGGGTGCCATGGAGCTATGACTGCAATATAACAATACCTGAGGGGGAGAGTATAGCTAGCACGGCCAGGGGCATGCAAAATGAAGGTTCCCATACACGAAGTGGGAAACGTTATGACAGGGGGAATATCAGAGCGGAGCCCATAAAAACAAAAAATGTCGAGGCTGAAAAGGAAAAAGAGACTGAAGTACCCATCAATGAGCCGGTAAAGGAGGAAGAAGCTAAGGAGTTTCTAAAATTCCTGAAACATAGCGATTATAGCGTGGTCGAGCAGTTGTGCAAGCAGCCGGCACATATATCAGTATTAGCCCTACTCTTGAGTTCTGAGGTGCATCGAGATGCGTTGTTAAAGGTGCTTAACGAAACATATGTCACCCACGACATATCCGTTAACAAGCTGGACCGGTTAGTAAACAACATCAGTGCTGACAATTTCATCTATTTTAATGATGATAAAATTCCACCTGGGGGCATAGGGTCAACCAAAGCCCTACACATCACTACTCGGTGAAAAGGATACACACTTCTAAGTGTACTCGTGGATAATGGGTCTGCTTTGAATGTCCTACCACTATCCACCTTGAACAGATTGCCTATTGACAGTTCGCATATGAAAACATGTCATAACGTGGTGAGAACCTTTGATGGAACTGAAAGGAAAGTAATGGGACGAATTGACATCCCTCTAGAGATTAGGCCGAATACGTATGATGTTGATTTCCTGGTGATAGATATTAAACCCTCCTATAATTGTTTGTTGGGGAGACCATGGATACACTCGGCAAGAGCAGTGCCATCCTCACTACACCAAAAATTGAAGTTAGTGACAGATGGTCGCTTAATAACCATCAATGCGGAAGAGGACATCATAGTGGTAGTTACCAACAAGGCCCCTTATGTTGAGGTAAATAAAGAGGCTATTGAATGTTCTTTCCGCTCTTTAGAAGTCATTAATGCCACCTTCATTTTGGAAGGAAGCGAAGTGCCAATACCCAAAATGTCTAGAGCCACGAGGATGGCCCTGCAAATGATGATGGGGAAAGGGGCATTGCCGGGGAAAGGGCTAGGAAGACAGTTGCAAGGAGGGGTTCAAATCCCAAAACTGATTGAAAAGAAAGACCGCTTTGGTTTGGGTTTCAAGCCAGACCACAAGCACAAGAGGCAGGAAATAGAGAAGCGCCAAGCGAGAAGAAAGGCGCGTTTGAATGGAAGAGAAGTGGAGTAGGAACCGATGACATTCCCACCTATATCCAAATCCTTTAAATCAGGAGAATTGTTGACAGAGGAAAGTCATCAAGTTAATGCTGTACACAACGAGGGATCGGAGCAAGGAAGCCTCGAGGGCATTCGCCCTTACGAACCGGGGAGCTCACTGAATAATTGGACTGCAGAGGACCTTCCTGTAGTCTTTAGGAATTTTTTAGAGTAATTCTCAAAACCTGTCTGTTACTTTAGGGCCTAAGAGTAGTAAGATTATATTTTTGGAATAGGTTTATGTTCATCTATAATTATTTAAATAAAACAAAACTTTTATCAATTTAAACGAGTATTGTTTCATTTTTATCGACCAATATTCCTTTAAACTCTAGCAATTCTTATTCTTTTATTCATAGCACATAAACGATCATTCTTAGATTCATTCATTCTTTGTATATTCTTTCATACCCCCACAGGTACCTAGATATCAATGATATGAGCACTGATACTGCAGCTCCTAATTTCTCTAGCGAGCAAGACATGTGTTTAGAGGAACCTCAGGATTTTGAAGATGTTCGAGATTGTGACATATCTCCCAATCTATTAAGAATCGTAAAGCATGAGGAGAAACAAATCATGCCACATGAGAAAGAGACAATATAGAATATATCCCTAGAGGAAGGGAATGAGTTGAAAATCGGAACCCTAATTAGCGAGGACACAAGGCGTGGTCTGGTTGAGTTGCTTCGAGAGATCAAGGATATCTTCACCTGGTCATATCAGGATATGCCTGGATTGAGTACTGACATTGTGGTACATCGTCTTTCGATAAGACAGGATTGTAAGCCAGTCCAACAGAAGTTGTGAAAAATGAGGCCAGATATCATTTTGAAAATAAAGGATGAAGTCAATAAGTAGTTCGATGCAGGATTCTTGCAAGAAGTGAAGTACTCCGAATGGGTAGCTAACATTGTACCAGTTCCTAAGAAAGACGGGAAGGTACGAATGTGTGTTGATTACAGAGATTTAAATAAAGCTAGCCCGAAGGATAATTTTCCTTTACTACACATTAACAATCTAGTAGACAACACAGCGGGATATTCGTTGTTCTCCTTTATGGATGGTTTCTCAGGATACAATCAGATAAAGATGCATCCAGAAGACATGGATAAAACCACCTTTATAACCTTATGGGGGACATTTTGCTACAAAGTAAGGCCGTTTGGATTAAAGAACGCAAGGGCAACATACCAGCGGGCCATGGTAAACTTATTCCATGACATGATACATAAGGATATTGAGGTATATGTTGACGATATGATTGCCAAGTCGCGTACAGAAAAAGAGCATATCGAGGTCTTGAAAAGATTGTTTATAAGGTTGATAAATTTTAGTTAAAGCTCAATCCAGCAAAGTGTACCTTTGGAGCCAGATCGGGGAAGTTATTAGGCTTTGTAGTCAGTGAAAAGGGAATTGAAGTCGACTCAGACAAGGTCAAAGCCATACGAGAATTACCTCCACCACGTACTCAGAAAGAAGTTCGAGGATTTCTAGGAAGGTTGAATTACATTGCTCGGTTTATTTCACAACTAACCGAGAAATGTGATCTTATTTTTCACCTCCTTAGAAAGCACAGTCAAGGTACTTGGGATAAGGAATGCCATAATGCTTTTGAAAAGGTCAAGCAGTATTTGTTGATTGCTCCGGTATTGTCTCCGCCTAGCCCAGATAAACCATTAATACTGTACTTGTCAGTGTTCAGTAATTCTATGGGATGTGTGCTGGGCCAGCATGACGAGTCAGGGAAAAAGGAGAAGGCAATTTATTATCTTAGTAAGAAATTCACTGACTGTGAGATGAGATATCCACCAATTGAAAAGTTGTGTTGTACGCTGATTTGGGCAACTCAGAGATTAAGACAGTACATGTTATACCATACCACTTGGCTCATTTCGAAACTTGATCCGCTGAAATACATGATGGAGTCAACGGCTCTAAATGGGAGAATGGCGAGATGGCAAATTTTACTTTTAGAGTTTGATATAGTCTACATAAGTCAAAAGGCTATAAAAGGAAGTGCGGTAGCAGATTTCTTGGCCAGTAGAGCTTTAGAGGATTATGAGCCATTAAACTTCGATTTTCCAAATGAGGAGTTAATGTGCATAGCAATGACCCAGAATCCTTCTTGGAAGCTAATTTTTGATGGGGCTTCTAACGCAGTCGAAAATGGAATTGGGGCAGTCTTGGTATCCCCGAATGGCGATCATTACCCTTTTACATGCAAATTAGACTTTGATTGCACGAACAATATGGCTGAGTATGAAGCATGCATCATGGGACTTCAAGTAGCCATAGAGCGAGGTATAAAAAACCCTAGAAGTATATGGAGATTCAACGTTGGTAGTTTATCAGCTTAGGGGTGAATGGGAGACAAGGAACCCTAAATTGATCAGTTATCGAAAGGTAGTTTTGGGGTTACTTGATGAGTTTGATGACGTCACCTTCAAATATCTCCCACGAGACGAAAATCAGATGGCAGATGCTTTAGCAACCTTGGCCTCAATGATCAAGGTGAATAAAGAAGAAGAAATGAAGCCAATTCAAATGAGTGTTTACAAGGCTCCAGCTCATTGTTGTAACATTGAGAAGGAGGGAAATGGCAATAACCCCTGGTATCAAGATATATTGCGATATGTGAGAGATTGTAAATACCCTGAACGGGCCAGTAAAAATGACAAATGAACTTTGAGAAGGTTAGCTTGCGACTATGTTTTAGATGGGGATATCCTGTACAAGAGACGGAAAGACCAAGTACTTTTGAGATGTGTCGATGCTGTGGAAGCTAAGTTAATTCTAGAAGAAGTTCATGAAGGTGTATGTGGGACGCATGCAAATGGGTTCACGATGGCAAGGCAAATCATGAGGTTTGGCTATTATTGGGCCACTATGGAAGGGGACTGTATCAGTTACACCAAGAAATGCCATAAGTGTCAGATTTATGTGGATAAAATTCATGTACCACCTTCACCTTTACATGTTATGACTTCTCCATGGCCATTTTCCATGTGGGGCATGGATGTCATTGGACCAATATCACCGAAAGCTTCAAATGGACATCAGTTTATCTTCATGGTAATTGACTACTTTACAAAATGGGTAGAGGCGGCTTCTTATGCGAATGTCACTAAGTTAGCGGTGAGTCGATTCTTGAAGAAGGAGATCATTTGTCGGTATGGTATGCCTGAGAAGATCATATTCGACAATGCATTGAACTTGAACAACAAGACGATAGCAGAGGTTTGCGACCAGTTCAATATCAAACATCACAATTCTTCTCCCTATCGTCCAAAAATGAACGGGGAAGTAGAAGCTGCCAACAAGAATATTAAGAAAATAGTGGGGAAGATGACTGAGACCTATAGAAATTGGCATGAGAAGTTGCCATTTGTACTCCTAGCTATCAAACATCTGTCAGAACCTCTATTGGGGCAACTCAATTCTCGCTAGTTTATGGGATGGAAGCAATATTACCTATTGAAGTAGAAATACCTTCTCTTCGAATTTTGACGGAGGTAAAGTTAGATGAAGCTGAGTGGTTTCAATCCCAATATGACCAATTGAACTTGGTTGAGGAAAAGAGGCTAAAAGCCATTCGACATGGTCAAATGTATCAGAAGCGAATGATGTGAGCTTATGACAAGAAAGTTCGACCAAGAAAATTCCATGAGGGAGACCTTGTACTGAAAAAGATCCTTCCTATTTAAAAGGACTTTAGAGGAAAATGGATATCGAATTGGGAAGGGCCGTATGTCGTGAAGAAAGCTTTCTCCAGTGGTACATTGATCTTAGCGAAAATGGATGGGAAAAATTTACCCAATCCAGTGAATTCGGACTCAGTTAAAAAGTACTTTGTCTAAAGAAGAAGAGAATCTAAGGTGAAAACCCGCAAAGGGTGCCTTGAGATTTTAAAAAAAAAACGGAGAGGCCAAGGTGAAAACCCACCAAGGGCACCTTGTGATCAAAGGGGTTTTGAGTTGAAAACCCGAAAGGGCAGCTCAAATTTTGAAAAGTACACAATGATCTTGCTACAAAGATCGAAGAATGCTGCAAACTTGGGCATAAACAGAGTACTTGGGATCTTTTAAACACATTTTGAACTCAAGAAAGACTTTATGGAGCTGGTGTATAGGCACTCAAGCGGCGATATCTAGAGGATCTAACTTCTATCTTGTTTGCTATCTTTAGATTCTATTTATTCTAGAAGATAGGCTAGCAGCTTAATTCCCTTTTGTATCTTTTGATAATTCACTCAAATTTAATTATTCTTAAAAATTTATTCATCATTCACTATTTTTTTAAGTATGTTGCATTGAAATAATGATAGATGAACTAATATGTTCACAAATGAAGTTTTGCGCATTACTCTGAAATTTTTAGATAACACAAAGAAACTAAAACAGGACAATTGTTCGAGAAATTCACGTAAGTAAGGGATGAAAGAACTCAAGGAATTCCTTTCTTTTAGTCCAAAAGGAAAATAGAACAAAGCCAATAATTCAGTCCTTACAGACATCCTCAGTGGATCATAGCATTGGAGGACGGTTTACAGGCTGAGCAAGAATAATACTTTAAGAAAAGAAAAGACAAATGAAGGAAAGAGTGATGAAGTCTAGGATAGGGGTCATGTTCACAAACATTTTGCATCATAACATGTTTAATTAGGCACATTTGACTCACTTCGATCATGGCATCCTAATTATCAGGCATAATTATTCTACAGGTTATTAAAGAGATGCGCCTTAACCTCCTAAGTAGTAGGGTAACAGGTTAAAGTATAACAGATCTGGCCTTCAGATGTTCATGCTGAAGCAGATCTAAGATGATTTGTCGTCTCTGTATTGCCAGAGAACAAATCGAAGTTTGGCATCTCCATTTCGACAGAGAGTAGACACATGGCAGATCTAACCTTCAGATGTTTATACTGAAGTAGATCCAAGATGATTTGGCATTCTTGGGTTTACAAGAAACAAATCGAGGACATAGCAGATTTGACTCTCAGATGTTCTCAAACAGATTTAAGATGATTTGACATCGTTGTGCTTGCAAGGAACAAATCAAAAACATAGCTGATTTGGCTTTCACTTGTTTATGATGAAGCAAATCTAAGATGATTTGTCGTCTCTGTATTGTCAGAGAACAAATCAAAGTCTGGCATTTCCACTTTGATGGAAGGCAGACACATAGCAGATCTCACCTTCAGATGTTTATGCTGAAGCAGATCCAAGATGACAGATCTTATCTCTCTGTATTCGGCGGGGAGCAGATCGAAGATATAGCTGATTTGGCTTTCGTGTGCTTATGAAGAAGCAAATCTAAGATGATTTGTCATCTCTGTATTGTTAGAGAACAAATTGTAGTCTGGCATTTCCACTTTGATGGAAGGCAGACACATAGCAGATCTCACCTTCAGACAATTAGACTAAATCAGATCCAAGATAATTTGGTATTCTTGTGTTTACAAGGAACAAATCTAGGACATAGCAGATTTAATCCTCAGATGTTCTCAAAACAGATCCAAGATGATTTGTCGTCTCTGTATTGTCAGAGAACAAACCGAAGTCTGGTATCTCCACTTCGGTGAGGTGCAGATACATAGCAGGTCACACTTTCAGATAATTTCATCAAAGCTAGATCTAAAATGATTTGACATCCCTACAAATCGAAGAAGCAGATTCGGCATCTCTATCAAAGATATCAACATGGCATTCTTGAAGTTGTAGGGAGAAGATAGATTGAAGACCATTCGAGGAAAATCTCAAAAACTGGGCTAGACCGGGCAAATTTGGTCCTCTATAGTTTTTGCTCGATTCCTATTACATAGCAATGGGCAAAGAGGGGCAGCTGTAATCACTAAAATTTTCCTGGGCTTTAAAATTGAAAAAAAATAATAGTAAATAAATGTTTATTTATACAGTCCATTTACAATAAACAGCCTTCAAAGCCTGATGAGCCCAAACAGTTGCGGCCCAAACATTTAAAGTTTCAGACCCAGCAACCTATTACACCCAAGCCCAGATTTAAACACTTAGACCCATCTACACTTGACGATCCAATATCCTTGACCCAAGGATACACGGGGACCAAAAGGTCTAAAGCAGTAAACTATTAGGAAACCCTAGGGTTTCCTGAGAAGTTAGACGCCGCAAAGGGGATTCTAGATGCTTCGAGGTTCCAAAAGTCATGACTTTTCAAGTCCAATGGTCCAATCGTCTCCTTCATCAGTGCACCGTGACTCCTCAACTTCGCCACCATGCATCGCGCCACCATCGGCGCGCGAATCACGCCAAAATTATCATGCGCTACAATCCAGCACTGGCCCCATCAGCACGCAGTTATTGGTGCTCGAACGAAATACTCGCGATTTGCCTGCAAGAAAAGGAAAGAAAATCACAGTAGACATGCGAAGCGAATACGGAAAGAAATCAGGGATTTCTTTCCAAAACTTGTAGTGGTTTATCGAGGCTATAAAGCCTTCTTTTTAATCTGTAAAGAGGGGGGAGAAAAAACACCAGAGAGATATACCAAATATTGTACACAGAATCTTTTTGCAATAATATACCAGAGATTTTTTTACAAGAAACAAAGGTGACATATTTTTATTTCTGTATCATTCTCTTGATCATAAGTTCATGCATATAATATATTAAACAGACAGAGGGAGAGAATACCTTGAGAATCGCCCTAAAAAGTGAAACTTTTCAGGTTCCGACCGTCGTGTGCGGCGGAGTCAGTGGCGGCGCGTGGATCTGAACGCGGAGGTCCGATGACCAGAGCTGATCGGCCAAACGCCGGAGCTTAGAGGACCATGGATCCTTTTCAGAGATTTTTTTTTGTGTTTTTTTTAGAAACTGGGTTTCTAAATGATTTTAAAACTAAGAAATTGGCTTATATAGCCTTGATAAAACGACAACGTTTTAGACCCCCAGGATCCGCGTGTTGACCCGATTACCCGGGGAGGATCCGCGTGTTTTTGAGGATTGGGTTAATTACCTAATTAGTCCCTTTACCCTTTTTTTTGTTTACAATTTATTTTATTTTATTTATGATTTAGCCCTGATATTTTGTTCTAGTTTTAATTTAGTCCCTACAGTAACTGTTTGAAGTCCAAGATTAAAGCGTAGTCGTTTTGGGAATAGGGCAATTTGCCCAATGAGTCCCTTTTGTTTTTTGCTCGTCCTAATCAAGGCCTTAATTCAGTTTTATTTTTAAATTCACCCCTGTAATTTTACTGAATTCTGGATTTAACCCTAAATATTTATTTCTATTATTATTATATATAAAACTTTTTAAAAAAAAAATCTTATTTTTCTATTATATTATATTATTATATTTTATTGTTATTTATTATATATCACTTTTTACAAATTATTATTATTATTTTACATTATTATTATACTTTACTTATATACTTATTAATTATTTATATATATTGTTCTTACATATATACTTTTATTATTTTCTATTATATATTATATTTCTTATTTCCTATATATTTAAATTATATTTTATTATATAACATTTATTATTTTTATATTATTTTTATTTTCATTTTTTATATATTATCTATTATATTACTTATGTTTATATTATTCATTATATTACTTAAATTTTTAAAATTAAGTAAATCGAATTATATTTACATTTCATATTATACATATTAAACTACTAATTATTTATTTATTATGTATTATTTTATTTTAGAACAATATTTTTATATTATGTGTTATTTTATAAATTCTTTTATATGTTTTATTTAGATTTCTTTACCCAATATATTTTATATATTATTATTCTTCTTTTATAAATATTTTGTTATTATATCTCACACATTGCATAGCAAATACTATTTTAAGATTATTATTAAATATTATGTTTTTATTTGTGCTATATGTATATTCTGTTAACAATAACTCAATTCATTTTTATATATTGCATATATCATATGTTATTTTATATTTATTATTGGATATTATATTTCATGAATATGTACATTGATATCGTATTACTCTTTTTGTATATCATGCATTATTTAATTATTACTTTGTATGTTTGTATGTTTATTCTTTCTCAATACATGCTATAAATATCTTTGTATGCATATTGTTAATGCACGTTTTTTTATATATTATTACCATTGCTTTGTTTAAATACATGTGTTATTTACCTACTACAATAACATGTTACTATGTATGATTTATAATGTAATATAATTCCCCACTCATCATTTTTTTTTTAAAAAAAAAGACTCCAAAGTTTTCAAAAAAAATATAAAGGCAATGCTTGATGTTTGGAAATTTCGAGAAAGTAGTGCCCTAACTTATTGGGTTACAATTATTCTCGTTGAGTTCGAATAATCAAGTATCCTTCTAAGTTTTAAAGGTTTTCAAAATGTAAGCAACTGTCTTGGAATTTCAAAACAATATGTCCTAATTTACTGGATGTGACGTTTTGTTGTTTCGAGATAAGGATTTCCAAAGGGCTAACTCAGTGTCACTATCTTGATGAGAGTGAGCTCCAATTTTCAAAATCAAAAATATTTTAAAAGAGGATTGCATCTTAAAATTCCTAATTTCTGACCTTAAAGACATTTGATAATCAATTTGGTACCAATTTTTGGGCGTTATGAGGGTGCTAACCCTTCCTCGTGCGTAACCGACTCCCGAACCCGTTCTTTGATTTCGTAGACCAAAACCGATGATTTTAAAACAAAAATGTTTTAAAGGTGACCCAATCACACCTGAAAAGATTGGTGGCGACTCCCGTTTTCATTTTTTCGTTTTTTAAAGTCGATTCCCATTTTCCAAAAACTTGATTCAAATTATGTTTAAAGGTTTTTTTTTTTTTTTTAACTATGAACTCATCTATTAATTAACAAACCAGTGAACAAGAAATCTAAAAGATAGGACCAAATTAATCTCAAGCCAATAGGCTTACCTAATACACCCATTCCTAGAGACAATCCTATTTCTGGAATTAACAATAGAAAGCTCATAAAACAAGCTTGAATTTAAGAAATGAGGGATAACATCCCAAATAGTGCAGTTTATAGAAAACAAAGCTGCTCGAGCAAGTGAATGAAGGACTTTATTTGCGTCTTGTCTAGTCCATTGGAAGGATACAGTACAACATTGATCTTTCAAAGAAACACAATCATTCACAATTAAACCAAACTCAGGAATACAGAAACTTCTCAATTCAATGCATTAACTACCTCCAAACAGTCGAGCTCAATAATAACATTATCTTAACCTTGATCCTTGATCTACGAGAGGGCCTCCCCCACTGCTATGGGTTTGAAAACATGCGTTTACATCATGCTTGGGTAAAAACCCGAAAGAGCTTGAAGAAACCTGCCACTAGAATCATGAAAAACAACATAGCTAGTAACAAGATAAATGTTACACATGTCCATTCCATTTCTAGTGGTTGCTAATTCGAGAGAATGGTCGGAACTGAGGGAAGAACAACCATTGCATGACTGAGTAGAAGTCTGGAATCCTTCAAGTATTGGAGAAAGATGTCCACAATCGAAAGAATGGTATGTATGTAACAACTTGATTTCCAGTGGTATCGAAAAATGTGATATTGGAACCCCGTTTCCATAAAAATTAAATAGGGATACTTATGTAGTTAGTGTATAGATGATTTGAAATCGAATTAGTAATTTAGCCGAAATTGTGGTTAATTAAGACTCAAGGACTAAATTGTAAAAGTTTAATCGCTATAGATTTTTTTATTAGGAAAGGCTTGGGGACATATATAGTAATTATTCCAAGGATTAAAATGGTTAATAAACGATTATTTTCTTAAGGTTAGTGGACGGTAATGATGGTCTCCATTAAGCTTAATTATAATTAAATTATTATAATTAAACCTAATAACCTAGTTAACTAAGATTAATTAAAGACTAATTAAACTATAACTACATAATTTAGTGGCATTTTCATTATCTTTTTCATTATTCACCATCCACCATGATTAAAAGCTTGAAAAATCATTGAAATTTTTTCCAAATAATCAACCATCAATTAGGTAATGAAACTAAGTCCTTTTTTTGTAATTTTTGTAGTTTTTTTTAATCATGAGAGCTTGATTTAGCTAGCCCATGTACCAATTTGTAAAACTATTAAAGGTTTAGAAAGTTTCCATTGTTCATTTCTTGAAGAATTAGGTGTGAAATAGATAGAAATTAAGCTTAGTTTATGAAAAAGGACTAAATTGTAAAATTTTATTATTAGTTTTGTATATTAGGGACCAATTTAATAAAATACATAATTATTATGAAATTTAGGTAGGAATAGAAAGTATAAGGTCCCTGATGAGTAAATGTGAAATCAGATTATAATCCAAAGCTCTAAATTGAAAGTTAAGCTTGTCTTGGGTTTAGGGACTAAATTGAAAAATATGCATTAATAGTTATTTTGTTGTGAATTATTTGGAAATTGATAGTGTTATATTTTTTGTGATTGTTTGTATCTAGCATCGATACAGAATCTTCAAGAGGGAAAGAAAAGTGAAAATTATCGACAAGTGACTCGAAAATCTCGGTTCATACTTTTATGATTTGAGATAAAAATATTTGCTTGTATAGGCATGTTTATTGAATGGTTGATTGTTTAAATGAGTATATCGTGATATTATGAATTGTTTTGATTGAGTTTAATGTGGGATATCAAAATAAAGGGCTAAAATGAATAAAAGGAAAAATGGCATGAATTACTTGAATTATGTTAAGTGATATGGTAAATGGATAGAAATATGTTGTATGGTATGTGATACATGTGATTTGATGATGAATTAGATTGTGATAGTTAATATGATCGAGAAATGATATATATACTAAGTTGCAAAAGGAAATGTGATAAATGATCGTTATGCGATTGAACAGTGTGTAGGGTACAAAAATGCATATGTGACTGATCGATTGTGTGTGTGCGTGTTAAAACAACAAATTTATGAAATAATTTTTAAAGTTCGATTTTACTGCAAACATACATGTTAATTGTAATATTTATAGTGTTAAAATGAAACACCGAAGTATTCCAAGGATCGAACCCAAAGGAAGAGACGATTGAGCAATAACTAGCATACACAATAGAGGCTAAGTAACTACTAATACGATTTTATATTACGACGATTCATAAAAGATAAATTTGAAAGAAAATTAAAGATTATACTATAGGGACTAAATTTTAAGAAATGTAAACTAGAGGAAATATCTAGCAAATGACTAATGGGGGTTGGTTGACTTCGATGTGGTTCACCAAATCTCGAACTAGGGACATAAATTGCATAAATTACAAGGTGGCTCCATTTTATCTTCTGACCTCAATTTTACTGACTTAAACGAATTAAGTCCAGTTTATCTTTCAATCTTGTCGATTAATCCGAGACTAACGAATAGGTGCGCCACAAGATTACCTTCCGGTCTCACTTTATCTTAACCAACTTAACTAACATAAAGACATAAAAAACAAGAAGTAAATGCAGGAAAATGAACTATAATCTAAGGTTGAAGAAGAGAAAATAAAAGCCCTAGAAAAGTGTAGAGAAAAACTAAAGAAAACTAAACCTAAAACTAAGCTAAATGTGTCTCTCTCCTCCTCAGCAATTTTTGGTTGTTTTGAAAGGTGTTCTGATGACTTTTCAATGCCAAAATTGCCCTTACATGAGTATTATATGATTGGTGGGTCGGGTAGGCAATGGTTGCCCTTTTTATCCAAGTTTGTCCCTTTAATGAAGGCAATATCGCGATACTCAGAAGAGGATATTGCACTATCTCGAGCTATGTTGAACTTAGGGATCTTCTTGGAGAGGTGGATATCGCGATACCCAAGTAAGATGTCGCGATACTACCGAAGGGTATCCTTAGTTTTCTATATTGTCTGGGAGGTTACAATTCCAAGGGTTAGATGTCATGATACCCTTTCCCTCGATGCCGTTCTCGCTCGTTTTTGACATCCAACATGTCCATACATCACTCAAACACATGTTAGACCTCCCAATGGCATTATCAGCCAATTTGGGTAAAAAATAGACAAAAATGAGAGATTTTCACTTATTACCCAAAAAATATAAAAATATAAAAATATGAAAATAACAAAAACTAAGTTAAAAACTCTATTTTGCTTGAGAAAAAGCTCCTTAAGTGTGTCAGGAAAGCCTAATTTGCCATATAGATTTGTGGCAGATTAGTGACCAAACACATGGTATGAATATGCAAATAAGAATGATTAAGGTATGGTAGTGCATATATGTAAAATTTATGCCCATGTGAACTTAGTGAAATGTTAGGATATGATTGACATGCCAATAGAGTCATTTGCGCGCTTGTACGAGATATGTGATTATACGAAGATCTTTATAGGTTATACCGAGATTCAGCATTTGTTGTAAATCATTGAGTATTACACGTCTCTACGGAGACTCTAGTATGGTAGAGGGATGTATAGGTGTTGGATCTAGTGCCCTAATTGTAGTATTTCGTCTAGGTACACTTGTAAATTTTCTGAACAGATTGGTTAATAAAATTATTCATGAATTACATTAATACATTTTGTATATTGTCCTCACACAATTTTTGCATGTAAAGCAAAATGGAAGCAAATATTAGCTCATCGGTTGTCTAGTGTTTAACTAATACTAAGTCGTATTAGTTTATCAATGCTATATGTACACCTTTATGTATTTAAAAATAATGAAAATTGATTGGTATTGATAGGACATGAAATGGTTAGACACTGAATGTTAGAAAGGCTTGAATATAGGTGTTTGGCATGTAACTAGAATTGCCATTTCTATTGCAATGTTAAATGATTTGGTTTGCCAATTGATATATGTATACTATTATGTACTTATGGTTATGGATTTGGTTGGCATTATAAGATATTTATTAGTTACTCTTTAACTTTATTTGCATTATGTCAAATTGTTAATGGTATATTGCACTGTATTGAATCATGGAAGTACTACTGAGCTTTATTGCTCAACGTACAATTTTTTTATTCTATGCGCAGGTATAGGTATTTCTTAAAGCCTTGAGAGGTGGGCTTACCATCCAAATCGCAGGTTTCAACTCAACCTAAATCTATATAGATCTTTTTTTTTTTTTGATAAATAACATGTACCTAGGCATAGTTGGTCTCAAAGTGTATAAGGTTACGATGATTGAATATAAGTGGTGTTATATGAAAATTGATTTTGGTCATGCATATGAATGATGTTAAGGTTGTTAATTATGTTTTGAGTATATTTTGGAAGAGTTGAATGGTTAAATTGAGGCACTGAGGCCAATTGTTATTAAATATGTTAGATTGTATTTGATGGAAATAGGGGATTAGTGGTCTCTTGTTAATGTTGTGACATTGCAACCTAAATGCTGCAAACATTGCCTTGCACATCGCGACATCTTATGCTTGAGGACGCAACTTCAACCCTATTTTATTTTAAAAACTTTACAAAATGGTTTTTAGGTTGGGAAGTTTGGCTTCTCCTGAGATGTCACAACATTCACCTGATATGTTTTAAAAATCTAATGTTTTGGTCCTAATTCAATCCTAGGATGATACTAAGCTTTTGTAAGCTCGTATTTGACTCAAAAATGATTATTTATTGTGTATAAAACATGTTTTAGTTAGAATTGATTATAAATTTTGAATAATTGTATAAGATTGATCTTAGTTGCTCCGATAACGAATGTGACATCCTATAGCTCGGACCCGACGATCAGGTCAGCTATGGGCTATTACATTTAATGGTATCTGTGCTATAGGTTTGGCTAATTCTCAAACTAATTTGAGCTCGGAATTGAGTCTAGAGGTAAATGCCAAGATTGATCAAGTCTGAGTTGAGGTTTGGATGCTATGTAACAGCCTGATTTTGGGTTTAGTTGGAACAGTGGTTTCAGGACCATAAATTTGAAGTTAAGAAATTATTTTAATATTATTTTGGGTATTATAACATGATTTTATAAGTGCATAAAAAATTTGGTGAATTAATTTTAGTGTTTGGGAGCTTAATTACGAAAAAGGACTAAATCGCATTAAGGGCAAAAGTTTTGTTTTGCTAGCTAAATGTGTTAAATAGCTAGAGAACCAAAATTTGGGGTTTTTAAAGAGAAAATAGGCCTTTCATAATGAGGTGGCCGGCCATAAGGACAAAGATGAGTAGAAAAGTCAAAATTTGGTGAAGTCGGTGGCTTATTTTGACTCGTAAAACAATAAAATAAAGAGAAAGTGATATCATCTTTTTACCTTCATTCTCTCCACTGAAAATACCAGCAAAATAAGGGTTTTGAAAGCTTGAAATTTACAGCCACTTTCACCCTTGCAAGTAAGTAATTTAGATGGTCTTTCTTGATAATTTTTATACTTTTGGGACCCTTATAGCATAATCTAGCTAATGAGGGGACTATTTTGAAAAATGGTTAAAAGTCTAGGTTTTTCCATGAGAGTATTCATGTTGTTTGCTGAATTTTTATTGAAGAAAATGAGTCATGGTTGTGTAATAAACAACTTTTGTGAAAGGAGTTTGCATGAAAACACCTAAAAAGGGCTATTTTGTAAAGTTTGTAAAATAAGTTGTAAATGTGTGAAATAATTGAAATTGTGAGTTGCTATAGTTATAAAAAGAATTCGGCTAGGCTTGGTAAAGGAGGAAATTCGATAAAAATTGATTTACGAGCCTAAGGGCAAAATCGTAATTTTTGTAAAGCCTAAGGGCTAAACGTTCATTTTTCTAAATTGTGAATTATAGAATTTTTTAATTGATATAATGATTAAATGAGTGAATTTCATCATGTTAGATCAAGAAAATCGAGATTTGGGCTTAAATCGGAAAGTACGAGGTTATGGACTAAAATGGAATAATTAGTCGAAATTGCATTCGAGGTAAGTTCGTGTGACTAAATAAGCATGTTATCCATTGTTAATATACTTGAAATCTATCTTGCTTTGGTTATATTGAATTATATGTTGATGATATTGAGTACGATGAAAGTGATGCCAAACGTTAATAATATTCATGTGATGATAGAATACATTAGAAGTTTGATGGAATATGATATCCCATAGAAATAAGTAAGTTGTAAGTAAATAATACAACTTAGTCATATTTATGCATTGAATATTTGATTATGTATATGATGCTTGAATGTATCTATGAGTAATATATGGTGAGATTTAATGCTGTAAAAACTCCCAGTTGAACCTTAGGAATAGATCGGATATCCTTGCCATGACATTTGGGTGATATGGATGTGTGCTAGTGTAAGACATGTTTGGGACATGCATCGGCCACATTATGAGAGCTAGTGTAAGACTGCGTCTGGGACATGGCATCGGCATTAAGACGAGAGCTAGCGTAAGACATGTCTGGGACATGCATCGGCCTCTAGATATGTAAGCTAGTGTAAGACCTGTCTGGGACATGGCATTGGCTTGACATTTGTCAGTGTAAGACCTGTCTGGGACATGGCATCGACACCGCTAGATGAGAGCCAGTGTAAGACCTGTCTGGGACATGGCATCGGCCTCTACATATGAAAGTCAGTGTAAGACCTGTCTAGGACATGGCATGGACTTATATATGTAAGCCAGTGTAAGACCATGTTTGGAACATGGTATCGACATCGTACCCTTATGTTTGAGGCTTAGTGATTATCCTGTGGTATTCCAAATGGTTCAACGGGAAATTTAAGGTTTAAGTCGAAATGATAGAGCTTATTGCTATGTTGTGAGTGGTACAGGTACTTACATGAAATTGATGAAATGTGAATTCAATTCATGTTGTATGATTAGTAAGGAATGACTATGAGCATGTTGAGTAACACAGGTATGTATGCCAAGCTTATGAGAAATGATTTCGGTTCACGATGCACATTTGGTGAAGATGTAAATAGGTAATTCATGCCTATGAGAATGATTTTGTGATGACCTTGTGATTATAGGTCTATAATTATGATGTATAAATATGTATCTTTACCAATATGGTGAAAATAAATTAATAAGGTGTGATAAACTTAGTATCATTAATTTACACTAAAACAGTTTTGGATAGCAACCGTAGTCTGACTTTGAAAATCCCCCAAAAATTTTGGAAATTGAGTTAGAGGCTGAATAAAATATTAAATTAAAGCTTAATGAGTCTAGTTTCACATAGAAGAAATGGTGTAAGCAAAAGAGTTTCATATTATGAAATATTTAAATTGTTGTGGGACAGAGTCAAAATAATTTCAAAATCCCCTATTTTGCTTTGAGAAAATGATTGAAAATTGTTATAGGTTATAATTTATATTCTTAAAATTATTAATGAGACTATTTTCAATAGAAATAGACAGGAACATCATCCGAGTTCCGTATTATGAGACAATTAATTTTTAGTGAATAAGGGTCTGAACTATCGGACAACATAAAAGGGGAACTTTAAAGAATAAAATATAATTATTGGCTCAACCAAAAATTCTGAACATTTAATGGTAAGAAGATATGTGAATCTAGTTTTAGGAAAAATTAGCAGATCTTAGTTTGGAGTTCTGTAGCTCCAGATGTAAATAATTTAGTAACTATGACTTGAGAAAACAACTTGACCTGAGCATAAGTAAAAGTGCAAATATGGTTGTATTACCTTGAGGAGCAAGTTGATAATTGCTTATTATTTTTCTTACGATCTTACTAAGCTATGAAGCTTACTCCCTTCCTTCCTTTTTCTTTAGTGTTGTCGGGTTAGCTCAGGATTGGAGATCGTCGGAGGCAGCATCACACTATCAAGCCATCACCTTTGTAATATTGATATATGTTAAACAATTTTAAGTGAGTGGCATGTATAGGGACTTATATGTTATGTTTTATTATAATTAGCCCAATGCATTGGCTTATATTGAATTATTTGTATATGGCCAAGAGGTGTGTCTTATTTTGATTATGGTTTGTGAACCTATCTATCTATGCTATGTTCTAATGCTTGTGATGAGGTGGTGTGATTATGCTTGGTGGCCATATATGGTTGGCATTAATGTTATGAATGTGTCTTAATATGAGATGCTAAAATCATTAAAATGTTGTCATGATATGTGTCCTTAGTGTGTATAAAAATGTGAAGGATTAAGGGTAAATGTTTGCTGACGTCATAAATAGAGAGTTACACAAGCCGAAGACACGAGCGTGTCCAAGCCACACGGCCAACCCACATGGGCATGTGACTCTCCAAAGTGTGAAAATTTTCTACGCGTTGCAAAAGTTTTTATATATTTACGGTTTGGTCCCGAACCACTCTGAATGTATTTTTTGGGCCTCGTAGGCCCATATAAGGGACATTAAGCATATGAATGAAAGTTTGTAAATAGAACAAAATTTTGTAGGCAATTTTTGCATGCTTGTGAACGATTAAGTTCGATAATGCCTCGTACCCTATTCCAGCGTCAGACACGGGTAAGGGGTGTTACATGCTAAATATGATTTTTTTTTTATTTTATAATTGAAAATGTCCGATGAAGTGAGAGGTTTGTGATTGAGGCAAAAGTTAACAAGAAAGATCATTCTATTGAGAATGAAAATTAAGTGAAGAATGGAGTATATGGTATTGACCAAACCACTACTCGATATGGGAATAAGGAGGATAAACTTTGTCATGAAAGTCAAGGTGTTGAAGGTGTACTCTACGAAATAGCAGTTTTGCTTCAAAGAACAAGGGAGGTTGCTCTGTAGATTGTATCGACAATCACAAATCATCAAATCAAGATGTGAAAAAGTATTAACCCTTCATTAGTTGATAATTTCTGAACATTCAGAAATAGAGTCAGGACTATTAGTTTGCAACCTTTATCTAAGTGAATTAAGGAGTCTTGAGGTTCATAGAGATCAAGTCCACTGAATAGAAAATAAGAAAAAGGCCAAGCTAACAAGTTGATGATATTGGAGGGAAACACTAAGGGTCTGTCGAAGGATGAGATTATTCTAACATGTGAACACTGTGGGAGGAGACACAGAAGTGAATGTTGGAAAAAGACAAGTGCATGTCTTCGATGCGAATCATTAGAGATCTACCTCTACAGTTAGAAGTTAATGAATTGTTATTGGTGAATCAGTTATGAGAGGTAGTCAAGAAAGAGAAATCAATTCGGTAGTTGAATATCATGAAGTTAGAGATTTTGAACGAGCCAATGAGATTCGATCTAGAAAAGAGGGTGATGCTACCGAAGTTGTAGTAGGAAAATTTATTTTTTATTCTATCCCCATTCATGCTTTAATTGGCCATGACTCTGATTTGCCACAATTTGTTGGGGTAAATATTCTTTTTTCACCACTTAATGAACTTGTATTCAAGTGATTTTTTTATCTTTTAATTCCCTTTTTAGAATTAGTTAATTTTAAAGTTAAGTTTAATAAATTGAGCTTTTAGTGTTGTTTATAACATTTTAGGCCAATTTGGGCCTAAAGAGAAACTAACATGTTTATTAAGTGTGGAGGACAATATTTTTGGTTAATGAGTCAGTGGATTACCTTGGATATTGCAACATTCAAAAAGAATGTCACGAAAACAAATCAAGCCTAAGCACTTATCTGAATTTCGAACACAAATCCAAGAGGTTAGCTACTAGAGACAATGCTGCAAGATCCATAAGTCAAAGTCGCAACATTTAGCTCAGATTCCCAAAGGGAGCATACTGTCAAAAATGTCACGACACTAAGAAGCCAATATTGCGACATTCCAATGAGTTCTGAAGACTAATCATTCTTTCATCAAAGTCACAACATTGACTATAGGGTGTCACGACACTGGTTCGATGAGGCCTATATGACTTTTAGGGTTTTTTTTTCCGTACAAGCTTAATTAACCTGTTACACAACTTGTAATTGACCTAATTTGGTCATACAACATAAACACTATAAATGTTAGTTCATAGGACCTGATTAAAGGGGTTTTGAATTCTAATTTTCTATTCTTAAGTTTATTTCTTAGAATTAATTAGGATTTTAGCTACATTACGGACAATGTGCAATCTAAAGTGTGTGTAGGGGGTTACATAGAAATTTTTATGTTGTTTTGTTTCTGCTTTTACATGTTTTTCTTGCTATTTTTTGTCTAAAATTTGTTTTTGTATGCATGTTGCTTGATTTTGCAGTAATGTAAGTGATTTGTTAGGAGCATGTTAATACAAACTGCTTGTCCAAATTTTTAAAATTTGGCTTCATAGTAAAGTGCTCTAAGTTTTTAAAATCAGACTAGTTAGTTCACTTTATTACAATGTATAATAGGTGAAAGTAATTAAGTATACCAAATGATAAATGATTACATAGGAAGACATATACGTTTGTTTTGAATAGTAGGTAGCTATAAATTTATCACTTGCATGAATGGATCTGTGAATTTTTAGATGCTTAAGGATGACCTAAGGCATTGTTTAGTTAAAATTAGAGCGTAAAAAGCTAACCTTATGCTTGTGCACCTTAGTACCAATATGTGAGATTTAATCTTATTTCTTGATGAACTTTAATGTGAAACCATAAACTAAAAGGCAAAATCTACTTATATCCTTCTTGGTCCTATCCTTAAATTATGCATGAATTTAGACGTTGGGCCATAAATGCTGAGGGTTAGGTAGTTACACAATGAAGTCTTCAAAAGAACTTGAGTGGAAAGAGTAAGAAAGGATATGATATAGTAAGCATAGGATTCTTGCAAAAAAAGTGTGCTTAAATGAAAAACTAGTGTGAGAACAAAAGCATTGTGAAGGTTAAAAGCAAAGAAAGAGAAATAAAAGCATAGAATGAGATAAAAGCAATGTGCATTAAAAAGAGCAAAATAAAGTGATCAAATAAAAGTCATATATACTTAGGAAACTTTTCATTCATATTGCACAAAATCCGCTAAGCTGATTGTAGTTACAAATATTATAATGTGTCTTCGTATTTGGAGAGAAAATGAAAGTGAGAAAAGGGGTTATAAGGAGGTGAGTTAAAAGTTACACTAGGGGGTGCATAGGGAACAACATAATGTGCCAAACTACTTTCGTGCTTGAACCGTCTTAATTCTCCCAGTTCTTGAAATCCAAACCAACCTTAAACCTTAGAACGTTACAAGCCGAAAATTTCTATGTGACTTAGGTAATTTAGTTTATGGATGAAAGCTATGAGGAATTATATGAATTCTAGCAACTTACATACTTTTGACATAATTGCTATAACTGTGTAATTTGTTTTGATAGAGCTATATGCTTGACCATATTTCTACTTATTAATATTGTAATCTAAGGAACTTTCGTGTTTGAATTTGAGAACCATGAGTATTTTGTATGTCATGTTAGAATTATAGGTTATAGTAAGCATCCTTAGATTTTATGTATCCAAACAAATCATTTGTATTAAGCATGTTCAATGGACGTATTTTGTTTGCATGTTGAATGTTTTGTTTGCTTGAGGACAAACAAAGTGTTAAGTGTGGGAGAATTTTATTTGCCACAATTCGCTGTGGCAAATTAAGCTCTTTTCACCATTTAATAATATTGTATTCAAGTGATTTTTTTATCTTTTAATTCCATTTTTAGAATTAGCTAGTTTTAAAGTTAAGTTTAATAAATTGAGTTTTTAATGTTGTTTATGACCTTTTAGGCCGACCTGAGCCTAAGAAAAAACTAACATGATGATTAAGTGAGCAAGACAATATTTTTGGCCAATGAGTCAGTAGACTGCCTTAGATGTCACAACATTCAAAGAGAATCTCGCAACAACTCCAAGAGATGAGCTATTAGAGATGATGTCGCAACATCCATAAGCCAAAGTTGTGACATTCAACTCAGATTGACAATGGGAGCATATTGCCAACGATGTCACGACACCAAGAAGCAAATGTCATGACATTCTAGCCAGTACTGAAGACCAAGTATTCTTCCATCGAAGTCACAACATCGATTCGACGAGGTCTATATGACTTTTAGTGGTGTTTTTGTCCGTACAATCTTAATTAACCTGTTACACAACTTGTAATTGACCTAATTTGGTCATACAACATAAATACTATAAATATTAGCTCATAGGACTTGATTAAAGGGGTTCTGAAAGCTTTTTTCTTAGAATTAATTAGGGTTTTAGTTAGATTTCAACTTTTGTTTCAGTTTTTAAACATTTATTTTCAATTTCAATATTCGTTTCGTTTTTGTTCTCTTTTAATTACGTTTTTGTTATTTTCTTTTTCACCAAAATAAAATATTAACATCTTTTAAGGGTTCAACAATCCAAGCTACAATTCAAGATTCTTGGATTTTAAGCATTCTTTTCCCTTCTCTTTATTTTTACATTTATTTGAATATTTGATAATCGGGTAAGAGATTTTTCATCTAGAATGTCATGAACTAAAACCTTGGAAAGGTTGACGAGCTGAAGTGGGATCGATTGACTTGGGTTAGGGTTTCACAGTTAGTTTACTGGATTAGTTTAAGTAAATTAAACCCTAGAATTGATGACTTTAGGAAGTCACTTAGGCAGATATGGAGGCCCGTGTGAACTTAGTGAATAGCTAGGATACAAATGACATTTCATTAGGGTTTATCAGGCACTATGTGTCGATGATTATATTTTATCAGGTACTATGTACCGTGACTATATTATCAGGTACTTTGTACTAATGTTCATGTTATATCAGACACTATGTGTTGGTGATTGTATTTATCGAGTATTATGTACAAGTGGTGGATACAATATCGATGGTTGAGATCCAACATTTGTTGCGGATTCTTCACAGCTCGTGTAAGCAACATTGAGAAATGGTTAATATCCCTATTTACGGCTCGAGTGAGCAAAGTTATCCCGAGTATTCGAAGTTAATTTACTATAGTTTTCTGGGCGAAAACAATAAGTAATTGATTCTGAAATTAATAGAAAGATTAAATGTGAAACTGGTTGTTATATATATAAATTGTTTGTGAAAGAAAGAGTGAATGAATTAAATTGAAATGTTCCAAAATGAGCATGATTGAATGTGATATGAAAGAGAAGTTAATTATATGTGTTTTTAAATTAAGGATGAATTGGATATGACATGCTTTTCTATATTAAATCGTAATCTAAGTATATGTGATTTGCATTAGCAGTTCTTGATGTATAAATATACTAACCTATTGATTGTTTTTGTCGAAATGTATACGGAAGTATAAAGAAGATAATGATGTCATATTAAATACCAAATCGGTTTAGTAATTTAATTAAGTTTAAGGTCCAGGTATGTTGTGTAAATTTCATATGAGCTTACTAAACATTCGTAATGCTTATCTTGTTTGCATTTCTGTCTTTGAATAGGTTATTTTGCGAAACGCGTTGGTTTGATCAAATCGGAGCTCACACTATCCAGTCTCTGATCCAATATTCTTTTATTTATTCTAGATTCAGTTATGTGGCATGTATAAAGGGTTGTTTTTGCATTTAAGTTATCTTTGGTGTGCATGATCTTGGTCTAATGATGTTGTGATGTTGGATGATTTGGTGTTATCATGATATATGTAAGTGGCAAGTGAATAGCAAACTTGAAATGTAATTTACTCAAACTAATGGATATGCATATGTGAATGAGATTAAAACTTATGTTTTGGTTCATTTTGATGTGGATATAAATGTAATGTTTGAAAGTGATGATCTTATTTTGGTTGGTTTGCAACATGAGTTGCATATATGTTTTGGTCAATATGGTGTATTTTACTTCATGAGTTTTGACACTTAGAAAGGATGAACTTTTTTGATGAAATTTTGGCATTTGAAATGATGAACATATACGTATGTTAAGTATGAATATTGATGCATGAATGGTGATGAATGGTAAGATATGAATTGTTTAATTAAGGTGCCAATTTTGGCATACTGGTTAGGCACTTAGGATTAATGATTTAAGTTGAGTTTTGACATGTTTTTGGTGTATTTGATTAGGTTGAGGAATGGTATGTAGCATGGTTATAGAGTATTTGAGTGTTTGGAGTTGTAACTTGCTTTGTACGGTATCTTTTAGGTATATACGGTCTGACAGATGGTCGCATGCCATACACAGGCATATGGCACGGTTGTGCAGTGTGTATGATTTGAGTGATGATTGGTGCACACAATTATAGTCTATCACATGGCCTGGCTACACGGTCGTGTGAATATTTGTAAAATTTTACAATTAGGTCCATAGGACCACAGTTTGTTACACAGCTTGGCGACACGGTCGTGTGACTCTGCATTACATAGTTTTAGTTCTCGCACACAATTGGGTTACACGACTGTGTGTTTCAACCTTACACGGCCTCAAGCTATCACACGGTAGTATGATGCATGTTTTTCCTTTTAACCTATCTTTTTGTAAAAATTTTGAATTAGCCTGGAATTGATTTCAAGTTGGTTTAAGAGCTTTTGTAAGCTCGTTTATGTAACACCCCGAACCTAGCCTGGACGTTATGGCCGAATCTGGCGCATCACATTGAAGTCTTTTAGCGAAAATCGTGTTTTCATTGAAAATCCTTCTTAAAATAAAAGAAACCTTAACTATCCTTAAAAAAAAACTCCTTTCAATTACTTTTTTAAAATATATGATTTTATGAAAACATGTCATTTTAAAATGTAATAGCGAAAATGTAGAAAAGTCATACTATAGTTTAAGAAACCGTGTACAACCTTTTATAATTACATCACATAAAAAAATAATAATCCAAATAATAATAAAGTGGAAGCCCTATTACAATCTGATTTGAAAAGTACTTAATAACATAGAAACTAATAAGCTTTAAATAAAAAAACAAGTCCAAATTATCTTGCTAGCTGGCCACCCAGAGTCCCTCCAAACATCGAACCTTCTACTGAGCATCACCTGAAAATAAAATAAAAGAGGGGGTGAGTTTTTGGAAACTCAGTGTGTACAACCCTCGATAAAAACAAGCATTCAAAAGTCATCATACATTAAACATGCAATACAATGCAATCCAATGCAACCCACCGCAATAATCCAATCAGTACACTTTTGTTCCGTCCCCCTTTTCACAACCTGTGGGGATATAAATATCGGCCCACCCAACCGATACACATCAATGGTAGCCCGATTGCAAAACTACCCAAGTTGTAACAACCTGCCAATCACATATTGGGCTTAAAAGCTGTCGGTGGATCCACGGTTGTCAAGCAACCATGCGACCCTCATATACTCCCTCTGTTCCATAATTCCCAACCTATATGCAACCTAAATAGGATATCATATAAATACATATGAATGCATGTAGCAATTATAAATCTTACACACAATACTTAGGGGTATTTTGGTCATTATCGCCCTTAGAGGAATTTCGATAATTTTCCTTTATTACGGGTTTTTACTTACCTTGGCCCGTTAACAAATCCCGTGAGCTAAGATGAACGAATACTATGCACCAGGTAGGATTCCAGAGAAGAGGAGGTAAGTCATTAAGACCGCTTAAGTACCAAGCTCTCCCTAGATCCAATCCTAGACATGCATATACCCATTGCCACACCTTAACCCTATGACTTGTCCACGGTCGCAATATATATTAGTTAAGTTTTATGTGGTTATCATATACTAGGCCCAAAACCCCTACATACATGCATATGGCCCTCTTGGCCCAATCTTATTCATATGGCCCATCAGGCTCAATTCACATTCATATGGCCCATCAGGCCCCATTCACGTTCGTATGGCCCATTAGGCCCAATCTCATTTATATGGCCCATCTGGCCCAAATCACATTATATTCAAGCTCACATACAAATTTCCTATCACATAGCATCGTTTATCAAATTTTGCCTATTATGGGCCTAACAGCCCATCGGGTCCATTTAGCCCATTCCGGCCCATTTGGCCTATTCATAACCCAAGTCCATGGAATTGCCCATAGGCCTCAGGCAACCTATCGGTCTCCCCCTTACGAGTATTCGCGCACTCGCTAGACTACCGTAGCCAAACTTTCGGCATTTTGGCATTTTGGCATTTTGGCATTTTGACGTTTCGGCTTTTGCCGATTCATAGTGTGTGTGCAGTGTATGTACACACCTGGTAAGTAAGCATGATGTGATCTCCTTTGCCCAAACCTTGAGCCCAATCCTTAATCGCTTTTCCTTGATCACGTATCCTTAGATCTGCACCAATCTTAACTATTAAAACCCGAATAGTAGATGACTTGTATCCAACACAAGTCCCTTACCTTGCCTATGGCTATTCGGCCAACCTTAGTCAATGGAAGAGGAGCACTTACCAAACTGTAATACCTAAGGAGTAATTTGGCAATGAGCTAAGATCCGAGATTCGATAGTAATTCCCTACCACATTTGATTAGAAAGAGTAAGGGACAATATATGATACTTAGCAAAGAAACTGATTGGAAGAACAACACTTACACCAGATTTGACCGAAGTATAAGGAGTAGTGATTGCACCAAGGGTATTCGGCCAAAGAGGTTCGACCCTTTATGATTTTGTATGGCAAAAGAGGGTTATTCGGCTCGAAGGAAAAGAAAGAAAAGTTAGCAATGAGGTAGAGAAGAAATAGATTTCGGCACAAGGAAGAAGAAAAAAGAAAAGAAGGCAGAGAGTTTTCGGCTTTTAGAGAAAATAGTTTCTAGTAACAGGGTGGAGGAAATTTGACATTAGCTTCATACCCTAACATTCGGCACCTATTTATAAGCCTTATAGTCGAATTTTTCCCATGCCTAATTCCCTATTCGGCTCCATCACTTCCCCCTTCTCATCTCCTCGTTTTTCTCCCTGATAAACCCTTAATCCCTTCCTTAATTTTCTCTCTTGAACACTTCTCTTGGAGTCCACTTTCACGCCACTACCATCCTTCTAGAAGGCCAAAATTAAACTTCTAAAAATACTAAGCTAGGATTCAAACCTTGGACCTCCTTGCTAGCTATTAACACCACCTCTCTACACCCTATGTGGCGTCACTTAGCCACTCCACCACTAGGCCTTTTTGATGCTATTTCCCCCTAACTTTATTTAAAAGCCCAACAACTTACCATCCCTGATTCTTTTAATAATTAAATTATAATTTCTTCTACCCTTTAATTCAACTCACACCTTAACTAAGACCTACTAAAATTATCGCTTAGCTAGGAATATTAAACACAATTTTTATCAAAACCAAAAACAAAGAAAGTTCGGGATTTCAGGATTTTTGGGTTTCGAGATTTTTAGGTTTCAGTATTTTTGGGGCTTTACAGTTTAAGACTCGAATATTTTTATAAATCATAGTTTGCTTTGATTATTTCATGTTTAAAGCGATTTTTTTTTATGATATGCTTGGTTAACTATTGTAGCATCCTATAGCTTAGGTCCGATATCGAACTAAATGAGGGGTGTTACAATTAACAACTAACATTGATCTTCAATTGATTTTGAGTAAAAGTGTATCGGCTCGTCTACACCAACCAAAGTAGTTGTCGAGTTCATATCGTTCTCATTTGACGATGGAGGTAAAGCTCGGGTTGAAAAATCTTTATAAGACATTGAGGTGAAAATGCTCAAGGTTATAATACCTCAAAAAATTATTTGGGGTTGGCTAGGATTTAAGGTCAAATGGCTCGTAATGTGGATGTAATGTAGATCGAAGATAAGGCAACTTCGATGGAATTGACTGGGGGTGCTGATTTACGTCTCTCAATGGAAGAACAAACGTCAAATCAAAGTCTTGAGAACCAGGTGGAAAATTTTCTTCGGAAGCGATACGTATCGTCCCGATTATGAAAAAGAGCTTCTATTTTAATTTATTGTAATTTTAATTTTCTTCAATTTTCATTTGTTCTTTTTCTATTTGATTTTGAGTTTTTAGTTATGTGATTTATTTATTTTTATAGTGGTTGTTGAGATCGGGGGAGGCGATTATTTTGAAAGGTGTTCAAGCACAAACTCGATGAACTGGCATGACCTGAAAAGCTGATTTTTGAGATGTCCAGGATGTGTTGCGACACAAAATCCTCTGTGTTACGACACAAGACTTCAAAGTCAGGAAATTGAAAAATTCACGGTTGTGTTGTGACACACACACCTTTGGGTTTTGACATGACATCATATTTTTGCAAGTTCTAGCCAGTTGCTGTGCGGCCCGTCGGATTCTATTTAAATACCAATAGACTTTTAGCCTTAGAGTTCACTTTCAAAACACCCAAAATAGAAAACCATCAGTCTCTAGAGCTACCACAACACCATCCTATCCCAGCTGCTTCAAGTTTCGCATTCAAACCTCTATTTTTCGTCGGTAACTTTGCTTTTCTTAGTGTGTTAGTTCATTTTCTTTGTTATTTCTTCTCTTTGCAAGTAACAAGAATTGTATTTGGCTCGGCTAACATGAAACGAGGTTAGATGTTTTGATTTTGTTCCTTGTTATGTGTTTCGGTACCTTACTATTTATTGTGTTTGATTAAATCTATTCAATGACACCCCAGAAAGGACTGTAGACTATAGAAGCACCGAGTAAAACTGATGTCGATTGTTTCCATAATCTGGAAGTGGAACGATTTTATTACAAATGAATGTTCGTACTTCCATACAAGAAAGATTTTATTCACAAATTAATAACCTATCTTTAGTGGTATCAAAAACAGTGGCTTCGCGACTACAATTCTAAATTTTATTTATTTAATATTTATAGGGTTATTAGATTGTCGTATTAAAATTTGGTTAAATAATTTTATCGTTTGGATAGTTAATTAAGTAAAAAGGATTAAATCTTAAAAGGTGTAAAACTTAATCACTATTGATTGTTATTAGCTAAAACAAATGATTCAAGTTTGTCTAAGGATTTATTTGGTAAATATGCCAGTTTTATTAATGTGGGACGGTGGTGGATATGTTTAATATAATTTTTAGGTTAAAATAAAGATTATAATAATTAAAACAAAATAAAAACAAAAAGAAAACTTAGTCATCATCTTCCTTATTTTCATTCTTCAATCGAAACCACCATAGCCAACCTAGGAGCTTTCGACCAAGTGGAAAATCTCTTGTATTGTATGTGTTTTAAGCTCATTTTAGTAATTTCTATGTTTTTGGGATCATTGCATGTGTTTTAACCTAGGGACTATTTTGTAAAACTATTAAATGTTTTGATATGTGCCACTGATGAATGTTTTATGCTCTTGAAGTTTAATGATATATTTATAAGCTTAGTAGTTGAATTGGACTAATTTGTAAAGTGATTTTGGATATTTTTAAGTTTAAGGACTCATTTGATAAAATAATAAAGTTACCATGAAATTCTTGAATTTTTTTTTATAATTATGGGCTTTATGAGAGCCATAGAGAATTCAGCTATCTTAGGTTGGGTTTAATTGCGATTAATGTGAAAGTTTCGGGTTTAGGGACTAAATTGAATAAAAGGTAAAAGTTTAGGGTAAAACTGTAAAGTGTTTATAAAGGGTCAAATACATGAATTTAAATATTTTAGGGTACTTGAATTGGTTAATTGAGGTAAATAATTATATTTAGATTAAGAAAAGGATCAATCGATTGAAAATCGTGGAAAATGAAAAGTTGTCGAGTAATTTTCGTCGAGGTGTCGATAGCTACTGTGTTTTGGTAAGTTTGTATTAAGTTTATCATGTTTGATAATGGTTTGAATTTAATTTATGTATGGGATCATATATATATGCATAGTTAATATGATTAATTGAAGTATATGGGATCATATATATATGCATAGTTAATATGATTAATTGAAGTAGTTTTGAGAGTGGAAACATAAGGGATTTAAATATAATGTATGACATTGTACATGATTGTACTGATATATGTTATTCTAAGAAATGTATGTGATCAAGTTGATCATGGTATAAAGTTATGAGCATGTAAAGATTAAGACATACAAGTTAAGCCTCGTGTGAACTTGATAAATAGTCAGGATACAAATGACATGTTATTAGGGTGTTCCAAGCACTAGGTGCGGTGATTTCAATTTCCAGGTACTATGTACAGATGGTGGATACCATACCGATGGTTGGAATCTAAAATTTGTTGTGGATTCTCGTCAGCTTAAGTGGGCAACATCGTGTAATGGTTAATGTCTCGACGATCAGCTCGTGTAAGCATTATGTCCCACGTATCCAAAATTAATTTGCTATAGTTCTCTAGGCAAAATAGTTAGTAGAAGAAATGGAAATGAAATCATATGACATGAAGAGCTATGTCTATGTCGGTTATGATTTAGTATGTGAACTTTGACGTCTTATGATTTTGATGATATTATATGTTCATGTGTAATCATTTGATTTGGTAGGAATTATGAAACAAGGCAAGGAAATGCTAAATCTATGTTATGTATGATTTGTAAATTTAAAATAGCATGTATGTAATGTTATGCTCTACGAACTTACTAAGCTTATTGTAAGCTTACCTTGTTTTGTTTTATTTCTTGTAGATTATCAGATTCGAGCTGTCGATTGGATTGTCTCTGGAGATCATACTATCTGTCAACTTTTTAAGTAGCTATTTATTTATTTTGGCCCTGTTATAAGTGGCATGTAAATAGGATTTTTGGTATGTATATGTTAATGAATACTTTGGTAATGTTTTGTACGATTTGAGTTGTAAATATTGTATTTGATTGTTTTGGTGACTAAATTGGTAATATACTATTTGATGTATATCTTGATACTTAGTTGTGGAATGGTTCTTATGTTTTAGGTAACCGATTGAACTTTGTTGGTTTTATGCTAGCAATTGAAATTTGGTATAAGGTGATTGTTTTGACATTGATTTCATGGTTTGAATGGTATGGATAATGCTTAAATGGTTTATGGTTAAATATTTGAATTGTGGAGCCAATGAGGGCATATTGGTTAGGCACTTAGGTTGCATGTTATTTGGTATATTTTGACATGTTTTGGTGTATTTTAGATAGGTATAATGGATGGAAAAAGTGTGGCCTGTGATTTAAGAAATTATAGGTGAAATGACTTGGTTTTGAAGGCATGTTTAGGTGCACACGGCTTGCCACATGGCCGTGTGCCACCCATGATTGCTTGACACGGCCATGTGGCCTGTTTGCTTTTGGTGCGGGTTTTTTCACATGGCTTCAAGCTGTTACATAGCCTAGCGACATAGATGTGTGACCTTGAATTACACGGCATCAAGTTATTACATGATTCAACCACACGACCATGTTTTTGGACCACACAATCTCAACCTTGCCAAATGGACTGACCATATGACTGTGTGACCCTTGTATTCACTTTTTACCTGAATTTTTGTAGAAGTTTCAAATTAGTCTAGATTTGTTCCTGGTTGATTAAATACTTTTGTATGCTTGATTAAGGCTTGGTTATGATTGATTATCATTGAATGACTGTAATTATATTATATTATGAATGATTTGATCATTCATATTGGTATAGTGTATAATATTGATGTTTTATAGTTGTAATACCTTATAGCTCGAGCACAGGGTGTTACAATTCCGCTTGGTATTAGATTAAACATTAGACAACCAATGAACAACATTTTTTTCCATTTTTTTTTGTGTGCAAAAACCATATGAGGGCTTATACAAAGTATATTAATGTAATCAATGAATTTGTTTTATTAACCAATCTGTTAAAAAAGATTACAAGTTTACAAACAAATATACTACACTCAGGGCACCAGATCCAACACATGCTCCCTAATTGTGACTTGTTGTGTAAGTCAGTGCAACTTAGCTCAAGCCTCATCCTCAATATATTATGGATAGAACTGTGCCTTGAATTCCTTTTAGAATTCCTCTCATGTCCCAATTGCAGGTCCATTATGTTTCTCATCTGTCGACCTATGACGCAACTATAAAAAGAGAAAAATCAGCGAAATACATGGCAATAGTATTTACCTTAGTAGCACCATCCATGATGCCTTTGGCCCGAAAGTATTACTCCATTCCTCACAAGAAGTTGTCCACATCGCTTATGGACCTTGTCCTCATAAATTCTTTTGACTTTGGCACATTCACCTTCTACTTTGGTGTCGCTGCCAACATTCCATTACCCAAAGCAGCTTTGCAATTAGTGATCTTCCCCTCGAGCTCCTCAATCTGTTCCTTCAAGGCAGTCACCGTGGCCTCAAGAGCATCAACCCTCACCATTAGCTTATCCACAATGGAATTGTGCAGCTCTTTCATTATTTCTACAGTTGTAATCAAAAGACCCCAACACAAATTCCCTGAACTACTCCTTCATTGAGTTCAGCCCATTAATGCGTCCCTCGACTACCTCAAGTATCTCCCTCATACCCTAGATGAACTCCTTGAGATTGACCACATGACTCCCCAAAGTTGACGTTTTGAGTGTCTAGCTTTCCTGACCCTCCCATTGGTCTCCATTAGCTCAGCTTGATTTTCTATTCCATTCGTCATCTCAACTGGCACATTTGAAACTTTAGCTTAGATACCAACTGTCATGAGGCTTGAACTTTAGCCTCGTAATCCGTGTAACCTTAAGCAATTTCTTGGGTTCAAATCTTCTTAAATTAGCCTAACTCTCGCAAAGTGAGAATTCTCGACATAATTTCTCTTTAGACACCAACAATAAAGCAAAAGTGACTCAAAACGAAAGAGCAACGAAATAATAGAAAAATCACAAGAAAGCAAAAGCTTGCCAAGTGTTTGCATAAATGCTCTCAATAGTATTCAATTACTATGAAAGATTACAACTGAGTATCCTGGGATGACTCCAGATGAGGGGGAATGCCTCTATTTATAGTTTAGCTCCCCCAAACCAACAGTACAGATTAAGTTACATCGACGGTCGAGATTAGAGCTTATCTACATTTGAGATTCTTAAGAGATTGACTCAATCCTTTAAGATTATAAAATCAAATTTTATTATGTTACATATCTTCTAAGATTAGTTTCCCTATTTACTGTGGTAGCCCTATATTTCCTTAAGTGTTTCACTTAGTGACCAAGGCTTCAAGTAGATGGGCTTCTCCACATGTTCCACGAATCAGGCCAATTCAAGTGGATTGAATAAGCCCCATTTCATCAATTGACATTGGAGGCTTTTTGCAAATTTTTCATGAGCTTTAATCTGTGGTTCGTGATACTTGCATGTTAAACAAATCCTTAACAAGCAACTCATCCAGACCATCAACAGGCAAAGACTTAACAAAAAAAGTTCAAATCATCAACAAGCTAAGGATCTTGAAAGACCATAATTGTTTGACTGACCCCAACCCACCGTCGAACTCCCTTGATTAAAATTCGCTTGGCCTGAAAGATACTTTTCCAACAGTAACTCAAATTATGCCCTTTTGTCGTATCAATAAAATTTCCTTACTTAAGGAAAATAATGAGCTTTAAGAATCTTACTCGACAGTGAATCTGATATTGTAAGTATACACAACCCTTGCTTACATAACATGGTAAGATTAAGACAAGGAAGCAGTTGAAATCCTATACCATTCAATTTTTTAGGAACACAGAACTTGCCTCACATTGCTCAATAAATCTTCCTATTAACACCTTTTGAACCCCACCAATAAGAGTTTATCATAATCTCCAACTCATTACACAACCTTAAAGGCAATAAAAACACACTCATTATATATGTGGGCCATGCTTGGGCAATTATCTTGATAATTATCTCATGTCCTACTTTACTAAGAAATTTACCCTTCCAATTGTCAAGCCACTTCTAAAGTCGCTCCCTACTAAAAGAAAAGATACTCCTCTTGTTTTTCCCTACTTACGAAGGCAATCCAAGGAATGATCAAGAGAGGAAGACACACCCAAATAAGATATAATAGTACTAATAATTGCACTATTTGCATCATGTGTGAACAAGATACTCGATTTTTAATAATTGATAGTTTGCCTTGAAGCTTTCTCATAGTCAGTCAGAAGAGATTAACCTTCAAATTCTCTACATAAGTTGCTTTAAAAAAAGAAGAAACTATCGTCATAAAAAAATAAATGAGAAACCTACGGTGCTTCTCAGCACACTGCAATGCCATGAATATCGCTAGATGCTTCTACTTGTTGAAACAAACTAGAGAGCCTTTTAGTGAAAATAATAAATAGAGATATGGCGAAAGTGAATCACCCTGTTTTAATGCATACTAAGGCCAAAAAGGATCAAGCAAATTCCCATTAAAGGAAACCTTATCCCAAATAGTTATCACACATAACATCAATAAATCAATCCAACGGTGAGCAAACCCCAACTTAGTAAGCATAAACTATAGAAAACTCCAATCTATATGATCATACGCTTTACTAATATCAACCTTAAATGCCACCTCTCCCACTTCCCATGTCCTTTAGCCTTCATAGAATGGATCATCTCAAAAGCAACCAAAACATTGTCAATTATAAGATGTCCTGGAACAAAAGCATATTATCTAAAAGATTTTATATTCAGAAAAACTACTTTCAATCTATTGACCAGGACCTTAGAAACAATCTTATAAAGCACATTGCACAAAGCTATAAGTATCAAGTTCTTCATTGCAATTGGGTTACAAACGTTAGGAAGAAATACCAAGATAGTATCATTCAATTTATCAGGATCATTATTCAACCATTGTTGACAATGTCGAACTACATCCTCCGCCATCAAGTGCTAACACTTCTGAAAGAAAGGCAAGTTAAAACCATCAGAACGCGATGCTTTATCAGGGTAAAAGTTTTCCTAGTTTTTCTTAAATTATTATACAACCCATTTTTTAGTGGTACAGAAAATGGCAGTTTCAGAACCCTATTTTTCAATGATTGAGTGAATAAATGTTATTTATTAATATTTATGAGTTCATTATAGTGCTATATTGATTTTTGGTCTGGTAATTTTTTTGAATGGCTATTAATTAAAGTACAAATATTAAATCGTAAAAACTTTAAAAGTTAATTGCTATAGATTTTTATTTGTTAAAAAGGCCTGAATAGTAATTAATTAAGGTTTAGACGAAAATTTACCCCTTATTTAAACAGGTGGATGATTTTGCTTGGTTTAAAGGAAAAAATTTGTTAAAATAAGGTTAAATTAATATTAAAAATATCTTAAAACATAAGAAAAAAATGGCATATTCATTTTTTTTTCATTGTTCCACAGTCCACTTACTTAAAGAGAGGAAAGAAGCCATTTTTGTAGCTCAAGCTCTCATCCTTGCATTTAAGTGTTTTTGAAGCTCATATTTTTTGTAAATTTTATGTTTTAAATCCCAGAAGCTTGATTTAGCTAACCCGGGTACTACTTCGTAAAAATTTTAATGGTTATAAAAGTTTTCATTCATGAGTTTTGAAGCTTATAGTGTTTAAATGTCAGCTTTTAAGCTTATAAATGAAAAAGAGACTAATTTGTAAAGTTTAAATGCTAGTTTTGCACATAGAGACAAAAATGAATAATTTTTTAAACTGTCATGATTTTTGGAAAAAATAGTGTAACACCCCAAAACTCACCCAGAAGTTTCTATCGAATTCTGGAGGCCACATTGGGCACTGGAATAACCGAAATAAAACACCGTTCAAAATTTCTTATTTTCTTTCGAAAACCATCAACTTTGTCACGTGTTTAATAAATTCAAAATTAATCTTATCTTTCGCTAACCAAAAATTTGTTTTATAATTTCCTAACTTAATTTAAAATCAAATTCACAATTGGATGCCAAATCGCTTAGGAGATTTGTAAACCAAAGTCTCAAAAAAATTTATGTAACTGCAGTAAAATTTGTTGCTTAACTTTCAACCAGAAAACCATAGGTCTTTACTTAAAAACCACGTGATTATTAAATAAAGTAGCCAATTAGTTAGCTATAACCCATGTGTAAACTCACATTTTAATTCAAAACCAAAACCCAAAACTTTACGAGACCAAAACTCAAAACCCATACCATAGTTCATATAACTTAATTACAACCCGATTGAAAATAATTTAGTGAAACTTATGAAAGTATTTATAGAACCAAACCAAAACATGTCACTCTGAGACCCTCAGCTTGCTGAGTTCAAAACCTAATCACGTCGGTTACCTGAAAGGGTAAAAACTAAAGGGTGAGCTAAAAAGCTCAGTGTGAGTCTTAAAACAAAAGTAATCAAGCAAACTCGTACAAAAACAAACAATGTAACCAAAGCAGTAACATAGTTGCTCAAACATACCATAGCCGAGATCAAAACATAATCAAATATCACATCAGAGTAGAGCATAAAAATGCTTTAACATTAACAAAAATACAAATCTTATTCCAATGCAAAATGACACAAGACCCCACCTATCTAGTCACTACACACCAACTCCATCATCCATCGCACGCCATTAAGGGTATACTAGACCCTTTCCAATATCTACAAACCATTACTTGGGTTATGGTGGACCCATCCAACCAAATCACACCTTAAAGTGGTTGTGTGACAGGGATACACGATTGTGTAGCTGAGAGACATGCCCATGTGGCTGAAATACACGACCGTGCAACTGAAAGACATGCCCGTATGATTGAGGTACACGCCTGTGTGACCAGACCGTGTAACTCTTTGACTCCATGTGACAAAATTCACAATTATGAAGCAGGGGAGACACAACAGTGTCTTAAGGAGTGTGAAATCTCCCCAGGCCATGTGCGATCGATAAAATCCATAACAAAGGTCTCACGACTGTGTGGCCAGTTCATGTGGCCCACCCCAGGCCATGTAACAAGGTAACTAACCTGATTTATAAAGCAACAAACGGCCATGTGGACCAGTCTGGTTGACCGTGTGATTCAAAAACCACCCTAAATACAGCTACAAATCCCAAAAAATAACACCAAAATCACCCCTAATTACTAGTGACTGAGAAACACACCTAAAAACATGATTTTGAACCCTAACAATCGACCGCTTCCTTTCTAATAAAAGAATTCAAACCTTAATTTCACAAATACACCAAAATCTATGAGAAAACTCAATCATAATGGAATAAAATAAAAAGAAAAGAATCGAAGCAGACATATTAAAACTCAACAACAATACTTACTCTTTTTCTACTTCCAATCCTAGTTAAGTGAATGAGCAAAAGAACAGACGAATCCACAAAAAGGGAAAAATCGACAATGGTATTTAAACAACGAAAGCAGCACGGTGTTACTAGACTTTGGAGTATCCCAACAATAGTACGAAAGATAAAATAAAGAGTTAAGAAAGAATCGACGAAAAAGAAAAAGTGGTGCAAAAGAGAACACAGTAGCCAAAAGGAGGAAAAATCTAAATTTGGGGAAGAATGAAAAAAAACAAACAAACGTGAGGAGAGTGGAGGAACGTGATAGGAGTTTTAAGGATTCCCTTTTTCAAAAATTAAAAAATAAAATAAAATAAATTTTTAACAAAATCCTTTCTTTTTTTTTAGAGTTGGAACCAAAAATTAACATCCTCTAAACACACAATGGGACTCGAACATGAGACCTTAGGGCAAGTTAACACCTTACCATTGAACCAGTAGGCTCATTTTGTTCTTAAAATGCAAAAACTAACTTAAAGGTCCATCCGAACCACTAACCCAACCAATAGACTTTAATTTTTCTAACCCCAATTTCGGGGTGTGACAACTCACCCCTCTAAAACACGCACCAGACCTCTTCCGAAACTCACTCAGATGGCACTTATTATAGAACCCACATACCGGAATATCCATGCCACTACTAGAACCACTCGCATTATTTTTCCCAACATGATGTTGTGGCCTGGCTCGTTTCATAGATCAAAAATTTAAGCTAGAAGGACTAGGGCCTCTATTATTCTGAACCTTACCCTCACACTCAATACACTTACTTGCATTTACCTCTTTAGTCCTCTTCAACAAAGTCTCGAAGACCTTCTCTAAAACTCCCAACACCGACTGAGTCAGCGAATCAACACCAGTCTTTGAATTACCGCCATCAATAGCTGGCATAACCATATCAACCTCTGCCTCTTGGGCAAACACACACCTTGGAGAAACTAAGGACTTATCTAAAGTCTCACTAGGCTGATCATCACAATTTAGCTAATTTTCAGATTCCATGATAACCTCGTGTCTAAAGTCTTAAAGTGTCAACAATTCCATAACAGAATAATTAAAGGTAATAATCTAAAACCTTACAATTCTAATCTTACAGTTTCAGAGTTTCTTACGGCCAGCACCGGAGTCTTAGACGCTTTGTTTGAAGAAACACAATTTTAAAACACTGTGGTATGTTTTTATCAAAACTCTTTTCAAATCCATGCATGCAGACACGTTAAAAAAAGTTCGAGTTTTTGTAAACCTGGCTCTGATACCACTAAATGTAATATTCCAAAACCCAGCCCAGAAGTTTCGACCGAATTCTAGAGGTCACATTAACCTCTAGAATGGCCCAAACAAAACACCATTCAAAATTTCTTATTTTCTTTCGAAAACCATCACCTTTGTCACGTGTTTAACTAAATTCAAAATTAATCTTATCTTTCGTTCACCAAACATTTGTTTTATCATTTCTTAAGTTAATTTAAAATTTAATTCACACTTGTATACCACTTCGTTTAGGAGATTTGTAAATCGAAGTCTCAAAAAAATCTACGTAACTGTAGTAAAATTTATTGTTTAACTTCCAACCAGAAAACCATAAGTCTTTACTTAAAAACCACATGATTATTCAAGAAAGTAGCCAATTGGTTAGTTACAACCCATGCATGAACTCACCATTTTAATTCAAAACCAAAAATCGAAACTTTACAAGACCAAAACTTGAAACCCATACCACAGTTCATATAACTTAATTACAACCTGACTAAAAATAGTTTATTGAAACTTATGAAAATCTTTATAGAACCAAACCAAAATGTGTCATTCCGAGACCCCTAGCTTAAAGTGGGGTTATGGTGAACCATCCAACCAAATCACACCTTAAAGTGGTCACGTGCCACTTGAAAGTTATGTAGTCAAGCTACTATCATAATTGTAGTTTTATCGTTATAATATAATAATAATGCAATTAAACTACCAAATCAAACTTCCTTCACTTCAAACTCAAACCCCAACCATAATACAAAGCGCATATGCAAAACTCTCAGTACATACGAATATAGGTCGAATTAGACTTACTCATATTCAAATGCTAGTATTCTACACATACTCATAATCAATTACAAATATATAAATTAATAAAATGCACAATTTTTGTTAATCACATCCACACATTTCATATAAACAGCTTATGCAAACAGTAAAATCAGATATTAAAAGTACATGTATAAAAAAAATTCAAGCGAAAGTACGTCCCGTAAGGACTTTCTACAAGTAATAACAGAGTCCTAAACACTCCTATTGAGGATTAAACATTCAACGGATCTCTAAAGGACTAAAACAAATCAAATAGTGAAACAGAAGTAAAAATTATAAAAACAGAACCATACGGTCATGTAGGAAGGTTCAGACCGTGTGACAGTGTACACGGTCGGGTAGCTGAGGGACACGCCCATGTGGCTAAAATGCACGACCGTATGACTAAAAGACACGCCCGTGTGATTGAGATACACAGCCGTGTGACCAAACCATGTAACTCTTTGACCTCTTGTGACAAAATTCACAATTATGAAGTAGGGGAGACACGACCATGTCTCAGGCCATGTGATAAGGAAATTAACCTAATTTCTAAAGCGGCACGCAGCCATGTGGACCGCCCATGTAGAGCTCACGCTTGTCTGGTTGCCCATGTGGTTTAAAAATCACCCTAAATCTTACTGAAAATCATGAAAAATAACACCAAAATCACCCCTAACTACTAGTGTTTTAGAAACACACCTAAAAAATAGATTCTGAAGCCCTAACAATCGATCGCTTCTTTTCTACTGTAGCAGCCCAATTTTAGTAAATTGAAACAGTGCTTCGGGACCGCAAATCTGATTCGAAAATAAAGTTTATTTTTATTTTATTATATGTTCTATATTATGATAGATATGCCATGTGAAAATTTTGATACAAAAATTTTATCGATTAAGCGTTTAATTACGAGAAGGACTAAATCGCATAAAATGCAAAAGTTGAATTCTTGTAGCTATAAGGATTAAATAGCTATGGAATTCAAAACTAGAGGTCCTTATATGGTAATTAGACCATAAAAGAAAAGTATGTAGATTTTTTTGGTGACTCATCCATGGAAAAATTAGAAAAATGTAGGGACTAAATTGAAAATTATAAAAATTAAATATGATAATTAATTAAAAAGAAATTATCATCTTATTTTCATGTATTCTTCCCTAAAATTTCTAGGGACACCCTAGAGAGAGGGAGAACTTTTCAAGCTTAAAAAGGTATGAAATCAAGTCCCGTTTTTAGTAATTTTTATATTTTTGGAATCGAGATATTCTAATCTATCTATTTGGGGGATTAATTTGAAAAGTTATCAAGGTATGAAATTTGGGTCATGGATGAGTATGCTGAAAATTTGAAATTTATGGTAGAAAATGAAAGGTTGTTGATAGATAAACAACTTTTACAAAGTGATTTTTGATGAAAACATGATTTAGGGACTAAAATGTAAAGTTGTGAAATTTGATGAAAAATTCTGAATTTTTATGAATACATGTGCTATAAATTTTGTAATGGGATTTTGATTAAGCTTGGAAAAGAGAGTAAATTGCACAAGTTTCATTTTCCAAGCCTAGGGACGAAATTAGAATTTATGGAAAAGTTAGGGACAAAATGGTAATTTTTCCTAGTACGTAAATTGATCCAAATGAGTATGAAAT
This sequence comes from Gossypium anomalum, assembly GCA_025698475.1. Classification (NCBI taxonomy): domain Eukaryota; kingdom Viridiplantae; phylum Streptophyta; class Magnoliopsida; order Malvales; family Malvaceae; genus Gossypium; species Gossypium anomalum. The sequence continues at coordinate 50,407,189 of CM046967.1, read as the reverse complement.
TTGAGAAATTGATGATTAAAGCTATTTATATAGATTCGAACAACTTACATTCGAGTTTAGATTGAGGAAAAGAAATGGTTTCGGATTAGTAGATTACTTACGCGAACAAATGTCGAGGTAAGTTCGTGAAACTTAATCGAGCATGTAATTATGTTAAATTAAATGTTGTGATTGTATGAAATGTGATTTTCATTTATGTGATTTACTTGGATGTTACAATATGAGAAGTTAATATGTGCTTGAAAATAGAGAAAAAGGGTTATGTCTCGATTGAATATTGAATTCTGATGAATATATGTGCTTTTTCGAAATGAATGAGGTCCTACATTTGTTACTGTCAGGATTTAGCTCAGACGAGTAATCCTATTGACCTCATTATGGAAAGGATTTAGCCCGAACGATAATCCTGATATAATACCTCTCGAGCATATGTTGCAATTAGGATTTTAGCCTGGATTGGTAATCCTAATTGAACTCTACCAAGCATACATTATATAAAGGATTTAGCTTGGATTGGTAATCCTGTTAGATGATATGTGACTCGAGATTGTGTTCCTTGATTAAGTTCCCTAAGGGGTACTATTGAAAAAGGATTGATAGGTTATTGAATCATACACCTCGAGTGTACCACTTGAGTATCAATCAGAATTCTAATGATTCAACGGACACAAAACTTCTTGGCATGGTAAGAGAATCATGGAATGAAACGAATGATGTCTTGAAGGAAAATAGTATGAAGAGCTCATCTGTAACGCCCCATACACTCATTCCACATCGAAACAGTGTACGAGGTATTACCAGAACATAACACATACCATTAAATAAAACCAAAACAAAAATATGGCATCCAATTGAATCATGAAACATTATAACATATGTCTTTAACAATATTAGCCAACTTCAATGGCTTTGTACAAAATACTCGATCACATACTGTAGCCAATATTTTTAGCCTAGGCAATTATGACACGTAACAAAATAACTAAGCCTAGTATACATGCCATAATTCAAAATGTTTAGTTCAAATACCCAAAAATATTGATAGTGTAGGCAGATCTTCAACGATCCTTGACTCCTGTGCAAGCTGGACGACACTATAAGACAAAAGAGAGAAAAGAAAGTAAGCTTATAGCTTAGTAAGCAAGTATATAAATAATGAATAAAGAATTTAATATGATTACATAATAACTCAAGTGTATCTACTTTTAATTTCACTATTTACTCCACTTTGGTCAAGTTGTCTCTCCTGCGTCATGTTCACTAAATAAATCATAACTCGAGTTACGAAACTCTAAATCCAATCTCGTAAATTTTTCTTGAAACTAGACTCATATATCTACTTACTAATTTTTTCTAGAATTTTTGGTCAAGACAATTTGTACAGTTTATTAGTTAAAGTCTCCCCTATTTTAGGGTTCGGCCACTCTGACCCTTGTATATTATGATTCACATATCTCTCTATTCAGAGTTTCAATGACTATCCCGTTTGTTTCTTACAAAACTAGACTCAATAAAGATTTCATAAATGTAAGATACAACTCGTAATTGTTTCTTTACAATTTATGGTAAAATTTTAAAGTCTGAACAGGGGATCATGCAGTCATTCTGAACAGGTCTCACAAAAATATAGATTTCTCAAAATATAAGATTCCTTTACTTGCTCTGTTTCTTTTACATGAAAATAGACTTATTAAGATTTAAATTAATATCTCATTCAGCCTCTAATTAAATTCCCATTATTTTTGGTGATTTTTCAAATTTACGACACTACGTCTGTCCAAAATAGTATTATTGCTAATTCACTCTTTCACACTTTCTTTATATTAATCTCATTTTAACATGCATATCACAATTCATTTTCACCACATTTCATACATTACAAGTATAGGTCTATGATTATAATGTCACCATAAAGCCATCCCGTTGAACAATTCGGATCAATTCCCAATACTTGATGGTTTCAGCACACAGCTCCACCATCATATTTCATATATTTCGACTCTCTTGTACACATGGTGAACACTTAGTACCACCCATGTGACCTAGCCAATTTATCTCGTAGCTCTCTTGTCTACATGGTGTCCTTCACTTGGAATCATTCATGCGACCTAGCTACATTTATCTCTCCCGTAGCTCTCTTATCTACATGGGATACTTCCCGTATCACACATGTGACTTAGCTACTACATAGTATCGTGTAGCTTTCTTGTACACATGAAGTGCACTCGGCATCATACATGTGACCTAGCTACACTCTATCTATATTATTCAATCTTTCCGAATGTTCAACCGGGATTTATCTCTCTATTACTTATTTCCATTCTTCCAATAGTCAATTTATGCTTCAAAATTGGCTAAAATATATATATAATAGGCTGAAATATAAAAATGTAAATGAAGTTAATGTATTATTTACATACAAACTTACCTCGGTGCAAAATATGGAAATTTGGCAATTTAATCCAAAACCTTTTCCTTCCCCCGTTCGAGATCGATTCCACACCTTTCTTGATCTATAATAACACATTTAGCTTATTTAACACTCATACTATTTATTTCAATCCAAAAATCACATTATGGAAAAATTATATTTTTGCCCCTTAACTTTTACAAAATTATGTTTTTGCCCCTAGGATCGGAAATTTAATTTCAGCCCTTATTCTTATGTTTTATGACATACTGATCATTTTTATCTTCTATGGCAACATCAAATTCTCACTCTAACACATAGTTATGAACAACATGAATTTTTACCGATTATGCCGTTTTGCTCGTTTCGCTAAAAATCACTTAGAAAAGATCGTTCTCCTAACATCAAACATTTATATTCTACCATCAAACATCAAAATACATGCATATCATTTATGGGTAAATTTTTAAAAATAATTCCTAACTCGAAATAATGGTAGAAATAGGTAGACCGAGTTACGAGGATTTCAAAAATGTAAAGAACATTAAAAACAAGACTTGAATGCACTTACTATTGAGCTTGAAAGCTTGGGAAAAACCCTAGCTATGGAGAACATGCAAATTTCGGCCAAGCTTAATGAAGATGAACACATTGTTGTGTTATTTTTCCCATTTTATTTCATTTTATATACAAAAGACCAAAATGCCCTTGCTACTAAACTTTCTAAAAATTCCATCCATGTCCTAATTTTTGTCCATATAAAAGATAATTGTCTAATTGCCATTTAAGAACCTCTACTTAAAACCCCCATTTCAATCTAGTACTTTATGAATTAGACACACTCATTTTTCACCTATTTCAATTTAGTCCTAAACGTCAAATTAAACATCCAATCGATAAAATTTCGCAACGAAATTTTCACACAATTATGAAATCATAATATAAACGCTAAAACTTAATCATAATAATAATTTTTTAATTTTTTTAATTTTTTTTTAAAAATCTCAGATTCGTGGTTTCGAAACCACTGTTACATTTTGACCCTAAATCAGGCTGTTACAACTCTCCCCCTCTTTAGGGATTTTCGTCCCTGAAAATCTTACCGGTAAAGAGATTTGGGTACTGTTTCTCATGGCTTCCTCCAGTTCCCACGTAGCTTCTTCTACTCCATGTCTTTTCCATAACACTTTTACTAAAGATATACTTTTCTTTCTCAACTGTTTTACTTCTCGAGCCAAAATCTTAATCGGTTCCTCATCATAGGTCAAGTCCGATCGAATCTCAATTTCTGTTGGAGAAATCACATGGGAAGGATCAGAATGATAACGTCGCAACATTGATACATGAAACACATTATGAATTCTTTCTAACTTTGTCGGTAAGGCCAACCGATATGCCACTGGTCCAATCCTCTCAGTAATCTCGTACGGCCCAATAAAATGCAGACTCAACTTGCGTTTCCAGCCAAATCTTAGAATCTTTTTTCATGGTGATACCTTCAAGAACACTTTATCACCCACCTGAAATTCAATCTCTTTTCTTTTTAAATCTGCATATGACTTTTGTTGATTTGAAGCAGCTTTCAGGCAATCACGAATTACTTTTACTTTCTCTTCGGTTTCTTTAACTAGATCAACCCCATGAATCTGTTTCTCACTAAGTTCAGCCCAATATAAAGGAGTTCGACACTTGTGACCATACAAGGCTTAAATGACGGTGCCATCTGTATACTTGACTGAAAACTATTATTGTAGGCAAATTCAACCAAAGATAGATATTTCTTCCAACTGCCTTCAAATTCTAAAACACAGCATCTAAGCATATCTTCGAGTACCTGGATTACTCTTCCTGAATGACCATCTGTTTGTGGATGAAATGCCGTACTAATGTTCAATTTTGTGCCCAAAGCTTCTTGTAACTTTTTCCAGAATCTCGAGGTAAATCTCGGGTCTCTATCTGATATTATAGACATAGGTACCCCGTGCAACCTCACAATTTCAGCAATATATAATTCAGCTAATTTATCAAGTGAGTAATCGGTACCTACCGGTATAAAGTGAGCCGACTTTGTTAACTTATCAACCACTACCCAGATAGCATCCTTCTTTTTAGGAGTCAGAGGCAACCCAGTTACAAAATCCATGGTAATCCTATCCGATTTCCTTTCAGGCACCATTATCGGTTGGAGTAATCCTGAAGGCACCTGATGCTCAGCTTTTACTTGTTGACAGATCAAACACGTGGTTACAAATTTAGAAATGTCCCTTTTCATGCCTGGCCACCAATATAACTTCTTTAAATCATTATACATTTTTGTGCTACCAGGGTGAACTGACAAACAGCCATTATGTGCCTCATGTAGTATCTTCTGAATCAATTCATCATTTTTTGGTGCACAAATCCTATCTCAAAACATCAAACAGTCATCTGGTCCAACTCAGAAATCTGAGTCGTAACCCGATTCGCACTGAGTTCTCTTGGTTCGCAACTCACTATCATTCTTTTGAGCATCACAAATTAGCTGGAGAAATAACGGTTTAACCCTCATCTCTGCCAAGATTGATATATCATCAGACAATGCTAACCTCGTATTCATGGCTTTCAAAGTAAAAAGAGATTTCCTGCTCAAGGCGTCAACAACTACATTCACTTTTCCCGGATGATAATCAATCACTAGCTCATAATCCTTCAATAATTCAAGCCATCTCCGTTGTTGCAGATTCAAATCCTTTTGATTCATCAAATACTTCAAACTTTTGTGATCAGTAAAAATTTGACATTTTTCACCATACAAAAATAATGTCGCCAGATCTTCAAGGCAAAGACAATAGCGGCCAATTCCAAATCATGTGTAGGATAGTTTTTCTCGTGCGGTTTTAACTGTCTCGAGGCATAAGCTACCACTTTACCCTCTTGCATTAGTACACATCCAAGGCCTGTCAATGATGCATCATTATAAATTACGAACTCCTTCCCGGGCTCAGGCTGTACTAAAATTGGTGCTTCAATCAACCGTGCTTTCAGCTTTTCAAAACTCTGCTGACATTTATCAGTCCATTCAAACTTAACATTTTTTTGTAACAACTTAGTCATAAGAAAGGCAATCATCGAAAATCCCTTAACAAAACGTCTATAATACCCGGCTAAGCCTAAAAAGCTTCTAACCTCAGATACATTCTTTGGCGGTTTCCAATCAACGATCGCGAAAATTTTGCTCGGATCCACCCGAATACCATCACCTGAGACTATATGTCCCAAAAATCTGACTTTACGAAGCCAAAACTCACTTTTGCTAAACTTAGCAAACAATTTCTTTTCTCTTAAGATCTGCAATATGGTTCTTAAGTGTTCGGCGTACTCAGTCTCGAGAATAGATTAGGATGTCATCTATAAACACTACCACAAACTTATCCAAATATGGTCGAAAAATTCGGTTCATCAAGTCCATAAATATAGCTGGAGCATTTGTTAAGTTGAAAGGCATCACAAGGAACTCATAATGTCCATACCTTGTCCGAAAGGCGGTTTTCGGCACATCCGACTCCTTAACTCTCAACTGGTAGTAACCGGACCTCAAATCGATCTTTGAAAACACTGTTGCCCCCTTCAACTGATCGAATAAATCGTCAATCCTCGGTAACGGGTACTTGTTCTTTATAGTCACCTTATTGAGCTGACGGTAATCAATGCAAAGCCTCATTGAGCCATCTTTCTTCTTTACGAACAATACAGGAGCACCCCAGGGGGAGAAACTCGGTCTCACAAACCCCTTGTCTGTTAACTCTTGCAACTGAGCCTTCAATTCTCTTAATTTGGTCGGAGCCATTCTATATGGAGCAATCGAGATCGGTGTAGTCCCCGACAACAAATCAATGGCAAACTCTATCTCTTTGTTCAGAGGCAACCCAGGTAATTCCTCTGGAAACACATCTGGAAATTCACAGACTATCGACACTGCTTCAAGCTTCAATTCAGACATTTTAGTATTCATTACATAGGCAAGATAAGCTTCTCACCCTTTTCTTATGTATTTCTGTGCAGACATGCGCGAAATCACCATTTTCACATTTCAACTCTAATGTTTTCTGTTTACAATTTACCTTGGCATCATACAATGTCAACCAATCCATTCCCAAAATAACATCAAACTCATCAAATGGTAACAACATCAAATTAGCCGGAAAGCAGTGACCTTGAATCATTAATGGGCAATTCTTGCAAACCTTATCAACTAGCACATATTGGCCAAAGGGGTTCGACACTTTAATCGCATACTCAGTAAACTCAATAGGAAACTTCTTATTAGACACTAAATTCACACAAATATAGGAATGAGTAGACCCGGGATCAATCAATGTAACAACAATAGTATCATAAAGAAAAAATGTACCAGTGATCACATCGGAAGATGATGCATCCTCTCAGGCACGTATGGTATAAGCTCTAGCAGGCGCTCTAGCCTCTGATGTCGCCGTTGAATCTTTCATTACACTTTTACTGCTAGCTCCACTTCTGGTATTTCTCGGTGGTCTGCCTCTGCTAGCGGTAGTACTCTGTCTAGCACTCTGAAATTTTTCTTCTTTAACTTTCTCTGGACAGTCCCTAATAAAATGCTCGCGAGAACCGCACCTGAAACAAGCTCGCTCGTTTCCCCAACACTCACCATAATGTTGCCTGCCACATTGTTGACATTCGGACTTTCTAGATCGCACATTACCCACGCTTGCCACTGAAGTAGCTTGAGCTTTAGACCCTGAATATGCCCTACTACGATCTCTGTGTGAATCCCCAGCTAAAACTGTCATTCGAGGGTTTGTCTCTTTGGACCTCTTTGATTGAGATTGAAATGACTTGCTTATCGGCCTCTTTCTGGCATCTCGAGCCTCAATAGCAGCTTTTCTTCTTTCTTTGTTCAATTCTTCGGCTTTAAGAGCTCAATCAACCAATATTACAAATTCTTTCAGCTCCAAAATTCCCACAAGCACTTTAATGTCCTCATTTAGCCCATCCTCAAACCTTTTGCACATAATGGCCTCGGTAGACACACATTCCTGGGCATACTTGCTAAGTCTTACAAATTCGCGTTCATACTCTGCCACAGACATCTTGCCCTGCTTCAATTCGAGGAACTCCTTCCGTTTTTGATCAATAAATCGCTGACTTATGTATTTCTTTCTGAATTCTTCCTGGAAGAAATCCCAAGTAACCCTTTCTTTTGGCACCACTGCTACCAAAGTCTTCCACCAGTGGTAGGCTGAATCTCTCAAAAGTGATACAGCACACTTTAAGCACTCCTCGGGTGTACATGAGAGCTCATCAAATACACGGATAGAATTTTCAAGCCAGAATTTCACTTTCTCGGGATCATCATCGATCTTTGCTCTAAACTCTTCGGCCCCTTGTTTTTGAATCTTATCAATCGGAGGCTTGTTCATTCTTACCAAATTTACGCCTTGAGCAGCTACATGAACCGTCTGAGGTATGGGAGGGGGTAGAGGAGGTTGAGCATTTGGGTTTGCTCGAATGAACTCAGTATACCAATTGTTCATCATTTGGAGAAAGGCATCTCGAGCCTCATCTCCCTGTCTCAATGTCTCAGGTCTACTTTCTACAGGCGCGGTCCCTTGTGCGGGAGCTGGTGCATTACTAGCAGCATCATCAACCGCAGTTCCATCGGGATCTATTACTATATTAAAACAAAACACAGTTTAAATTAATCAGGAGTCACCACACTATCATAATATATTTATGGCATGTATAGCTAGACTTTTACACGCACCATATTAGTCCGAGAACCGACTAAACCTTGGCTCTGATACCACTAAATATAACGCCCCATACATGCATTCCACACCGAAATGGTGTACGAGGTATTACCAGAACATAACACATACCATTAAATAAAACCGAAACAAAAATATGGCATCCAATTGAATCATGAAACATTATAACATATGCCTTTAACAATATTAGCCAACTTCAATGGCTTTGTACAAAATACTCAATCACCTACTGTAGCCAATATTTTTAGCCTAGGCAATTATGACACGTAAAAAAATAACTGAGCCTACTATACATGCCATAATTCAAAATGTTTAGTTCAAATACTCAAAAATATTAATAGTGTAGGCAGATCTTCAATGATCCTTGACTCCTGTGCAACCTGGACGACACTGTAAGACAAAAGAGAGAAAAAAAAGTAAGCTTATAGCTTAGTAAGCAAGTATATAAATAATGAATAAAGAATTTAATATGATTACATAATAACTCAAGTGTATCTACTTTTAATTTCACTATTTACTCCACTTTGGTCAAGCTGTCTCTCCTGCGTCATGTTCAATAAATAAATCATCACTTGAGTTACGAAACTCTAAATCCAATTCAGTAAATTTTTCATGAAACTAGACTCATATATCTAATTACTAATTTTTTTCTAGAATTTTTGGTCAAGAAAATTAGTACAGTTTATTAGTTAAATTCTCCCCTATTTTAGGGTTTGACCACTCTGACCCCTGTATATTTCGATTCACATATCTCTCTATTCAGAGTTTCAATGACTATGCCGTTTCTTTTTTATACAACTAGACTCAATAATGATTTTATAAATGTAAGATACAACTCCTAATTGTTTCTTTACAATTTATGGTAAAATTTTAAAGTCTGAACAGGGGATCATGCAGTCATTCTGAACAGGTCTCACGAAAATATAAATTTCTCAAAATATAAGATTTCTTCACTTGCTATGTTTCTTTTACATGAAAATAGACTTATTAAGATTTAAATTAATATCTCATTCAGCCTCTAATTAAATTCCCATTATTTTTGGTGATTTTTCAAATTCACAACACTGCGTCTGTCCAAAACAGTATTATTGCTAATTCACTCTTTCACACTTTCTTAATATTAATCTCATTTTAACATGCATATCACAATTCATTTTCACCACATTTCATACATTACAAGTATAGGTCCATGATTACAATGTCACCATAAAGCCATCCCGTTGAACAATTCGGATAAATTCCCGATACTTGATGGTTTCAGCATACAGCTCCACCATCATATTTCATATATTTCGGCTCTCTTGTACACATGGTGAACACTTAGTACCACCCAGGTGACCTAGCCAATTTATCTCGTAGCTCTCTTGTCTATATGGTGTCCTTCACTTGGAATCACACATGCGACCTAGCTACATTTATCTCTCCCGTAGCTCTCTTGTCTACATGGGATACTTCCCGTATCACACATGTGACCTAGCTACTACATAGTATCGCGTAGCTTTCTTGTACACATGAAGTGCACTCGGCATCATACATGTGACCTAGCTAAACTCCATCTATATTATTCAATCTTTCTGAATGTTCAACCGGGATTTCTCTCTCTATTACTTATTTCCATTCTTCCAATAGTTAATTTATGCTTCAAAATCGACTAAAATATATATATAATAGGCTGAAATATAAAAATGTAAATGAAGTTAATGTATTATTTACATACAAACTTACCTCGGTGCAAAATATGGAAATTTTGCAATTTAATCCAAAACGTTTTCCTTCCCCTGTTCGAGACTGATTCCATGCCTTTCTTGATCTATAACAACACATTTAGCTTATTTAACACTCATATTATTTATTTCAATCCAAAAGTCACATTATGGAAAAATTACATTTTTGCCCCCTAACTTTTACGAAATTATGATTTTGCCCCTAGGCTCAAAAATTTAATTTCAGCCCTTATTCTTATGTTTAATGACATGATGATAATTTTTATCTTCTATGGCAACATCAAATACTCACTCTAACACATAGTTATGAACAATAGGTATTTTTACCGATTATGCAGTTTTGCTCGTTTTCGCTAAAAATCAATTAGAAAAGATCGTTCTCCTAACTTCAAACATTCATATTCTACCATCAAACATCAAAATACATGCATATCATTCATGGGTAAATTTTTAAACATAAATCCTAACTCGAAATAATGGTAGAAATAGGTAGACCGAGTTACGAGGATTTCAAAAATGTAAAGAACATTAAAAACGAGACTTGAATGCACTTACTATTGAGCTTGAAAGCTTGGGAAAAACCCTAGCTATGGAGAACATGCAAATTTCGGCCAAGCTTAATGAAGATGAACACATTTTTGTGTTATTTTTCCCATTTTATTTCATTTTATATACAAATGACCAAAATGCCCTTACTACTAAACTTTCTAAAAACTCCATCCATGCCCTAATTTTTGTCCATATAAAAGATAATGGTCTAATTTCCATTTAAGAACCTTTACTTAAAACCCCCATTTCAATCTAGTACTTTATGAATTAGACATATTCATTTTTCACCTATTTCAATTTAGTCCTAAACGTCAAATTAAACATCCAATCGATAAAATTTCGCAACGAAATTTTCACACGATTATGAAATCATAATATAAACGCTAAAACTTAATCATAATAATAATTTTTTAATTTTTTAATTTTTTTTAAAAAATCTCAGATTCATGGTTTCGAAACCACTGTTCTGTTTTGACCCTAAATCGGGCTGTTACATCATCTATCATTACTTGATGTATATGAAGATTTTGTGACAATATGTTTGATTGAATGTATGTGTTTAGGCAATTATGCCAAATGGATGGAAAACCTGATATTGTATGCTTAGATTAAATGAACGAGATTGGTAAGTTTAGTTTCCGTTATACGAACTTACTAAGCATGTAATGCTTACTCCATTTTATTTTGCCCTGTTTTATAGTGCTCGAAAGCTCACGAAGGTTGGAGATCATTGGAGCATCGTCACCCTATCTACTAGCTATTTTGGGTATTTATAGTAGCATCATTTTGGTATAATGGCATGTATAGGACAACTTGGTCTTTAGTGGCTTGATAATGATGTTTGTAATCTAGCCATTGGAATGACTAGTAATAGTTGTGTTGATATACTTGTAATGTCATGGTATGGTAGCTATATATATATATATGTTAACCAGTTGATCAAATCATGTTTAACACATGGATTGAACCAAGATAAGATTGTAAACATGTATGCATGCAATGATATGCCATGTTGAATGATGAAAATTACTTAATTTGAATGCTTGAATTGGTTGGAATGTGTTTGGTATGTTTTAGCGCAGGAAAATGGTAAATTTGGGTGATAAATGAGGCTAGGAAATGGCTTTATTTTGTCCACACGGGCAGACACACGGGCATGTGTCTAGACCGTGTATGGCACACGGCCTAGTACATGGGCGTGCTGTTAGGTCATGTGTCCCCTACTGTAACAACCCGTTTTTGGGTCAAATCAAAATAGTGGTTTCGGGACCACAGATTTAAAGTAGAAATATTTATTTTATTACTATTTTAAGGTCTACAGCATGATAGAATAATTGTGTGAAAATTTCGTTAAGAAATTTTATTGATTGAGTGCTCAATTTAGCTAAAAGGACTAAATTGCAATAGGTGCCAAACTTGAGTTCCCTCAGCTAAAGGTGTTTAATTGTTATGAATTTTTAAATTAGAGGTCCTTAAATGGTAATTACACCATTATACTTTAGGATGGGCAAAAATGGACGTGATTAGATGAAATTTTAAAGTTATGCATTAAGGGTAAATTGGTAATTTGGTAAATAAAGACAAATTAACCTAATAAAAGTGTCCATCTTCTCAATTTAGTCCCCCTAGCCGAATTTCATAAGGGAGCCATACGAGGGTTTTGGCTAAGCTTTCAAGCTTGATTGTAAGTCCATTCTTGACCCGTTTTTAATGATTTCTATATTTTTAAGATAGTTGTAACTTGATCTAGCTATTTCAAGGACTAATTTGGAAGAAAGTTAAAGCTTAAAATTTTACCGATGTTGGATTTGCTTGTATTTTGATGTTTGGTGGTAGAAAATGCATGTTTGTTGTTAGTTAAACAAAATTTGTAAACTGATTTTCGATAAAAATGTCAAATAGGGACTTATTTGCAAAATGTTATAAAATGTGTAGAAAAGTGTGAATAAATGAAAATTTTGGGCTATTATGAGTACAATAAATATTCGGCTAGGCTTGGGTTGTGATGAAATTGAAAGAAAATCATTTTACGAGCCTAGGGACTAAATCGTAAAATGTTTAAATGTTAGGGGCAAAAATGTAATTTTTGCCATAATATGATTTTGGACTGAATTGAATAATGTGATGATTAAATAAGTTAAATCTGACATTATAGATCAAGAAAAATGAAGTTCGGATCTAGATCGGGGGAAAAATAAAATAATTGATGAATAGATTCCTTTTGCCGTTTTGCATCCGAGGTAAGTTTGTATGTAAATAAGCTTTATTATAATTGTATTTTAAATGCTTTAATTTTGTATGAATTGTGTAAACGACTCTATGGACACATTTGACGATGTTCTGGCAAGCGAGAAATCCTAATCGAACCTTAGGAATAGATTAGGATACAAGTGACATGTCACTAGGGTATTATGTTATGTGATCTGGGTGTTGGTACTGTACGTCCTACCGGTGGCTGAGGATACCGGCATATGTTACGGTTACTTAGCAGCTTGTGTGAGCAGCATCGTGTAGCCACGTCTTGACTGATAGGTTGTGTGAGTAGGCCTGTCGATGGCTCTAAAGCGAGCATATATGTGTTATGAGATAGAGGTAGCAATGGCTACATATGTAGCACCTTGTATGCAAGATTTCCCGAGTATTCGATATTATTCTTTTGACTAGTTTATTGGGCATGTCAAAGATGAGAATAAGTATGAAATTATTTCGAGATGGTACATGTATGTACATAAAGCTTACGATTATCAAATTCGTGAAATGATGAATTCAAGGTAAGTTTGTGATGGAATGACTTATGGTTCTGAGATTATGGTAAATTGCATCGTCTTATATTATATTACTTGAATGTTAAATGTATGGTAAAATTTTCTTATTTCTTTCATACGAGCTTACTAAGCTATATAGCTTACTCCGTTTTATTTTCCCATGTTTTATAGTGTTACCAAGCTAGCTCGGATTGGAGATCGTCGGATATCGTATCACACTATCAAACTGTCATTTTGGGTATCGATGAATTTAAACATTTCAAGCATATGGCATGTATAAGGACTTGGTCATTTTGTTAAATGTGTCATCATGATTTTGACCAAATGTATTGGTTTGTAATAGTCAGAGGCTTGATTTGGTATTTGGCCATGTAATTGGCTCATTTTGGTTAAATTGATTGTAAGCTTATATACATATATACATATATGCATGTATGTGCCAATACCCTTGATGATGTGGTTTATATTGATTTGCTAAATGTTGATTATGGCTAAATGACTTGTTGTGAAATGGATGAGCTTGGTTTATTGATATGTCGGATTATTTTGATAAGTTAATGCAAATTGAAAGTAGTTTTAGTTGTGTTTTGAATGTAAAACTGGTATGTTTGATTTGGCATAATGAAATGTAATAAACATGATAGATGATGGTCTTGTATTGACATGTGTTGGTCATGATTGTAGATTTTTTGGTTGCCTAAGTATATCATGATTTATGCCTTTGAATTTGTGTATGTGTATGTGTAAATGAGGGTGACAAATGGCTTGGTAAATATCATTTATTTTGTTCACACGGGTAGACACACGGGCGTGTGTCTAGGTCGTATGTGACACATGACTTGTTCCATAGGCATGTGTTTTGGCCGTGTGTCCTCTACACCTTAATTTTGAAAAATAGAAAGCTCAGATTGAGCACACGGGGAAAGACACGGGCGTGTGTGTCAGTCGTGTGAGGGACACGACCCCGGACATGGGCGTGTATCCTAGCTGTGTGAAGTCTGCACCTATTTTATGAAAATTAATTAACCACACGGCCTATCACACGAGCTTGTGGCTTGACCGTGTGACTTCAATTTATTCATGCCTTGCAAAACAGAGAGTTACACGGGTTAAGGACATGGGCATGTGTGACCAAACGGCTTGCCCACACGGGCGTGTGACACCTATTTATAGCAAAAAGTTTCTAATTTTTATAAAAAATTCCCTGAGTTATCCGTCTAGTCCCAAACCACTTCCAAAGCATGTTTTGGGCATCTTAGGCTCGTATTAGGGACTTTATGATTGAATACAAATGGTTTTAATTTGAATGTAAATTTATGACTCGATTTGTATGTTTACTTGTGATGTAAGTCCGGTGATGCTCGTATCCTGTTTTGATGTTGAATACGGGTAAGGGGTGTTACATTTAGTGGTATTAGGGCTACGATTTAGTCGATTCTCGGACTAACGTAGCATGTGTGAGAGTCTAGCTATACATGCCATATATAAATTGTGATAGTGTGATGACTCTTGACAATTTAAATTGTATTTTCGTATAGTAAATGGATCCCAACTGAGAGGTAGCTAATGACGTTGAAAGTAATGCGACTAGTAACGGTTAGTCAGAGAGGAGAAGCTTGAGAAGCCTTCTTCCAAAGGATGAATAAGTGGTTTGCCGAGTTTGTTCGAACAAATCCGGCTGCCCAACATCCTCTACCCCTACCTAACCCCCAACCGGTTCCCGTAGCTCTCTAAGGTGTGGAATTGTTAAGATTGAACAAGCCTCCAGTTGATAAGATTCAAAAACAAGGGGCTAAAGAATTTAGAGCCAATATTGACGATGATCCCAAGAGAGCAGAGTTTTGGCTTGGGAACTCTATCATGGTATTTGATGAGCTTTCTTGCACACCGGATGAGTGCTTGAAATGTGTTAATCACTTCTGAGGGACTCGGCATATCAGTGGTGGAATACTCTTGTATTTGTGGTACCGAGAGAAAAAGTTACCTAGAAATTCTTTCAGTTGGAGTTCAGAAAGAAATATATCAGTCAACGGTTCATTGATTAGAAACGTAAAGAGTTTTTAAAGTTGAAACAGGGCCGTATGTCTGTGACTGAATATGAGCGAGAGTTTGTTAGTGTGACAGCCCTAATTTGACCCTAATCGGGAAGTGGTTTCGGGACCACAGAACCGAGCTATAAAAAAAATAATAATTATAAGCTATATTTCATGTTTATGAAGTGATTAAATACAAGTGTGAAAGTTTCAAGCTTTAATTTGGTCATTTGCATTGAATTTGTTCAATAGGACTTAGGTGTAACACTTTTGAAATGTGATAGGTTAATCTATAAGGACCTAATAGTGCATAATGTCAAAAGGGTGTATTTGCATGTCAAATTAACCAAACCTTGGATAGTGGCCGGCCATGTCATGAATTAAATCACATAATAATTATTTGTTAATTATATGTTAGTGTTAAAAATAATAATAATAAAGTAAAAGATGGAAGATAATAATAGAATAATGAATTAGTGGGAGGAGAAACCAAAGTTTCTCCATCCTGGATTCTCATTGCCGTAGTTAGAAGAGGAAGAACTTGGAGAAATTGGCTATGGTGTGTTTTCTAGATTTAAGGTAAGTTCATTGATAATTCATGGATTTTTTAACATGGTTGAGTTGTCATTTAGTTTTCTTGCTTAACCCATGACTAAATTGGAATGGTGTGATAACTTGAACCTTCGGCTATAGTAGAAAGGGATGGGATAAATAGTTGTTTTCATGTTAATGACTAAGTTGCAAGTAGTTATTATTTGTATGTAGTTTGAATCAATGAATAAAAATAATGCATCTAGTAAGTTGATGAAATTGCCGAATTTGAGCTATGAAGTTGTTGAGTAAAGTTTGTTTATTAAATGATAGAATAAGGTTAACACTTGGAATGTGATATGTAGGAATTATAAGTTTAGTTAAGGGTTGTTATATTGCCTTATCATTTTGGAAGCATGCTTTGTGAAAGGAATTTAAGGTTGATGTTTACATGATGTAAGTATAGGCATATTCGGTTTGAAATTTTATAGATGTAAAATGAGAGTAGGTTGGAATGATGTTTAGGCACTAAGGTGTTTGGATGATTGATTAAAATTCTACTCATTTTATGGTTAGAATATAGGTTGTGTATGAGTTAAGTTTGGTTAAGATGAATGGTTTTAATGTCATTAGCATTGCTAAGTGTGGAACCTTGTGATGATACATTTGATGGTGGTTTGATTGAGAGCCTTAAGAAGAAATTGGTCATAGCTGAATGTGTCTTGAAGAAGATGTCATAAGAGTTCATTATAGATACTTGAGTATTCGGTTAATGAATTAAAATTTTTGTAGCATGAGCTACCTATGTTCTTGCCGAATGAGTGTTTAATAATCAAGGAGTTGTTTTTAATGCTTAAATAAATATTGACAAGGTCTAATATAACTAAACTCATTTAACATAGCTCAAGAGCATAAAGGGGCAACATCGGATAGAGGAAAAGCTAAAGTCATGAATAGCTAAACCGAGGTTGTTGAGAAAAGTATAATGTAAGTTTTCGAGCAATGAACTTAGTTTGTGACTTGATTAAGTTATAACATATAAGCATATCAAATAAATAGCGATATAATGATTCTTTTGAATTGTTTAATGAGGAGATTAGTTTATACCTATGATGGGTATCCAAATGTGTATAAAAATCAGGTTATAAAGTCAAATAAAATCATGTTCTTGTATGTGACTATTTAACCGAAATTAGTAATGTTTGATAAATGTTTTGTGTGTGAGTTTCAATAATGAACAATTAAATGTGGATGTATCACGATTAAATGACATATGTGTACGATTATTCGAATGACAACGGGCTAAGACCAGAAGGCAATTGTGCTAGTGGTTTTATCCGGGCTAAGGCTCGATGGCATTTGTGCTAGTGATTACATCAGGGCTAAAACTGAAGGCTTTTACGCGAGTTGCTACATCAGGCTAAAACCCAGAAGCTTTTACGCGAGTTGCTACATCCGGGCTAGAACCCAAGGCTTTTACGCAAGTTGCTACATCCGGCTAAATCCGTAAGTACTTGAATTTGGAAATGATCAATCTTGTTGTAAAATTTGTAATTTACACATTCATACAAATCCAATGATAAGGTATGTTTAAATATGTATCGAGAAGGTAAATTCCTTTTTGATAGTACTTACGTGATTGATTGACAACTTAGGCCTCTAGTTAGGTTTAATCCCATATGTATGATTATATTGGTTGGTGTGTGAGATAAGCATGATTTGGGAATGAGTGTATATGCAAATATTCATTTAGTTATAAGAATGTTATCTGTAATCATAAATAAGTTTTATTACTTGAACTTACTAAGCATTTAAATGCTTACTTCGTTACTTTGATTTCTCTGTTTTATAGATTTTGTTCGTACCATCGGATTTGGGAAGGGCAAGGTCGAAGTCATTCACACTATCTAAGCCACTTTTGGTACTCTCTCGGTTCTATTTTGATAAACGGCATGTATAGGACTAACTTTGTTATTAACTAAGTCCCTTTTGGTAATGTGTATATATATATATATATATATTCGGTAGGCCATGCGAAAATGGCTTATATATTTTAAACATAGTGTTATAATCTTTTTGTTTATACTTGGTTATAGAGAGGTGTGGAAATGTTGGCAATGGTTAATTCCGATCTTAATTGATGCTATGTATGTCAATAGTTAGTTGTACTATGGAAAACTAGGAAATAGGTGAATTTGGCCTTAAAATAGATGTTGATAACAGCAGTGGTGTGAGTTTGAAAAATCACTAAAAATTGTAGAAATGTAATTAAATAATGAATAAAATATATAATCGAATCTTGATGAGTGTATTTTCATATGGAAGAAGCGAAGCGACCATATGAGCAGTATTTTATGAGATTTTTAAGTTTTCGTAAAACTGGGCCAGAACAAATACTGGATCCCCTATTCTGACTTTGAAAATTTACCATAAATTAACCAGAAATAAATAGAAGACATGCCTTATATTTATAGATTCCTTTTTGAGTCTAGTTTCATTAGAAACAAACAGCATATGTATTGGAGCCTTGTACAGGGAGATATATAGGTCGTATTGCATAAAGGTCAGAGTAGTCGAACCCTGAAATAGGGGAGACTTTAGATAATAAAATGTACTAATTGGCCTGTCCAAAAATTCTAGAAAACAATGTGTAGATAGATATACGAGTCTAGTTTTATAAAAAATTTACGGAATCAGTTTTCGAGTTTCCAAACTCGAGATATGATTTTTGAGGTAACTGTGACGCAGTTTGCCAGCCTGTCTGGAAAATTTTAAAATGAACCGTGTTAGGAAAAGAATCAAGCCCGTTATTACCTTGTGTTTGACTCCGGTAACAATCTCAGGCATGGGACGTTACAATTTTATTGGTATCAGAGCACGGTTTAGTCGATTCTCGGACTAACGTAGTATGTATGAGTCTAGCTATACATGCCGTTTTGTGTTATTACGATAGTGTGATGATTTCTGACAGTTAAAAATGTGTTTTTGTTAGTAATGGACCCCGATCCCAATCGAGCGGTAGCTGATGATGTGGAGAGTGTAGCGCCTGCTCCCGCGCACGGGACAGCGCCAATGGACTCTCAACCTGTTGCAAGCAATCAAAACGACGAGGCTAGACAAGCCTTTTATAATGTGATGAATGAATGGTTTAACCAGTACATCCGAACTAATACGGCTGTTCCACAACCCCCAATCCCTGCTAATACATCCCCGGCACCTGCAGTAACTCTGGTAACCGATCAGATGAGATTGAACAAGCCCCGATTGATGTAATCCAAAGCACGGGCTACCGAATTTAAGGCTACGGATAACGACGATGCGCCGAGCAATTTGAATTTTGGTTGGATAATACTATCCGGTACTTGATGAACTATCTTGCACACCCGAGGAATGCCTAAAGTGTACTATCTCTGCTACGTGATTACGCCTACTATTGGTGGAATACGTTGATTTTCTGTTGTGCCCAGAGAGCGGGTAACTTGGGAGTTTTTCCAAACCGAGTTTGAAAAAAAGTATATCACCAGAGATTTATTGATCAAAAACGAAAGGAATTTCTTGAACTTAAACAAGGTTCTATGACAGTTCATCGATTATGAGCGAAAGTTTGTGAGACTTAGCCAGACGCTGAGAATGTGTTTCTTGTAAAGCGTAATGTGTAAACGTTTTGAAGATGGTTTGAACGAAGATATAAGGTTGTATGTTGGTGTTCTAGAAATCAGAGAGTTCGTAGTACTTGTCGAGCGAGCTTGCAAAGCCGAAGAGCTCAGCAAGGAGAAAAGAAAAGATGAATTGGGAGCCAAAGAGTTTCGTAAGAGATATACGGGGAAACCCTTTCAACAGTCATCGAAGAGGTTTAGAGATGATTCTGGCCGATCCAAAGACACTTCGGGTTTTTCCAGACGAGATCGCGAACGACCCCCTGTGAGTACGCGAGTCACCTCAGTTGCCAGTGTGGGAAATGATCGTCGAGATAGGACAGAGTGTCAGTATTGTGGTAAATGGCATTCGGGGAGTTGTAGATTCCATGATCGCTCCTGCTATAAGTGTGGATCAGCTGATCACTTCATTAAGGATTGCCCGAGTATGCTCGAACCGAATGTAAAGCAGAGTGGGAAACCGGGTGCTACTACTGCTCGAGGTAGACCATCTAGAAATGCGGGGGATGCTAGCGGTGGTCAGAGAGGATCTAGAGATGCTACAACCAGATCTGAGGCTCGTGTGCCTGCTAGGGCTTACGCTCTATACGCGCCGCGAGGATGCTTCCTCGCTAGATGTTATTACTGTACTTTTACTCTCTCCGATACTAATGTGATTGCTTTGATTGACCCTGGTTCTACTCATTCTTATATATGTGAAACCTTAGCATCCAAAGAAGACACTACGGTTGAGTCTCATCGAGTTTGTAATTCGGTGTCAAATCCCTTGGGTCGTTACGTACTTGTCGACAAAGTGTGCAAGAAATGCCCCCTAGTAATTCGAGGTTCTTGTTTTTCGCCGATTTGATGCTTTTACCGCTTGACGAATTTGATGTTATCCTCGGTATGGATTGGTTGATCAGACATGACGCAATTGTAAATTGCAAAAGAAAAACCATCGATTTGAGGTGTGTAAATAACGAGATAATCCGAGTCGAGTCTCATCGACTTGAATAGGTTGCCGGTGTAATATCGCCGATGCCGCTCGAAATGTGTAAGAAAGGGGTGTGAAACATACCTTGCGTATGTACTGAATGACAAAGAGCTAGAAAAGAAGCCTGAATCTGTACCAGTGGTTTGTGAATACCCTGATGTTTTTCCTGAAGAATTACCGGGTTTACCACCTGTTCGGGAGGTAGAGTTTGGCATCGAGCTTGTACCTGGGACTACACCGATTTCGATAGCTCCGTATCGTATGGCACCAACGGAATTAAAGGAACTGAAAGCTCAGTTGCAAGAGTTGACGGATAAAGGTTTCGCTCGACCAAGTTTTTCACCATGGGGTGCACCAGTATTGTTTGTGAAAAAGAAGGACGGAACCATGAGGTTGTGCATTGACTACCGTCAGCTGAATAAAGTGACGATAAAGAATAAATATCCGTTACCGCGTATTGATGATTTGTTTGACCAACTGAAGGGAGCCACGGTGTTTTCAAAGATAGATTTGAGATCGGGTTATTATCACCGCGAAGTTCGAGATTCGGATATACCAAAATCGCTTTCGAGCGAGATACGCCACTACGAGTTTTTAGTGATGCCGTTTGGGCTCACTAATGCCCTGCGGTGTTTATGGATTTGATGAATCGAATCTTGCATGAAAGATTTGGACCGGTTCGTAGTTGTGTTTATTGATGACATCTTGGTCTATTCTAGAGATGAGACCGAACATGCCGGGCACCTGAGATTAGTGTTGCGAATTTTACGGGATAAACAATTATACGCTAAGTTTAGTAAGTGTGAGTTCTGGTTAAGAGAAGTTAGCTTTTTGGGTCATGTGGTATCTGCATCGGGTATTCGAGTTGATCCGAATAAAATTTCAGCCATACTTAACTGGAAGCCTCCGAGAAATATTACTGAGGTTCGAAGCTTTTTGGGACTTGCCGGTTACTACCGACGATTTGTAAAAGGTTTCTCGATGATAGCCACACCAATGACGAAGCTACTTCAAAAAGATGTTAAGTTCGAATAGACGGATAAATGTCAGAAAAGTTTTGATCAACTGAAAACCTATTTGACTGAAGCTCCAATCTTAGTGCAGCCCAAATCAGGCAAAGAGTTTGTCATTTGTAGTGATGCCTCCCTACTTGGGTTGGGTTGCGTATTGATGCAAGAAAGTCGAGTTGTAGCATATGCGTCGAGACAATTAAAACCACATGAGAAAAATTATCCGACTTATGATCTCGAATTAGCTGCCATTGTATTCGCCTTGAAAATATGGCGACATTACTTATTTGGTGAGAAGTGCCATGTGTTTTCGGATCACAAAAGTCTTAAATATTTGATGACCCAAAGAGACTTAAATCTGCGACAAAGACGTTGGCTTGAGTTGTTAAAAGATTATGAGCTTGTTATTGACTATCATCCGGGAAAGGCTAATGTGGTTGCGGATGCCTTAAGTCGTAAATCACTGTTTGCTTTACGAGCAATGAATGTATATTTGTCTATTTTATCCGACAATGTGTTAGTGGCGGAATTAAAGGCCAAACCATTGTTGATTCATCAAATTCGTGAAGCTCAGAAAATCGATGAAGAATTGGTTGCAAAACGGGTTGAATGTGTCCCGAATATGGAATCAGAGTTTTAACTTGATGAGGACGACTGTTTGAGGTTCAAAAGTCGGTTGTGTGTTCCAAGAAATGCAGAACTCATTTTGATGATTTTGAACGAAGCTCATTGTGGTCGAATGTCACTTCACCCGGGGAGTACGAAAATGTACAACGATCTGAGACGTCAGTTTTGGTGGCATGGTATGAAACGAGACATTTCCGATTTTGTTTCAAAATGTTTAATATGTCAGCAAGTGAAGGCGGAGCATCAAGTGCCTACGGGTTTACTTCAGCCGATCATGATACCTGAATGGAAATGGGATCGAGTCACGATGGATTTTGTATCCAGGTTGCCATTGTCGCATCAAAGAAGAAAGATGCGATTTGGGTTGTTGTTGATAGACTGACTAAGTCGGCTCATTTTATCCCCGTACGTACGGATTTTTCATTGGATAAACTAGCTGAATTGTATGTTTCTCAGATTGTGAGACTACACGGGGTACCGATTTCTATTGTGTCGGACAGAGATCCGAGATTCACCTCACGATTTTGGAAGAAATTGCAAGAAGCTTTGGGTACCAAGCTGCATTTTAGCACCGCTTTTCATCCGCAAACTGATGGTCAATCCGAGCGGATAATTCAGATACTTGAGGATATGTTGAGATGTTGCATCCTTGAGTTTAGTGGTTCATGGGAGCGGTATTTACCTTTGATTGAGTTCGCTTACAATAATAGTTTTCAATCAAGTATTAAGATGGCTCCTTATGAAGCTTTGTACGGGCTTAAATGCCGTACGCCGTTGTTTTGGACCGAGCTCGGTGAAAGTAAAATTTTCGGAGTGGATTTGATTAAAGATCTTTGAATGTAAAGTAAAAACAATTCGTGAAAGTCTGAAGGCAGCATCAGATCGTCAGAAATCGTATGCGGACTTAAAACGAAGAGATATTGAGTATCAGGTGGGAGACAAAGTGTTTCTTAAGGTCTCACCTTGGAAAAAGATACTCAGATTTGGCCGCAAGGGCAAACTGAGTCCGAGGTTCATAGGGCCATATGAAATATCCGAACGAATTGGTCCAGTTGCGTATAGATTGATTTTGCCCCCTGAACTCGAAAGGATCCACAATGTTTTTCATGTATCAATGCTTCGACGTTATAGATCTGATCCTTCGCACATAATTAATCCCTAAGAGGTTGAAATTCAAGCCGATATGAGTTATGAAGAAGAACCGATACGTATCCTAGCTCGTGAAGTGAAAGAATTGCGAAACAAAAGGGTTCCGTTAGTAAAGGTGTTATGGCTCAAACACGGGATCGAAGAAGCTACTTGGGAAACTGAAAACTCTATGAAAGAACGTTACCCAAACCTATTTACCGTTAAGATTTTCGGGGACGAAAATTTCTTAAGTGGGGGAGAGTTGTGACAGCCCTAATTTGACCCTAATCGGGAAGTGGTTTCGGGACCATAGAACCGAGCTATAAAAAAATAATAATAATAATTATAAGCTATATTTCATGTTTATGAAGTGATTAAATACAAGTGTGAAAGTTTCAAGCTTTAATTTGGTCATTTGCATTGAATTTGTTCAATAGGACTTAGGTGTAACACTTTTGAAATGTGATAGGTTAATCTATAAGGACCTAATAGTGCATAATGTCAAAAGGGTGTATTTGCATGTCAAATTAACCAAACCTTGGATAGTGGCCGGCCATGTCATGAATTAAATCACATAATAATTATTTGTTATTTATATGTTAGTGTTAAAAAAAAATAATAAAGTAAAAGATGGAAAATAATAATAGAATAATGAATTAGTGGGAGGAGAAACCAAAGTTTCTCCATCCTTGATTCTCATTGCCGTAGTTAGAAGAGGAAGAACTTGGAGAAATTGGCTATGGTGTGTTTTCTAGATTTAAGGTAAGTTCATTGATAATTCATGGATTTTTTAACATGGTTGAGTTGTCATTTAGTTTTCTTGCTTAACCCATGACTAAATTGGAATGGTGTGATAACTTGAACCTTCGGCTATAGTAGAAAGGGATGGGATAAATAGTTGTTTTCATGTTAATGACTAAGTTGCAAGTAGTTATTATTTGTATGTAGTTTGAATCAATGAATAAAAATAATGCATCTAGTAAGTTGATGAAATTGCCGAATTTGAGCTATGAAGTTGTTGAGTAAAGTTTGTTTATTAAATGATAGAATAAGGTTAACACTTGGAATGTGATATGTAGGAATTATAAGTTTAGTTAAGGGTTGTTATATTGCCTTATCATTTTCGGAAGCATGCTTTGTGAAAGGAATTTAAGGTTGATGTTTACATGATGTAAGTATAGGCATATTCGGTTTGAAATTTTATAGATGTAAAATGAGAGTAGGTTGGAATGATGTTTAGGCACGAAGGTGTTTGGATGATTGATTAAAATTCTACTCATTTTATGGTTAGAATATAGGTTGTGTATGAGTTAAGTTTTGGTTAAGATGAATGGTTTTAATGTCATTAGCATTGCTAAGTGTGGAACCTTGTGATGATACATTTGATGGTGGTTTGATTGAGAGCCTTAAGAAGAAATTGGTCATAGCCGAATGTGTCTTGAAGAAGATGTCATAAGAGTTCATTATAGATACTTGAGTATTCGGTTAATGAATTAAAATTTTTGTAGCATGAGCTACCTATGTTCTTTGCCGAATGAGTGTTTAATAATCAAGGAGTTGTTTTTAATGCTTAAATAAATATTGACAAGGTCTAATATAACTAAACTCATTTAACATAGCTCAAGAGCATAAAGGGCAACATCGGATAGAGGAAAAGCTAAAGTCATGAATAGCTAAACCGAGGTTGTTGAGAGAAAAGTATAATGTAAGTTTTCGAGCAATGAACTTAGTTTATGACTTGATTAAGTTATAACATATAAGCATATCAAATAAATAGCGATATAATGATTCTTTTTGAATTGTTTAATGAGGAGATTAGTTTATACCTATGATGGGTATCCAAATGTGTATAAAAATCAGGTTATAAAGTCAAATAAAATCATGTTCTTGTATGTGACTATTTAACCGAAATTAGTAATGTTTGATAAATGTTTTGTGTGTGAGTTTCAGTAATGAACAATTAAATGTGGATGTATCACGATTAAATGACATATGTGTACGATTATTCGAATGACAACCGGGCTAAGACCCGAAGGCAATTGTGCTAGTGGTTTTATCTGGGCTAAGGCTCGATGGCATTTGTGCTAGTGATTACATCCGGGCTAAAACCTGAAGGCTTTTACGCGAGTTGCTACATCCGGGCTAAAACCCGAAGGCTTTTACGCGAGTTGCTACATCCGGGCTAGAACCCGAAGGCTTTTACGCAAGTTGCTACATCCGGCTAAATCCCGTAAGTACTTGAATTTGGAAATGATCAATCTTGCTGTAAAATTTGTAATTTACACATTCATACAAATCCAATGATAAGGTATGTTTAAATATGTATCGAGAAGGTAAATTCCTTTTTGATAGTACTTACGTGATTGATTGACAACTTCCGGCCTCTAGTTAGGTTTAATCCCATATGTATGATTATATTGGTTGGTGTGTGAGATAAGCATGATTTTGGGAATGAGTGTATATGCAAATATTCATTTAGTTATAAGAATGTTATACTGTAATCATAAATAAGTTTTATTACTTGAACTTACTAAGCATTTAAATGCTTACTTCGTTACTTTGATTTCTTTGTTTTATAGATTTTGTTCGTCAGCTATCGGATTTGGGAAGGGCAAGGTCGAAGTCATTCACACTATCTAAGCCACTTTTTGGTACTCTCTCGGTTCTATTTTGATAAACGGCATGTATAGGACTAACTTTGTTATTAACTAAGTCCCTTTCGGTAATGTGTATATATATATATATATATTCGGTAGGCCATGCGAAAATGGCTTATATATTTTAAACATAGTGTTATAATCTTTTTGTTTATACTTGGTTATAGAGAGGTGTGGAAATGTTGGCAATGGTTAATTCCGATCTTAATTGATGCTATGTATGTCAATAGTTAGTTAGTTGTACTATGGAAAACTAGGAAATAGGTGAATTTGGCCTTAAAATAGATGTTGATAACAGCAGTGGTGTGAGTTTGAAAAATCACTAAAAATTGTAGAAATGTAATTAAATAATGAATAAAATATATAATCGAATCTTGATGAGTCTATTTTCATATGGAAGAAGCGAAGCGACCATATGAGCAGTATTTTATGAGATTTTTAAGTTTTCGTAAAACTGGGCCAGAACAAATACTGGATCCCCTGTTCTGACTTTGAAAATTTACCATAAATTAACCAGAAATAAATAGAAGACATGCCTTATATGTATAGATTCCTTTTTGAGTCTAGTTTCATTAGAAACAAACAGCATATGTATTGGAGCCTTGTACAGGGAGATATATAGGTCGTATTGCATAAAGGTCAGAGTGGTCGAACCCTGAAACAGGGGAGACTTTAGATAATAAACTGTACTAATTGGCCTGTCCAAAAATTCTAGAAAAAAATGTGTAGATAGATATACGAGTCTAGTTTTAGAAAAAATTTACGGAATCAGTTTTCGAGTTTCCAAACTCGAGATATGATTTTTGAGGTAACTGTGATGCAGTTTGCCAGCCTGTCTGGAAAATTTTAAAATGAACCGTGTTAGGAAAAGAATCAAGCCCGTTATTACCTTGTGTTTGACTCCGGTAACAATCTCAGGCATGGGGCGTTACAGTTAGGCTCAGTAAGTATGCTCGTGAATGTGTTTCCACCAAGGCCATTGTCGAAACCATTTTTTAAAGGGATGTTTGAAAAACGGGGATCGACTTTTGAAAAACGAAAACGGGAGTCGCCACCAATCTTTTTAGGTGTGATTGGACCACCTTATAAAATGTTTTGTTTTAAAACATTAATTTTGGTCTACGAAAGTCGAGAAAATGAATTCGGGAGTCGGTTACGTACGAGGAAGGGTTAGCACCCTCGTAACACCCAAAAATTGGTACCTAATTGATTAGATTTATGTCTTAATGTCAAAAATTTGAAATGATTTAAAAATAAGATCCCTTTTTTAAAACCAAAATTATTTAAGTTGAAAAATCGAGAATCCTTAGCTCTAAAAGAATACAAATATCGCATCCAACATGATAGGACACGATATTCTTAAACTCTCGTAACTGAAATCATCTCGTGATTTACAAAATCTATTTAGAAGGATACTTTAGGCATTTAGACAAACGGGAGATCGCAACCCAGCATGTTAGGGAACTATTTCTCGAATTCCTAAATACGAAAAATATTGCCTCATTTTAGAAAAACTTTTGGATAAAATATGAAAATTAAATGAAATATGTTTTTTAAAATAATAATTTGAGTAAAATTTAAAAAATAATTTACTAAGAGTAATACTAAAAAAAATATTATAAATGAAATAGTTTGATATGATACTAAAATTATTAAAAAAATTAAAATATATAAAAAAATTAGGGAAACATGGATTAAATCAAAATAAAAAGGGTTGAAAAACGATAATATAATATAATATAATATAATATATATACATGCATAGAAAATATATATTTGAAAATAAACTATATAAAAAGGTTAAATATTATAATATATAAAATACATAATCAAATGTATAAAAGATAGGAATAAACATACATATTTGAAAAATGAAGAAATTAAAATAAAAAAAAGGTTGAAAAACTAAGATAGACGAAGAATAAAATAAGAACAAACCACAGAGAGTAAGAACACAAGAGGGAGAGAAATTTGAGTGAATGCTCTCAAGAATTGTTATTGTTTGGCCAAAACTCAAGTGATTTACAATGAAGGGAGAGGCCTCTATTTATAGTTGAGCCTCCCCAAATCCAATGGTACAGATCAATTACATCAACGGTTAAGATTAAAGGATATCTACAAATTAAATCTCTAAGATTACAAAATCATATCTTCTAAGATTGTATATCATATCTAAGATTGCAATCATATCTAAGATTGTATCACATCTAAGATTGCAATCATATCTAAGATTGTATCATATCTAAGATTGTAATCATATCTAAGATTGTATCATATCTAAGATTGCATATCACATCTAAGATTGCATATCATTGAAGATTATATTTCCATGTGAGTCAAGCTTGTAGATGGACCTTAAATCTTTTCAAGTAATGGGTCATTCTGATCGGGCCAAATTATATTTGTAATTCTGGACTGAACTTTGGACTTCTTTTTTTTTTGGGGTTCATTAATTTTGTTTTTAGACTTATTTCTAGGCCCGGACAAAATTGAGTGTCTACAGCTGCCCCTCTTTGCTCATTGCTGTGTAACAGGAATAGAACAAAGACTATAAAAATACCAATCTTGCCCGGTCTCGCCGAGTCTTGAGTTCTTTATCTTCTTTAAATGGCCTCTTGACGGCTTCAATCTGCTTCTTGCAAACCCATGACTGTCATGTTGATATCTTCGACCGCTCTCCGTCGAACACGAGACGCCGTAAATCGCTTCTTCGATTTGCTTTACGCTTAATACAGGATGCCAAATCTGCTATCTTCGATCTGCTCTCTGACGATACAGAGATGCCAAATCATCTTAGACTTGCTTCAACGTAAACACGTGAAAGCCAAATCAGCTATGTCTTCGATCTGCTCTCCGCCGAATACAAAGATTCCAAATCTGCTATGTTCGATCTGCTCTCTACCAATACAGAGATGCCAAATCTGCTATGTTCGATATACTCTCTGACGATACAGAGATGCCAAATCTGTTATCTTCGATCTGCTCACCGCCAATACAGAGATGCCAAATCTACTATCATCGATCTGCTCTCCACCAATACAGAGATGCCAAATCTGTTATCTTCAATCTACTCTCCGCCAATACAGAGATGCTAAATCTACTATCATCGATCTGCTCTCCGTCAATGCAGAGATGCCAAATCTGCTATCATCGATCTGCTCTCTGCCAATACAGAGATGCCAAATCTGCTATCATCGATCTGTTCTCTACCAATACAGAGATGCCAAATCTACTATCATCGATCTGCTCTCCGCCAATACAAAGATGCCAAATCTGTTATCTTCGATCTGCACTCTGCCAATACAGAGATGCCAAATCTACTATCATCGATCTGCTCTCCGCCAATACAGAGATGCCAAATCTGTTATCTTCAACTTGTTCCCTATAAACACAGGGATGCCATGCTGAAATCTTCGATCTGCTTCGCTGTAAGCACAGGAATGTTAGATCTGCTATCTTCGATCTGTTCCTTGTAAACACAGGGATGCCAAATCTGCTATCTTCAACTTGTTCCCTATAAACACAGGGATGCCATGCTGAAATTTTCGATCTGCTTCGCTGTAAGCACAGGAATGTCAGATTTGCTATCTTCGATCTATTCCCTATAAATATAGGGATGCCAAATATACTATTTTCAACTTGTTTCCTATAAACACAGGGATGCCATGCTGAAATCTTCGATCTGCTTCGCTGTAAGCACAGGAATCTATTCCCTATAAACACAGGGATGCCAAATCTTTTTTCTTTGATCTACATTGTCCCATAAAAGACATAACCTGTAGAATGCGTATGAGTTCATGCCTAATAATTAGGATGCTATGATCGAAGTGAGTCAAATTCTCCTAAATAGACATGTTATAATGCAAAATGTTATGAATATGACCCCTATTTTGGACGTCATCACTCATTCCCTCATCGAAGTTTTATCTTTATACTTCTTGATGTATCAATCATACTCTGCTTGTATGCTTTGAATCAACTTAGTCCTATTTTACCATTCTCCAAATGTTGTGACCCGCTGGAGATGTTTATGAAATGATCCTTTCTTAAGATTAATATTGCTTAAAACGTCCAACCACCTTTTGGACTGAAAAAAGAAAATCTCTCGAGTATCTCCAACCCATACATATGTGAATTCCTTAAACAATTGTCTTGTTTCAGTTTCTTGTATTATCTAAAAATTTCCAGAGTAATATGCAAAACTTCGTTTGTGAAGATATTTTAGTTCATCTATCATTATTTCAATGCAACATGCTTTATGAATAATGGGAGACAAATAAATTGATCCTAAGGATAATTAGATTTGGACAAATTATTGGAAGGAATGCAAAAAGATTAACATGAGAACATATCTTTGCGAAGAAAAAGAATCCAAAGATAGTAAATAGGATAGAAATCAGATGCCCTAGATATCGCTGCTTGAGCATCTATACACCAGCTCCATGAAGACTTTCTTGAGTTCAACATGTGTTTAAAAGATCCAAAGTAATTCGTTGATGCTTCGATTTGTAACATACTTCACTTCTCGTCAAATCCGGTATAGCAAGGTCACTGCATGACTTTCCAAATTTGAGCTGCCCTTTCAGGTTTTCAACTCAAAACCCCTTTGGTCTCAAGGCGCCCTTTGCAGGTTTTCACCTTGGCCTCTCTATTTTTCTTTTTTCTTTTTCTTTTTTTTCTCTTTTTCTTTTCTTTTTTCCCTTTTTTTTTGAAATAGAAGTCCCAAAGTGCCCTTTGCGGGTTTTCACTTTGGCTTCCCTTCTCCTTCAGACAAAGTACTCTTTGACCGAGTCTGAATTCACTGGATCAGATAAATTCTTCCTATCCATTTCTTGTCAAAATCAATGCATCTCTAGAGAAAGCCCTCTTTGCAACATATGGCCCTTCCCAATTCGGCATCCTTTTGCATGGAAAGGATCTCTTTCAGCACAAGGTTTCCTTTATGAAATTCTTTTGGACGAACCTTCTTTGTCATAAGTCTGTGTCATCCATTCTTGGTTCATTTACTTAGGATGAATACTTTCAAGTTAAGTTTACTAGAGGTATTCAATTCTTGACTCCATCAAAGCTTGGAGGAAAAATCTTGATTCATAAACTCATGAGAAAGGGATTGCCCAAAGAAGTGATCCATTCCGGTCGTTGTTTGTCAAACTCTACAAAAGATGATTCAATGATTCTCGTGAGACAATAATGAAGTTCTTGACTTTATCCTTCAATCTGGAAAGCTGAGGTACTGAGATTACTCCCTGAGCATACATCCCACCATGACTCGATGATGTTTCTAAAGCATCCCTAATATTCATAAATTGACTCCAACTGTGAAGCTGCCAAATGAGCGTAGCAAATAGGAGCCACAACAAATATGGTTGTAGTGCTCTTTTGATACATATAGGATAGAGAATGAACAAACTCTTGCAGATCATTAGCCGAAAACCCAGCCTGTTCTAAGAGAACATGATAGTGGGTCTGCCTCGTGATTCCAATCATTCCAGCATGGGTACCATGGTAAAAATCATTGTTCTTTGGATGGCATACTTTGTTGTCAATGACAGTACCGTGTAGCACATTGTCAGGAGATCCCTGCTGAATAAACTTGGTATGATGGTTTTTTGTACAACAATCTTTAGGGTTCCACTTCTCGTCAAGGAAGTTGCAAGCCTCAATAACTTGATCAAAACTTGATTAAATTGAGACTCGCTAACCCCATCCCTGGAAATAATGATTTGATCAGGTTTCCTCTTCCTTGAACTTGTATAGAAGTCTAAGAGAGCTTTCTTCATGATACCGTCATCCACTTTGTCAGAAACTAGTTTTGAAGAAATAATCTATCATTTTAAGCTTTAGAGACTGTGTACGGCTTGATACCCCATAGCTGGAAATTAATGGCCACCGCCTGGAGCTAACTATCGCAGCTATTGACGGCACATCAAACTGCTCAAGAAAGCCAAACAATGCACCCATTCCAAGGATAATGGTTGGAACCTTTGAAACAACTAGGATTGAAGGTGTTTGCCCCAACGTAAGCATAGAGAGTAGGCGGTAGTTTCTTATGCCAATTTTTACCAGTCTCGGTCATCTTCTGTAATTTGTTTTTTTCTTCTTTTTCTTTTCTTTTGGCAACCTTTGTTGAACTGTGGTATGGCACATTATCTTTGAAAAGACTACAAACTTTTGGCATTGCGCAGTTATATATAATCTTTTTTTTTAAAATGGATGACTTTTGACTTTGTAATATTGGCATATGAAGCGATCTCCCTCTTAATGGAGTAGTTGACGTCCACAAAGATGAGTCATTGTCAACTTGAAAATTTTGACGAGCTCGGGCCCATAACATACATGCCCCATAAGTCTTGAATCCTTTAAATTTGGCATTCATTGTACAACTGATGCGATCCCTTTCCATGGTGGACCAATAGTGCCCCAAAACCTCATGTTTATCCTGGCAATTGCAAATCCTCCTGTATGCGTCTTTGGACCACATTTTTGAATTCCCATAGTAGTCTTAACAAGGTCTTGTTTTGTCTCCTCAGCTAATTCCAATTTCGCAATCTTTCCTTCCTCTAAGGCTGTATTTCCTACCACCACTTCATGGGGTAAAAACCATTTTCAACAAATTCAGAAACAAGTTACAATTCCTGTCACCTTCAAAGTACTGAGATTCCTCTAAACACATATCGCACTCAAAAGGAACTTTGAATCTGTAGTATCGTTGCCCGTGTCATTGATATCTAGGGATCTATGATAGGCACACAAAAGAATATACAAGGAATAAATGAATTCAAGAATGACTATTTATATGAAATGAAAATTTATAAAAAATGTCAAAGGTGAAAAGAATCAGAATGAAAGAATATTTACTTGGATGAATAATAAAAGTATGTTTCAAAATGTCTGAACATGAGCCCACTTCTCAAAAGAAATCTCATTACTCCTAGGCTTTAGAGCAACAAGAGTGTTCTGAATATTACTCCATAAAATTCCTAAAGATTACAGGAAGTTCCTCTGCAGTCCAATTGTTTAAAGAACTTCCCGGTTAGTAAGGGCGAATGCCCTCAAGGTTTCTTTGTTCAGTCCCTTCCTCATGTATGACACTGATGGGATGATTTTCATTTCCAAACACCCCTTTCTCCTGGTAAGCTATCCCTCCTGACACAAAAGTCAGGGATATGTAAGGGAGCGTCTTCTTTTCACTCAGCCGTTTCTCTCTTTCTTTCTCTTTTTAACCTTAATTAGGGTCTTTTTATGGATTTAAATGCATGTGATGTGATGCAATGCAAATGCATGAATGCAAAAGAAAAGGAGATGTTGATCTTGAATTCAATTCCATTAGAATAACTTTTCTAGAAAACAGATTTCTTTACATGAAAATAGATTACATATGCGGTCTTGCCCTTCATAGTCCAAGTAAACGTTGATCTTTTCTTCATGGTCGAATCCTGTAAATTCTCCAAAAGATGCCTTTGCTAGCTCCTTGCTACTTAATCTGAGCCTAGATCTCCTGCTCGCTTATCTCCATGATACTCATCAAAAAGTGCCGGCTCTTGGATAATCCTCGTTGGTAATCAAGTCATGTATTCCTTCGTAGACTTCTGGCTTTCTCTCGTCACACCTTTGTTGGCTTGAATCTCTGGCAATTACATCATGTATTCCTTCGTGGACTACCAGCTTTCTCTCATCGTGTTTACTTGGACTATATTCATAGGACCGCACTATAATCCACTTTATCAAAAAATTCGTTTCCTTATGATAAACTATTCTATTTAGGAATTGAATTTTGAATCAACACCTTCTTTTCTTTGATGTAATGTAATATAAATGCATGAATTCAAAAAGGTGTCGATCTCGACTCAGTTTCATTTTAGAAAACGTTATTTAAGGAACAAAAGTCTTTTCATAAAATGAATTACAAATACGCTTTCGCTCGTAGGCCCAGAATTTTAACCCTATCTAATAACAAAGCTAACTCTTGACCTCTATCTGAAATGCCCCGCTTTATATTGCTTTAGGATAAGTAATGGTGCATAGCCAACGACTCCCCAAATCCCAAGAAGAGGTACCCAATCAAAACTGCCGCAGCGATAAAGGACTTCATTAGGAGTCATCTAAGATGCTTTCCACAAAACCTCCTCCTCTCGAAGATTATAAAGAATATCCATCCACCTTTCTTCTGTAATATCGTCTCTCCTTGGTGTAGTTGTTGATTCCTTTAAGGGGGAATAACCCTCAAAGAACACTCGGCAAGGAACCTTCTCAAGCTTCCAAAAGTGACTATGGAACCATACTAATAACAACTGTTCGCATCCAATGAATCTACTTCACTAGCTCTCCGACATGTACTCAAGGATCTTATCGTCTCAGCTAAGATTGCAGGCACATGTGTGTCCTATTTACCAAGTCGATTGAATAAATCCGCAACTGCCTCATCTATATGCCCCAATGCCTTTGGGAAAATTATCATGCTGTAAATACTCAAAGCTAAGACGTCGACCCTTTTCTTCACGTCTGGATGCGTCAATATCAAAATCCTCAACACAGTCCATGGAATACACTTACTATCACCCTTTGCTCGCATTACACGAGCTACTGACCCCACCGCTCACTCATTCCGAAGAATCGTACCAACTTCTTCATAAAAGTTGGAAGGGTAGCAGGCCTAACGTAAGCCCTGTAACCCTGAATCCTCGGCAATGCAGTAAAGTCGTATACTCCTCTAAAGTAGGTACAAGATCAACATCACCAAATGTAAAACAACTATATGCAGGGTTCTAGAACTGTACCATAGCTCGGAACAAGTGCCTATCTACCATAATGTCTAGCAAATAAGAAAGATCTCCATAAGTCTGAAAGAAAAGCTGTCTAGCCTCGTCATCCCATTGGGCCTAAATGTCCTTCATCTCTCAAAAATATTCTGTGTTACACTGATACGAGTAAAGTCCCACAACTCTGATGTATATCCCTTGGTGACACTATCTCCTTTCTCTAACTGGGTTTTCTCTGACCACACACAAACGGAAGAGTTGTCCTCCACTTTATTAAGGTATTCATTCCTCATTAAAAAACTTTCTAATCTAGAAATCGAGCCGTGAATCGACACCTTTAAATGTCAAATGATATGCAATGACAAACAAAATAAAAATAGGTTCGATTATCATATATATAAGAAAATGATAAACAAATATTTATAAGGGTAATTTTCTAAAGGTTATCATTATTTCCCTAGGGTGAGCACTTAAAGGTTCACTATATGAGTTTTAGCTCTAAAGCAAGGGTACCTGAACCAGCAGATTCCTGGGTCTTCACCCATTATAGGCTCATATAGACCAAGTTCAGTTCAGGGGACACATTTCCCTATGGCCATACGGAGATGAAAATCTCACGAAGAATAGGTACAGTATCCCGGAAGCAATCCACTAGCTCATACGAAGGTGAAAACCTTACGAAAGCTTAGCCTCTCACTCCCACTTAAAGGTGCGACCACAACAGTCATGCAAATGCAATGTGTGTGAGAAAAATAACAAACATATGCAGCAAACACATGAAAAAAAAAATCATAGTTTTCAAATCGAGTTTTCAAATTTCGATAAAGGACAGAAATCAATCAATTTTACGGCTTGACCCTCTTATTGTTCCCCAGCGGAGTCGCCAAGCTGTCGAAACCATTTTTTAAAGGGATGTTTGAAAAATGGGGATTGACTTTTGAAAAACAAAAATGGGAGTCGCCACCAATCTTTTTAGGTGTGATTGGATCACCTTACAAAATGTTTTGTTTTAAAACATTAATTTTGCTCTACGAAAGTTAAGAAAACGAATTCGGGAGTCGGTTACATACGAGGAAGGGTTAGCACCCTTGTAACGCCCAAAAATTGGTACCTAATTGATTAGATTTTTGTCCTAATGTCAAAAATTTGAAAGGATTTAAAAATAAGATCCCTTTTTTAAAACTAAAATTATTTAAGTTGAAAAATTGAGATTCCTTAGCTCCGAAAGAATACAAATATCACATCCAACATGATAGGACACGATATTCTTAAACTCTCGTAACTGAAATCATCTCGTGATTTACAAAATCTATTTAGAAGGATACTTTAGGCATTTAGACAAACGGGAGATCGCAACCCAGCATGTTAGGGCACTATTTCCCGAATTCCTAAATACGAAAAACATTGCCTCATTTTAGAAAAACTTTTGGATAAAATATGACAATTAAATGAAATATATTTTTTAAAATAATAATTTGAGTAAAATTTAAAAAATAATTTACTAAGAGTAATACTAAAAAAAATATTAAAAATGAAATAGTTTGATATGATACTAAAATTATTAAAAAAAATTAAAATATATAAAAAATTAGGGAAACATGGATTAAATCAAAATAAAAAGGGTTGAAAAACGATAATATAATATAATATATATGCATGCATAGAAAATATATATTTGAAAATAAACTATATAAAAAGGTTAAATATTATAATATATAAAATACATAATCAAATGTATAAAAGATAGGAATAAACATACATATTTGAAAAATGAAGAAATTAAAATAAAAAAGGTTGAAAAACTAAGATAGACGAAGAATAAAATAAGAACAAACCACAGAGAGTAAGAACGTAAGAGGGAGAGAAATTTGAGTGAATGCTCTCAAGAATTGTTATTGTTTCCCCAAAACTTAAGTGATTTGCTATGAAGGGAGAGGCCCCTATTTATAGTTGAGCCTCCCCAAATCCAACGGTACAGATCAATTACATCAAAGGTTAAGATTAAAGGATATCTAAAAATTAAATCTCCAAGATTACAAAATCATATCTTCTAAGATTTTATATCATACCTAAGATTGCAATCATATCTAAGATTTATCATATCTAAGATTGCAATCATATCTAAGATTGTATCATATCTAAGATTGTAATCATATCTAAGATTGTATCATATCTAAGATTGCATATCACATCTAAGATTTCATATCATTGAAGATTATATTTCCATGTGAGTCAAGCTTGTAGATAGACCTTAAATCTTTTCAAGTAATGGGTCATTCTGATCGGGCCAAATTATATTTGTAATTCTAGACTAAACTTTGGACTTCTTTTTTTTGGGGGGTTTATTAATTTTATTTTTGGACTTATTTCTGGGCCCGGGCAAAATTGAGTGTCTACAGCCATAATGTGCAAAAGATTCAAAGATGGGTTGAACGAGGATATCATATTGCTAGTAGGGATTTTAGATTTGAAAGAATATGTTGTGCTAGTCGAATGAGCTTGCAAAGCCGAAGAGTTGAGCAAAGAAAAGAGAAAAGCTGAGTTTGAGACTAGAGATTTGAGAAAAAGGCCGATGAATAAGTCATTTCAATCTTCGTCAAAGAAATCAAGGGATTTGTATACTCATTCGAATGTTTAAGCTGGGTATCCCAATAGAGATCGTGAGAAACAATATTCGGGTGATAAGGCCCAAACTACGTCAATAGCGAGCATTGGTAATGCTATGTTTAATAGACCTGAATATCAACACTTTGGTAGACGACATCCCGGTGAATGTATAATGAATAACCGGGCTTGCTTTAAATGTGGCTCCCCATGTAACAGCCCAATTTTGACCCTAATCAGAATGGTGGTTTCAAGACCAGGAATTCGAGTCAGAAAAATATTTTTAAATTATTTTCTGTGTTTATTTTGTGTGAATTTATGTCTACGAAATTTTCGTGATTTAATTTTGTCGTTAAGGTGTCTGATTAAAAAAGGACTTAATCGCATAAATTGAAAATTTGGTAGTTTAATGTATAAAATGCAGAACTATTAGTGGCTTTTAAAGATGAAGGATTTATGTTGAAAATAACCCATAAATATAGTAGTGGGATGGTTAAGACTTATATTATGTGGTTTTTTTATATTAAATTATTATGGTTATAAAAATAATTTAATTATTAAAACATATATATGATATAATAACATAAAATAAGCTATGTTTTATCATTTCTATCTTGTACCGAATATAAGCTAAAAGAAAAGAAAGAACAAAAGGCTAGGTTTCGGCCAATTTGAAGCTTATTAAGGTATGAGTTTAGCTCAGTTTTTGATAATTTCTACGTTTTTGTGATCGTTGCTTCGTGTACTACAAAACCCATGCTTGAATTTTTAATTTTGATGAATATTTTGAGTTAAGCCATTGTTGATAACTTGTGGTTTTTGTTGTTTGATGGTGAAAAATGAAAGATATGTTTTAGATTAACATATTTTGTATTGGAGTTTTTGGTGATTTTGAGTAATTAGGACTTATTTGCAAAAAGAATAATTTGTGGGACTAAAATGTCAAATTAATGAATTATATGGACTTGTATAGACATGGGTAATATTCAGCCTAGCTGAGGTATGGTGAAATTTGGTGTATTTTGTGTTTTGTGCAATGGGGATTAAATTGTAAAAATTATAAATGTCAAGGTAAAATGGTAATTTTCCCATTTATGTGTTTTTGGACTAAATTGAATGA
Source organism: Gossypium anomalum (assembly GCA_025698475.1). Taxonomy (NCBI): domain Eukaryota; kingdom Viridiplantae; phylum Streptophyta; class Magnoliopsida; order Malvales; family Malvaceae; genus Gossypium; species Gossypium anomalum. The sequence goes on along the minus strand of CM046967.1, from coordinate 50,368,860 downwards.
AAATATGTTTAAATGAGCTTAATTTGAATATGTTTAGATCAAGAACCAAAGAAATCGAATTTGGATAAGGGAAAAACGAAAGTTGTCGACTAGCAGCCCCGTTCTGTTTTACGGCGTCCGAAGTAAGTTTATAAGCAAATAGACATGTTTATTGATAATTTAACATTATGTTTACATGCTGTTATGAAATGTTAAGATTAAATTATGGTATGGCCGAATATGTTTGAATATGGTTACCACACTTTTGAGTTCGATTGGACTAAGATAAGACGTCCGAAAGCCCAGTATGAACCATAGGAATAGTTAGGATACATATGTTATGACATAGGATTCCGATATATGTGTGCGAGTAAGTCCATGGCATCAATTTGTGATTCTGATATGTGTTTACGAGTAAGACCCTGTCTGGGACAGTGGCATCGATGTGTGGCTACACGTAAGACCACGTCTGGGACGTTGGCATTGTACGATATATGTGTGATTGTCCGAGTGTCCTACCCAATTCCGAATGGCTCATCGGGAAAAGGTAAAACGAGATTAGATGTGTTGTATGAGCAAAAAGGGATAGGTATGATTTAGTTTATTGGTTATCGATGATAAGGTAAGTATGTGACTTGTTGATAAAATATGTTATGTTTGATATAAAGGATAAATTCCATGGTTCAAATATGTGTATTTGGCCTTGAACAAATGGTGTATTTATTATGGAAATAATTCTTGGATTTCATTTATATGTACCCATGTATATTCGGCTATGAAAGTAAATTATGTACATGATCTTATAACGGGATTTTTGAGCTTATATAAATATGTATAATTGACTTGTGAATGAGTAGTAAATATATTATAAAAAGCTCTTATGTATATGCGTATGAATGATATGATATATATGCGGTTATATGGTTAACCTATGTATATGAAATTATATTAAGACATATGAGTTTTGCATTTGTGCATGTGAGCTAGGTGTAATTGGACTATTTAGCTTTGATCGTTAAATGATACTATGTTAGTTTTGATTATTTGTACATTCGGTCAAGTGGCATAAAAAAAAGAAGAAGGAAATAATTACATATGCTAAAATATATATATATAATAATACTTCATACAAATATATTTATAGATGATTGGATTTGAATGTAAAATGATAAAATATTTTGGTTAGTTTTGTTAATTTTGTTAATATCGTTGGGTTATTTATTTGCTTATAGCTTACTAAGCTAAAATAGCTTATTGTGTGAATATTTGTTTCTGTTTTATAAATTTTGGAAAATCAAGTTACAAGCTCGGGGATCGTCTGCGAAGCTCATCACACTATCCATTACTTTGGGTACTTTTATAAGTTAAATTAGAAATTATGGCATGTATAAGCTAAAGTATGTTTTGGGAATGTTAATTTTAGGTTGTGTATAGAGCCATGCGAAAATGGCTAAGCAATTATCCTTAAAAAATTAGCTGTGTTAAACTCGATCTTCATCCACTTTGCTTTATAGTTATGTGTCATGTATGCATGAGCTTGTGTTAGGTATTGCGTGTGCTGAAATATGAATATTGCCATGTTCCTATTCGGTTTATGCATATGAGATTGAATGTTCATTAAGTTTGATTGATGTCAAATAGCATATATATTTTGTGGACATTTGAGGTGTTTAAATGTTATGTACTTTATGATAAATAAGGTCTTTGCTGCAGGTAAGATACATATAATTTATGTGTACCTTATTTTATTGGATTGGTCTTGATATTTGTTATGGGATAAAAGAATGTCATTTAGATAAATTAATGTGTTTGCATGTATTTGATGAATCTTTATGATGTTGCCATATAGGTTAAATCAACCTTAGTAATAGGTGGTGAAAAGCTTAAGTTAGTTAGGTATTTGATCATGACATATGGATGAATTCTTACATGTTTTGTTATATATATTTATAGATGTTTGTATTATGATTGATTTGCAAATACGCATGATTAAATTGATTTGTTGATTTTTGTAAAGTTACGAAATTATGCAATTGAGTTGTGATAGCCAAATAGCTATAGTACGGAATGGATTTTTGTACATTCTTAAATGTTTGTCTTTAGTTTGTGTAATTATACAATACATGCAAAGTTGATATAAACTTAGGAATGAAAGCCACATTAATGACTTAATATGGAAGCATAAAGTGATCAAATAAAATTTAAGTAATTTAGTGGTATAAGTGTACTTTATCTTATTTCATTTATTTTAGATGTTCAAAATGTTTCAATCTTTGATAAGGATAATCATGTGTAAAGTTTATATTATCGTATGAAATGTTCCTGATATATCAATGGAATCGATACAAATATTTATATTAATAAATATTCATATAAGCAATTGTTTGATCGGAAATGTCTCGTAACCCTAGCCCAGCGACGGATACGGGTCAAAGGTACTACATTTTATTGGTATCAGAGCTACGGTTTAGTCGTTTCTAGGACTACGTAGCGTGTGTTAGTTTAACTATACATGCCATAATTATATACTGTGATAGTGTGATGACTTCTGACATTTGAAATGTGTTTTCATATAGTAAATGGATCCCGACAGAGTTGTAGCTGATGATGTTGAGAGTGTTGCGCCTGCTCCCGCGCAAGGGACAGTGCAGGCTGATTCTTGACCAACTCCGAGTAATAAAGAAAGTGAGGCTAAACAAGTCTTCTATCAAATGATAAATGACTGGTTCACTCAATATATCCGGACTAACCTGGCTGCACAACAACCTCCACCCCTACCTAATCCAACTTTCGTGCTTGTTGTACCTCAAGTAAGTGATCTATTGCGATTGAGTAGACCGCCTGTTGATAAAATCCGAAAACAGGGAACTGAAGAGTTTAAAGCCACTGATGATGATGACGCTGAGCAGGCTGAGTTCTGGCTTGATAATACCATCTGTGTTTTTGATGAGTTGTCCTGTACTCCAGATGAATGTTTAAAATGTGCTATTTTCTTGCTCCGAGATATAGCTTACCACTGGTGGAATACCCTAGTATCAATAGTTCTGAGAGAGCAGGTGACCTAAGAATTCTTTCAGACTGAGTTTCATAAGAAATATATCAGTCAGAGATTTATCGATCAAAAGCGTAAAGAATTTTTGGTGCTGAAACAGGGTCAGATGATAGTGACAGAGTACGAGCGGAAATTTGTGAGACTCAGTCAGTATGCCCGAGAGTGTGTTTCCACTGAAGCTATAATGTGTAAAAGATTTGAAGATGGGCTAAATAAAGACATTAAATTGTTAGTTGGCATACCTGAGATAAAAGAGTTTGTGATACTTGTTGAGTGAGCCTGCAAAGCTGAAGAGCTTAGGAAAGAGAAAAAGAAAGCTGATTTTGAAGCTAGAGACTCGTGTAAAAGACCATTCAGTAAGTCAGTCCAGTCAACATCGAAGAAGTCCTGAGATGATTTTAGTCGTTCTAAAGCCACTTCGGGTTACTCCAGACGAGATCAGAATAGACCACCTGCTACTCGAGAGCTACCTCAATAGCCAGTATGTGTAATGTTAGATCTAATCAACCTGAGTGTGAGCATTGTGGTAAACGACATCCCGATAGTTACAGATTACATGATCGGGCATGTTTTAAATGTGGATCGATTGATCATTTCATTCGAGATTGCCCAGGGTTAGTTGAAGAGAATCCAGTGCAAAACACGAGGTTAGGTAATAATGCGGCTCGGAGTAGACCATCAAGAAATACGGGTAATGCGAGTGGCAGTCAGAGAGGAAATAAAAATATAGCAAATAGATTCGAGCCTCGTGCACCTGCTACAGCCTATGCTACACGTGCACGAGAGGAGGCTTCATCCCCAGATGTCATTACCGGTACATTCACTCTTTATGATACTAATGTAATTGCATTGATTGATCCTGGTTCTACTCATTCTTATGTGTGTGAGAAATTAGTATTCAGCAAGACTCTACCTGTTGAGTCTACTAAGTTTGTGATTAGAGTGTCAAACCCCTTGGGTTAGTGTGTCATGGTTGATAAAATGTGTAAGAATCGCCCTTTGATGGTTCAAAATCTGTGCTTTTCGGCTAATTTGATGTTGTTTCCATTTGATGAGTTTGACATAATTTTGGGTATAGATTGGTTGACTTTGCATGATACTGTTGTGAACTGCAAAAGAAAGACCATTAACCTACAGAGCCAGAATGATGAAGTTATTCGGATTGAATCTAGTGATTTGTATGGTTTACCAGCAGTGATTTCTTCGATGCTAGCTCAAAAATATGTGAGAAAAGGGTGTGAAGCTTATTTTGCCTACGTGCTCGATAGTAAAGTGGCTGAAAGAAACATTGAATTAGTACCTGTTGTATGCGAGTATCCAGATGTGTTTCCTGAAGAATTACCGGGTTTGTCACCTATTCGGGAGGTAGAGTTTGGTATTGAGTTAATGCCTGGGATGACTCTGATATCCATAGCCCCATACAGAATGGAATCTACAGATTAAAAGAATTGAAAGCTCAGTTGCAAGAATTGACAGATAGAGGTTTCGCGCGACTGAGTTTCTCTCCGTGAGGCGCACCTGTGTTGTTTCTGAAAAAGAAAGATGGAACTATGAGAATGTGCATCGATTACAGACAGCTTAATAAGGTGACTATAAAGAATAAGTATTCGTTGCCACGGATTAATGATCTGTTTGACCAACTAAAAGGGGCTACAATATTTTCGAAGATAGATTTGAGATCAGGCTATTATCAATTACGAGTTAGAGATTCAGATGTGCCAAAGACTACTTTTAGAACGAGGTATGGACACTATGAGTTTTTGGTTATGCCTTTCAGACTCACTAATGCACCTGCTGTTTTCATGGATTTGATGAATCGAATCTTTAGACCGTATCTGGATCAATTTGTGGTTGTGTTTATTGATGACATTTTGATCTACTCTCGTGATGAAGTTGAACATGCCGAGCATTTGAGACTGGTGTTGCAGACATTACGAGATAAACAATTGTATACAAAATTCAGTAAATGTGAGTTCTGGTTAAGTGAAGTTAGATTTTTGGGTTATGTGGTATCAGCATCAGGTATTCGGGTTGATTCGAGCAAAATTTCAGCTATACTGGATTGGAAACCTCCGAAGGATGTTTCTGAAGTTCGAAGCTTTCTAGGACTTGTTGGTTATTATAGACGGTTCGTGAAAGGTTTCTCTATGATTGCAGCCTCGATGACAAAGCTATTGTAGAAAGATGTTAAGTTTGAGTGGTCAGAGAAGTGCCAGAAAAGCTTTAATCAGTTGAAAGCCCTCTTAACTGAAGCTCTAGTGCTAGTTCAACCAAAATCGGGTAAAGAATTTGTTAATTATAGTGATGCATCATTAAATGGTTTGGGCTGTGTTCTGATGCAGGAAGGCAGAGTGATAGCTTATGCCTCGAGACAGTTGAAACCACATGAAAAGAACTATCCTACACATGACCTAGAATTGGCAGCTATTGTAGTCACATTGAAAATTTGGTGTCACTATTTGTTCGGTGAGAAATGTCATGTTTACTCTGATCACAAAAGCCTGAAATACTTGATGACTCAGAAAGATTTGAACTTGAGACAACGCCGATGGTTAGAATCGCTAAAATACTATGAGCTTGTGATTGATTACCACCCGAGAAAGGCTAATGTTATTGCTAATGCTTTAAGCTGAAAATCACTGTTCGCTCAGAGTGCTATGAATACACATATGGCCATGTCTAATGATGGTTTAACAGTAGCTGAATTGAAAGAGACCGTTACTTGTTCAACAAACGTGTGATGCTCAGAAGGTTGACAATGAATTAATTGCAAAACGAACTCAGTGTGAGACAGATGCTGATTCAGAGTTCAGAGTTGATGCTAATCACTGTTTGAGATTCAGAGACCGAATATGCATTTCGAGGAATTCAAAGTTGATTCAGATGATTTTGAATGAAGCTTGTAATAGTCGATTATCTGTTCACCCGGGTAGTACAAAGATGTATAATGATTTGAAACAACTTTACTGGTGGCATGGTAAGAAACGAGACATTTCTGACTTTGTTGCAAGATGTTTAGTCTGTCAACAAGTGAAAGCTGAACATCAGGTACCTTCAGGATTGCTTCAGCCTATCATGATACCTGAGTGGAAGTGGGATAGAGTCACGATGTATTTTGTACCATTGACATCGAGCAAGAAAGATATGTACAGACTACTCACTCGATAAGATAGCTGAATTGTATGTTTCTCAGATTGTGAGATTACATGGTGTGCCTATATCTATTGTTTCAGACAGAGATACAAGGTTTACATCGCGGTTTTGGAAGAAACTGCAAGATGCACTAGGTACGAAATTACATTTCAGTATTGCTTTGTATGGTTGTAAATGTCGTACGCCATTGTACTGGACTGAGCTCAGTGAAAATAAGATGCACGGGGTTGACTTGATCAGAGAAACTGAACAGAAGGTGAAAGTGATCCGTGAAAGTTTGGAAGCAGCATCAGATCATCAGAAATCTTAGGCGAACTTGAAACGTAAGGATATAGAGTTTCAAATTGGAAACAAAGTCTTCTTGAAAGTCTCACCGTGGAAGAAAATACTCAGATCCGGTCGTAAAGGCAAATTGAGTCAGAGGTTTATTAGGCCGTATGAGGTAATAGAGCGTATTGGGCCAGTTGCTTACAGATTATCGTTACCTCCTGAGTTAAAAAGAATCCACAATGTATTCCACGTTTCAATGCTTCGGAGGTATCGATCTGATCCTTCACATGTGATAGTCCGTCTAAGATTGAAATTTAGCCTGATATGACCTATGAAGAAAAACCGATTCGCTTTCTGACTCGTAAGGTTAAAGAGTTGCGAAATAAGAAGATTTCGTTAGTTAAAGTATTATGGAATAAGCATGGAGTTGAGGAAGCAACATGGGAGCCAGAGAATACAATGAGAGAATGTTATCCAAACCTATTCACCGGTAAGATTTTCGGGGACGATAATCCCTAAGGGGGAGAGTTGTAACAGCCCGATTTAGACCCTAATCGGAACGGTGGTTTTGAGACCATGAATTCGAGTCAGAAAAATATTTTTAAATTATTTTCTATGTTTATTTTGTGCGAATTTATGTCTGCAAAATTTTCGTGATTTAATTTTGTCGGTAAGCTGTCCGATTAAAAAAAAGGACTTAATCGCGTAAATTGAAAATTTGGTAGTTTAATGTATAAAGGGCCAAACTATTAGTGGATTTTAAAGATGAAGGATTTATGTTGAAAATAACCCATAAATATAGTAGTGGGACGGTTAAGACTTATATTATGTGGTTTTTTTATATTAAATTATTAAGGTTCTAAAAATAATTTAATTATTAAAACATATATATGGTATAATAACATAAAATAAGCTATATTTTATCATTTCTCTCTTGCACCGAATATAAGCTAAAAGAAAAGAAAGAACAAAAGGCTAGGGTTCGGTCAATTTGAAGCTTAATTAAGGTATTAGTTTAGCTCGATTTTTAATAATTTCTACATTTTTGAGATCATTGCTTCGATTACTACAAAACCCATGCTTGAATTTTTAATTTTGATGAATATTTTGAGTTAAGCCATTGTTGATAGCTTGTGATTTTTTTTGTTTGATGGTGAAAAATGAAAGATATGTTTTAGATTAACATATTTTGTACTGGAGTTTTTGGTGATTTTGAGTAATTAGGACTTATTTGCAAAAATAATAATTTGAGAGACTAAAATGTGAACTTAATGAATTATATGGACTTGTATAGACATGGGTAATATTCGGCCTAGCTTGGGTATGGTGAAATTTGGTGTATTTTGTGTTTTGTGCAATAGGGATTAAATTGTAAAAATTGTAAATGTCCAGGTAAAATAGTAATTTTCCCATTTATGTGTTTTTGGACTAAATTGAATAAAAATATGTTTGAATGAGCTTAATTTGAATATGTTTAGATCAAGAACCAAAGAAATCGGATTTGGATCGGGGAAAAACAAAAGTTGTCGACTAGCAGCCCCGTCCCGTTTTACGACGTCCGAGGTAAGTTTATAAGCAAATAAACCTGTTTATTGATAATTTAACATTATGTTTACATGCTGTTATGAAATGTTAAGATTAAATTATGGTATGGCCGAATGTGTTTGAATATGGTTACCACACTTTTGAGTTCGATTCGACTGAGATACGACGTCCGAAAGCCCCATATGAACCTTAGGAATAGTTAGGATATATATGTCATGACATAGGATTCTGATATATGTGTGCGAGTAAGTCCATGGCATCGATTTGTGATTTTGATATGTGTTTACGAGTAAGACCCTGTCTGGGACAGTGGCATCGATGTGTGGCTACATGTAAGACCACATCTAGGACGTTGGCATTGTACGATATATGTGTGATTGTCTGAGTGTCCTACCCAATTTCGAATGGTTCATCGGGAAAAGGTAAAATGAGATCAGATGTGTTGTATGAGCAAAAAGGGACAGGTATCATTTAGTTTATTGGTTATCGATGATAAGGTAAGTATGTGACTTATTGATAAAATATGTTATGTATGATATAAAGGATAAATTCCATGGTTCAAATATGAGTATTTGACCTTGAACAAATGGTGTATTTATTATGGAAATAATTCTTGGATTTTATTTATATGTACCTATGTATATTCGGCTATGAAAGTAAATTATGTACATGATCTTATAACGAGATTTTTGAGCTTATATAAATGTGTATAATTGACTTGTGAATGAGTAGTAAATATATTATAAAATGCTCTTATGTATATGCGTATGAATGATATGATATATAAGCGATTATATGGCAACCTATGTATATGAAATTATATTAAGACATATGAGTTCTACATTTGTGTATGTGAGCTAGGTGTAATAGGAATATTCAGCTTTAGGTTAAATGATACTATGTTAGTTTTGATTATTTGTACATTCGGTCAAGTGGCATTAAAAAAAAAAGGAGGAAATAATTACATATGCTAATATATATATATATAATAATAATAATACTTCTATGAATGTATTTATAGATGATTGGATTTGAATGTAAAATGATAAAATATTTTGTTTAGTTTTGTTAATTTTGTTAATTTTGCTTGGTTATATATTTGCTTATAGCTTACTAAGCTAAAATAACTTATCGTGTCAATATTTGTTTCTGTTTTATAGATTTTGGAAAATCAAGTTACAAGCTCGGGGATCGTCTGCGAAGCTCATCACACTATCCATTACTTTGGGTACTTTTATAAGTTAAATTAGAAATTATGGCATGTATAAGCTAAAGTATGTTTTGGGAATGTTAATTTTGGGTTGTGTATAAAGCCATGCGAAAATGGCTAAGCAATTATCCTTAAAAAATTAGTTGTGTTAAACTCGATCTTCGTCCACTTTGCTTTATAATTACGTGTCATGTATGCATGAACTTGTGTTAGGTATTGCGTGTTCTGAAATATGAATATTGCCATGTTCCTATTCGGTTTATGCATATGAGATTGAATGTTCATTAAGTTTGATTGATGTCAAATAGCATATATATTTTGTGGACATTTGAGGTGTTTAAATGTTATGTACTTTATGATAAATAAGGTCTTTGCTGCAGGTAAGATACATATAATTTATGTGTACCTTATTTTATTGGATTGGTCTTGATATTTGTTATGGGACATATATATATATATATATATATATATAAAAGAATGTCATTTAGATAAATTAATATTTTTGCATGCAGTTAATGAATCTTTATGATGTTGCCATATGGGTTAAATCAACCTTAGTAATAGGTGGTGAAAAGTTTAAGTTAGTTGGGTATTTGATCATGACATATGGATGAATTCTTACATGTTTTGTTATATATATTTATAGATGTTTGTATTATGATTGATTTGCAAATACGCATGATTAAATTGATTTGTTGATTTTTGTAAAGTTACGAAATTATGCAATTGAGTTGTGATAGCCAAATAGCTATAGTACGGAATGGATTTTTGTACATTCTTAAATGTTTGTCTTTAGTTTGTATAATTATACAATACATGCAAAGTTGATATAAACTTAGGAATGAAAGCCGCATTGATGACTTAATATGGAAGCATAAAATGATCAAATAAAATTTAAGTAATTTAGTGGTATAAGTGCATTTTATCTTATTTCATTTATTTTAGATGTTCAAAATGTTTCAATCTTTGATAAGGATAATCATGTGTAAAGTTTATATTATCGTATGAAATGTTCCCGATATATCAATGGAATCAATACAAATATTTATATTAATAAATATTATGACTGGAAATGTCTCGTAACCCTAGTCCAGCGACGGATACAGGTTAAGGGTGTTACACCCCAGATCACTTCATTCGAGATTACCCTGAAATGGCTGAGAACGATAATTTTTAGAATGCGAGGCCGAGCAACACTACCATTAGAGGGGGCTACTGAGAAATACGAGAAATGGGAACAGTAGCAGAGGTGTAATGAAAGATTTAACTGCGAGATCAGAGGTCAGAGTACCTACTAGAGCTTATGCTATTCGCGCTTGCAAATATGCGTCATCTCCTGATGATATCACTGGTACATTTTCTCTCTCTGATACTAATGCAGTTGCATTGATTGATCCTAGATCGACTCATTCTTGTATTTGCTTGAATTTGGTATCTAGTAAGAATTTTCCTGTTGAGTCTACTGAGTTTGTGATTAAAGTGTCGAACCCCTTAGGCAAATATGTTTTAGTCGACAAAGTTTGCAAGAATTGTCCTTTAATGATTCGAGGTCATTATTTTTCGGCTGACTTAATGCTTTTACCGTTTGATGAATTCGATGTAATTCTTGGAATGGATTGGTTGACTCTACATGATGTCATAGTGAATTGTAGACGAAAGATTATTGAATTGAAATGTCAAAATAATGAAATTCTTCGAATTGAATCGGATGATTCGGGTGAGTTACCTCTTATAATTTCATCGATGTCGGCTTAGATGTATGTAAGAACAAGTTGTGAAGCTTATCTTGCATATGTGCTGAATACGAAAGTGTCTAAATTAAAGATCAAATTTGTGCTGGTAGTTTGTGAATACCCGAATGTGTTTCCGGAAGAGTTACCTAGGTTGCCATCGAAAGAGTACTGGGGACTTCACCGATATTGATAGCCCCATATAAAATGGCTCCGATCGAATTGAAAGAATTGAAATCTCAGTTGCAAGAGTTAATAGATAAGGGTTTTGTAGGACCGAGTTTTTCGCCCTGGGGTGCACCAATGTTGTTTGTCAAGAAGAAAGACAGATCCATGAGACTTTGTATTAATTATCATCAGCTTAACAAAGTTACGATAAAGAACAAGTATCCCTTACCGAGAATTGATGATTTGTTTGATCAGTTGAAAGGGACAACAATGTTCTCGAAGATAGACTTGAGATCAGGCTATTACCAGTTGAGAGTTAAAGACTCAGATGTTCCGAAGACCGTATTCAGAACAAGGTATGGGCATTATGAATTCCTTGTTATGCCGCTTGGATTAGCAAATGCTTCTGCAGTTTTTATTGACTTGATGAATCGAATCTTTTGGCTGTATTTCGATAAGTTTGTGGTTGTGTTTATTGACGATATCCTGATTTATTCCCGAGATGAGTCAGAGCATGCCGAACATTTAAGAATTGTATTATAGACTTTTAGAGATAAGAAATTGTTTGCTAAATTCAGCAAAAGTGAGTTTTGGCTCCTAGAAGTCAGATTTTTGGGACACATTGTTTCAGCGAAGGTATACGAGTCGATCCGAGTAAGATTTCGGTAGTTGTTGATTGGAAACCACTAAGAAATGTATCTTAATTTAGAAGCTTTTTGGGCTTGGCCGGTTATTATCGACCTTTTTTTAAGGGATTTTCGATGATTGCTACACTTATAACCAGATTGTTACAAAAAGAAGCACCAGTGTTAGTGCAACCTAAGTCAGGAATAGAGTTTGTGATTTTTAGTGACACGTCCTTGAACGGTCTTGGTTGTGTGTTGATGCAAGAAGGTAAAGTAATAGCTTATGCCTGAGATAGTTAAAACCGCACGAAAAGAATTATCCGACGCACAACTTGGAATTAGCCGCTATTGTGTTCGCCTTAAAAATTTGGAACACCATTTATTGGGTGAGAAGTGTCGTATCTTTACCAATCACAAGAGTTTAAAGTATTTGATGACTTAGAGAAAGATTTGAGTCTGCGAAAACGGATATGGCTTGAACCATTGAAAGATTATGAGTTAATAATCAACTATCACTTGGGGAAAGCGAACGTAGTCGCAGATGCTTTAAGTAGAAAGTCTTTGTTTTCTTTGAGGGCTATGAATACGCAGTTAACCTTATCTGATGATGGATTGATTTTGGCAGAGTTAAAAGTTAGACCGGTATTTCTTCAACAAATTTAGGAAGCTCAGAAAGGAGATAATAAATTGCAAGCTAAAAGAGTTCAATGCAAATCGAATAGAGATTCAGAATATCAAATTGGATCTAATGATTGTTTAAGGTTCCGAGGTAGGATTTGTGTACTGAGAGATACTGAATTGATTCAGAAAATTCTCCACGAGGTACATAATGGTTGTCTATCTGTTCATCCTGGAAGTACAAAGATGTATAATGATTTGAAGGAATTGTATTGGTGGTCAGGCATAAAACGAGACATTTTAGAATTTGTAACGAGATGTTTAATTTGTCAACAAGTAAAATCCGAACATCAAGTGCCTTCAAGTTTACTCCAGCCTATGACTATACCCGAGTGGAAATGGGATAGAGTTACCATGGATTTCGTATCGGGGTTACCTCTGACTCTGAAGAAGAAAGATGTCGTTTGGGTCATTATTGATAGATTGGCAAAATCGGCTCATTTCATTCTGGTACGTACCGATTATTCACTTGATAAGCTAGCTGAATTGTACATTGCTGAGATTGTTAGATTACATGGGGTGCCTACTACTATTATTTCGGATAGAGATCCGAGGTTCACGTCATGATTTTGGAAGGAATTGCAAGAAGCGTTGGGTACAAAGTTGAGTTTTAGTACTGCATTTCCTCCACAAAATGATGGTCAACCTGAGAGAGTGGTTCAAATTCTCGAAGATATGCTTCGCTATTGTGTTTTAGAGTTCGAAAGTAGTTGGGAGAAATATCTATCGTTGGTCGAATTTGCTTATAACAACAATTTTCAATCGAGTATAAAAATGGCACTGTATGAAGCATTGTATGGTCGCAAGTGCCGAAATCTGCTATACTGGACCGAGCTTAGTGAGAAATAGATTCACGGAGTTTATTTGGTCAGAGAAACCGAAGAGAAAGTGAAAGTAATTCGTGATTGTTTGAAAACAGCTTCGGATCGACAGAAATCGTACGCGGATTTGAAACGGAAAGATATTGAATTTCAGGTTGGTGATAAAGTGTTTCTGAAAGTGTCTCCATGGAAGAAAATTCTTAGATTTGGTCGCAAAGGCAAGTTGAGTCTGTGTTTCATTGGGTCGTATGAGATTATTAAAAGAATAGGGCCAGTGGCATATAGACTAGCTTTGCCGTCGGAATTAGAAAGGATCTACTGTGTATTTCATGTGTTGATGTTGCGACGATATCGATCAGATCCATCGCATGTAATCTTACCGTCAGAGATTGAGATTCGACCTGATATGACATATGATGAAGAACCGATCAAAGTGTTAGCTCAAGAGGTTAAATAGTTGAGAAATAAAAGTATAGCTCTAGGGAAAGTTTTGTAGCAATGACACGAGGTCGAAAATGCTACGTGGGAACCCAAGGAAGCTATGAGAAAATAGTACCTTAACCTCTTTTCTGGTAAGATTTTCGAGGACGAAAATCCCTAAGGAGGAGTTGTAACAGCCCATTTTTGGGTCAAATCGGAACAGTGGTTTTGGGACCACAAATCCAAAGTATGAATATTTATTTTATTACTATTTTAATGTCTACAACATGATAGAATAATTGTGTGAAAATTTTGTTAAGAAAATTTATTGATTGAGTGCTCAATTTAGCTAAAAAGGACTAAATTGCAATAGGTGCCAAACTTGAGTTCCCTTACCTAAAGGCGTTTAATTGTTATGAATTTTTAAATTGGAGGTCCTTAGATGGTAATTAGACCATTATACTTTAGGATGGACTAAAATGGACATGATTAGGTGAAATTTTAAAGTTTTGCATTAAGGGTAATTTGGTAATTTGGTAAATAAAGACAAATTAACCTAATAAAAGTGTTCATGCTCTCAATTTAGTCCCCCTTAGCCAAATTTCACAAGGGAGCCATAGCTAGGGTTTTGGCCAAGCTTTCAAGCTCGATTGTATGTCTGTTCTTGTCACGTTTTTAATGATTTCTATATTTTTGAAATCGTTGTAACTGGATCTAGCTATTTCAAGGACTAATTTGAAAGAAAGTTAAAGTTTAAAATTTTACGCATGTTGGATTTGCTTGTATTTTGATGTTTGGTGGTAGAAAATGCATGTTTTTTGTTAGTTAAACAACATTTGTAAAGTGATTTTCGATAAAAACGTCAAATAGGGACTTATTTGTAAAAGATTATAAAATGTGTAGAAAAGTGTGAATAAATGAAATATGTGGGTTGTTATGAGTACAAGAAATTTTCGGCTAGGCTTGAGTAGTGATGAAATTGAAAGAAATTCATTTTACGAGCCTAGGGACTAAATCGTAAAATGTTGAAATATTAGGGGAAAAATATAATTTTTGCCATAATGTGATTTTGGACTGAATTGATGATTAAATAAGTTAAATTTGACATTATAGATCAAGAAAAATGAAGTTCGGATCTAGATAGGGGGAAAAAACAAAATAATTGACGAATAAATTCCTTTTGCCATTTTGCATTCGAGCTAAGTTCATATGTAAATAAGATTTATTATAATTGTATTTTAAATGCTTTAATTTTGTATGAATTGTGTAAACGACTCTATGGGCACATTTGACGACGTTCTGGCAAGCGAGAAATCCCAGTCGAACCTTAGGAATAGATTAGGATACAAGTGACATGTCACTAGGGTATTATCTTATGTGATCCGAGTGCTGGTCCTGTACGTCCTACCGGTGGCTGAGTATACTTGTAACACCCCTAACCCGTATCCGTCGCTAGAATAGGGTTACGAGGCATTACCGATTAAAGCACAACATATAATATACATTATATGCATTCATAAACAAAATTCATTCAACACAATCACATTGTCCCTTATAAGGCTCTACGAGACCTTAAAACATGCTTAGAAGAGGTTCGGGACTAAACCAATAACTTTTTCAAGCTTTGGGAAACATAGAAAATTTTCAAACATTCTATGATCACATGCCTATGTGAACAGGTCGTGTGCCTCACACGGTCACCAGACACGCCCGTGTCGTAGGCCGTGTGAAAATAGGGCATACATTCTGACTTGTACCACACGGCTAGAGACACACCCGTGTGCCTTGACCGTGGGAAATCTGGAGGGGTTACTGACTTGGGTCACATGGCCAGCCACATACCCATGTGCCAGCCTGTGTGCCACACACAGTCAATAGACATGCCCGTGTGTCTAGGCCGTGCCAAACTTGTAGGGTATATTGACTTAATTTGAAGGGCTACCCCAGGGGACACACGGCTGTGTCCCAAGGCCATGTGTCACAGACGATCAAGCTATACGCCCGTGTGCTCAGCCGTGTGGGGCGAAAATAGGCTTGATTGAAGCCACATTTCTCACCCTTCTTAAGCATACCTAAAACACCACATTTCATGCCATTTCAATACATTAATAGGCAGCCAAACCATGCTATTTCGTGCACCAAACTTACAATACCAATTCTATCCATTTCATTAACTCAAATCAATACCATTTGTACATTCAAACATATACCAAACTAGTATGTTTCATTCCTCATTACTCACCTATTCAATCATATATCAAAGTACATATCATACTCATCAATACAACCTATTTCAATATGTATTTTTACTACCATCAATCACACATAAAACTTGACTCATAAATCATCTATTAGCCATTCACTTATGAAGTCCAAAATCATGCTTTTCATAAGTAAATACTCATCGTATACCAAATACCAAATGATCAACTTGAACCATCACCAACCATACCAAATTATGTCACTACACAAGGCAAATTACACATCAAACATAAGTCATTAATAAGCCATATAAAATGGTCAAATAGATCACCAGAATCTTTATAAAAAATACTCAAGCCTATACATGCCATATAACTAATATCACACAACTCATAAGTACCAAACCATAGCCGGATAGTGTGATGAAATCTCTAACGACTTCTAACCTAAGCAAGCCTCTGAAACTCTATAAACATAGAAATGAAAACAAAGTAAGCTATAAAGCTCAGTAAGCTCATATGGAAATAAACTCATATTATTAAATAACTGCATTTTAACAATTACTCAAAACATGATATAATTCATATGATTTCACCATTCTATCTCAAATTCATGCACATAGTTAATCAAGATTTTCATGAGTTTATTCATTCAAAACACGTGTACATTTTTATATTAATCATATGTAACTTTAAACCCTAAACATGTAACTAACTTTATAGTAGATTATAAAATACACAATTAACATGAGTTAAGTAATTAGGTTATTTTAGATTGTTATGTATGTTTGATCTGGTGTCCTAAGTGTAGTATATTTGTTTTGTATACTTGTATTTTTAGAACAAATTAGTTTAATAATAACATCTATTACTTACATTAACAATTTAAACTAATGCAACGGAAATGTAACACCCCTTACCCGAATCCAACAACGGGGCGGGTACTGGGCTTTACCGGCTAAAATGTAAACATTGTAACGCCATAATTTTTGGGATTTTTGGGATTTCTATAATTTTTGATGAATTTTAAAATTTCTGTGTTTTGAATATATAATGTAGGTCTGAGTATGTTAGTGGGCCTTTAGAAGGCCCAAGAGTAAATTCAACCTGAAGCAATTTTAGAATTTTCAATTTTAGAGAGAGAGGGTTCTGGCGTTATGGGCTTTCAAAATAAAGGTGGTAAAATAAGCCACAAGAAGATCTGTGGTAAAGTGGCATGTGACATCACATAGGTGCTTGGGGAGTGGTGTGTGGATGTTTAGGGGGAGCCAAGGTTCAAGTCGCAAGGTAAGTTAATTAGGGTATTTATTTTTGTGAACAGGAGATTGGGTAAGGGAGAGATAAGGGAGGAAATTTAGGAGCTGATCAAGGAGCTTGGTGTCGGCCGAATGTTGGACTCTTGAGGAGCAAGAGTTGGCCGGCCAAGGGTCTCTTGCATAGGCAAATTCGGTTAGGTCTCTGGAGTAGCAATTTCAGCATTAGGGAAGTTTTGTGCCGTTTTTTTGTAGCTTTTCCTTTGGGTTTCAATTTAGTCTTCTTTTCGCTTGCCAAAATAAGGTATTTTGCTTAGGGTTTTTTCTCTTTTCCCTTCCATTTTGCTAGTATTCGAAACTTGGAACACCGCATAACTCTTTGTGCCATTTTCCCTTGCCATAACCGAATACTACTTTCCCTTCTCACCTTTCTTTCTTTCATCTTTTCCTTTTCCCCATAGCCGAACCTATACTCTCCTCTCTTTTGTCTTTTTCATCATTTTCTTTTCTCTATTGTTCCTCAATTGGTCGAATCTACCATCCCTTTCCTTGTCTTCTTCTCTTCATTTATTCCCCTCACATCTAGGAGGCCGAATCTCACAATAGCCAAACCTCTTTCCCTTTTTCTTCAAAAAGCCGAAACCTTCATACCTGTGGTATAAGAAGCCGAGTCTTTGGCTACTTGAACCTGTTCCTTCTCGTAACTATGGTAGATCGGGGTTAATATTATAGATAGGAACACTCTTTTGGGCAGAACAACAATTGGTAAGTATTTGAACAACTTTTATTAGTTACTTATGCTTAAAGGAAAAGCTAAAACACCTTAAGGGTGGCTAATGTTTGGACTAAGGGCATATTGGTCTCTTTCTTTTGGTTTTATGTACGCTAGTGTGGACAAGGGGGCGTACAACAAAGGGCTTTGAAGGCTAACACAGTTGGACATCTAGATCTAGTCCATATTTCGGAAGAAAGGTAAGAACTTTAGGGACTAAGGCAATGTTGGCCGAATATGGTAAGGAGATTAGTACGTATTTTATTTTTGATATGTAGTCTGACGTTTTAGTAACTCGATTGTAGGCAACTCATGTGTGGATCTTGCCAACGTATCATTACAGATCAGGTGTATAAACGACACCCACTTATAGACTAGATCGGCAAAAGCCGAAATGCCGAAGAGCTGGCATTTTGTGGACTTGCGAGCGTGCGAGTGCTCATGAGATAGTTGTTTGTTAATCTTGGTAATCTCAAGCGGTAAGATTGCAGAGTGCGCAATTTTGTGCACTTCGGTATATTTGGGCTTAATGGGCCGAAATCGAGTTAATGGGCCAATGGGCCCAATTCGGTAACAACGCTTGGTAAGTGTTTATGTTAATACATTAATGGCTGTAATCTGCATGAAAACCCTATAATAGTAAATTTACTAAAATACCCCTAAGTACAAAAATTACCATTATATCCCTAGGTGCAAAGTGATCGTTATACCTCTAGGGTTAACTTTGATTGAAATGCATGATATTCTGATTCTGTATGTTGTATGCTATGACATGTATATCTGTTGCTTGGGATATGGGTTATATTGATGGAGGAAGCGTTTTGGTGGCTATGCCACAAATATCTGTTCTGGTCGCTCTGCCACAATATATGTATCTGGTGAGTCTGTCACAATATTTGTTCTGGCAGCCATGCTGCAAATTCTGTGGTGTGTAGCGGATAGGTGGGTCGAGTTGTCTCCCCACATGGTGTAAGGTTGGTACGGGGGTGAATACGGATGGATATGGGTTGGGTTTTCTGCATACATGAAATATCTGTTTTGTCTTTGTTATGGGACTATGGGCTTCATTCTGAATTTTGTATAGGGCTAAGGCCCAACTTAATCTATTTCTATGGTTTGATCTGATTTGGACTATGGTTGGGCTATTTTACACACTGAGTTTTCCAAACTCACCCCTTAATTTCATCCATGCGGGAAATCCCCAACCATAGTGGACTTGGAGCTATGAGGGATTCGGAGTGGCTACATGTTCTGCAAATTCAGTTTTCTTCATGTGATTTGACCAGCCTTTACTTACTTTAAATGTTTTGGGGTTTAAGTTGTAATAAGGCCGCTCGTAAATTTTATGGTTTTATTTATTGTTTCTGGTATACTCGATTTAAACTGTTAGATTTAGGCTGTGTGGGTTTTTGTTCAAAATTAACAAATGATTTGAAAACACACGAGCGTAACAAATGGATAACCTAAAGATTTAATTAATCGGTGTTTTCTTTTTTAGTCAACAATTAACCATCATTTTACAAAATCACCCTGATTACCATAAACAAAGAACACAATCAACCGTAAGTCAATGTGACACGTCAGACTTGGCCATAACGTCCAGGCTGGGTTTGAGGTGTTACATTTAGTGTTATCAAAGCCAGGTTACAACAACTCGGCTGTGAAATGGGTCTAAAAAAAATAAAGATTTTTGAAAATCGCTTTGGGAATTCATTTTTTTAAGATTTTCTTTCTACAATAAATTATTTCAAAGATTGCAAATTCGGTTTTCTAAAATTTGGATTCTAAGAAGGTGGCAAACTAAATCTCCGGCCCAAGTCTGTAAGTATTATTCTAAATTTTTCTGAATATTTTTGAATTATCAACTATATGCCTGTACTGAAACCCTATTCTGATACTCTAATTAGGGTGATACTGAAACTGTAGGAATTTTGATAAGTAGACTGAGACTGTAGCTAGGCTATGATTCCGCAAAAATAAACTCGAATTATCATCGGTCATAAAACATCGAATAAACACCAAATATTTAATTAACGCATAAAATTCATAATCAGATAATACGATATGAGTACGAGAGCAGCTCGTGGAAGAGGCCGTGGACGTGGCTGAGGTAGTGCACGGGCTGGATCTTCGTCTTCAGGATATATGCCGGCGGCAGATGCACCGGTACCACTGGCAACAGAAGGGGAGTCTCATGATCAAGGTGCCGGGGATGACGCTCTATCTTAGGCAATGCTTCGTGTTCTGGAAAGGGTTACCGGGGTAAGTACGGGTAACGAAATTCGAGGATCTATTTCTGAGCGACTCTGGGCTAATGGAGCATTGATATTTAGGGGCGTATCTAGTGTAGCCCTAAATGTGGCTGAATATTGGTTAGAGGCCACGGAACGGACAATGGATGATTTGGACTGTTTCGTGGAGCAAAAGCTAAAGGGAGCCATATCATTGCTACGAGATGAGGCTTATCAG
This sequence comes from Gossypium anomalum, assembly GCA_025698475.1. NCBI lineage: Eukaryota > Viridiplantae > Streptophyta > Magnoliopsida > Malvales > Malvaceae > Gossypium > Gossypium anomalum. The sequence goes on along the minus strand of CM046967.1, from coordinate 50,348,513 downwards.
TGGTGGCTCACCGTGAGAGGTGGGACCCCAGCTGACAGGGTAACTTGGGAGGTGTTTAAGACGGCCTTCAAGGGAAAATACATTGGGGCGAGTTATGTGGACGCCCGCAGAAAAGAATTTCTGAATCTGGTTCAAGGGGGTAAGACAGTTGCTGAGTACGAGGCTGAGTTTCTGAGGCTGAGCCGGTATGCTGTTGGGATAGTTGCTTCAGAGTATGAACGTAGTGTGCGCTTCGAGGATGGTCTTAGAGATGAACTTAGGGTACTGATTGCTCCGCAGAGGAAGCATAACTTTGCTGCTTTGGTGGAGAAAGCTAAGATAGCTGAGGAGGCGAAGCGTACTGAAAGGCAGAATCGTGAGAAGGATTGAAACCATTTTCAGAGGGATTCAGGACCTTCGGGTGGTACAAATAGGAATGTCAAAAGAGCATGAGTGGAAGAGCCAATTCGAGCAGTTCTGATGAATTTTGTTAGACCGCAAGGCTATGGGGACTGTGGTAAGGTACATCTGGGCGAGTGTAGGAGACGTTCTGGTGCTTGTTTCCGGTGCGGATCTATGGAGCATAAAGTCAAGGACTGTCCTCAGAAAATAGATCAGGTTCAAGTTGCAGAACAGAGGGTTGCTCAACCAGTGAGAGGTGGACCGCAATCATCGAGAGGAAGTGGACAAGGTAGGGGCGGTAATGGAAATGGTCAGGGTCGAGGAGCACCTGGCAGGGGTGCCAAAAATGCTGAGGCTATTCAGCCAGCATTGGTGTATGCAGCTCGTCGTCAAGAGGAGGGTGGTGCACCCGACGTCATAACTGGTATGTTCTTGATTTCTAGCATGCCGTACACTACTTTGATAGATATTGGATCTACTCATTCGTATGTTGCATATGCCATATTTGGTTCGTTGGGTGTGCACTCTGAGGAGACTGTGAGTGGGGTATCAGTACTAAGTCCTTTGGGCCACTCGGTTAGGGTAGACAAACTGTATAGAGACGTGCCTTTAGAAACTCAAGGTAAGATTTTCTCTGGAGACTTGATGGAGTTACCATTTAAAGAATTCGACCTCATTCTGGGAATGGATTGGCTTGTTAAGCATAGGGCAACTCTGGATTGTGCTACTAAGTGAATGGTGTTAAAGACCGCGGAGGGTGAGGAGGTTATGGTGATGGTGAGCGAAGGGATTAATTTTCTAATGTGGTGTCGGCATTGAGAGCTGAGAAGTGGATTCGTAAGGGTTGTGAGGCTTATTTGGCATTTGTAAGTCAGTCAGAGGCTGTGGGACTGACGGTGGATAAGGTTAGAACCGTTAAGGAATTCCAAGATGTTTTTCCAGAGGAGCTTTTGGGATTGCCTCCAAACCGAGAAGTCGAGTTTGGAATCGACTTGTTGCTTGGAACGGCACCAGTGTCCATCACACCGTACAGGATGGCACTGAAGGAGTTAGTGGAGCTAAAAGCACAAATTCAAGAGTTGTTGGATAAAGGCCTTATTAGGCCGAGTGTGTCTCCGTGGGGAGCACCAGTGTTGTTTGTAAAAAAGAAGGATGGGACGATGCGGATGTGCATCGATTATCGACAGTTGAACAAACTGACGATTAAGAATAAGTACCCTCTTCCAAGAATCGATGATCTGTTTGACCAACTTAGAGGAGATTCGGTATTCTCCAAGATTGATCTTCGATCTGGATATCATCAGTTAAGGGTCAAGAAGGTAGATATTCATAAGACGGCATTCAGAACTCGGTATGGTCATTACGAGTTTCTGGTTATGCCATTTGGACTGACGAACGCTCCTGCAGTATTCATGGATATGATGAATCGTGTATTCCAACCATTTTTGGATTGATTTGTAGTCATTTTTATTGACGATATTCTAGTATATTCTGAAACTGAAGAGAAGCATGTAGAGCATCTCCGTATTGTGCTGCAATTGTTGAGGGAGAAGGAACTTTATGCGAAATTCAATAAGTGTGAATTCTGGTTGAGGGAGGTAACCTTCTTAGGTCATGTTGTCTCTGCTGAGGGGATCAAAGTGGACCCTCGAAAGATTGAAGCGATTCTGGAGTGGAAGCCACCTAGGTCAGTGTTGAAAATTTGGAGTTTCCTGGGTTTGGCAGGGTACTACAAAAGGTTTGCGGAAGGTTTTTCTGCGTTGGCAGCACCATTGACAAAGCTTCTAAGGAAAGGAGCACCGTTTGTTTGGACTGAGAAGTAGCAGGAAGCTTTTGAGAAATTGAATAAAGTTCTGAATGAGGAACCTGTATTAATTCAGCCGGAGTCTAGGAAGGATTTTACCGTGTACAGTGACGCATCACATGTGGGTTTGGCCTGTGTGCTGATGCAAGAGGGTAAGGTGGTTGCTTATGCATCATGATAGCTTAAGCCTCACGAAGTAAACTATCCTACTCACAATTTAGAATTGGCAGCAGTAATCTTTGCACTTAAGATTTGGAGACACTATTTGTACGGGGAAAGGTGTGTCATATACACGGATTATAAGAGTCTTAAGTACTTGCTGACTCAGAAGGAGCTGAACCTTAGGCAACGAAGATGGATAGGGTTGCTTAAGGATTATGACTATTCGATTGAGTATCACCCAGGCAAGGCTAATGTGGTAGTCGATGCCCTAAGCCGTAGAGCTGTATCTGATCTAAAGAGCAATGTTTGCTCGCCTGAGTCTGTATGATGATGGTAGTTTGTTGGCTGAGTTACAAGTAAGGCCAACCTGGGTGGATCAGATTAGGGAAAAGCAGTTGAGGGATGAGTCTTTAGTTTCTCGATTCCAACAAGTTAAGAAAGGGGAAACTTCTGAGTTTAGGTTGAATAGTGAAGGAGTTCTGTGTTTCCGAGGAAGAGTTTGCATTCCGAAAGACTCTGACTTAAGGCAATCAGTACTGAAAGAAGCTCATAGAGGACTTTGTGCTATGCATCCTGGAGGGAATAAGTTGTATCGCGACTTGCGAGAATTGTATTGGAGGCCTAGGCTTAAACGAGAAGTAACGGAGTTTGTGGGGAAATGTCTGACATGCCAGCAAGTGAAAGCTGAGCATCAACTACCTTTTGGACTTTTACAACCAGTGAAGATACCACTTTGGAAGTGGGAGAGGGTAATCATGGATTTTGTGAGTGGGCTACCCTTAACACCGACGAAGAAGGACTCAGTTTGGGTGATTGTGGATAGGTTGACCAAGTCTGCTCATTTCATACCTGTCCGCACTAATTATTCACTTCAGAAGTTAGCTAAGTTGTATGTGACGGAGATCGTTCGACTTCATGGAATCCCAGTCTCAATTATTTCTGACTGGGATCCTAGGTTCACATCTCGGTTCTGGCAAAAGTTACATGAGGCGTTGGGAACGCGATTGAACTTTAGCACGGCTTTTCATCCTCAGACTGATGGTCAGTCGGAAAGGGTTATTCAAATTTTGGAAGACATGTTGAGGGGATGCGTTATTGACTTCCGAGGTGGTTGGGAGGATTACTTGCCGTTGGCAGAGTTTGCGTATAACAACAGTTATCAGGCGAGTATCCAAATGGCACCATATGAAGCATTGTATGGACGTAGGTGTCGTACACCTAGTTGTTGGACTGAATTGGGTGAACGACAGGTCCTTGGACCTGAGTTGGTAGCGAATACTGAAGATAAGGTCAGAATAATCAGAGATTAGTTAAAAGAAGCATCTGATAGGCAAAAGTCGTATGCAGATTTGAAGCATAAGTAGATTGAGTACTCAGTGGGTGATATGGTCTTCTTGAAAGTTTCTCCTTGGAAGAAGGTATTAAGGTTTGGTAAGAAGGGCAAGTTGAGTCCGCGGTTCATCGGGCCTTATCGGGTTCTTAAGCGAGTAGGTCTAGTGGCTTACCAATTGGAATTACCTCCGGAAGTTAAACAGGATTCACGATGTTTTTCATGTAATGCCCCCACGCCTGAAACCGTCACCGGAGTCAAGCTTGAGGTGTTACTAAACTTATCTTACTTTTTAAACAACTCTAAACCACTTATTTTAATTTTTGGATTAAACCATTTTTCTGCGTCATGGTTTCTTAAAAATTCATTTCTTGAGTTTCAAATCTAGAAATTAAGATCCGTAAATTTTTATTGAAACTAGACTCATACATCTATCTACTAATTTTTTTCTAGAATTTTTGACGTAGCCAATTAGTACAGCTTATTAGTTAAAATTACCCCTGTTTCAGAATTCGACTACACTGTCCTCTACTTACTTCGAACCACTTTTCTACCTGTAAAAAATTCATATGACTATACCGCTTGTTTTTATTAAAACTAGATTCAATAAGGATTCTAACCATATAAACTAAACCACCTAATTATTTTTTTAAAATTTATAGTGAATTTATAAAGTTGAAACAGGGAATCCAGAAATCACTCTGGCCCTATTTCACTAAAACTCAGATATCTTATAAAATAAATAACCTTTACCTGTTTTGCTTATTCCATATGAAAATAGACACAATGAGCTTTAATGTAATATATTATTCACCATCAAACCATGTATCTAATATTTTTAGTGATTTTTCAAAGTCACATTATTTCTGATACTTGAATCCATTTTTAAGTTACTTTCACATTTTTCATAGTTTTCATGTGATAGTTACTACTTAATCATACACACTATTAAACATGTATATCATCAGCCATTCTATTAGCTAATAATTAGCAAGTATTTACACATCACTCATTGATCATATCATATCAAAAGAAACCAAGTTCCTATACATGCCATACACAAAACGAAACATCTAACTATACCAATGTGATTCCTTCGATAGTGTGATCGGGTCTCCGACGTTTCCTTCGATCCCTGAGTGGCTTGATAAAAACTATAAGAAAAATAAAATAAAGAGAGTAAGCACTAGGCTTAGTAAGCTTACAAGCAAATAAATTACAACATTCAACACAATGAATAATTATACATAATGTCACTTAGCCTCATAAACTTTCTTTACTTCTCATTTTCTACCTTCTTCTTTACTCACTTACCTTCTTTCTTACCTGACCTTTCACTATTCATAAATATAATCTACCTTCCCTTTTGCTGATAATTCACTGTAATTTAACATGTACAATGACCCGTTGAACCACTCGGAATACTAAGGATACTAGGGTCGTTCCTGTCTATCAATATCCTGCCAATGCCATGTCTTCGACATGGACTTACATGAATTATTCCTGTCTCCAATGCCATATATATATCTAATATGGGCTTACATGGCTTATTCCTGTCTCAAAAGCCATATATTTGATATGGACTTACATGGCTCATTTCTGTCCTGTTCTGTACTGTCAACCCCAATATCCTAAAATTCCTAAGGTTCAAACGGGGCTTCCTAATGCTTTTTCTCTGTCACTTCGCCTGTAATTCGACTTTAAATATTCTCATAAAATAAGTATATAAATGCTATAAATTGACAATAATAATGTAAAATAAAAGAATATTGCATTTATTTACTGTAAACTTACCTCGATACAAAATGTGACTAAACTTTACAATTTAGTCCTTTACTTTTTCTTTTCCCTAATCTACTCCCAAATTTCGCTCTTCTTGATCTATAATAGCAAATTTAACTTATTTAATATTCACATTTATCAAAACAGTCCTTTACTCAAACTTTAGAAAAATTACATTTTTGCCCCTAAAATTTTGCATATTTACACTTTTTCTCCAAATCTCGTAAATTAAACTTCAGCCTATTTTCTTATGTTTTATGACATGCTGATCGTTTTTCCCTTCTATAGCAAAATCAAATTCTCACTCTAACATATACTTATGACTATTAGGTATTTTTACCGATTAAGCCCTTTTACTCGTTTTTACCTAAAACCGAGTAGCACAAGTTGTCTAACATAATATAAGACCTCATATTCTATCATAAAACATCAAAATAAACATTTTTCACCTATGGGTATTTTTCCAAATATGAACCCTAACTTAAATTATTGCTAGCATAAGCTTTATCGAGCTACTAGGACTCCGAAAACGTAAAAAACATTAAAAGCGGGGCTTGGAATCACTTACTATGGAGCTTGAAGGCTTGAAACAAACCCTAGCTATGAAGAACCCTTGAAATTTCGTGCTAATGAAGAAGATGATGAATTTTGTGTTATTTTTCCCTTTTTATTTCATTTAATATCCAAATGACCAAAATGTCCTTCCTTATTAAACTTTCGAAAATTCCATCCATGTCCTATTTTGTCCATGAACTTAGAAATTGGTCAAATTGTTATTTAAACCCTCCTAATTAATATTCCAAAGCAATTTCATACTAAAAACTTCTAGAATGCAAGTTTTGCAAATTATTCAATTTAGTCCCTAATCTCAACTTAAGCACTTTATCCATAGAATTTCATCACGAAATTTTCACACAATCATGCAATCATGTCATGAACCTCAAAATAATAATAAAATAAATTTTTCTACCTCAGATTTGTGGTTTCGCAACCACTATTTCATTTAGGCCCTATTTTGGGATGTTACATTTCATGTCTCCATGTTAAGGCGATATCGTTCTGACCCTACTCATGTCGTGCCGGTTGCAGAGTTTGAAGTGCAGCCTGATTTGACTTTTGAGGAAGAGCATGTGCAGATATTGGATCGAGATGTTAAGGTTCTAAAAAGGAAGTCAGTTCCATTGGTAAAAGTGCTTTGGCGTAATCATGGCAGAGAGGAAGCTACTTGAGAGCCAGAGGAGGCAATGCGACAACAATACCCTCATCTGTTTGAATCAGGTAAATTTCGAGGACGAAATTTCTTTAAAGAGGGTAGAGTTGTAACGCCTCAATTTTCAAGATTTTTAGGATTTCTGTAATTTTTGATGAATTTCAAAATTTCTGTATCTTGACTATATAATGTAGGTCTGAGTATGTTAGCGGGCCTTTAGAAGGCCCAAGAGTAAATTCAAGCCGAAGCAATTTCAGAATTTTCAATTTTAGAGAGAGAGGGTTCTGGCATTATGGGCTTTCAAAATAAAGGTGGTAAAATAAGCCACAAGAATATCTGTGGTAAAGTGGCATGTGACATCACATAGGTGCTTGGGGGAGTGGCGTGTGGATGTTTAGAGGGAGCCAAGGTTCAAGTTGCAAGGTAAGTTAATTAGGGTATTTATTTTTGTGAACAGGAAAGGTAGGTATTGGAACATAGGTGGAACTCTGTTAGGAAAAGTTTGAGCTGTTCAGGAGATTGGGTAAGGGAGAGATAAGGGAAGAAATTTAGGAGCTAATCAAGGAGCTTGGTGTTGGCTGAATGTTGGACTCTTGAGGAGTAAGAGTTGGCCGGCCAAGGGTTTCTTGTATAGGCAAATGGATAACCTAAAGATTTAATTAATCGGTGTTTTCTTTCTTAGTCAACAATTAACCATCGTTTTACAAAATCACCCTGATTACCATAAAAAAGAACATAATCAACCGTAAGTCAATGTGACACATCAGACTTGGCCATAACGTCTAGGCTAAGTTTGGGGTGTTACAAACATACATACAGAACCGAGCCATAAAATTTCTTTTGAATACAAAACTGTACATACGCATGCGACTTGTCCCTATTACAGGCCTACAAGGCCTAAAACATACATCGAGGGTGGTTCGGGACTGAACTGTGAACTTTAGAAAAATTTCCATAAAACAGGGTCACACGCCCGTGTGCCCTTGACACGCTTGTGTCTCCAGGCCATGTAACTCTCTATTTATGACGTCAGCATCAATTTAAGATTGCATGGCCAAGTCACACGTCCGTGTGCTAGGCCACGTGGCGAATTTAATTTTCGCATTTAAAGTGCAGACTTCACACGGCCTGGGCACCCGCCCATGTACTAGGGCCGTGTTCTCCACACGGCTGTGTCTCTGCCTTTGTGTTTGCTACCATGCGTACTAACTTGAAACACTAAGGTGCAGGGGACACATGGCTAGACGATACGCCCATGGGGCTGACCGTGTGTCACACACAGCCTAGACATATGCCCGTGTGTCTACCCGTGTTGACAACTTTAAGGCTATTTTCCAAGCCCTCTTGTCACCCTTAGCAACCCTTACACACATTCATATGCCAATGGCGATTATCATGGCAAAAAGGGAGTACTTAAACATCCATAGCTTTAACTCATGCTTGATAAATTCATATCCAGTATACCTAATTGGGACTCCTTGACTTGTTAAGTTCATTCGATCCATTTCTTTACTTTTGTTGATACGGTGACCATGCCAATTGACATCATGTATCCATCAAGCATAAATTCCACATTTTATCAACCATTTTGGCACACACCATAAGGGTAATAACACATCTTATGCATATATCAATATTTAGGGATTTCAACCCAATAATCAATATGAGCCCTGTTTCATGGCCATATACAAAATGGAATAATATACCAAAATGAGCCATCACTTTGACTAACCAATATGACACATATAAAAAATACCGAGTCCCCTATACATGCCATACTTAAATGTAATAAGCAAATTATACCCCAGAAGATTTGTTGATAGTGTCACTCGAGCTTCGATGTTCACGATCCCGGAGCTTGACGATGCTAAAAGAACAAGGAAAAGAGAGAAAGAGGTAAGCATATAGCTTACTAAGTCATGTGCAAATAAAAAACAACATAAGTCATGAAATTCATGGATTAAACATACTATCCATTTACCATCGCTTTATCATATTACACATAATGAACATATTGAGAATTGATAATAAGTGTATTTGAACATCAAGCTTATCTTACTCTTTTATACCTTTACCAATTTCCCAACACAAATCGAGTCCAATACTAATGAGGTTTACGTACGTACCTATACTATATATTCTTACTCATTCTTCCCCACTTCTTAATCGTAATCTTGAATGGCTCGTTGGATTACCCGGAATACTAAAGGACATTCAGAATCATTGTGCACCAAATAGAATGCCAAAGCCATGTCCCCAACATGGTCTTACATGGGCCTACATATTGATGCCATATCCCAGATATGGTCTTATACGAAGTCTCATGTCGATGCCGATGCCATGTCCTAGACATGGTCTTACACGGGACCTTATATCGATGCCATGTCCCAGACATGGTCTTACAAGAAATCTCATATCAACGCCATATCCCAGATATGGTCTAACATGAAATCACATACCAATGCCGATGCCATATCCCAGATATAGTCTTACACGGGCATACGTATCAACGCTGATTCCATGTCCCAGACATGGTCTTACACTGGCTCTTATATCAACGTCGACGCCATGTCCCAGACATGGTCTTACGCTGGCTCTAATTAATCGTGGTGTCATGATATCCGAATCCTAAGCATTCCTCAAGGTCACCCAAGACTTTCGAGATATAAGGCTATCACCAAACTTTTATTAAATCGTCACAAGCTAATTTCATTAGGGCAATCATACATATATATCATAGAATATCAATTATTAAACACAATAATAATGGAATTGTTGAATTACTTACACTCAACTTACCTCAGTGCAAAATGCGACTATTTGCGATTTAATCCACAACCTTGCCTTTTCCTCGGTCAAGGTCTATTCCTTGTTCCTCTTGATCTAAAATAATGCATTTAACTTGTTTAATACACGCATTATTCAATTCAGTCCAAAAAATCACACAATGGCAAAAATTACATTTTTGCCCCTAAATTTTCACAAAATTATGAAATTACCCCTAGGCTCGTAAAATGAAAAGTACCCATTTTTCTCTAATTATTCAGCCTAGGCGAATCATTTTATCTCTTATACCAACACACATTTTTCATTTATTTACATATTTACACATAGTTTCAAATTGTACGATTTTGATTAAGTGTTTATTACTGTAGATAACACAATCAAGTTCTTGTTTTGGAAATTTTTTAAAGCACTCATTTTCCTTAAAACATATTTTTCCTGCGTTTTTCCAAATATGATTTTCCAACAATTGGTATCAGAGTTAGGTTATGCTCTATATATAAGTATAAACAAAAAATCAAAATATATTTCTCTTCTTATTGAATGATTTGATTACATAGAAAGTGATATTCTTTAGATCTTATGCATGTTTTAAGTTATATATGAAAATGGATGTGATATTATATATTTCTTATATAATTGTAATTTTTTGTCATGGTTGTGGTTCTTAGGAAATAGAACGTGAACTATCATTTTCACATAGGCCTTTTTTTAAAAATTTATAGAATTCTGATGAGCCGAAACAAATATAGGATTTAAATGTAATTTTTTAAAAGGAGTCTATGACGAGGGGAAGATGGAGCGATGATGGTTGAAGACCCAATGAATGTATTGTGAAAAACTATGTAATTTTGTTTTTCATTTATTTTCTAGAAATAGAACCATATAAACCTTGGCTGATAGTTTTAGTTTAATTACCCTTCTCTATATATATCTATTTAGTAATTATTATATTATAATTTTTATATAAATGTATGAGATGATCCACAGTTGATTGATTAAAAAATAAGAAGTGTGGTAATAAAAGAAATACATATGTTATATTGTTCCATTTATCTCTTTAGGTTATTTGATTGCTATGAGAAGTGTGGTAATAAGAATGTGCATGCCTAGGATTGGCTCTAGCAGGAAAATGATTGGTTTTTAAGTGGTCAAATATGACTCACTTCTTTCCCTAGGACCCTACCTGGTGCACGGTTCCCATTCACTTCTTCAGTTTTTCCCTTAAAAGAAAAATTATGGAGAACCAAAATTGTTTGTTTTTATGATTGATTGATTCTTATGAATAAAATAATGTAAATATTATAAAACTATCATAGCATGCCATGCATATATTAGAAGCATATCATATAGATTAGGTAAGAATGACTTTAGGACTATTGTATGACCATTTTTAAAATCTGGGATAAAAACCTTGCATGTTTTTAAAATATTGAGTGAGAGAAGGTCCCTGAACAAGAACTATGGCCTTCATTGATAGTTTTTAAATGATAGCATGATAAAGTTTCAAGTCGGTTTCTACCTTGACTGCACCTCAAGGTAAATTTTTATCATATGGGTTTACTAGATGAGATTTCTTTTTAAGGACAACTAGTCATGTATGACTCTCAGTGAGATTGTCACAAGATGACTCAACAATGAAAGAATGTTCATGATGGGCATTAAGTAAATGATTACACACTCAAGATCGCCTCTTATTAAATAGTTTCCCAAGAAACGATATTTAAGCTAGAGATGATGGCCAAACGTTAAACAATTATTGGTTGGTTTGTGTGGAGTCTTAAGAATTAAGATTCACAAACTAATTAGATGTAAACAATGTTCTTGCTAGTTAATCATGGGACCCTAAGAAGACATGACTATGGGTGTTAGAATGATTGTAGCAATGGAAAAATGTTTTTCAAGATTTTAATACAAGACATATTCATCATATTGCATTCTTGATATGTTGTTGAAATGATAATATTTGCTTAATACAAAGATAGTAATTAGTGAATCTTTATTGTTTTTCAATTCAAATATGTCTTCTACTCATCTTATTAGCTTTCTTGCTCTGAATAAATTGAATAGGTATAACTTTCGAGAATGGAAACAAAACTTGCCGATAGTTCTCAGATGTGAGAAACACAAATTCGACCTTGGCAAACCTTGCCCACCTAAAGCTCAGCCCAAAGTGAGAAATCACTGGAGAGATTGTAACTTGGTTGCTCAATGTTATATGTTAGCGAGCATGAGTAGTGTGCTACAAAAACAACACGAGAATTTTTTTACTCCTAAAGAGATCATGTAACAAACTAATTTTAGCTTAAATTGGAACAATGGTTTTGAAACCACAAATTTGAGATCAAAAAATTATTTTAATATTATTTTTGGTGTTTACAGCATGTGAATATATATGTGTGAAAATTTTGTGAGTTAATTTTATTGTTTAATAGCTCAATTTGAGAAAAAGGACTTAATCGCGTAAAATGTAAAAGTGGCATTCTATTTGATAAATGTGTCTAATTGCTATGGCTTATTACATGAAAGGTCCTTATGTTGTAGTTAGACCATTGATAGTGAAATTTGACATAAATGGGCATTAAATGGATGATATTAAATGTTTTATATTAAGGTTAAAATGGTAATTAGGTTATTAAGTTAATATTAAATAAAACAAAAGATGAAAACATATTCATCTTTGGTTATTTAAACCGAATATTAGAGAAAAAATAGGGTTTTAGAGCTTTCATTCATTCGACGTTTGTTCATCATGATTAAGGTATGTTTTGAGCTCGATTTTTGATGATTTCTACGTTTTTGTGACGTTGTATCGAGTACTAGCTAGACCAGGGACTAATTTGTAAAATTTCTTAATTTTGAAAGTTTCCATTGATGAATTCATGTGTTTTTGAGTGTTTGATGATGAATTATGAAAGCTTAGTGATAGATATCTATGTTTTGTAAAGTGAATTTGAGTAAAAATGTATATTAGGGATTAGATTGAGAAATTTGTAAATTAAGGGGTTGAAATGTGAAATAGATGAAAAATATGGGCTGCTAGCGACCTATATGAAATTTGGCTAGGCTTGGGTTTAATGAAATTTCATGAATTTTGTGTATTTGTGAAATAGGGACTAAATTGTAAGAAATGTGAAAGTTTAGGGCTAAAATGTAAAAATGCCTAAATTGTAAGAAATGAGTAGTTGACTAAATGGGCTAATTTTGAATACATATAGATCAAGAAAGAAAGAATTTGGATTTAGATCGGGGGAAATCGAAAGTTATTGAGTAATCAATTCGATTCGTCAATTCCGAGTACGAGGTAAGTTCGTATGTGGTAATTTCATTATAAACACATGTTAAATGGTTTGATATTGCATAATGAGATTTTGGATAATGTTTGAATTTTGATTACAAATCCACGAAGATGTTCGACGATGAAATCGACAAGTGAAACTTCCCGATTGAACCTTAGGAATAGTTTAGGATGCTAGTGACATGTCATTAGGTTAATGTATTGGCTTCGGGCCATGATATCGGCACTTAGGGTGCGAATAATATCTTGATTTGGCTATGGGCCATGGTATAGGTATTCAGAGAGAAGTTACGTTGATTTGGCTATGGGCCACGATATAGGTACTCCGGGATAAGTTACCTTGATATGGTTACGGGCCGTGGTATAGGTACTTATCGATTGAGATCTTGAGTATCTGATTTCTATTTCAAATGGTTCAACTGGTAAATAATGACGTAGTTGAGAAAGAGGTTAGTACGAGGTGGTATAGGTACGTATGAAACCTATTTAAGTATTACATTGAGAAAGTTCAATGAGATGGTATTGGATCATGTTTTGAGACATGAGAAAGGTTTGTGGTTAATGTGATTTCAATTTGGTAATGTGTAAATAGTTGAATTACATTTATTAGATGAATTAAAATAATCACTTACGAACTTACTAAACTATGAAGCTTACCGTGTGTTATTTGTTTATGTTTTATAGATTATCAAAGCTAGCTCAGACTCAGGGATCGTTAGGAACCGTCATCACAATATCGATCATTTTTATTGGTACTTTTGAAGCCTTGTATTTATGGTATATGACATGTATAGACTAGTGTCATTATGGTACATTTTGTGTTATAGAATTATAGCCATGTGATTTGGCTTGTTTTTGGTAAAGTTGTGGGATGTGAATTTTGCTTATAGAATGTGTTTATATATGCTATGTGATGTGAATGGTATGCCTTGTGAATTTGGCATAGTATGGTATGAGATGAAGGCATTGAATTGGTGTTACTTTGAGATTTGAGTTAATTATTTTGAAGGATGAATAAATGCATATTGAAATTAGGTGGAATGGATGAATTTTTCATATGAAATCAATATGATTGGAGTAGTAAATGTGTATTGAATTGGCTAGTGTTATTATAGCATGAATTGTGCATGAGTTGATGATGTTTTGGATGCCTATAAATGTATTGAAATGTATAAAATGTCTTGTTGTCGGAAGGCATGAGGAGGGTGAGAAATTTGGCTTTAACCAAGCCAATTTTTAATTCAAACGGCCGAGCACACGGGTGTGTGGCTTGACCGTGTGTGACACATGGCATTGGTACACGGCCGTGTGTCCCCTGGGGTACCCTTTCGAATTAAGTTAGTTTACCTTACAGGTTTGTCACGGCCTAGACACACGGACGTGTCTACTGGCCGTGTGTGGCACACGGGCTGGCACATGGGCGTGTGGCTGGCTGTATGACCCAAGTTAGTAACCCCTCTAGTTTTTCTACGGCCATGGCACACGGGCATGTCTCCGGCCGTGTGGTACAAGCCAGAATGTATGCCCTGTTTTCACATGGCCTGTGATACGGGCGTATGTGGTGGCCGTGTGAGGCACACGACCTGTTCACACGAACGTGTGACCCTTAATTGCATGAGAATTTTCTAAGTTTCCCAAAGTTTTCAAATGTTATCAGTTTAGTCCTGAACCTCTTCTAAGCATGTTTTAAGGTCTCGTAGAACCTCATAAGGGAGAATGTAAATGTAATACCCCTAACCCGTATTCGTTGCGGAAATAAGGTTACGCGACATTACCAAACATATCAGACATTCACATATACTTAAGCATAACATAATCAAACAGATAATAATCATTCACAATTTTCCTTTATATAGGTCTTTGAGACCTTAAAAATGCTTTAGAAAGGAGTCGGGACTAAACCGAGCTCATACAAAATTTTTTGAAACTTAAACATTTTTCAAAGTTACAAAGGTCACACGTCCGTGTGAGCAGGCCGTATGCCTCCTACGTCCGTGTGAGCAGGCCGTGTGCCTCACACGACATTAGACACGCCCGTGTGTCTAGGCCGTGTGAAAGTTAAGGAGGCTACTGACTAGTCACACGCCTATGTGTCTAGCCCGTGCTCAAAACTAACTTGGTCACACGGCCTAGCACACGCCCGTGTGTGCGACTGTGTAGTCTGCCCAGGCTCACTTTGAAATGGCCATTGAGCAGCACGGCTGAGACACACGCCCGTGTCCCTGCTCGTGTGGGCAAAAATAGACCATTTACAAGGCCAACTTTGCCACCCTCTTTGGGTCAAACCTACAAGTACCAAAACCAAGCATTTTATACCAAATTCTCAACCAATTCACAATAAAAAACATACATCAATCATACCATATCATTATCAATCAATTTCACGCTTAATAACCATACCAAATTAAGCTAAATCATAAGACAAAATCATATCTAAACATTTGTTTTATAATCTTATTTCAATTCATTCATTCTTATACCAAATCATCAAATAAGCACACACCAAAACTTACCAAATTGACTAATTCACTTGGCCATTCATGAACACATCACATAGGCATAATTTGCATCACATAATATATACCAAAATTAAACCATAAGTTCAACCATAATTAAGCCATATCACATAGCTAAATATACACTTCACAAAATAATTCACATACTTCTAGCCTATACATGCCATACTCCAATATTTACACTTTCAAAATGTACCAAAATAAAGTTTGATAGTGTGGTGATGATCCTCGACGATCCCCGAGCTCTCGATAGCTACGATATCTAATAAAAACAATGAAAACACACACAAAGTAACCTTTCAAAAGCTTAGTAAGCCATATACAAATAAACTTAACACATAACATCAATTTAGATCAATTCATTCATATAACTCATGGCATAATATATTCAAACATTTGTATATCTCATATAGCTCAATGATTCATAATTCCATTGCACATATAACACATCTTATTCTCTTAGTAGTTTATACTTGTTTCATATGTTCATATATATATATTTACATATACATACCTTTCCTTCTGAATCAACATATACATTACAAACGTACCTGAATTAAGTACTTACTCACATAACCATTCATTTCTTAGAATGCCCGTTAAACCATTTGGAATCAATAAGGGTACTCGGATAGCTCGGAAAGCTTGTACGATGCCAACGTCCCAAACGTGGTATTACATGTAACCAAATATCGATGCCACTGTCCCAGACAGGGTCTTACACGAAATCAAATATGATGCCGATGTCCCAGACATGGTCTTACATGTAAATCATAAGTCGATGCCAACATCTCAGACGTGTTCTTACATGAAAACACATATCGGATCCTATGTCATGACATACGTATCCTAGCTATTCCTATGGTTCGTACGGGGCTATTCGAACGTCGAAACACTGTCGATGCTTTCACAATTCCACATATTCATCTTCTAAGCCATTCATTTCATTTTAATAGCATATAAGCGTAAATAAATTGATTCAAACACATTTATCTGTATATCGACTTACCTCGTACGGATTTGAACGAATGGAGTTGACTACTCAACAACTTTCGATTTCCCCCGGTCTAATTCCGTTTTCTTTGGTTCTTGATCTATATAAATTCAAATTTGACTTATTAAATCACACATTAATTCAAGTCAATCCATATATACATATTTAGGGCATTTTACAAATTAACCCTCATATTTTCACATTTTGACAATTTAATCCTTAATTCACAAAATCACAAAATACACAAAATTTCTTTATACTTATACTTAGCCGAATTTTCATATAGTTCATACAAGTCCACATATTTTAATTATTTTACATTTTAGTCCCTCAAAATCTCCTTTTTACAATTTAATCCAAATTACTCAAATTCATCAAAATATTCAAAGACAAAACATGTTAACCCAACATCAAGCTTCTATATACTATCATCAAACTTCATAAAACTCATAATTTCATCAATGGCATAACTCAAAATCATAAAAAAAAAATCAAAAATTGAGACATGGGCTTGATAGTACACTAAGCAACAATCACAAAAACGTAGAAATTATCAAAAATCGATAAAAAATTATACCTCAATTAAGCAATGTAAATACCGAATGCTTGAACCCTCTTAAACTCTTATTTTCGGCAAGATGAATATAAAAACGGCCTAATTTCATGTTTGTTTAATTCTTATTAACTTATAATTCTAATTTACAAAGTTAACCTTGGTTAAAACATTATAAAATCACATTTATAAAGGCCATTAATGTCCACTCAAACTTCCAATGGTCAAACATCAACAATAGGACCTTTCATTTAGAAAGCCACAACAAATAGACACTTAACCAAATAGAATGCCACTTTTATATTTTATGTGATTAGGTCCTTTTTGTAAATTAAGCACACAAACGATCAAATTTTCATACGAAATTTTCACACATACTAATTCACGTATAATAGGCATAGAAAATAATATAAAAAATATTTTTCTGACTTGGATTTGTGGTTCCAAAACCACTATTCTGACTAGAGTCTAAACCAGGCTGTTACAGTAAATGTGTTGAATGAATTTTAATTATGAATGTAAAAATGTATGTGAATGATATGTATTGATCGGTAATGCCTCGCAATCCTATTCTGGAAATTGATATGGGTTAGGGGTGTTACAGATCATGAAAAGTTTAGAGGATTTGTTCGGAGGCCAAGTCGTATTGGCTCGATAATTGACCATTACAAATTTGATTAACTACAGCAAAAACTTGGCACTCTGATCAAAGAACATATGCTTAAGCATATGGGATTCTTCGATGAAGCGGAAAAAATGAGGCTGAACTAGACGTGAAAACTCATATTGAAATAGTGTTCAAATCCCTTATCAAGGAGTTCACTAGCTTTAGGGCCATTTACAACTTGGGGAATAAGGTGCTTACCTTGACTCAGCTCATGAAGGAATTACAATCCTATGAGTTGGTACTGAATGATGGTAAGTTGGTTTAGAAGAAAGTTGAGGCAAACTTAGTTGTAGGCCCTCCGTCCTTTAAAGGGAAGTAGAAATCTAAGGGAAATAAGAAACCAATTAAGTCTTCGGTTACACCTTGTGTGAATAGGAAAAATACTAGGAAGTCAAAAGATTCTAAAAAGATCAAATATTTTTTATGCAAAAGGAAAGGGTGATTTAGATAAAATTTTCAAGAGTATTTGGATTATCTAGCAGAAAAGGGAAAAGGTATGAAGCTCTTTGTTGTTGAAGCTTGCTTAGTGAGGAATCAATTGACAACTAGGTTGTTGATTTTGGAGCAAGTAACCATGTGTGTATTTTTTATAGGGGTTCAATGAAATGAGAAGTTTGCATAATAGAAGCCTCTCTTTGTGGACCAGAGATGAGAGCTATGTTTCAATCGAAGTAGCGAAAGTTATTTTATTGTTTGATAATTTTAGGAATATTATTTTAACGAACGTGTTTTATGTACCTCATTTTAAGATAAATTAATTTCTGTAGCATGTTGATTTAATAATGTTATTCCATGACATTCAATAAAGGGATTAATATTCCTAGAACCCGTTCTTTGATCTATAATGGATGGATGGAAAATAATCTCTATTTATCAAACCAAATAACTACTCGATGCTTCAAACTGAAATGGTGAATAAAAAGCTTAAAAATTTTCACTCTAATGAGGGATACCTATGGAACTTAAGACTTGGTCATATTAACCAACCAAGAATCACTAGACTCGTGAAAGATGATCCATTAAGTATGCTTAAGGAAGTTAGTCTTCCACAATGTGAATCTTACTTGGAAGGTAAAATGACTAATAGGTCTTTTAATGCAAAAGGTACAAGGGCCAACCTACCCTTAAAACTTGTACACACTTATGTATGTGGTCCCATAAGCATCACTATTCAAAGAGGTTATGATTATTACGTGACTTTCATCGACGACTATTCTTGACATGGATATGTTTATCTAATGCACATAAAAGTAAAACCATTGATAAATTTTGAGAGTTTCATGCGGAAGTGGAAAAATAATTAAATTTATCTATAAATAATCTTCGGTTTGACCGAAGTGGGGAATACTTGTCTGATGAGTTCTTAAGGTACCTCATAGAGAATGAGATTTTATCCCAATTGAATGCGTTAGGCACTCTACAGCAGAATAATGTAGATGAAAGAAGGAACATAACCTTGCTTGACATGGTTCATTCAATGTTAAGCTATTCACTACTCCCTACTTCCTTTTAGGGATATGCGATATAGATGACTTGCTATAGCTTGAATGATGTGTCAACCAAGTTTACGTGCAAGACACCTTGTGAACTATGGCATGGAAAGAAACTCGCTCTAAATCACTTTAGAATATAGAGTTGTCTAGCACATGCTCTGGATAAGGATGCAAAGAAGTTGGATGGACGGGTAAAATTGTGCATGTTTGTAAGATATCCGAATGGAACAAATAGAGGATTATTCTACAATCCGAAAGATAATACGCTTAAATTTTCTACTCATGCTACTTTCTTTTAGGAAAGTTACATGGATAACTTCAAGCCTCAAAGTAAAGTGGTACTTAAGGAAATTTCTAATGTAACACCCCTTACCCATATTCAATGCCAAAATAGGGTTACGGAGAATTATCGGACTTATAACAAAATTAAACATATATTTCACATACGTTTTTCAATTCCTTATAAAAATCACTCAACATCAACCACAATGTCCCTAATACGAGCCTACGAGGCCCAAAACATGCTTTAAGAGTGGTTCGGGACTAAACCAATAACTCAGGAAGTTTTACAAAACATAGAAAATTTTTCAAATACAAGGGGCACACGCCCGTGTGGCCCGGTCGTGTGGACATACGAATTGAAATCACATGGTCGTGCCCTCTCCCGTATCCGACCTTGTGTAACTCTCTGACTTGGGTCACACGGCCAACACACACGGCCGTGTGGGTAGCCCGTGTGCCCTAAGAAATGGCCACACACACTCGTGTGCCAGGCCGTGTGCTTGGCCGTGCCAAACTTGTAGGGTATACTGACTTAAACCATACGCCCAAGTCACATGCCCGTGTGCCAGACTGTGTGGAGGATACTAACTTGAATTCTAATTTAACACCAGGGGACACACGGTCGTGCAACCTGACCGTGTGTCACACACGGCTAAGACACACGCCCATGTGGACAAAAATAGGCTATTTACCAAGCCATTTTGCCACCCAAACTTGCTTACACCTACATCAACCCAATTGGCACCAAAACATGTTATATAGTAGGCATTCCAAATCAACTCAATCAAGCCTAATTCATGCTAGATCTATACCAGCATTCACAATACACACAAGTCTCAAAATAGACCATTCCATTTATGCTAAATCCACATTCACAATTCAACTAAAAAGACACTTTTAAACATGCATCATTTTGCCCAAACAAATAAGCATACAATTTCTCAAATATTAACCTTTTGACATCCACAATACCTATTATCAACAAGCATCATACATCCATCAACAAACTCACAACATAAGCCATATGCACATGTATATACACAAACAAACCAACCAATTTAAGCCAACTCTCATGGGTATATATACAAACCCAAACTCTTAATAATTACAAGCCATTTGAAATGACTAAATTTGTAACACCCCTTACCCGTATTCAATGCCAGAACAGGGTACTAGGCATTACCAGGCTTAAACAGAAGCAAACATACGTTTTCGAGCCGCAAATTTTTGTCCAAATTAAAATTTTTTACATATAATCATAAAGTCCTTAATACGAGCCTATGAGGCCCAAAACACGCTGTGGAAATGGTTTGGGACTAAACTGAGAACTTTAGAAAATTTTGCAACACTTAGAAAAAAATTTCACTAAATAGGGGTCACACGCCTGTGTGGATATGGGACACGCTCGTGTGGGCAGGCCGTGTGGTCACACACGCCCGTGTCCCTAACCCATGTAACTCTCTGTTTGTCACTTAAGAACAAATTGTAGACACACGGCCAAGTCACACGCCCGTGTGCAAGGCCATGTGGTTGATTTAAAATTTATGATTTTTCATTAAATAGGTGTAGACTTCAAACGCCCCGGACACACGCCCATGCCTGAGGCCGTGTCATCCACACGGGCTATACACACACCCGTGTCTCTACCCGTGTGCTCAATTCTAAGCATTCTGTTTCTCAAAATTTAGGTGCAGAGGACACACGACCCGAACACGTGCCCATAGGGTAGACCGTGTGTTACACACGACCTAGACACACTCCCGTGTGTCTACTCTTGTGGACAAAAATAAGGCTATTTACCAAGTCATTTAGCCACCCTTTAATGCACACACCTACACAACACAACATAGCACCAAACTAAGCATATACATGAAACCAAATCAGCCACAATCGAAACATCCACACATCAATCACATGCTACCATCTATCATACACAAACATCACATACTTATCAACCCAACTCATGTAAATTTCCACATCCATGAAAGACATCATCATATAAATTGCTTAAACCAATATAAGCCAACACATTTGGCCAAATCAATTATGACACATACCAAAATGACCAAGTCCCCTATACATGCCATAACTCAAAATGTTGAGATCATTGGTACCAAAATAATTGATGATAGTGTGAGTGGATCTCCGACGGTCTCTGATCCCTGAGCTAGCTTGGTGACACTATAAGACAAGGGAAAGGAAAGGGAGTAAGCTATAAAGCTTAGTAAGTTCCTATGCAAATAGTAAGCATTATGACTACACATTTACATACAATTAACATGATGAAAATTAGCATTAATGTTATTAAAATCTTGTAGTCATAACTTAATCAAACACAACCTTACCAAGGTTTCATCACATATCGAGTTCATTAGTTATTTGTTTTACGTACATACCTGTACTAACTTGCAACATAACCATAGTCTTTCACAACTTTGACATTCCCATTGAACAATCGAAATATTAACGGATACCCAAAAATCTTGTACATAAGTGCCATACATGTAGCCAAAGCTACCTTATATCTCATAATACATATAGGCTCATTTTTGAGCTAATCTCGAGCCTGCTCACAGAAGCTGTTAGTTAAGACGTAGCTACACAGTACTGCTCACACAAGCTTTCAGGTATCTGTAATGTATGCCGGCATACCCAGCCACTGGTAGGACGTACGAGACCAGCACCCGGATCACATAAACACATGGGTTCCTAGAGACATGTCACTCATATACTTTTCTATTCCTAAGGCTGAACTGGGAATTCTCGCTTGTCGAAACTTTGTCGAATAAGTCCAAAGAGTCAATCACAATTCATAGAATAAAGCATTTAAAACATAAATATAACAATGCAATATTTACTTACGAACTTACCTCGGTACAAAAATAGTAGAATTTGACCTAATCGTCAAACACTTTGTTTTTCCCCCGATCTAGATTCGAACCTCGTTTTTCTTGATCTATAATAAAAATTCAACTTATGTAATACACTTATTGTTCAATTCAGTCCAAAAATCATATTATGGAAAAATTACTTTTTCGCCCTAATGTTTCACATTTTTACAATTTAGTCCCTAGGCTCGTAAAATGATTTCATCCAATTTCTTCATTACACAAGCCTAGCCAAACCATTTTCATACTTATATCAGCCCACATTTTCCACTTAATCACACTATTACTACTTATTTTATTACTTTTACAATTAAGTCCTTTTTAACAATTAAGTCCTTTTTGACATTTCTACCATTAGCCATCAAAATACACACATTTCTATCATAGGTAAAAATTTAGACTTTGATTTTACTTCACAATAGTCCTTGGAAAAGCTAGATTAGGTTACAAGGATTTCAAAAACATGAAAATCATTAGAAACGGGGCTAGAACGGACTTACAATTGAGCTTGGAAGCTTGACAAACCCTGGCTATGTTCTCCCTTGCAAGTTTCGGCCATGAGGAAGAAGATGAACAAAAATTTTGGCTTTATTTTTCTTTTTAATTCATTTAATTACCAAATGATCAAAATGCCCTTTTCTTAAAACATAAAATTTTTCTTACTTCATGTCCATTTTTGTCCACTAACTTAACAAATGGTCTAATTTCCATCTAAGGACCTTTAATTTAAATTTTCATTGCAATTAGACACCTCTAGCTTCTAGAACTAAAGTTTTGTACTTTTTGCAATTTAGTCCTTTTTGCTAAATTGAGTGCTCAAATGTCAAAATTTTCGAACGAAATTTTCACAGAATCATTCCTTAAAATTTTAGACCATAAAAAGTATAAGAAAAATAATTTTCTTGAATTGGATTTGTAGTCTCGAAACCACTATTCTGACTAGACCTAAAATCGGGTTGTTACAAAATTTATTAACAACACATATACCAACATGACCAATTTCTCTATAAATGCCATATACTCAAAATGCTTAAGTTCAAAAGTACCAAAGTGATAGTTGGATAGTGTGATGAAGTCTCTGACGATTCCCAAATCCGAGTTAGCTTTGATTTCACTATAAAAACACGGAAAATAAACAAAGTAAGCTATAAAGCTTAGTAAGTTCGTATAGCAATAAACTTAATTTATTAAATATGCATAAATTAAGCAATTAAAACATATCATAACCTATCTCATTTTGAACCATCAACCTACCATAATTTCCATTCTCAAAATTTGACATAAATTTCACAAGTTTCTTCAATTCAATGCTTGTATGG
This sequence comes from Gossypium anomalum, assembly GCA_025698475.1. Classification (NCBI taxonomy): domain Eukaryota; kingdom Viridiplantae; phylum Streptophyta; class Magnoliopsida; order Malvales; family Malvaceae; genus Gossypium; species Gossypium anomalum. The sequence goes on along the minus strand of CM046967.1, from coordinate 50,325,050 downwards.
TTTATGTACATACCTGTACCACCTCGTATCAACATTTACACAACCACATCTCTGGTATGCCCATTGAACCATTCAGAATACTATCAGATACTTAGGAATCTTGCACCCTAAGTGCCACAATATATATAGCCGAAGCTATCTCAGTCTCATATCACATATAATGCTCACTCTCAAGCTATCAACGGGTCTGCTCACACAAGCTGATGGTCATGACAAAGCTACACGGTGCTGTCACACAAGCTGATGAGTAACCGCAACACATGCCAGATAACTTAGCCACCGGTAGGACGTACGAACCAACATCCAAATCACATAATCCCTAATGACATGTCATTTGTATCCTAATCTATTCCTAAGGTTCAATCAGGATTTCTCACTTGTCGAATCATCATTGAATATGTTCGCAATGTCGTATTCTCAATTTATGCAATATCAAAGCATTTAAAACACATATATAATAATGTTTAATACATATGAACTTACCTCGAATGCAAAAATGACAAAATGAGTCGATTAGTCCAAAACCTTATTCTTTCCCCAATCTAAATATGTATTTCACTTTTATTGATCTAAATATAATAAAAATTAACTTATTTAATTATCACTCTATCCAATTTATTCCAAAATACACTTTAAGGAAACTTTACCTTTTTGCCCCTAATATTTCACATTTTTACAATTTAGTCCTTATTTTATAAAATTACAAATTTATGCAATTCAAACTAAACCCATGCTAGCCAAATTTCAATTAGGTCCCTATCAGCCCATATTTTTCACTTATTTTGCAATTTAACCATGAATTTTACACATTTCACAAATTAATCCCTAATTGGACATTACTAAAAATCACTTAACAAATGTTGTTTATCTAACAATAAGCATACATTTTCTACCATTATAAATCAAAACACATGCTCATTCATTGATGGCAAAACCCTAAACCTTTAACAATTTTTCAAATTAGTCCCTGGGCTAGCTAGATTAAGCTGTAACAATCTCAAAAACATAGAAATTATTAAAAACAGAACAAAAATCACTCACCAATTTAACCATGAAGTTGTCGAACCCTAAATAGCTTCCATGGATGTTTTATTTTCTTATTTTCGATTCGATCGGATAATAATGTGATGAAGATGATAGCTTTGTTTAGGTTATTTTTTACTTTAACTTATTTATTGAATTACACATTTAACCTTGGTTATTAAACATAAAAATCACTTAATGCATGTCCATAATTGTCCACCCACTATAAAAAATGGTTTAATTACCATATAAGGACCTTCACTGTTTAATTTCATAGCCATTTAATACCTTTAGCTAATAGAACACAAGTTTTACACTTTATGCGATTTAGTCATTTTTATTGAATTAAACATTCAAACGATAAAATTTCTTAACAAAATTTTCACACAATCATACTATCATGTCATAGACATTAAAATAATAATAAATAAATTTTTTGACCTCAAATTTGTGGTCCCAAAACCAAAGTTTTGATTTAACTAAAAACGAGTTGTTACATCTAAAGTTGTAAAACAATCACTAAGTTCAATTCTCTAAAAATTTGTAGAAAGACATGCAAACAATCAACAATATAGAGGAATCCATTGTAGTGGGAGAGTTTCTGATAAATCAAAATTCTTCATCTATGATGGTAGTATTTATAATACGAAAGCCAATCATGAGGAAGGAGATCCACTCACTTACGATGAGGCTATGCAGGATGTTGATTCCAAGCTCTGGAAATAGATCATAGATGCCAAGATGGATTCTCGGAATCCAATACGGTGTGGGAACTTGTAAAATTACCGGTTGGGATTAAGCCCATAGGGTGCAAGTGGATCTACAAGTAGAAGAGCAATACAGAAGGGAAAGTGGAAACACATAAAGCTAGACTTGTAGTGAAATGCTACACACAGAAAGAAGGCATTGATTATGATGAGACCTTCTTTCCAGTAGCCATGCTCAAGTTTATCCGCTTACTCTTAACTATTGTCATACCCTCGATTACGAGATCTGACAAATGGATGTCAAGACAAAATTACTGAATAGATATCTTGATGAGACCATTTACATGGCTCAACCCACTAGCTATGTTGTTAAAAGAAAGGAGCAGAAAGTTTTCAAACTGCTAAGATCCATTTATGGACTTAAGCAGACATCCGTTCCTAGAATAAAAGATTTGATCAAAAGATCAATACTTTTGGGTTTGATCAAAACGCTGATTAAACCTATGTTTATAAGCGTATAAAAGACAAAAAAAATTGGTATTCCTCGCATTATATGTCGATGGTATTATACTTACCAGAAATAATGTAGGAGAATTATTATCGGTTAAACTGTGGTTATCTCACTAGTTTAGAGTGGAAGACCATGGTGAAGCTGGTTATATTCTTAGAACTCAAGTTCTTAGGGATTGAAAGAATAAAATGATAGTTTTATCACAAGTTTCATACATCGATAAGGTATTGGAACAGTTTGCAATGATCGATGTACAGCCAGATGCTCAGCTGAATGCATTATGTTTCCATCTTTCTTTGGATAGCGATCCTAATACATAGGAAGAAAGAGAGCATATGAGTAATGTAACACCCCATTACCTGACCAGTTACCGAGTCCGAGCAACAGAATATCACATTCGTTTCTGAAGCATTAGAATACAACTTTTTCAGTATGTTGGTGTTGGGAAATGTGCCCATATTGTACTAAACATGTAATCATTTTCTATGTATTTGAATGATGAATGAATAAATAAAGTAAATTTCACATTTCATTATTATATCTTTTGTGTTTTTGTATTTCATGTTTTGCATGCATAACGAAATTGTGACAAACAAATATTAGCTCATTGGTTGTCTAAGTTCAAACTGATAATAAGTGGCACTGTAAGAATATTAACTTTGTAAGAAAGAAAAATTACTTTAGTATATAATCTAAACGAGTCTATAATCCCATAAAATAATCAAAGTGAGAATTTGATTCTAATATTTTGAAGGATATTATGTCATCTACAATTCCAATTTGGAAGATGACTAGTATTGGCTATTGGAGCAATTGACTCTACGGATAGAAACATAGATGTATTCATTGGAAGAATGATACATTGGACTGGACCCAAGTTTAATTAATTTTGAATACGTTTGTAAATTAAGTTCATGGTGTGATTTATCTAAATCCTAAATTAGTTATTGACCATGCCTATGTAACTCATGTGCTTTAATATAAGTGAAGGATTATGCTCTACAAATTATCGAGCCCATAGCCGGTATGTTAGGTATTGACTTGTGTATGACATGGTTTTACTAGCAATAAATTAATTCATAGTTCGATTAAAGAGTTAACATTATCCTCTCATTAGCATTATGTGGATTGATAAATTGAAACATGGCCACGGGTTGCTTGTTCTCGAACAAACAATTTATCACAGTCATTTGTTGACAGTAGTCATATTAATCATTAAGAAGACACAATGGTGACAATGAGATAAAATAGGATTGTATTGAATGGACAGATTTAACTCAAAAGAATCAAGGATATCCTATAAGGGTAACATACACATGACGAGGTCATTGGACAAAGCAGTTGATGAATTGCTTTCGAAAAGAGTATACATTATAGAGTTTTCAATCATGGTACTTCTTGTGGACACTGACTCTATGATTAAGTAATTACGAATTATCAAAACGATGCTTCTGGACATAATTGAAATCACAAGAGCCTAATTGTTTATGTCTTATTGGTCCCTCTGCTAGCTCAAAAAAAGCTCGATCAGACTGCATTTGAATAAGAAATTTTTTTACAACATTGAAAATAATTTAATTAAATTGATTTATTTGATGTGGAATTAAATTAGGAAGTGGTGACAATTGTTCAAATAGAAATTTTGATTAAAGAATTTTCTTGAAACTTTAATTTGTAAAATATTAGTGATTTTTGGGAAAATTAATTTTGATCAAGTAAAGTTGAATTAATCAAATTAATTAAAATTAATATGATATTTTTGGAAATTAATTTTGAAGTCAGAAAGTTGACTCAATGTGTAACTGAACTTAAAAATTGGACCTAAAATCGAAAATTGGGCCCGAGAACCCAAAACCAAGATCAAGACCTATAAGCTGATCAAATCGGACTTGGTATATGAAACTGGGCCGATGATCCAACCGGCGGCTGGATCAGACCAGTTAGGCCGTCACTAGGTGTAACACCCCGAACCCGTATCCGTCGTCAAAATAGGGTTACAGAGTGTTACCAGTACATACAGAATATTTACAGATTAATCGAAACATTACTATTCACTTTCTGTGAACATATATATATAACGACCTTTATTTGGGCCCTCGAAGCCCAACATGAACATTAAAATCAAGTCGGAACTCAACCAATTTCTCATAAAAATTTTCGCTTAAATTTTAAAAGTTTTACTTGTGAACTACCCATACGCCCGTATGGCTTGCGACATGCCCATGTCCCTTGTCCGTGGAGCTCTCTGTTTATGACATCATCATCAATCTAGGGGCACACGGCCACATCGTACGCCCGTGCCCTAAAATCGTGTTCCATACACGGCTGAGACACACAGCCGTGTCTCTGCCTGTGTGGTCAATACCTAAGCTATTTTCCAAGCCTTGGTCAACTTTAATCTCTTACACACTTATACAAAATCAAAAGCATATAACATGGTATGCATTTAATAATTAAACAATCTCAATTAAATTAAAAACATAGCATTTGTATGTCATTATACATTTGTCTCTCATACTCATTTTTCCTTGTCTATTATGGTACCATTTGTACTTTTATACCATGATTATCGTCTTACCAAATATCTTCAGCTTAATCATCAAGCATTCATATTTAAAGCTAGATCATATCTTTATAAAATACCACATTTCAGATACGCAGAATAAAATACTTGCCTGAGACATTTCAATCCAACTTCATACCCAACAAGCATCATATTGAAACTAGTCATATATATATATATACATGTCATGATATGTATCATTCTTATACTATTTTCCTATAAACATATATCATTTATTTTCCTCCTCCTCCTCTCCATTCCACATTCTTAATGTATATAACAATCCTGTAAGTACAATTTCACAATTTACTTATTAATGCTCACATCAAGCTGTCCACACGATCAATAGTCACACAATTATTTATAATTTGAGCTAAAGAGCTCCAAATTAAGATCCGTAAATTTTTCCTGAAACTAGACTCATATATCCTTCCACCATAAAATTTTTAGAATTTTTGGTTTATCCAATTAGTACAGTTTATTCATTTAAGTTTCCCCTGTTTCACTATCTGACAGTTCTGACCTCTCTTCACTAAAAATTAATTATATCATAGTACAGAACTCAGATAATGTTCCCGTTGATTTATATTGAAAATAGACTCATTAATAATTCTAAGCATATGAATTTGAGCCTCTAATTATTTTTATCCAATTTTTTTGTAATTTTCCAAAGTTAGAATAGGGAAACCCGAATTCATTCTGACCTTGTCTCACAAAATTCATCATATCTCATAATTTACAATTTAATTGCTTACACTGTTTCTTCTATTAGAAACTAGACTCAATAAAATTTAATTCAATATTTTTTTCATCCTTTAATTCGATTTCTACAATTTATGGTGATTTTTCAAAGTTAACCTACTGCTGCTGTCCAAAACTGTTTTAGTTCAAGATGTTTATTACCAATTTTCCTCTAAATTTCACAAGTCATACAATTCAGTCCTTGCTCAATTAGCCCATCTATTAAGCTAATTTTTCTCAATTAACATTTTATTCCATCATTCTAAACTATTACACAACCTTTGAAAATCAGAATTTTAACACTATACCTTAATTCATAACTTTTTCACAATTAGGTCCTAAAATCAATTTCTATTGAAATTACTTGATAAAATCATCAAACAACAAAATCAAAGCTTCAAATTCATTTTATTTCATCATAAACAGCCAACACTTATCAATGGTAACTTTCAATTTTGTCCATAAAATCAAAAACTAATGAATTAAACACTTGGACCTAATTGTAAAGGTCACAAAAACATAATAATCTCAAAGAAAAGGGCAAGAATTGAACTCACATATGTCAAAGTATGAAAAACCAGCAATTTTCAGACCTCCCATGGCGTTTTTGCTGAAGAAAAATGATGATATCTCTAGATTTTTCAATTTTGTCTTCTTTTACATGTTTAATTTGCAAAATTTCCCATTTTGCCCTTGTTTCTCCTTGTCTTTTTGCTGATTTTCTTGCCCAACCGTCCAGCCCATACAATTTGGGTCCAATTGCATTTTAAATCCCTCCTTTTTAATCACTTAAGCTATTTAATCACAATTTAACAAATTTCGCACTATTTTCAATTTAGTCCTTTTTAATTAATTGACTAACCAAACGTTAAAATTTTCTAACGAAACTTTAATACTAAATTAATAACACTCCATAAATATTTATAAAAGTATTTATGGCTCGGTTTATGAATCTGAGGTCTCGATACCTCATTTTTAACCCAATTTACCTGATTAATTCTTTTAAAATCGCAAAATTTACTAATTCAAAAATTCTTTTAAATTCGCGCTTGGCCCATAATTATTATTTATTAAAATTTTTAAACTTACTCGTTGGATTTAGTGATCTCGAATCACTGTTTCCGACACCACTGAAATATTTGGCTGTTACACTAGGCCCAGACCAAATCGACAACAATCGATCTGGCTCGGAGTGCCATGAAGGTGTCGCACCTGCGATGACACCCTTAGACACGACAACAGTGATGGCATTTTGGTGGTCGGCCAATGGTTATTCTGCTGTTAGGTAGTGGAAGAGTCGCACTCCTACTGGGACTTTATCGGACAATTTGATTTCAGATTAATTATTTCAAAAATAATATTATTTTAATAAATTTAATACTTATCTTGATAATATTTTATTAATATAATATTAAAGTGATTATCTTAATATTAAATTACATTTAATATTTATCTTGTAGATAAATATTCTATTCATTTAATAGATTTGATATTAAATTTAATCTAATATTTATCTTGATAAGTCTTATATTAATTTAATATTAAAGTAATTAAGTTTAATCATAGTTGAACTCTTTAAATTCTCCCTATATAAAGAGAACCATTGTTTATTATTTATCACACACTTGAATTCAAGTGAAAGTTGTAAAGAGAAAATTTTCTAAAGAAATTATTTTAGAAAATTTCTAGAGATATTTTTATTATTTACAACTTGGCCCAAAATTTTAGAGAAATTACAAAATTACCCCACTTATAATTGTGTGGAAAATTTTCTAATTCAAAGCGAGCCCACACTCGATAGATGTGAGCTTGAGAATAGCAGAGAAGACTACTCGGTTGAAATGTTCAGCCTATACGATTCAAAAGGTACAATTTTGATTAAGTGCTTATTACTTTAGATAATACAATCAAGTTCTTGTTTTGGAAATCTTTTAAAACTCTTGTTTCCCTTAACATATTTTCCACTACATTTTTCCAAACCCGATTTTTCAACAGTCGGATCGGGTTCCCTAAGTATAGCATATTCATTTGTAAAATTGTATTTTTTTTGAACAAATTGGTTTAATAAAATTATTTATGAATTATATTAATAACCTTTTGTATATTTTCCTCAACGACTTTTTCATGGAAAGCAAATTGGAAGCAAATATTAGCTCACTGGTTATATAATGTTTAACTAATACTAAGCAGTATTTTGTGGTCGATTTATAATACGTAAAGACAACTTATATTTGTAGATGAACCTAAAAATGTCCTTATTAGTAGATGAACCTAAAAATGTCCTTAGCCTAATCAGAAATAAACAAACATGATTGAAAAACTAATATGTCATCTATCAAGTCTAATTGGGGAGATGCATTATCTTAAGCATCGGAGTGGATGACTCCCAAAATTTAGAGACATAGATGTGGCTGACTAGATTGACAGTACATCAAACAGGACCTAAGTAGAATAGATCATGAATCCATTTAGGAATTGATTCACTTGTGACATTTATAGTATGACATACCTTAGTCCCGAGTGGATGATGGACTAGGTATGCGTAACCCATATACTTTGATGTAAGTAAAAATCTGAGTTGAAATAGATAAGGGACCGAAAGTTGGTTCATTGGATATACGACTTTTGTAGTATGTAGTATCATTCACGATAGTGGAATTCATAGCTCAAGACATGGGTAAACTATATCCTTTCATTAGAATCACATGATAGATGAAAAGTAAATGTGAGCTAGAAATAAACATAAGTATTATGTAATCAATTTTTTGAATAATGCCTGTAACAGTCCGATTTTGGGCCTAGTCGAAATAGTGGTTTTAGGACCACAAATTTGGAGTTGGAGAAATTATTTTATTATTATTTTGGTGTTATAACATGGTTATATAAGTGCATGAAAATTTTGGTGGATAAATTTTAGCGTTTGAGAGCTTAATCTCAAAAAAGGACTAAATCGCATAAAGGGCAAAAGTTTTATTTCATTAGCTAAGGGTGTTAAATAGCTAGATAACCAAAATTTGGGGTCTTTAAAGATCAATTAGACCCCTAATGCATAGGCTGGCCGGCCATAGAGACAAGAATGATCAAAAAGTCAAAATTAGATGGGTTTTGGTGACTAAATTGGCTAAGAAAAAATTAAAATAAAGAAAAAGGATATCATACTTTCTCTCATATTCTTCCCACCAAAAATATCAGCCATAAGAGGGTTTTAAAGCTTGAAATTTTTCAGCCACTCTTCACCCTCACAAGTAAGTGATTTTGATGACTTTTATTAATAATTTTTGTGTTTTTGGGACCCTTGTAGCATGAGCTTTCTAATAGGGGGCTATTTTGCAAAATGTTGAAAGTCTAGGGTTTTTCCATGAGAGCATTGATGTTTTTTGCTAAAATTTTATGGAAGAAAATGAGTTTTGGCTATGTAATAAACAACTTTTGTGAAAGGATTTTCATGAAAACACCTAAAATGACCATTTTGTGAAGTTTATAAAATAGGTTGTAAATGTGTGAAATATTTGGAATTTTGGGATGCTTCTATTATAAAAAGAATTCGTCTAGGCTTGGTTAATGAGGAAATTCGATAAAAATAGATTTTCGAGCTTAGGGGTAAAATGGTCATTTTGTAAAAGCTTAGGGGCAAAATGGTCATTTTGCCCAATTATAAATTGTTGAGTACCTAGATTAATATGCTGATTTAATTAGTGAATTTGTATCATTTTAGATCAAGAATTACAAAATCTGGGCCTAGACCAGGGAAAAGCTAAGCTAGTGGACTAAGCCGAAATAGTTGCTCACGTTTTGTATATCGAGGTAAGTTGTGTGTAAATAATACAACTACATTGTTATTACATGCGATTGAATTGATATCGCATAAATTGTTTGATTGTGAAAATGATTATGCATGATGAGAATTTATATAATAGAAACTTCTGGTTGAACCCTAGGAATAAATCGGATATTCATGCCATGACATGTGGGTCATTTGTGTGCTAGTGTAAGACATGCCTGGGACATGCATCAGCCTCGAGATGTAAGCCAGTGTAAGACCATGTCTGGGACATGGCATCGGCACGTATAGAGGTGTCAGTGTAAGACCATGTCTGGGACATGGCATTGGCACAGATATGTGAAAGCCAGTGTAAGACCATGTCTGGGACATGGCGTCGGCCTCGATTACGATAGTCAGTGTAAGACCATGTCTAAGACATGGCATCAACTTGATGTTTGAGCCAGTGTAAGACTATGCCTGGGACATGGCATCGGCATTCTACCCTATGTTAGAGGCTTATCGAATATCCTTGAGTATTTCGATTGGTTCAACGGTGAGAATTACAGGTTTAAGCTAATTGAGAAAGGTTATGACTATGTTGTGAGTGGTACAGGTACCTATTTGAAATGTATGAGATGTGAGCTTGATAATTGTTATATGAATTGTATTGGATAGTGATGAGTAAGTTGTGCTTATGTCTACTTTTGTATTATCAACATATTGTCGTATGGTAAAGTTGTTGTTATATTTATTCGCATGCAACTTACTAAGCTTTATGCTCCCTCTCCTTTCCATTTTCTTATAGTGCCACCTGATTAGCTCGTGGATCACCGGATGTCAGAGATATCGATCACACTATCGATTGAAGCACTTGGTATAGTTAGTCTTTTTCTATTTTGAGTATGGCATGTATAGAAACTTAGACTTTTGGGTTTTGTGTCATTAATGATTTGGCCAAATATGTTGGCTTGGAATGAAACCCTTCATTTTGTATAAAGCCTTGGATAATTGCTAATATTCATTATTGATATACGCAAATGATGATATTTTCATGGATGAGTAAATTGCATGATTGAACTAATGCCTATTGTGGCTGATTAGACCTTGTATTGCTGTGTAGATTGGTCATGTTAGATGATAGTGTGGGTTGGTTCATGTAAGGGTGGCATAAAGGCTTGGAAAATAGCCTTGTTTTTGCCCACATAGGTAGACACACGGGCGTATGTCTAGACTGTGTGTGACACACGGTCAGCCCTATGGGCATGTTATCGGGCCGTGTGTCCCCTGCACGTTAAATTTACAAGTCAATATGCATGGTAGTAAACACACGGGCAGAAACATAGCCGTGTGTCTCAGCCGTGTGAAGGGCACAGCCTAGCACACGGGCGTGTGCCTTGGCCGTGTGATCCTTAAGGGTTGCTGACGTCAGAAACAGAATGTCCAGGTTTTTGAACACGGGCTAAGGCACAGGCGTATCAAGGCCGTGTGAGGGACACGGGCCATGGACATGGGTATGTGCCCGGCCGTGTGAAAACCCTATAGGTTCGAATTGAAAAATAAATCCACACGAGTAAGGGACACAAGCGTATCCCTATATGCTTAGGCCGTGTGAGTCGCATGGGCCTTCAACATGACCATGTCAAGATGACCACACGGGCGTGTTGCCCCTTTCACAAGGGCGTGTGCCCCTATTCCAGGTGTCATTTTTTAGAATTTCCCAACAGACCCGAGTGGATCCCAAATGGTTTCCAATGGGTGGTTTGGGCCTCGTAGGCCCAAATTAAGGAGTTTAGACAAAGTTTTAAAAGTTTTAAAAATTTGATCGAGTCTTTCAGACTCGAGAATGTCCGTATGCACGTGTTTAATTTTAGTAACACCTCATATTTCGTCTTGGCGTGGGGTACAGGTGTGGGGTGTTACAATACCGGAGAACCGAGACACTTCTAAAACTAATCGAGACAACGCAAACTCGATCCAACCAATTAGAAAAGGCAATAGTGGTCTAACAACAGACGCTACTAGTGGTACGACAATGGCGGTTGAAGATGCTCGACGACAGAGATTGGTGGTGGCTGACGGTGGTCGACGACGACCCAGCGATGGCAACGACAATGATCAAACAACAATAACTTCAACCATGGTAGTAACAAAAGTCTGTGGTGGCCATAGTAGTTTGACAGTATATCCCTTCAGTGTTTTACAGGTTATTAGTGGTTTTGGGAAAAACCCTAAAAATCAATATATTTGGATTTCAATTAGAAGACCCAAAATATGCTTTAGGGTAATTTTATTTTTTATTTTTTCTAGGATGAAATCTTGAAAACTTTGGCTAATTGTAGTCATTTAATTTTATGTTTTTATATGATATCATGATGATATTTAAATAGACTGCAAAAGTATGTTTATGTATATGTATGATAAACATGCCATATTGTTTAGGAGAAGAATGTCACATGTACTTGTCATGCATTTATTAATTATTCATGATTGAAAATGATCATTAAAAACCTTGCATGGTTTTAAAAGATTGAGTGGGAGAAGGTCCCTGAACAAGACCTACGACCTCCATCAATGGTCTCTTGTGATGGCATGACAATTTAACTACCCCACAGTAGGATTGCCAAGTGGATTTCACTGAAGAGATTTCCAAAAAGAAAGAAGAAGTATCTTGTAATCGTATGGTAGTTGGCTGACCGTGTTGTAAGTATTATCATACGATATAATAATGAGTTCTTCTTTAAAGAGGACAACTAGTCACAACATGTCACTAAGTGAGATTGTCCTACGATGACTCATTTGTAGTACATGATGTGATAGGTGTGGAGTTCATGGTTATACACTAAATATCTTCTAGTTAAGTCACTTCCCACGAAGCTATACTTAAGTTAGAATGATGATCAAATGTTAGATGATTATTTGTAGGTGTGAATGCCTAAGGAAGTAGGTTCACGTATTAATTGGATGGAAATCCATGTTCTAATTAGTTGATTAAGATTTCCCCCACGGTAACTTAATTCAATGGATGTAAGAATTATCGTTGCAATAACTTACAAATGTTTTCAAGGTTTAATGTAAGACACATGCATCATCTTAATGCATATTGTATATTGTAAAACGTTCTATTAATGTTTGCTATGTACAAAGATATTAATGACTGAATATTTTGTTTTTAGGTTCAAAAATGACACTTACTCCCTTACTAAATATTCTTCTTGAGAATAAACTGAACGAAAACAACTATAAGGAATGTAAAAGGAACCTCTTGATTGTCCTGAGCTATGAGAAACTAAAATCAGTCCTTGATACTAAATTCCCTCTAGCCACTCAAGCCAAGGCTAGAAAACGTTAGGAGGAGTCTGATGAGATAGCTCATCGCTATATGCTGGCAAGTTTGACCGACACCCTTTATAAGCAGCTAGAGAGCTGTAAGATTGCTAAAGCGATTCTAGATAAACTAGAGGACATGTTTGGAAGCCAAGTTGTCTTAGCTCAATAGTCGATTATAACTAATTTGATGAATGTCTACCATAAACTTGGCACTTTGGTGAAAGACCATATGATTACTCTTATAAGATACTTTTTGAAAATAGCAAATAACAAACCCAATATAGACCAAAACACACAAATTCAAAATTTTTTCCAAGGACTTTGCAGACTTTATGGCTACATATAACCTTGGAAACAAGAATCTGACACTTACACAACTCATGAAGGGATTACAACCCTATGAGTTGATGTTGAATGGCGGTCAACCAGTCTGAAAAGTAGAAGAAAACTTAACAGTTACTTCTTCCACTAAATGAAAGGGAAATCATGATAAAAGAAGCAAGGTTAAGTCAACTGGGCCACTTAAAGTGGAAAGGAAGAGAACCAAGAAACCTAAAGATGAATCCAAGTCTAACTGTATCTTCTGCAATAAGAAAGAGCACTTTAAGGCCAATAGCAAAGAGTGGAAGGATTACCCAGCCACTAAGGGAAAATGTATGGAACGCTTTATGATAGAAATTTGCTTAGTGGAAGATTTGATAAACCACTAGGTCATTGATTCTGGAGCCGCAAACCATTTTTGTGTGTTTCTCTATAGGGGTTCATGTAAATAAAAAATCTCAGAGATAAAAGCCTATTATTGCTGTCCAAAATTGAGACAAGTGTTACAGTTAAAGCAGTGGAAGATGTACATCTTTATTTTGATAATTTTTGGAAGATAACTTTGAAAGACATTTTCTATGTACCAAGTTTCAAAGGAAACTTAATTTCTGTTGCATGTTTATTTAAAAATGGCTTGACTGTGACTTTTAATAGTATTGTAATATTTAGAAATTGTAAGCTTTTTTGTAATGGATGGGTGTATAATAATTTCTATTTTATCAAACCAAAGATGTACAAACTGCTTGAAACTAAAATTTTGAATAAAAACTTAAAACTTCTCACTCTAATGAGTTGTAGATTTTGTAACAGCCTGATTTTGGATCTAGTCAGAATAGTGGTTTCGGGAGGACGAATTTGACGTAGAAAAATTTATTTTTATTATATTTTTATAGTCTACAGTTTTATGAAATGATTTCGTGAAAATTTTGTTCAAAAATTTTGACGTTTGGGCACTCAATTTGGTCAAAAGGACTAAATTGTAATAAGTACAAAATGTGAGTTCTATAGGTTAAAGGTGTCAAAATTGTTATGAAATTTTAAATTGGATTTCCTTAAATGATAATTAGACCATTGGTTTAGTTGGTGGACAAAAATGGACATGGTTAGGCATGTTTCTAAAGTTTTTCATTAAAGGCATTTTAGTAATTTGGTAATTAAATGAATTAAAAAGGCAAAATAAAATCCAATTTTTGTCCTCTTCCTCCAATGGCCGAAATTCACAAGAGGAAACCATGGCTAGGGTTTTTCAAGCTTCCAAGCTCGATTGTAAGTCTGTTCTAGCCCCGTTTTTAGTGATTTTTATGTTTTTGAAATCCTTGTAACATGATCTACCTATTTCTAGTACTAATTTGAGAAATGGTTGAAGGTATAAGGTTTGACCCATGTTCAACATGTATGTATTTTCATGTTTAATGGTATAAAATGCATGTTAGTTGTTAGATAAACAACTTTTGCTAGGTGATTTTTGATAAAAATGGCTAAAAAGGACCTATTTGTAAAAAGTTGTGAAATGGGTGTCAAAATGTGAATAAAAGAAGAATGTGGGATGCTATAAGCATGTATAAGGTTTGGCTAGGCATGGGTATTGAAGAAATTAAATACATTTCATTTTACGAGCTTAAGGACTAAAATGTAAAAATGTAAAACTTAGGGGCAAAAATATAATTTTTACCGTAATGTGATTTTGGGCTGATTTGAATAGTATAACGATTAAATAAGTTAAATGTGATATTATAGATCAAGAGGAACGAGGTTCGGAATTAGAACGGGAGAAAAACAAGTATTTGACAGTTAGGTCCTTTTTGCCATTTTTATGCCGAGGTACATTCATATGTTTAATAAGCATTAAATTATATATGTATAAATGCTTAATTGGTATAATTGTGGTAAATGCTATATTATTGAAATGAAATATGAATGCTATTGAGTACGATACTATAGAAATGTCCGACAGAGATTCGATACATCGAAAGTCCAAGTTGAGCCTTAGGAATAGATAGGATACAATTGTCATGACATTAGGGTTACTAAGATTACATGTAAGACCATATCTGGGATATGGCATCGATATGAGGCTTCGTGTAAGACCATAGCTGGACTATTGGCATCGATATGAGATTACATGTAAGACCATATCTAGGATATGGCATTGGTACGGTGCTGTGTGTACGAGATTCCCGAATATCCTTTAGTATTCCAAGTGGTTCAATGGGAAATTCAATGGGTATGTCAAAGAAGAGAAAGAGCATGTAAGTATTACAAATTAGCACAGGTATGTACATAAGTTTATAAGCATTGACTTTATGATATTGTCAGTTCATGGTTTCCACGAGAATGTTTTTGTGAAAGCCTTGTGATTATTGGTCCATGCTTGTGATGTATGAAATACATGGTAAATTTGGTTGGCGATTGTGTAATTGGCTTTTGGGCCAAATTGAGTTATGATATAGCATGTTTCATTCATATAAATTGTGATTTATCGAATATGAGAAAAATGAAAGGTTGGCATAATTGTCAATTAAAATGACTATGGGAAGATATGAGCTTTAAACAATTGAAAGGTATTAAAATATATGCTTGAAATGTGAATACTCATAATTGATGTGCAAGTTTATTATGAGGTTTGAAATGATTGGTCGATTGTAGTAATCTGTTATAATGGAGAGATTACGATTGTTAGGCTAATGTCAAGACATGTTAGATTATGCTTGCAAATTGATAGAGCAAACAATGTGACCGAATAAGTTATAACTGTGAGCCTTATAGTGATTTATATTATCTTGTGTTTATATTGTTGATTTTGGTAAATGTCTGGTAAGAGTTTCTTATTATGTTCATACGGACTTACTAAGCTATAGAGCTTACCCCCTGCCTTTTCCATGTTTTATAGTGCCGTGAAGCCAGCTCGGGTTGGAGATCGCTGGAGATCCTATCACACCATCAAGTTATCATTTTGGGTATTGATGAATTCAAATATTTTGAGTTTATGGCATGTATAGGGACTTGGTCTTTTGGTCATATATGTTGGCTTATAATGGTTCATGGTTCATTTTGTATATAGCCTTGGAAGTTGGCTAATGTTGGTTATGAGTATATTTATATTAATTTCATTTGTAAATGTGGAAACTGGCATAATTTGATGTAGAGAGGTTGATGTTTTAAGCATGATTAATAATGGTATATGAGAATGACATGTTATTGTCTTGGTTGTGATTGTTTGGCTGCTCTTGCATGCTTGACTTTGTGCCATCTGATGTTGTGTAGATGTCTGAAAGTGAGGGTGGCAAAATGGCTTGGTAAATAGCCTTGTTTTTGTCTACATGGGTAGACACACAGATGTGTGTCTAGGCAGTGTGTGACACATAGTCAGCCCCATGGGTATATGATTCGTCCGTGTGTCCCCTGCACCTAAATTGTTGCAAAATAGAATGATCAGTATCAAGCACACGGGTATGAGACATGGCCGTGTGTCTCAGCCGTGTGAAGGACACAGCCTCAGGACACTGGCGTGTGTCTTGGCTGTGTGACTTCAATTTGAATAAGATAATCAGAAAGTTCATGTAACATAAATATGTATGTTAATTTGCCTGAAGTGAATTATATAACTGTGATGATATTATGATGATGATGAAAGTTAAGTCACATGTGTGTATATATGAGAGTCGAGTTAGAGGCTTTACGACCTCACCTCCTTACCAATGTAGTATTTTATAACGAAATTTCACGATATTTATATTGAATGAGTTCATAAGTGAGAGACTAAAGAGTTCAATAGCAGAATAACTAATAATGTGGTTAGAGTTGAGAATAGTTTGGCAAGTGAATACAGTTTTGGAAAAGATGCCAAGTTATTCTAAAAATCATTCAAATTTTGCAATATCACGGTTAAAGAAAGAGTTAATCTCGGCTAATCGACTCATTCAGGTATGATGTCCGGATTGATTTTCATTAGTGAATGGAATAATACGGGATTAGCGATGACAGAATTAGTTAGAGATCTGATATTTGAATCATAAAGATGTCTGAGTGTAAAAGTTGTAGTTGAATGGATTATGATGATCTCTCCTCAGTATTTTATATATTCATTTATCCTCCGAGATATATGTGATTGTTTGTTTTCTGATGAAATTCTTATCATATAAGAATGCTAGGTGATTATAATGTTAGATGAAAGCACTGTTGGTCTGGTTGGTTGATGGCCAGCATATCTTATCTCTCTCTTTGGGGTTCTATTCTATAATGTTTGGAAAAAAAATTAATGGTGAAAATGTATGTGAGGCTTTTCTCCTGTTTCTATTGGATGTTGTTTTGTTTTATGTATATATTTGGAAAATATATTATCTCTGTTACAATTGATTCTAGAGCGTGTAAGCATTGTTTTTCCTCTAGTTTCTGAGGAGTCATCAGGATCTTTATTATTTTCTTATAAGTTATGTTCTCGGACTTCCAGTATAGTATCGTATCTTGGATTTTTTTATCTCGGTTTTATTATCATCCTTATTTCATGAATTACCAATATTAGCTCGTCTTTAAAGTGTATTCTTTGGCTTGTGATAACTATGTCTATTATGAGTATATTTCTGGTTCGATCATAGGAATGTGATGATTCTGGTATCAAGATTTCTTTAATTTTCGTGAAAGGATTTGAAATCGGCAAAGGTATAGATAGTGGAAGCTCAAGCTCAAATTGTATGATGGGTTTTTTTCTCAGGTAAGTTTTATTAAACTTAATGAGTTCAATTAGGATATTTTGTTTCCTTGAGCTAATGCAATTGTAAAGATCTTTGATTAGCATGTTAAGGAAATTATAAAAGATTGTATGTTTGAGTTGTTTAACAGCATGAAGAAAGGAGTATTTCGATATGTTATTATTTGATAGTTGAGATCGACTCAGTTGTTTTTTTTATCTAAGCAAGCTGGTCAGTTGGAAGGTAATTTGAGTTATATGCATTTAAGTTTATCCTTAGGTAAGAAAATAAAATCTTGTACATTCATGGGTGAATAGACGGACAGTTTGAAGGAAGGATTCACATTCTAGAAAGTATGATACAGAGATATAATTATTAGATTTATTCTAATCGAATGAAGTTGTTATGAGTTAAAGCTGCTCCAATTGATATCACATTTGTGAAAGTTTGAAAGGTTTGTTGCATGTTAGCAAAGTTGAAAACAGTTGAAGGTGTTATTAACAAAAGCACTGGTTCTGGGTTCTGTTTGAATTGAGTAAAAAATTCGTGAGTTTTCAGTGATGCACTATCGAACGGATTGGAATGTGTTTTAATACAAGAATGTAAAGTGACAGTTTATGCTTTTAGACGGTTAAAGTCTCATTAAAAGAATTGTTTGACGAGTGACTTAGAGTCGGCCGCTAGTATGTCTGTGTTGAGAAATTGATGATATCGTTTGTTCGACAAAAAAGGTCATATGCTTCTCAATTCCAAGAGTATAAAATATCTAATATTATAGAAAAATTTGAAATTAAGACAATGTTGATGGCTTGAACTATTGAAAGATTGTGAATAGTTAACGGTTAACCTTTGGGAAAGTAGATATAGTTGCAGATGCTTGAATGGAAAGCCTTTGTTCATTTTGTGAGTGTTGGTTACATGATTAATCTTATTTAATGAAAGTCTGAATCTAGCTAAATCAAAAAGCTAAAGCGATGTTTTCTTTGCAAGATTGAGAACCTCATGAATGTGATAGTGAGTGGTAAACTAAACAAGTACTGTGTGAGACGACTTTTTGATTTTGATTTCTATTATTATTATTACTCCGAGATAGAATTCACGCAATGAATTATCCAGAGCTTATGCAGAAAATGTTGTACGAGACTCAGTAGTAGCTCGTTTGTTCATTTAGGGAGTATTAAATATGTAGTTCTTTGAAAAAGATGTTCTAATGATCGGGAATATAATCTGAGTACGCAGTTGCATCTTGGCAACGTAATTCATCTTTATATTGATGGTAAGCCTGAGAGGGTAATTCAGATCTTTGACGATATGCTCCGACATTATGTTTCAGAGTTCAAAGGTGATTAGAAAGAGATATACTATGTAACAGTCCGGTTTTGACCTTAGTCAAAATAGTGTTTCCGGGACCACACATCTGAATCAGAAAAATATTTTAATATTATTTTTCGTGCCTATTATAACTGAATTGAAATGTGTGAAAGTCTCATGTGAAAATTTAACTGTTTGTCTGCTCAATTTGTAAAAAAGACCTAATCGTGTAAAATGTAAAAGCTGTGTGCTAAATGTTAAAAGTGCCTATTTGGCTTGGCTTTATAATTGTGAGGTCCTTATGTGGTTATTTGACCAAATTTATGATTAAATGACATTAGTGGACATTAGTTGTTGGCATAATAATTTTTAATGCAAGGGTAATATGGTAAAATGCATATTAAAGTAAATTATATGAAAACAAATTAGAAAATGATGCCATATTATGTGTTCATCTATCGAATATTGAAGAACAAAAGAAAAGAAAAGGAGTTTTAGGGTTTTAACACAGTGGATGCTTAATTCGGATCAAGAAAAGAAGAATTCAGGCTTAGACCGAAAGAAGTCAAAGATTGTAGAATAAATGTTCGAGTCGACAATTTCAAGTACGAGGTAAGTTCGTACTTAAAGCATAATGTTTAAGTATGTTTTGATGTTTAGATTATACATAGATTGTATATATGTTTGGTTTGGATGAGTATAACAATAAATCAAAGATATTTGGCACTAAGTGTGCAATTGAAACTAGCTTCGGCTATTTGAGGCACTAAGTGTGTGACTTAAATTAGCTTCAGGTATATGAGGCACTAAGTGTGCTATATCGACTTAGCTTCGGCCAATTGAAATGGCACTAAGTGTGCAGAATCATTCTAGCTTCAGCTAATTTTTATAGCACTAAGTGTGCGGATGTTTAAAGTACGAATAATGTACGGAAGTCTTAAAATATTCAACGAGAGGTAAGAATGAAAGTGAATAAGTACGGAAAGATTCATGTATGTACGATACCTAAGTGGTAGTTGATATTATGTATGTGAAGTTTATTGAATTGGTATGAACATATGGATTGAAGATGTATAAATACTTATGGGTTGATGTTTATGTTTTATATACTGTTGATGATTTTAGTACGAGCTTACTAAGCTTTGGAAAGCTTACTTTGTATGTGTTTGCATTGTTTTATAGATATCAAAGCTACTGCAAGCTCGGGGATCGTCAAGGATCGTCATCACACTATAAAACCTCATTTTGGTACTTTTGAAAATGTATATTTTGAAGTATGGCATGTATAGGTTAGTAGTTGTGGAAGTATGTTTTGTGATGTATATAACTAGCCATGTGATTTGGCTATTTGGTTTTTAAACTCATAGTTGCTAATGACTTATGATATCTGATGATAAGTTGCAAAAGTGGTATGATTTGGCTGTTAAGTTATGGTAAATTTAGTTTGAGATTGAATAATGTATGGAAGGAAATGTTTTAGCATGATCTTATCCCATGTTGCCATGAATTTGGTAAGGTGTATAAGTATGGATTTGGGTGACTATTATATGATATGATTGGTTTATGTTTTGGTGTTGGAATTGGCTGAAATGGTGGTGCAATTATGCTTGTTTTCTTTGCTTATAGGTTGACCCAATTAGGGTGGCAAATTGGCTATTCAAATGGCCTATTTTTGTCCACACGGGCAAAGACACGGGTGTGTGTCTCAACCGTGTGCGACACACGGCTATGTTGCACGGTCGTGTGTCCCTTGGGGTACCCTACAATGGTAAGTCAAACTCGAGCATGGCCAAAGTACACGGGAATATGGCTAGTCGTGTGGCCAAGTCAGGCTCGACCACGGCCAAGGCACGCGGGCTTGGCTTATATCCTTGTGGGCAAGTCAGTAGCTATGCCCTGTTTTGCCACGGCTTAGACACACGGGCGTTTCTAACACGGCCTGTTCACACTGGTGTGTGACTTTTTAAAAGTTGAAAATTTTTATAAGTACTAAAACTTTTATATGTTATCAATTAGGTCTCGAATGCATGTTTAAGTGTTGTAAACTCGATTTTATGTTCTTAATAAATGTGAATGGATGACTTTTATTAGTAATGAGACTATATTAAATGTTTGGTTGTTCTGAACTGAGTTATGAGTTCAGTAATGCCTCTTAATCTATTCTGGTTATGGATACGGATTAGAGGTGTTACATTTTATTGGAATGAGAGCTATGGTTTAGTCGGTTCTATGACTACCATAGTGTTTGTGAGTCTAACTATACATGCCATATTTATGAACTATGATAGTATGATGAATCCTGACGTTGAAATGTGCTTTTATATAGCAAATGGATCCCGAAAGAGCTGTAGTAGACGATGTTGAAAGTAATGCTCCCGCTCCCACGCAAGGGACGGTGAAAGCTGATTCTCGATCGGCTACGAGTAGCTGAGATGGTGAGGCTAAACAAGCCTTCTATTAGATGATGAATGATTGGTTCACCCAATATATTAGAACTAGTCCGGCTGTACAACAAACTCCACCCCCGATTAATCCTCCTCAAACTCCTGTTATGCCACTAGTGTATCCAGTACAGTTAAGTAGACTACCAGTTGATAAGATTAGAAAATATGGGGCTGAAGAGTTTCGAGCTACAATAAGTGATGATGATAAAAAAGCCGAGTTATGGTTAGAGAACACAATAAGAGTATTTGATGAGTTGTCTCTGAGTCCAGAAGAATGCATAAAATGTGCTGTTTCACTTCTGAGAGATACGGCGTATCATTGGTGGAAGACTTTGACATCTGTGGTTCCGAGTGAACGAGTTACGTGGGATTTCTTCCAAGCTGAATTCCGAAAGAAATATATCAGTCAAAGATTCATTGATCAGAAATGCAAAGAGTTTCTCGAGCTTAAACAAGGTCGTATGTCTGTCATAGAATATGAGCGGGAATTTGTAAGGTTGAGTCAGTATGCCCGTGAATGTCTATCTTCGGAAGCAATAATGTGCAAGAGATTTGAAGATGGTTTGAATGAATATATTCGTCTGTTAGTAGGGATATTGGAAATCAAATAATTTTTAGTGCTTATTGAACGAGCATGTAAAGCTGAAGATGTAACACCCCTTACCCGTATCCGACGCCGAAACAGGGTACGAGGTATTACCGGACTTGAGTAGTTGTAATCATTTAAAACCGAGACATAAAATTTCATCAATTTTAAACTTTTTAAACATATTCAAGACTATCTACATTAATGACTTTATACAATAGAGACCTTCAAATAACATAGGTCAGGATTTTAGGCCAACTCCTAGCAACTTAGTAACAATTAAACGAGTATCCATACATGCCAAAGACTTAAAAATACTTTAAAACCTTTACATATATCGATCAATAGTTTGATAGTGTGATTTAACCTCCAGCGACCTCCAACTCGAGCTAACATCTGCGACACTATAGGAAAAAGGAAAGGAAGGGAGTAAGCATTATAGCTTAGTAAGTAAATATGTAAATATTAATAAACAATACATTATCATACATTAAACAAAGTCACAATATGTTCCCGGAATATTACCATCACAAACACACATACTTTCACTATTACAATTATAAATAGATTCAAAACAAGCTGTCTAGCAGAGTACCAGCAGCTAAATTATTTATTTCTGGAGCTACAGAACTCCAAATTACAAACTGGTAATTTTCCTTGAAACTAGATTCACGTATATTCTTACCATAAAATTTTCAGAATTTTTGGTCTATCTAATTAGTACAGTTTATTCATTGAAGCTACCCCTGTTTCACTGCTCAACTGTTCTGACCACTCTTCACTATGGATCAATTTTCTCCTCATACAGAATTCAAAGGATGTTCTCATTTATTTCATTTGAAACTATACTCATTAAGGAATTCAAGCATATAAATTATATCCCATAATTATATTTGTACAATTTTTAATGATTTTTCCAAGTCAGTACAGGGGATCACGTAGTCATTCTGAAGCAGTCTCATAGAAACTTAAGTAGCTCAGAATATAGAATTCTTTTGCTTGCTCTGTTTCTATTATATGAAAATAGACTCATTAAGATTTAATTTTATATCTCATTCAGCCTTTAATTTAATTCCCACTAATTTTTTTTATTTTTCAAAGTCACGTCACTTCTACTGTCCAAAACAATTTTATTGCTAATTCACTCTTTCACACTTTCTTTGTATTAACCTCATTTTAACATACATATCACAAATCATTTTCACCACATTTCATACATCACAAGTATAGGCCCATGATTACAAGGTCAGCATAAAACCATCCTCATGTATAACTTACTTGTTTATAACCTTACCACATCCCGGTCACTTAATGAACACATCATTCACATAACCAAGTTCCTGCACTTATTCATCACAAAACTCACAAGCAGTACATAGTAAGTCTCCCGTTGAACACTTCGGATCAATCCTCGATACTTGGTGGTTTCAGCACATAGCTCCACCCATCATAAAGTTCAGCTCTCTTGTACACATGATAACACTTAGTACCACCCATGTGACCTAGCCAGTTTATCTCGTAGCTCTCTTGTCTACATGATGTCCTTCACCTAGAACCACGCATGCGACCTAGCTACATATATCCCGTAGCTCTCTTTTCTACATGGTGTACACATAGTATCACCCATGCGACCTAGCTACATACCATCTGTATCATCCAATCTTTCCAAAGGTTCAACCGGGATTTCTCTCTCTTTCTAATACTTGATTCCATACTTCCAATAGTCAATTATGATTCAAAAATCAGCTACAATACATAAAATATGCTGAAATATAAAACCATAATAAAGATAATGTATTATTTACATACAAACTTACATACTTTCTCATTTTCATGTCGAATTAATATTGAACATTTAAATCATCATAATTATACTTACTTTCAACACCTCGGCAATCATGGTAAATATATCAATTTTACATTGAAACATGCATAAATTAATGCTTATTATACATATGAACTTACCTC
This sequence comes from Gossypium anomalum, assembly GCA_025698475.1. Lineage (NCBI taxonomy): Eukaryota > Viridiplantae > Streptophyta > Magnoliopsida > Malvales > Malvaceae > Gossypium > Gossypium anomalum. The sequence continues at coordinate 50,301,097 of CM046967.1, read as the reverse complement.
GATACTAAAACGGCCATTTTACCAACTTTCCCGACTTTTTATTTTTCTCCCATTCTAGGTTCAAATCTCATTTTTCGGGATCTAAAACATCATATTTTACTTATTTAATTAATTTACTATTCAAAACAGTCCTTAACTCAAACTTTGGCAAAATTACAAAAATTACAATTTTGCCCCTAAATTTTTGCATATTTACACTTTTGCCCCTAGGCTCAGGAATTAAACTTCATCCCTTATTCTTATGTTTTACGACATGATGATCATTTTTCCTTTCTATGGCAACATCAAATTCTCACACTAACACATAGTTATGAACAATTACAACTTTTACCGATTAAGCCGTTTTACTCATTTTTGCTTAAAACCGCTTAGCAAAAGTTGTTTAACATAATTTTAGCCTTCATATTATACCATAAAACATCAAAATAAGCACATTTCACCTATGGGTATTTTTCAAATATGAACCCTAGCTTAAATTATTGCTAGAATAAGCTTAATCAAGTTACCGAGATTCCAAAAATGTAAAGAACTTGAAAAACGGGGCTAGAACGGACTTACTATTGAGCTTGGAAAGCTTGAAAACCCTAGCCATGGCTTCCCCCATGCTAGTTTTGGCCTCTATGAGAAAGATGAGTCAATTTTGGCTTTATTTTCCCTTTTTATTTCTTTTAATTACCAAATGACTAAAATGCCCTTAAGGCCTTTCTTTAAAAATTTTGTCCTATTCATGCCCATTTTTGTCCAAACAAAATATAATGGTCTAATTACCATTTAAGGGCCTCCTCTTTAAACTCCCATTTCAATCAAGTACTTATGAATTAGAACACATATTTTGCAACTTTTACAATTTAGTCCTAAAAGTCCAATTAAGCACTTTATCAGTAAAATTACTTAACGATATTTTTACACAATATTTTAATCAATAAATAAACCTTAAAACTTAATCAGAATGAATTTTTTGTCTTCAAATTTGTGGTTCTAAAACCATCATTCCGTTTAGGCCCTAAATCGGGCTGTTACAGAAGACCTTAGGAAAGAGAAAAGAAAAGTTGATTTTGAAGCTAGAGAGATATGAAAGAGATCGTTGGGAAAATCATTTCAATTTAGATCAAAGAAATTTAGAGATGATAGTAGTCGTTCAAAGACTAGTATGGGACATTCAAACAGAGATCGTGCTAGATCACAATCTAATTTCAAATCTTCAGCTACGTCTGTTGCCAGTGTTGATAATGCAAAGAATGAAAAGCCTGAGTGTGATCAATATGGAAGACGACATTTCAGTGAATGCTAAGGAAAAAGTAAAAATCAAGCTTGTTATAGTTGTGGTTCAAGAAATCATCTTATAAAAGATTGTCCAAATTTAGCTGGAAATGATAATGTTCAGAATCCAAGGCAGAGTGGTAACGCTTGTCGTGGTAGACCTCCCCGAAATTTGGGAAATGTAAGCGGTAGTCAGAGAGGAATGAAAGATACAGCTATTAGATTGGAGGCTTATGCACTTGCCAGAGCCTATGCTATTAGAGCTCGTGAGGAAGCTTCATCGGCAGATGTGATTACGAGTACATTTACTCTCTATGGTACTTCTGTGATTGCTTTGATAGATCCTGGATCAACACATTCATATATATGCATGAACTTACTGAACAGTAAAACATTGCCTATAGAGTCTACTAAAATTGTAATTAGAGTTTCGAACCCTCTAGGCAGATGTGTTTTGGTTGATAAAGTATGCAAGAATTGTCCATTAATGTTTTGAGACAATTGTTTTCCGGCTGATCTGATGATGTTACCTTTTGATGAGTTTGATATAATTCTGGGTATGGATTGGTTAACTTTGCATGATGCTGTAGTGAACTGCAAATGAAAAACTATTGATTTGAGATGCAAGAATGATGAAATAGTCAAAATTAAATCTAGTGATTTGAATGGATCGCCTGCTGTAATATCTTCGATGAAAGCTTTGAGTATTGTGAGAAAGGGTTGTGAAGCATATTTTGCATATGTGATTGATTCGAGAGTGTCAGAAAAGAAAGTTGAATCTGTGCATGTTGTCTGTGAATTTCCTGATGTGTTTCCTGAAGAACTTCCAGGATTACCTCCGGTTAGAGAGGTAGAATTTGGCATTGAATTGATACTTGGTACTACTCTGATTTCGATAGCTCCGTACAGAATGGCTTCGACTGAACTAAAAGAATTAAAGTCTCAGTTACAAGAGTTGACCGATCAAGGTTTTGTTAGACTGAGTTTCTCACCGTGGGGTGCTCCGATTCTATTTGTGAAAAAGAAAGACGGTACGATGAGAATGTGTATTGATTATCGTCAGTTGAACAAAGTAACTATCAAGAATAAGTATCCTCGGCCCAGAATTGATGATTTGTTTGATCAGTTGAAAGGAGCTGTTGTGTTTTCAAAAATAGATTTGAGATCAGGCTATTATTAGCTACGAGTGAAAGATTCAGATATTCCAAAAACTGCTTTCAGAACAAGGTACGACCACTATGAATTTTTAGTTATGCCTTTTGGATTGACTAATACACCTGCTATCTTTATGGATTTGATGAATAGAATTTTCAGACCGTATTTAGATCAATTTGTTGTTGTATTCATTGATGACATATTGATTTATTTACGTAATGAATCTGAACATGCCGAGCATTTCAAAATAGTGCTACAGACTTTGTGAGATAAACAGTTGTATGCCAAGTTCAGTAAATGTAAATTCTGGTTACGAGAAGTTGGTTTTCTGGGTCATATTGTGTTAGCATCCGGTATTCAAGTTAATCCGAGCAAAATTTTAGCTATTTTGGATTGGAAACTTCCGAGGAATGTTTCTAAAGTTCGTAGTTTTCTGAGACTTGCTAGTTACTATAGAAGATTCGTGCAAGGTTTTTCGATGATTGCGACTACATTGACAAAATTGTTACAGAAAGTTATGAAATTTAAGTGGTCTGAAAGCTGTCAGAACAACTTTGATCAGTTGAAAGCCTTGTTGACTGAAGCTCCAGTTTTAGAACAACCTGAATTGGGTAAAGAATTTGTGATCTATAGTGATGCTTCATTGATTGGTTTGGGATGTGTACCAATGCAAGAAGGAAAAGGAATTACTTATGCACACACAACCTTGAGTTGGATGCGATTGTATTTGCTTTAAATATTTGGCGCCATTATTTTTCAGTGAGAAATGTCACATGTATTCGGATCATAAGAGTTTGAAGTATTTGATGACTTACCTAAATCTGCGTCAGAGAAGATGGTTAAAACTGCTAAAAGATTATGAACTTGTAATTGATTTTCACTCGGGAAAAACAAATATTGTTGCTGATGCTTTGAGTCAAAAATCATTATTTGCCTTGCGTGCGATGAATGCTCATTTGGTTCTGTCTAATAATGGCTCAGTTTTAGCTGAATTAAAAGCAAGACCTTTATTCTTACAACAGATTATCGAAGCTCAGAAGATTGATAATGAGATTTTAGCTAAACGAGCTCAATGTGATGTAGAGACTAGTTCAGAATTCAGAGTTGATAAAGATGATTACTTGAGATTTTGAGATTGAATTTGTGTCCCAAGAAATCCAAAGTTAATTCAAATGATTTTGAGTGAAGCTCACAGTAGTCAGTTATCTGTGCATCCAGGTGGTACGAAAATGTATAATGATCTGAAACAGTTTTATTGGTGGTCCAAAATGAAAAGAGATATATCTAAATTTGTTTCTAAATGTTTGATCTGTCAGCAAGTTAAAGCTGAACATCAGGTGCCATCAGGCTTGTTGCAACTAATTATGGTTCCGAAGTGGAAATGGGATCGAGTGACCATGGATTTTGTTTCGAGTTTGCCCCTGTCTCCGAGAAAGAAAAATGCAATTTGGGTTGTAGTTGATTGATTGACGAAATTAGCTCATTTTATTCTGATTCGATCCGATTACTCACTTGATAAATTAGCTGAGTTATACATTTTTGATATCGTGAGATTGCATGGTGTGCCATTATCAATAGTGTTAGATAGAGACCCGAGATTTACATCGCGATTCTGGAAGAAGTTGCAAGATGCTCTAGGTACTAAATTGCACTTTAGTACTGCGTTTCATCTGCAAACAGACGGTCAATTTGAGCAGATTATTCAGATACTCGAGGATATGTTGAGATGTTGCATTCTTGAGTTTGAAGGTACGTGGGAATAGTATTTGCCTTTGATTGAATTTTCTTATAATAATAGTTTTCAGTCGAGCATTAAAATGGCACCATACGAAGATTTATATGGTCGCAAATGTCATACACCTTTGTATTGGACTGAGCTCAGTGAAAATAAGATTCACGGGGTTGATTTGATGAAAAGGGCTGAATAGAAAGTAAAAGTGATCCGAATAGTTTGAAAGCAGCTTCCGATCGTCAAAAATCATATGTAGATTTGAAAAAAAAAAACATTGAGTTTGCGATCGGTGATAAAGTATTTTTGAAAGTATCTCCGTGGAAGAAAGTGCTTCGGTTTGGTAGAAAAGGCAAGTTGAGTCTGAGGTTCATCAGGCCGTATGAAATTATCGAGCGTATTGGGTCGGTAGCATATAGATTGTAGTTGCCACTAGAGTTAGAAAATATTCACAATGTGTTTCACGTATTGATGCTTTGACGATACTGATCTAATCCTTTGCATGTGATTCCTCTATCTGAGATTGAAATTCAGTCTGATATGACTTACGAAGAAAAGCCGATCCGTATCATAGCTCGAGAGGTTAAAGAATTACGGAATAAGAAAATTTCGTTAGTTAAAGTGATATGGCATCGACACGGTATTGAAGAGGCCACATGAGAGCCTGAAGATACTATGAGACAGCAATATCCAAATTTGTTCAACGGTAAGATTTTCGAGGACGAAAATCCTTAAGAGGGGAGAATTGTAACACTCCAGTTTTGACCCTAATCAGAGTAGTGGTTTCGGGACCGCACATGTGAGTCAAAAATATTTTAATATTATTTTTCGTGCCTATTATAAGTGAATTGACATGTTTGAAAGTCTCGTGTGAAAATTTAATTGTTTGTGTGCTCAATTTGCAAAAAGGACCTAATCGTGTAAAATGTAAAACCTGTGTGCTAGATGTTAAAAGTGCCTATTTGGCTTGGCTTTATAATTGTGAGGCCCTTAGGTGGTTATTTGACCAAATTTATGATTAAATGACATTAGTGGACATTAGTTGTTGGCATAATAATGTTTTAATGCAAGGGTAATATGGTAAAATGCATATTAAAGTAAATTATATGAAAACAAATTAGAAAATGATGCCATATTATGTGTTCATCCTCTGAATATTGAAGAACAAAAGAAAAGAAAAAGAGTTCTAGGGTTTCGACACATTGAAAGCTTAATTCGGATCAAGAAAAGAGGAATTCAGACTTAGACTAAGGGAAGTCAAAGATTGTAGAATAAACGTTCGAGTCGACAATTTTGAGTACGAGGTAAGTTCGTACTTAAAGCATGATGTTTAAGTATGTTTTGATGTTTAGGTTATATATAGATTGTATATATGTTTGGTTTGGATGAGTATAACGATAAATCAAAGATATTTGGTACTAAGTGTGCGATTGAAACTAGCTTCGGCTATTTGAGGCACTAAGTGTGCGATTTAAATTAGCTTCGGGTATATGAGGCACTAAGTGTGTGATACCAACTTAGCTTCGGCCAATTGAAATGGCACTAAGTGTGCAGAATCATTCTAGCTTCGGCTAACTTTTATAGCACTAAGTGTGCAGATGTTTAAAGTACGAATAATGTACGGAAGTCTTAAAATATTCAACGAGAGGTAAGAATGAAAGTGAATAAGTACGGGAAGATTCAAGTATGTACGATACCTAAGTGGTAGATGATATTATGTATGTGAATTTTATTGAATTAGTATGAACATATGGATTGAAGATGTATAAATACTTATGGGTTGATGTTTATGTTTTATATATTGTTGATGATTTTAGTATGAGCTTACTAAGCTTTGGAAAGCTTACTTTGTATGTGTTTGCATTGTTTTATAGATGTTAAAGCTAGTGCAAGCTTGGAGATCGTCAAGGATCGTCACCGTACTATCAAACCTTATTTTGGTACTTTTGAAAATGTATATTTCGAAGTATGGCATGAATAGGTTAGTAGTTGTGGAAGTATGTTTTGTGATGTATATACCTAGCCATGTGATTTGGCTATTTGGTGTTTAAACTCATAGTTGTTAATGACTTATGATATGTGATGATAAGTTGCAAAATTCATATGATTTGGCTGTTAAGTCGTGGTAAATTTAGTTTGAGATTGAATGACGTATGGAAGGAAATGTTTTAGCATGATCTTATCTCATGTTGGCATGAATTTGGTAAGGTGTATAAGTATGGATTTGGGTGACTATAATAAGATATGATTGGTTTACGTTTTGGTGTTGGAATTAGCTGAAATGGTGGTGTAATTATGCTTATTTTCTTTGCTTGTAGGTTGACCCAATTAGGGTGGCAAATTGGCTATTCAAATGGCCTATTTTTGTCTACACAGGCAGAGACACGGGCGTGTGTCTCAGCTGTGTGCGATACACGGCTATGTTGCACAGTCGTGTGTCCTTTGGGGTACCCTACAATGGTATGTTATACCCGAGCACGGCCAAAGTACACGGGGCGTGTGGCTAGCCGTGTGGCCAAGTCAAGCTCGACCACGGCCAAGGCGCACGGGTGTGGCTTATAGCCATGTGGGCAAATTAGTAGCTATGCCTTGTTTTGCCACGGCTTAGACACACGGGCAATTCTAAGGCCGTATGAGGCACACGGCCTGTTCACACGGGCGTGTGACTTTTTAAAAGTTAAAAATTTTATAAGTACTAAAACTTTTATATGTTATCAATTAGGTCCCGAATCCATGTTTAAGTATTGTAAACTCGAATGAATGACTTTTATTAGTAATGAGAAGATATTAAATGTTTGGTTTTTCTGAACTGAGTTATGAGTTCAGTAATGCCTCTTAATCTATTCTAGCGATGGATACGGGTTAGGGGTGTTACATACCAAGTGGAATCGATTTGTGATTTTGTGGAAAAAGATGAAAGTGGTTCATAAAAGTTGAAAGCAACTTTAGACTGACATAAGTAGTATACAAATTTGAAAATTTAAGATATTGGATTCCAGATCGATGACAGAGTGCTTTTGGAAGTATTGCCCTCGAGGACTTTTCGATAAGGTAGAGGAAACTACAAGAATGTTACCCTATTCTCTTTTCTGGCATGATTTTCGGGGACGAAAATCCCTAAAGGGGGAGAGTTATAACAGCTCGATTTTGGGTCTAGTCAGAACAGTGGTTTCAGGACCACGAATCCAATGAAGAAAAATTTATTTTTATTATGTTTTTATGGTCTACAGTTTTATGGAATGATTTCGTGAAAATTTTGTTCAATAATTTTGACGTTAGGGCACTCAATTTGGTCAAAAGGACTAAATTGTAATAAGTGCAAAATCTAAGATCTATAGTTTAAAGGTGTCAAATTGTTATGAAATTTTAAATTGGGGGTCCTTAAATGGTAATTAGACCATTGGTTAAGTTGGTGGACAAAAATGGACATGGTTAGGTATGTTTCTAAAGTTTTTCCTTAAGAGCATTTTAGTAATTTGGTAATTAAATGAATTAAAAAGGCAAAATAAAAGCCAATTTTTGTCCATCTTCCTCCCATGGCCAAAATTCACAAGAGGAAACCATGGCTAGGATTTTTCAAGCTTCCAAGCTCAATTGTAAGTCCGTTCTAGCCCAGTTTTTAGTGATTTTTATGTTTTTGAAATCCTTGTAACATGATCTACTTATTTCTAGTACTAATTTGAGAAATGGTTGAAGGTTTAAGGTTTGACCCATATTAAACATGTATGTATTTTGATGTTTAGTGGTAGAAAATGGATGTTAGCTGTTAGATAAATGACTTTTGCTAAGTGATTTTCGATGAAAATGCCTAAAAAGGACCTATTTGTAAAAGGTTGTAAAATGGGTGTTAAAATGTGAATAAAAGAAGAATGTGGGTAGCTATAAGCATGTATAAGGTTTGGCTAGGCATGGGTATTGAAGAAATTGTTCGGCTAGGCATGGGTATTGAAGAAATTGAGTACATTTCATTTTACGATCCTAGGGACTAAAATAGAAAAATGTGAAACTTAGGGGCAAAAATATAATTTTTGCAATAATATGATTTTGGGCTGATTTGAATAGTATAATGATTAAAAAATTTAAATATGACATTATAGATAAAGAAAAATGAGGTTCGAAATTAGAACGGGGGAAAAATAAGTATTTGACGGTTAGGTCCTTTTCACCATTTTTATGCCGAGGTAAGTTCGTATGTTTAATAAGCATTAAATTATATATGTATAAATTCTTAATTGGTATAATTGTGGTAAATGTTATATTATTCAAATGAAATGTGAATGCTATTGAGTACGATACTATAGAAATGACTGATAGAGATTCGATACAGCAAAAGTCCCGGTTGATCCTTAAGAATAGATAAGATACAAATGTTATGACATTAGGGTTACTGAGATTACGTGTAAGACCATATCTGTGATATGGCATCGATATGATAATTCGTGTAAAACCATAGCTTAGCTGGGCTATTAGCGTCGATACGAGATCACATGTAAGACCATATCTGGGATATGACATTGGTACTGTACTATTGTACGAGATTCCAGAGTATCCTTTAGTATTCCAAGTGGTTCAACGGGAAATTCAATGGGTATGTCAAAGAAGAGAAAGAGCATGTAAGTATTACAAATTAGCACACGTATGTACATAAGTTTATAAGCATTGACTTCATGACACTGTGAGTTCATGGTTTCCACGAGAATATTTTTGTGAAAGCCTTGTAATTATTGGTCCATGTTTGTGATGTAGGAAATACATGGCAAATTCAGTTGGCGATAGTGTAATTGGCTTTCGGGCCAAATTGAGTTATGATATAGCATGTTTCATTCACATAAATAGTGATTTATCGGATATGAGAAAAAAGAAAGGTTGGCATAATTGTCTATTAAAATGACTATCGGAAGATATGAGCTTTAAACAATTCAAAGATGTTAAAATATATGCTTGAAATGTGAATAACCATAATTGATGGGCAAGTTTATTATGAGGTTTGAAATGATTAGTCGATTGTAGTAATCTGTTATAATGGAGAGATTACGGTTGTTAGGCTAATATTAAGACATGTTAGATTATGCTTGCAAATTGATAGAGCAAACAATGTGACCGAATAAGTTATAACTGTGAGCCTTATATTAATTTATAATATCTTGTATTTATATTTTTAGTCTTGGTAAATGTTCGGTAAGAGTTGCTTATTATGTTTATACGGACTTACTAAGCTATATAGCTTACCCCCCTTCCTTTTGCATGTTTTATAGTGTCGTCAAGCCAGCTCGGTTGGAAATCGCAAGAGATCCTATCATACTATCAAGTTGTCATTTTGGGTATTGATGAATTCAAGTATTTTGAGTTTATGGCATGTATAGGGACTTGGTCTTTTGGTCATATCTGTTGGCTTATAATGGTTCATGATTCATTTTGTATATAGCCTTGGAAGTTGGCTAATGTTGGTTATGAGTATATTTATATTAATGCCATTTGTAAATGTGGACACTTGCATAATATGATGTGGAGAGGTTGATGTTTTGAGCATGATTAATAATGGTATGAGAATGACATGTTATTGTCTTGGTTGTGATTGTTTGGCTGCTCTTACATGCTTGAATTTGTGCCATGTGATGTTGTGTATATGTGTGCAAGTGAGGGTGGCAAAATGGCTTGGTAAATAGCCTTGTTTTTGTCCACACGGGTAGACACATAGGCGTGTGTCTAGGCCGTGTGTGATACACGGTCAGCCCCATAGGCGTTTGATCGAGCCGTGTGTCCCTTGCACCTAAATTGTTGCAAAACAAAATGCTCAATATCAAGCACATGGGTATGAGACACAACCATGTATCTCAGCTGTGTGAAGGACACGGCCTCAGGACACGGGCGTGGGTCTTATCCTTGTGACTTGAACTTGTTCTTAGGTAAAAAACAAAGAGTTACGCAGGTTAGAGAAACGAGTATGTGTGACCACGCGGTCTGCCCACACGGGAGTGTCCCAAGCCACATAGGCGTGTGACCCTTGTTTTAGCAAAAATTTTCCAAGTGTCGTAAAATTTTCTCAATTTCTCAGTTTATTCTCGAATCGCTTCCAAAGCACCTCTTGAGCCTTGTAGTCTTTTTGTAATGGTTATTTTGTTTTGGGCCAAAAATATGGCTTATCAAAGCTATTGAGTCATTATGTATAATGTCATGGATGGTGGCTAATATTGGTTATTGATAAATACAAATGATGATCTTCTATTGGGAATGAGTAAATTGAATGACTTAGTTATGTGGTTCTATGTGAATTGGTTGTTTTGATGTGGTATAAGCTAGTGCTATTTAGGGTGGCAAAAAGGCTTGGTAGATAGCTTTATTTTTGTCCACACGGGTAGAGACACGAGCGTGTGTCTAGGCCGTGTGTGACAAACTGCTAGCCCGATGGGCGTGTTATCTGACTGTGTGTCTCCTGCACGTTAAATTTGCATGTCAGTATGTATGGTAGTAGACACACGGGCAAAGACACGGCTGTGTGTCTCAGCCGTGTGGAGGACACAGTCTCTGGCCACGGGCGTGTGCCCCTAATTGGATGCTGACTTCAGAAATAGAATGTCAAGGTTTTTAGGCACGGGCTAAAACACGGGTGTGTCATGGCCGTGTGAGGGACACGGGCCATGGACACGAACATGTGTCAGGCCATGTGAAAACCCCTATAGGTTCAAATTGAAAAATAAATCTACACGGGTAACGGGACACGGGCGTGTCCCTAGATGCTTAGGTCGTGTGAGCCTACGAGCCATCAGCAAGACCATGTTTAGGTTTCACACGGGCGTGTTGCCCTTCCACACGAGCGTGTGTCCTATTTCAAAGGTCATTTTTCTAACATTGGTTAAAGGACCCGAGTTGGTCCCGAATGGTTTCCAATGGATGTTTGAGGCCTCGTAGGTCCATATTAAGGAGTCTAGATGAAGTTCGAAAAAATTTTAAATTTGATCATGTCTTGATGACTCGGAAACGTTGGAATGCATGTGTTTAAGTTTAGTAACGCGTCGTATTCCGTCCCAGCGTTGGGCACGAGTTAGGCTATTACATTTAGTGGTATTAGAGCTATGGTTTAGTCTATTCTAGGACTAACCTAGCGTGAGTGCAAGTCTAGCTATACATGCCATAGTTGTATATTGACAGTGTGACAAATCCTGACGAGATAAATTGTGTTTTTATATATATAGTAAATGGATCCTGATCTGGGTACGACAGATGACTGGAAAGTAATGCGCCGGCTCCCGCAGAAGGGACCACGCCAGTGGATAGTGGGCCCGTGACAATGAGTCAGGGCAGAGGGGCTAGAGAAGCTTACCTCCACATGATGGATGCATGATATTCAGAGTTTATTCATGCAAATCTGAATACTCCACCTCCCTCAGCTCCTCCAATTCCTCAGCATACCCCTGTAGCTCCTCATGGAGTAAAGATGGTTAGGAGAGAAAAACCCCCAGTTGATAGAATCCGAAAGCATGGGGCTGAGGAATTTTGAGCTAGTGTTGATGAAGAACTGGAGAGAGTAGAGTTTTGGTTAGAAAATACCATCAGAGTGTTTGGTGAATTATCGTGTACACCGTAAGAGTGCATGAAGTGTGTGGTGTCACTCCTACGAGACTCGGCCTATCAATGGTGGAATACTCTTGTGTTAGTGGTACCAAGAGAGAGTAACTTGGGAATTCTTCTAGGAAGAGTTCCGTAAAAAGTATATTAGCCAAAGCTTTATTGATTGAAAGAGGAAAGAATTCCTTGAACTAAAGCAAGGCCGTATGACGGTCACTGAGTATGAACGTGAGTTTGTGAGACTCAGCAAATATGCATGATAGTGCATATCTACAGAAGCTATTATGTGCAAGAGGTTTGAAGATGGTTTGAATGAATACATCTGTCCACTAATTGGCATCTTGGAGCTAAAGGAATTTGTGGTGCTCATGGAGAGAGCATGTAAGGCCGAGGAATTGGCCAAAGAGAAGAGAAAAGTTGACATCGAGTCCGGAGACTCAAGGAAAATATAGATGGGAAAATCACAGTGGACCTCATCTAAGAGATCGATAGAGCTTCCTACTCGATCAAACGTGTCAGTGGGGTTCTCGAACAAAAGCAAGAATAAACAGTACATGGTGACAAAAGCCCAAACTACTTCTATTGCGACTGTTAGTAGTGCTCATCCAAACAAACCAGAATGTTCACAGTGTGATAGATGTCATTTGAGGGAGTGCGGAAGTAATGAAAGAGGCTGTTTTAAATGTGGGTCGTTGGACCATTTTATTCGTAGTTGTCCCGAGATAGTCGAGAAACATAAGGACCAAAGCGTGAGATCGAGTAACGCTTCTTCAAGGGGTAGACCACATAAGAACCCTGGATGTGGGACTAGCAGTAGAGGTGTGCCTAGAGATGTTGTAGTGAGGTCCGAGGGCAGAGCGCTTGTAAGGACTTATGCTATACATGCCCGTGAAGAGGTAGAGTCTCCCGATGTGATCACGGGTACCTTTTCTATCTATGATATATCTGTTGTTGCTTTAATTGACCCAGGGTCTACCCACTCTTATATTTTTATGGAATTGATACCCCGTATGGACATGCTATTAGAGTCCACTGAATTTGTGGTAAAAGTGTCCAACCCTTTAGGGAGACATGTGCTAGTTGACCAAGTGTGTAGAAATTGTCCTTTGACAATTAGAGGTCTTTGTTTTCCAGCTAACTTGATGTTATTGCCATTTAATGAATTTGATGTAATCCTTAGGTTGGATTGGTTAACTTCTCATAGTGTTGTAGTGGACTGTGGGAGAAAAGTTATTGAGTTGAAGTGTGAAAGTGGGGATGTTCTTCGGGTTAAGTCGGGTAGAACGGATAACTTGCCTTTGGTGATATCATCCATGTTGGCAGTGAGATATTTGAGAAAAGGATATGAGGCTTATCTCACTTTTGTGCTGAATACTCCAATGTCTGAGTCGAAGATTGAATCAGTACCAGTGGTATGTGAGTTTACAGATGTGTTTCCGGAGGAATTACCCTGACTACCTCCAATAAAGGAAGTTGAATTTGGAATTGAGTTAGTCCCTGGCACATCACCCATCTCGATTGCTCCGTATAGGATGCCTCCTATGGAGTGAAAGGAGTTGAAAGTTCAACTATAAGAGTTAACTGACAAAGGTTTTACGAGACCGAGTTTTTCTCCTTGGGGTGCCCCAGTGCTATTTGTGAAGAAAAATGATAGATCGATGAGATTATGTATAGACTACAGACAGCTCAACAAGGTGGCAGTGAAGAACAAGTATCCCTTGCCAAGGATCGATGATCTGTTTGATCAATTGAAAGGAGCCACCGTGTTTTCTAAGATAGACTTGAGGTCTGGTTTTTACCAGCTCAGAGTAAAGGAGCAAGATGTATCGAAAACTGCATTTAGGACAAGGTATGGGCACTACGAGTTCCTTGTCATACCCTTCAATTTAACAAATGCCCCTACGTATTCATGGATCTGATGAACCACATTTTTCGGCCGTATTTGGATAAGTTCATAATGGTTTTTATCGATGATATATTGATTTCTTCGCGTGATGAGAGCGAGCACGCAGAGCATTTGAGGACAGTTTTACGAACCTTGAGAGATAATCAGTTGTATATCAAGTTTAGTAAAAGAGAATTTTAGCTACGAGAGGTCGGATTCTTGGGACACATTGTGTCGAGTGATGGGATCAGAGTTGACCTGAGTAAGATCTCAGCTATTCCTGAGTGGAAACTGCCAAGGAGCGCTTAGAGATTCGAAGCTTTCTGGGTTTGGCTAGGTAGTAAAGAAAATTTGTAAATGAATTTTCAATGATAACTACCCCGATGACAAGGTTGTTACAAAAAGATGTCAAGTTCGAATGGACAGAGAAGTGCCAACAGAGTTTCGAGAAACTAAAGACCTTGTTGATCGAAGCCCCAGTTCTAGTGCAACCGAAACCGGGAAAAGAGTTTCTGGTGTATAGTGATGCATCCTTGAATGGGTTAGGCTGCGTGCTCATGCAAGAAGGCAAGGTGATAGCCTACACCTCGAGACAGCTAAAACCATACAAGAAAAACTACCCGACGCACGATTTAGAGTTGGCCGCCATTGTGTTCGTATTAAAAATTTGGAGGCACTATTTGTATGACAAGAGATGCCGAGTATTTACTGACCATAAGAGTCTAAAGTATTTGATGACTCAAAAGGAACTGAATTTACAGCAGCAAAAATGGTTAGAGTTGATAAAGGATTACGAATTGGTGATTGACTACCACCCAAGGAAGGCGAATGTAGTTACCGACGCATTGAGTAGGAAATCATTGTTCGCCTTGAGGGCTATGAATACTCAATTAACCATGATTGATGATGGTTCAATTCTAGCTGAGATGAGAGCTAGACCGATGTTCCTTCAAGAGATTTGTGAGGCTCAGAAAGGTGATAAGGACTTACAAGCTAAGATGGCTCAGTGTGAGAAGGGAAATGAATTAGAATTTCATATTGGTACCGATGGTCGTATGATGTACCGAGATAGAATTCGTGTACCCAAGGATAATGAGCTCATTCAGGAGATTTTACAAGAGGCACATAGTGGTTGCTTGTCTATCCATCCGGGTAGTGTGAAAATGTATAACGACTTGAAGAAAATGTACTGGTAGTCTGGGATGAAAAGAGACATTTCTAAGTTTGTTTCCAGGTGTCTAGTTTGTCAACAAATGAAGGCCAAACATCAATTACCCTCAGGTTTACTTCAGCCTGTGATGGTTCTCGAGTGGAAATAGGACCGAGTAACCATGAATTTTGTGTCGGGGTTGCCTTTGACTCATAGGAAAAAGGATTCCGTTTGGGTTGTTGTTGATAGGCTTACCAAGTCAGCACATTTTATACCAGTGCGTACCGATTATTCCCTTGAGAAATTGGCTGAATTGTATGTTTCCGAAATCGTGAGACTTCATGGAGTACCTTCGTCGATTATTTCAGATAGAGATTCGAGGTTTACCTCGCAATTTTAGAGGAAGTTGCAAGAGGCATTGGGAACGAAACTGAATTTTAGCACAGCTTTTAACTCGCAAACTGACGGTCAGTCAGAAAGAGTGATTCAGATCTTAGAAGACATGTTACGGTGTTGTGTTCTTGAGTTCCAAGGTAGTTGGGAAAAGTATGTACCGCTAGTCGAATTTGCCTACAACAATAGCTATCAGTCAAGTCTGAAAATGGTGCCTTATGAGGCTTTGTATGGACGCAAGTGTCGAACGCCCTTATATTGGATGGAACTTAGAGAAAGTCAAATTCACGGGGTTGATTTAGTCAGAGACTAAAGAGAAGGTTAAGGTGATTCGTGACTGCTTGAGAGCTGCTTCGGATAGACAAAAATCCTATGCTGATTTGAAACGAAAAGAGATCGAGTTTCAAGTCGGTAATAAGGTGTTTTTGAAAGTATCCCCGTAGAAGAAAGTCCTTAGATTAGATAGAAAAGGCAAGCTGAGTCCGCGGTTTATTGGACCTTATGAGGTGACCGAGAGAACTGGACCGGTAACATACCGATTAGCCTTGCCTCGTGAGCTAGAGAAAATTCATGATGTGTTCCATGTATCGATGTTGCACCACCATCGATATGACCCCTCACACGTAATTTCACGGGAAGAAATTGAAATAAGCCCAGTTATGACCTATGGTGAAGAACCGATTAAGATTTTGGATCGAGAGGTCAAGCAATTGAGGAATAAAAGTATAGCACTCGTGAAAGTTTTGTGGCATAGACATGGAGTCGAGGAAGCCACATGGGAACCCGAGGAGACCATGAGAAACCAATACCCGAATCTATTCACCGGTAAGATTTTTGGGGATGAAAATCCTTAAGGGGGAGAATTGTAACAGCCCGATTTTGGGGTAGTCGAAACAGTGGTTTCGGAACCACTACTCTGAAGCCAAAAAAATTATTTTTAATATTATTTTATGTGTGATGGCATGATCATAAAGGTGCATGGAAAATTTGGTGAATTAATTTTAGCGTTTGAGAGCTTAATTACGAAAAAGGACTAAATCGCATAGAGGGTAAAAGTTTTATTTTACTTGATAGACATACCGAATAGCTAGAGAGCCATAATTGGAGGTCTTTAAAGAGTAATTAGACCCCTTCCAAGAGGCATGGCTGACCATAGGGACAAGGAAATCAATGGGTCAAATGGTTAGGTAATTTGATGACCTAATTTTGACTAGAATAAAAATAAAATAAAGAGAAAAAGATATCATCTTTTTCCTACTATCTTCTCTACTAAAAATTCTGCCATTGTAGGGGTTTTTGAGCTTCAAAAATTTCAGCCACTCTCTACTCTTGCAAGTAAGTGACTTTGATGGCTTTTCTTGAAAATTTTTACATTTTTAGAACTCTTGTAGCATGAGCTTTCAAATGAGGGGACTATTTTGCAAAATGGTTGAAAGTCTAAGGTTTTACCATGAGAGTTTTCATGTTGTTTTCTGAAACTTTATGGAATAAAATGAATCATGGTTGTGAAATAAACAACTTTTGTGAAGTAGTTTTCATGGAAACCCTAACTAAGGACCATTTTGCATAAGTTGTAAAATAGGTGATCAATGTGTGAAATAATGAGAATTTTGGGCTGTTCCTAGTATAAAAAGTATTTGGCTAGGCTTGGTTAATGAGAAAATATGATAAAATAGATTTTTGAGTGTAAGGGCAAAATGGTCATTTTGCCCAATTATAAATTGTTGAGTACCTAGATCGATAAAATGATTAAACTTGTGAATTTTTATCATTATAGATCAAGAATTACAAAATTCGAGCCTAGACTAGGGAAAAGCAAAGCTAGCGGACTAAAATCGACTAGTCGCCTACATTTTGTAATCCGAGGTAAGTTGTGAGTAAATAATGCAACTACATTGTTTTCATGTATGAATGAATTGTTATAGCATAAATTATTTGATTGTGGAAATGATTAAGCATGATGAGAATTGAGGTAGTAGAACTCTCGGTTGAGCCTTAGGAATCATCGAATATTCATGCCATGACATTTAGGTCATTTGTGAGCTAGTGTAAGACATGTCTGGGACATGCATCAGCCACAGTATGAGACCTAGTGTAAGACATGTCTGGGACATGGCATCAGCTTGTTGTGTGTCAGTGTAAGACCTGTCTGGGACATGGCATCGACACTGATAGATGAGAGCCAGTGTAAGACCTGTTTGGGACACGGCATCAGCCTCGCTATATAGAAGCCGGTGTAAGACCATGTCTGGACATGGCATCGGTATCTTAACCCATGTTAGGGCTATAGAGTATCCGATAGTATTCCAAGTGGCTCAACAAACGATTGATGAATTATATCAAAATGAGAAAATTTATGATCGTGTGATGAGTGGTACAAGTACCTATATGAAATGTATGAGATGTGGGCTCAACATATGTGATATGAATTATATTGGATGGTGATGAGTAAGTTGTACTTACGTCTATTTATGGTATTCATGAATAAGCTATGAAAGGTTATGAGCATATTGTTTTGTGATAGTTGACATTTATTTTCGTGCAACTTACTAAGCTTTATGCTTACCCTATTTCCTTTCCATTTTCTTATAGTGCCACCAAAGTACCTCGAGGATCATCGCCTACGTCAGAAAAGCCAATCACACTATCCTTGAAGCACTTGGTATAGCTAGTTTTATCATTTTGATTATGGCATGTATAGGAACTAATCTTTTTGTAATGGTTACTTGTTTTGGGCCAAACTTGTGGCTTATCATAGCTATTGAGTCATTATGTATAATGCCATGGATGGTGGCTAATATTGGTTATTGATAAATGCAAATGATGATCTTCTTTTGGGAATGAGTAAATTGAATGATTTATCTATGCGGTTATGTGTGAATTGGTTGTTTTGATGTGGTATAAGCTAGTGCTATTTAGGGTGGCAAAAAGGCTTGGTAGATAGCCTTATTTTTGTCCACACGGGTAGACACACAGGCGTGTGTCTAGGCCGTGTGTGACACACGGCTAGCCCGATGGGCGTGTTATCTAACCATGTGTCCCCTGCAAGTTAAATTTGCAAGTCAGTGTGCATGGTAGTAAACACACGGGCAGAGACACGGCTGTGTGTCTCAGTTGTGTGGAGCACACGGTCTCTGGCAACGAGCGTGTGCCCCTAATTGGATGCTGACGTCAGAAACAGAATGTCAAGGTTTTTAGACACAAGCTAAGACACGGGGTTGTCATGGCCGTGTGAGGGACACGGGCCATGGACACGGGTGTGTGTCAGATCATGTGAAAACTCCTGGAGGTTAAAATTGAAAAATAAATCTAGACGGGCAAGGGGACACAGGCGTGTCCCTAGATGCTTAGGCCGCGTGAACCACACGGGCCATCTGCACAACCATGTTTAGGTTTCATACAGGCGTGATGCCCTTCTTTACGAGTGTGTGCCCTGTTTCAAAGGTCATTTTTCTAGCGTTGTCCAGAATGGTTTCCAATGGATGTTTGAGGCCTCGTAGGCCCATATTAAGGAGTCTAGATGAAGTTCGAAAAAGTTTTAAATTTGATCAGGTCTTGATGACTCAGAAACGTTGGAATACATGTGTTTAAGTTTAGTAATGCCTCATATTTTGTCCCAGCGTAGGGCACGGGTGTATGGTGTTACCATATTGACATAAACACATTACATTTGCTTTAATTACTCATCATGTATTACATATCACATCACATAGGGATTTTTGAAAAATAAAGTAAACTCCAGTCAGAAGGATTACACTTGGAACTTAGAATAGGTGTTTAAGCTAACTTAAGCTGCCAATTAACTCATTCAATTGTGTTTACAAGAAACAACTCCAGATCACTCACCGGTTTAGCTTTTCCTTGACTATCGTAAGCTTATACAAGCTTCTCCTTGCCTTTTGCCTTACTTGTAGAGGGCTCTAATGGATCTATAACTTCGCATACACATTAAAATCAATATAATATGGTCGCTAACAACCACAACACATCCAAATCTGAACAAAAATGCAAATCCATCCTCTCCCACTTAAACCAAAAATTTGACTAGTTTTACGGAAATTTTAGTTTTTCCTTGGTTAATTATTGTTTCTATTGCTTAAACCTGATTCTAAACATCTTATATATCATTTTAGAATAGATCTATACCACTTTATACACCTAAAAACTCAATTTTCAATTTTTCTAGAAAAATTACCACATATGAACATTCAAGAGCAAAAATCATCAAATCTTTAAAATCTCTTAATGATATGTTAACAAATTTAAAAACCTTTTAATAACTTCAAAATAATATGAAAGCTATTTTAAAATAGAGGTTTAATTTAGAAATCCGAATTTCACCATTTTAGAGCTCAATTTTGGCTTAAATGTTTAAATACATGGAAATCTCGTTACAAAGGATCAAACCTTGATTGGAAAAAGCAACATGCATAAAAAGATCATCAAGAATTAGAATCTAAATAATTGAAGCTTGAATTTCTTAAAAATCCTTTGGAGAAGAATGACAAAATTAATGAAGAAATTGATAGTTTGCTTGAAAATTGAGAGAAAATTGAGTGTTTGGGAAGTGAGAAAATAAAAAAGGTTTAGTTGTTAGGAGAGAAAGATACATAGATTTGTGTCTGGAAAAAATTTCAAATGAGAGAATTAGGGAGGGAAGAAAACGTGAAAGGGGTTTTCAGCTACATGAAGAAAAAACAAAGATTTTTAAAGCTTGGATTAATTACTTTTGGACAACTCTTAAGTTTGACCCCTATACAAATTAGTCCTCTTTTAATTAAAATCCTTTTTAATTCTTTTTAAATCCGATTTTATTTTTTAAAAACTATTTTGTGATAAATAATTTTTGGACACTTAATTCTAAATTCCCGAGCCTAATTTTAGGATTTCAATTTTTGAAATAAATTTTGGTATCGAAATTAGATACCCAGTCCACTAACCCAAATCTACTAGACCGAATTTTGGGATGTGAGAACTCTCCACCTCCAAAAAGAATTTTGTCTTTGAAATTTACCTAAATCAAACAGATAAGAATATTGATGTTTCATCACATCCTCAACTTCTCAAGTAACCTCTTATGTTTTATGGTTACGTCACAAAACCATAACCATCGGAACTCTCTTATTACGCAATTCTTTAACCTCTCGAGCCAAAATCTCAATTGGCTCCTTCTCGTACATAAGATTAAGTCAAACCTTGATCGCCTCTACCAGTACTATGTGCGAGGGATCAAATCGGTACTTCTGCAACATGGACACACGAAGCACATCATGAATATGCTCAAGGTTTGATGGCAACCTGAGTCAATAAGCGATCAGTCCAACCTTCAATAACATTATAAGGTCCATTAAATATCATACTCAATTTACACTTCGGCCCGAATCTCAAAACTTTCTTCCAAGGCGAAACCTTCAGAAATACACTATCTCTAACTTGAAACTTGATGTCTCGATATTTTAATCTGCATAAGACTTATGATTATCTGAGGTAGCCTTCAATCTTTCACATATCAATTTCACCTTCTTCTTAGTCTCCCGAATCAAATCCAACCCTACAGTCCACTTTGCATCTAACTCTAACCTACACAATGGAGTTCTACACTTCTTACCATACAATGCCTCAAATGGTGTCATCTGGATATTCATCTAAAAACTATTGTTGTAGGTAAATTTTTCTAAAGACAAATATTGCACCCAACTTCCACTTAATTCAATAACACAACTATGTAGCATATCCTCTAGAACCTGAATCACCCTTTCCAACTGCCCATCCGTCTAAAAATGATAAGTCGTACTAAAGTTAAGCTTTAAACCTAAAGCTTCCTTCAAACTCTTCTGTAATCTAAAATTAAAACGCAAATCTCTATCTAAAATGATGAAAATCAGAACACCATGGAGACATACAATCTCTGTTATGTACAGTTTTTCCAATCTCTGCAATGAACAGCTAGTACACATTGCCAAAAAATGTGCACTCTTTAAAAACTGATCAACAATCACCCAAACTAAATTTTTCTTTGTCGGGGTTAAAGGAAAACCCGAGAGAAAGTCCATGACGATTCTCTCCTTTTTCCACTCCAAAATCCTAATCTGTTGCGACAAACTCGAAGGATGTTGATGCTCCACTTTCACCTTTTGGCATACCAAACACTTAGTCACAAAATCTGTCACATCTCATTTCAATCCGGGTCATCAATACATCTCTCAAAGATCACTATACATCTTACTACTACCGGGATGCATAGCGTATGGGGTACTATACGCCTTGATGAGAATCACATGCCTTAATTCATCATCACTAGGCACACAAAATCTCCTTTGGAAACTCAATACACCATCTGCATTAAGATCGAAATCTCCACTTCCACCTTGCTCAACTAGATGAATCTTATTTACCAAACTCTCATATACCAACTGCTTCTCCTTAATCTACGGCGACAAAGTAGACTTCACCTAAAGTTTAGTGACACGACTTGCACTTACATGTAAAAACAAAAAAATTATGAAATCATTTAAAGAGTGGGTTTTAACTACAAGCGTACAGTGTCAGTTGTAATATTTATAATTTCAATGGAACACGAAGTTTTCCAAGGGGTCGAGCCCAATGGAAGAGGCAGTCGAGCAATAACTAGCATACACAATAGAGTCTAAGTGGCTACTAATACAATTTTATAGTACGAAAATTCATAACAAGATGAGTTTGCAAGAAAATTAAATATTCTACTCTAAGGACTAAATTGCAAGAAATGTAAAACTAAAGGCACTATCCAGCAAATAACTAATAGGGTTGGATGACTTCGATATGGTTCATTAAATTTTAGACTAGGGACATAAATCGCATAAATTACCAAGTGGCTCCATTTTATCTTCTGATCTGAACTTTAACGACTCAGATGAATTAGGTCTGGATTATATTCTGATCTCGCCAATTAATTTGGGACTTATGAACGTATGCGTAATAAGATTACTTTCATGTCTCACTTTGTCTTGATATTCTCTTAGGGGCATCACTACCTAAATTCTTAATTCTATTCAAATTAACCCAATTTGTTACGATTTAGTCCTTTTTCCAAGGGATTTTAGTTTACCCTAATCTCCATCAACAAACTTCCTTAAAGGTTTAGTTACACATGCTCAAAGTAAAGAAAATAGACATAATAATGGAAAACAAGGTGACCATGAAAGTAAAACTTAAATAGAATGAAACCAAAAGCATTCATCAAGAAAATCTAAAGCAAGAAACATAAAAGGAACAAGTTTTGACAGATTTAAAGTAAAAAAATAAACTCTAATTTAAGGTGGAAGAAGAGAAAAATAAAAACCCTAAAAAAGTGTAGAGAAAAACTAAAAAAAAAACCTAGAGCAAACTAAACCTACAACTAAGTTAATGTGTATCTCTCTCCTCCTCGGCAAATTTTGGTTGTTTTGAAGTGTACTCTGATGACTTCTCATTACCAAATATGCCTCTACGCGAGCCTTGTGTGATTCGTGGGCCGAATAGACAAAGATTGCCCTTTTATCCAAGTTTGCCCCCTAACAAAGGTGATATCATGACACCATGATGAGGATATCACGATACCACTAAAGGGCATCTTCGCTATTTTATACTGTTGGAGGTATCGCGATTCCAAGGGTTGGATATCATAATACCTTTGCCCTTGGTGCCATTCTAGCTCATTTTCGACGTCTAACACGTCCTTACATCATTAAAAAACATGTTAGGCCTCTTAATGGTGCTATCGGCATAATTGGGTTGCAAAATAAACAAAAATGAGATATTTTCACTTATTAACCAAAAATAGACAAATTGGGTTACCCTAATTTGACCCTAGTCGGAAAGTGGTTTCGAGACCACAAAATCGAGTCACAAAATTATTTAAATGCTCTTTTCTATATTTATTATATGTGAAGTTTCATGTGTGAAAGTATCGTGCCTTAATTTTGTCATTTGAATGTGGAATTAGCTAAAAATGACTTGTTTGAGAAACTTTGAAAATGTGGTAGGTGAATGTCCAAGTGATTAATTTTGTAAATTATTAAAGTAGAGGATTTGCATGTCTATTTACCACTTTATTTAAGTGTACGGTAGTGGGGTTGGTTTAATGCATCATGTGCTTTATATAATAATAAATGATAAACTTAAATTATGGTATAAAATAATATATGTTATTTTATAACATAAAATGAGGTGATAAAAACAAAGTTGAGCTTTATTTTTTTATCACTTAGCCGAAACTAAAGGAAAAAAAAAAAAGAAGAAGAGAAGCTCTTGAATATTCGGTCATTTGGGGAGATAAATTCAAGGTAAGTTCATGGTAGTTTGCTTATATCTTGATGTTTATGAGTTCCATTCTTGGTTCTACCTTAAACCCATGAAGTATATTTTTTATTTTTGGTGTTGTTGGAGGTTTCGGTCATGGGTAGAAAAATTATAGATTTTGAGATTTATGATAGAAGTTAATGAGTGAGAGTTGGATAGATATTATGATGTAAATTTATGATGAAGTGATGTTAAATGCTTTGAATATTGAGTATATATTGTTATAAGTTGAATTTAAGGTTTGTTAAATTGTCTTTGTCATTGTCGAATGTGTGTATAGTTAAAGAAAATTTGTTAAAGTGCTTAGTTAATTGATATTAGGTTATTGGTGTGTGTATAAATTATTTAAAATATAAACTTTGTATGAGTATTAAAGGTTGTATATGAATTCGGCCTTGGGAGAATTTTTAGTATAAAATGCTTGAATGTTAAATAGGTTATTGCTTTAATGACCGAATGTTCCAAAGGCTAATGCATGGACTAGTTGATTAATATGTGTTAAGGGAAGAATAAATATCTATTTGATGAGCTATATATTCGGCTATATGGTTAAGATATGTATATGAAAATATGATAAGCCATATGAGTTTAGTGTTTGTGTATGTGAACTAGGTATACAATGAATATTTGGCTAAGAAGGTTAAAGGTTAAGTCATAAGAATTTTGGTGATATACATATTCGGTCATTAGGGTTATATGTACTTTGGCTATGTGGGTTATGTATTAAGGTAAGTTACTTATTTGATATGTGTATTCGATCATAAAGGTGTACATGAGCAAATGTTAAATTAATTGTATTAAATTGCTTAATGTGATTAAAAATGTATATGACCATTTTGTATTTGAGCTAAAAGTAGCTACATGACCTATTAAATTTCTTGTCATATTCGACCATAAGTTAGCATGATGGGACTTTAATAAGTTAAATTTGTTTGAATTAGCTCAAGAGCATAGAGAACCGTGGTTGGACAGGGGAAAAGAGAAAGTAGTTGAATAGTGATCCGAGATCATTAGAAAATATTTGAGGTAAGTTTTAAGTAGTTAAACATAAATAATATTCGATAATGACATGACATATTATGAGAATTAAGTATTACTTGTAATGTATGTATATGGCCGAATGGCAAATATAATATGGAAGTAAAATGTGATATGCTTTTATGATCAAGTGATAAGTGTTAGATGAATATGAGTGAGATGTTATGTGTAAACTATCAAATGATAAGTGTGAATGATGAAATGAAATAAAAGTGAATAAAATGTAGGATGATATATTTGAATGATGCTAGTACCTAATTTGGTGTGATTATGTTATATGAAACTTGTTGATTTGAATATCGTATGGTACTATTCGGGCCTTTGAGCCTAGCAGGCTATGATGCCGGCGAGATACTATTCGGGTCTTCGAGCCTAGCAGGCTATAATGCCGGTGAAATGATATCAGGCTTCGAGCCTAGCAGGAAAAATGTCGGTGGATAAATTCGGGTTTAAAACCTAGTAGGCAAAATGCCAGTGATTTGATAAAAGTCTAAGACTAAGATACCTCGTGTTAGAATGACAAATGAATACATTCAATACGTTAAGTTGGCCAGGTACGTATTATGTACTTATATGTGAGTTTGAGTTGAATTGAATCATAAGTGTATAATGTGATACATATGTGAATAAATGTTATAACTATATCTATGATCATGATACATTCGGTCAAGGTGTGAAAGTATGTGAAAGTATTTGATTTATTTATGTTATATGAATTTAAAATAAATGAAATAAGAATGCTAAATGTGCATTATGTGCTTGTGTATATTCGGCCAAATGGCAATATACCTAGAAGATTGCCTCTTGAGAAATTGAATGATCGAAGTATAATTGAGTTTACAAATGCTTAAAACTTACTAAGCTTATAGAAGCTTAGCCCGTTTGTTATGTTTCTCTGTTTTATAGATCGTTAACTCCAGCCACTTGCTCAGGGATCGTCAGCAACTCGTCACACTATCTATCGTTTTGGTACTATTATGTTTTGGAATTCGTATGGCATGTATAGAATAGACTTAAGTGAATGATATTTTGAGATGTTGTTGTATATAAGCCACATGAATATGGCAACTTTTGAATGTCAGTATAAGTTTGAATTTCGGTCTTTGATTGTTTTTGGCTATGCATATAATTACTAATGAACTTATGTAAATGTGAATGTACAAATGTAGTGTTTTGGATTGGTAACTCTTCATAACCCACTCCGACGACGGATACGGGTTATAGGGCTGTTACATTTTATTAGTATTAGAGCACTAACGTAGCGCGTGTAAGTCTATCTATACATACCATGAAGTGTTAATACGATAGTGTGATGATTTCTGACAGTTGAAATGTGTTTTTCATATAGTAATGAATTCTGATCCCGATCGAGCGATAGCTGATGATGTAGAGAGCGTAGCGCGTGCTCCTACGCACGGGACAGCACCGTTGGACTCTCAACCAAATGCTAGTAATCAGAATGATGAAGCTAAGCAAGCCTTCTATACTATGATGAATGATTGGTTTACCCAATATGTTCGAACTAATCTGGCTGTTTCACATCCCCCACCCCTAATTAATACAACCTCTACACCTGTAGTACCTCCTGTAGTTGACCCGTTGAGGTTGAGCAAGCCCCCGGTTGATAGAATTCAAAAGCACGGGACACACGATTTCAACTCACGACAATGATGATCTTTGAGCGGTGAGTTTTGGCTCGATAATACCATTCGCGTGTTTGATGAATTATCATGCATACCCGATGAGTGCTTAAAATGTGCTATATCTCTGTTACGTGATTCTACCTACTATTGGTGGAATACCTTGATTTCAGTTGTGCCAAGAGAACGGGTTACTTGGGAATTCTTTCAAACCGAGTTCCACAAGAAATATATCAGTCAAAGATTCATCGATCAAAAACGGAAGGAATTTCTCGAGCTCAAACAGGACTCTATGACAGTTACCGATTACGAGCGAAAGTTTGTCAGACTTAGTAGATATGCTCAGGAATGTGTTTCGTCTGAGGCTATCATGTGTAAACGCTTCGAGGACGGGTTGAATGAAGACATCAAACTGTTGGTGGGTATTTTGGAAATCAAAGAGCTTGTAGTGCTTGTCGAGCGAGCTTGTAAAGCTAAAGAGCTCGGTAAAGAGAAAAGAAAAGCTGATGATGGAGCTAGAGAGTTCTGTAAAAGATCTTCGGGAAAATCATTTCATCAGTCATTGAAGAAATTTCGAGATGATTCAGGTCAAATCAAGAATACTTCGGGTTTTTCCAGACGAGACCGCGATTGACCTCCTGTGAGTACACTAGCCACCTCTGCTGCCAGTGTTGGCAATGATCGTCAGGACAGATCTGAGTGGAAGCATTGTGGCAAATGGCATTCAAGAAGCTATAGATTTCGTGACCGCTCCTGTTTCAAGTGTGGATCAAGTAATCATTTTATCAGAGACTGTCCGAAATTAGCTGAACATAATACTGATCCGAGTGGGAGACCTAGTAACACTGCAACACGAGGTAGACCACCTAGACATTCAGGTAATGCTAGTGGAAATCGAAAGGACCAAAGATATCACAGACGTTCGAGGCTCGTGCTCCTGCTAGAGCCTATGCTATACGAGCGCGCGAGGACGCTTCTTCGCCAGATGTTATTACCGGTACTTTAACTCTTTTTGATACTGATGTTATTGCTTTGATTGACCCCGGTTCTACTCATTCATATGTGTGTGAAACTTTGGCATCCAGTAAGACTCCACCTGTTGAGTTTGCTGAGTTTGTGATTTGAGTGTCGAATCCTTTGGGCCGTTATGTGCTAGTCGATAAAGTGTGTAAGAAATGTCCCCTGATGATCAGAGATTCTTGCTTTCCGGCTGATCTAATGCTATTACCATTTAACGAGTTTGATCATTCTCGGTATGGATTGGTTAACTGTGCATGATGCGGTAGTGAATTGCAAGGGAAAGACAATTGACTTGAGATGTTCGAATGATGAGATAATCTGAGTTGAGTCTACAGATTTAAACGGATTACCGGCAGTAATATCTTCGATGTTAGCTCAGAAATATGTAAAAAAGGGGTGTGAAGCTTATCTTGTGTATGTACTGGATAGTAAAGAGTCAAAAAGAAACTTGAGACAGTGCCAGTGGTTTGTAAGTTTCCGGATGTATTCCCTAAGGAATTACCTGGATTACCACCTATTCGGGAGGTAGAGTTTGGTATTGAACTAGTACCAGGGACTACACCTATTTCGATAGCTCCGTATCGTATGGCACCAACTGAACTAAAAGAATTGAAATCTCAGTTACAAGAATTGAAAGATAGAGGTTTTGCTCGACCGAGTTTTTCTCCCTAGGGTGCACCAGTGCTGTTTGTGAAAAAGAAAGACGGAACCATGAGAATGTGCATTGATTATCGTCAGCTTAATAAGGTAACGATAAAGAATAAATATCCGTTGCCACGAATCGACGACTCGTTTGATCAACTGAAAGGAGCCTCAGTATTTTCGAAGATAGACTTGAGATCGGGTTATTATCAGTTGCGAGTTAGAGACTCTGATGTGGCTAAAACTGCTTTCAGAACGAGGTACGAACACTACGAGTTCTTAGTGATGCCATTTGGGCTTACTAATGCCCCTGCAGTTTTTATGGATATAATGAATCAAATTTTTAGACAGTATTTAGATCGGTTTGTAGTCGTGTTTATAGATGACATCCTGATCTATTCACGAGACGAAACCGAGTATACCGAACACTTGAGGTTGGTATTGCAAATTTTGTGAGACAAGCAGTTATATGCGAAATTCAGTAAATGTGAATTTTGGCTGAGGGAAGTCAACTTTTTGGGGCATGTTGTATCCGCATCGGGTATCCGAGTTGATCCGAGTAAAATTTTAGCTATACTCGAATAGAAGCCTCCGAGAAATGTTTCGAAAGTTTGAAGCTTTTTGGGACTTGTCGGGTACAACAGATGGTTTGTGAAAGGTTTCTCGATGATAGCAACACCGATGACAAAGTTGCTTCAGAAAGATATGAAATTTGAGTGGTCAGAAAAGTGCCAGAAAAGTTTTGATCAATTGAAAACTCTTTTGACCGAAGCTCCAGTGTTAGTTCAGCCAAAATCTAGTAAAGAATTTGTGATCTACAGTGATGCGTCTCTGAATGGTTTGGGCTGTTTGTTGAAGCAGGAGGGTAGAGTAGTAGCGTACGCTTTGAGACAGTTGAAGCCACACGAGAAAAACTATTCGACTCATGATCTTGAGTTAGCTGCTATCATTTTCGCTTTGAAAATTTGGCGCCATTACTTATTTGGGGAAAAATGTCACATTTATTCCGATCACTAAATTCTCAAATACTTGATGACTCAGAGAGATTTGAATTTGAGACAAAGACATTGGCTAGAATTATTGAAAGATTACGAGCTTGTCATTGATTACCATCCGGGAAAGGCTAACATGGTTGCTGATACGTTAAGCCATAAATCACTGTTTGTTTTGCGAGCAATGAATGTGCACCTGTCTATGTCCGTTGATGATGTATTAGTAACGGAGTTAAAAGAAAAACCATTATTGATGCAACAAATCCGTGAAGCTCAAAAAGTTGATGATGAATTAGTTGCAAAACGAGCACTATGTGTTTTGAAAGAGGATTCAGAATTTTTAATTGATAGCAATGATTGTGTGAGGTTCAGAAATCGATTATGTGTTCCAAAAAATTTAGAGCTTATTTCGATGATTTTGAGCGAGGCTTATAGTAGCTGAATGTCAGTTCACTCGGGTAGTACGAAAATGTACAACGATCTGAAACAACAATACTGGTGGCACGGTATGAAACGAGGCATTTCTGACTTTGTTTCGAAGTGTTTGATATGTCAACAAGTGAAAGCGAAACATCAAGTGCCATCGGGATTACTTCAGCCGATCATGATACCCGAGTGGAAGTGGGATCGAGTCACGATGGATTTTGTATCTGGGTTGCCATTGTCTCCAAGCAAGAAAGATGCGATCTGGGTTGTTGTTGATAGATTAACAAAGTTGGCTCATTTTATTCTCGTACATAGGGATTATTCACTTGACAAGTTAGCCGAACTGTATGTTTCTCAGATTGTAAGGTTACACGGGGTACCTACTTCTATTGTGTCGAATAGAGATACGAGATTCACATTGCGGTTTTGGAAGAAATTGCAAGAAGCATTGGGTGCTAAGTTGCATTTTAGCACCGCTTTTCATCCCCAGAGCGATGGTCAATCTGAGCGAATTATTCAGATACTCGAGGATATGTTGAGATGTTGCATCCTCGAGTTTAGTGCCTCGTAGGAACTATACTTGCCTTTGGTTGAATTCGCATATAACAATAGATTTCAATCGAGCATCAAGATGGCACCTTCCGAGGCTTTGTACGGTCGTAAATGTTGTACACCTTTGTTTTGGACCGAACTCAATGAGAATAAGATTTACGAATTTCATTTGATTAAAGAGGTCGAACAGAAAGTAAAAGTGATCCGTGAAAGTCTAAAAGCAGCATCAGATCGTCAAAAATTGTATGCGGACTTGAAACAGAAACATATTGAGTATCAGGTTGGAGATAAAATGTTTTTAAAAGTATCACCGTGGAAAAAGGTACTCAGATTCGGTCGTAAGGGCAAGTTGAGCCCGAGGTTTATCGGACCGTATGAAGTTTCGGAACGAATTGGGCCGGTAGCGTACAGATTGATTTTGCCCCCTGAACTTGAAAAGATTCATAATGTTTTTCATGTTTCGATGCTTCGGTGATATAGATCTGATCCCTCGCATGTGATTAACCCGTCGGAAGAGGAAATCGAATCTGACTTGAGTTACAAAGAGAAACTGATTCTTATTGTGGCTCAAGAGGTAAAAGAACTGTGGAAAAAGAAAATTTCGTTAGTAAAAGTACTGTGGGTCAAACACGGGGTTGAAGAAGCCACTTGGGAGCTAGAAGACTCCATGAAAGAACAATACCCTAATTTATTCGTTGGTAAGATTTTTGGGGACGAAAATTCCTAAGGGGGGAGAGTTGTGACAGCCCTAATTTGACCCTAGTCGAAAAGTGGTTTCGGGACCATAAAACCGAGTCACAAAATTATTTAAATGCTCTTTTCTATATTTATTATATGTGAAGTTTCATGTGTGAAAGTATCGTGTCTTAATTTTGTCATTTGAATGTGGAATTAGCTAAAAAGGACTTGTTTGAGAAATTTTGAAAATGTGGTAGTTGAATGTCCAAGTGATTAATTTTGTAAATTATTAAAGTAGAGGATTTGCATGTCTATTTTACCATTTTTTTTAAGTGTACGGTAGTGGGGTTGGTTTAATGCATCATGTGCTTTATATAATAATAAATGATAAACTTAAATTATGGTATAAAATAATATATGTTATTTTATAACATAAAATGAGGTGATAAAAACAAAGTTGAGCTTTATTTTTTTATCACTTAGCCGAAACTAAAGAAAACAAAAAGAAGAAGAGAAGCTCTTGAATATTCGGTCATTTGGGGAGATAAATTCAAGGTAAGCTCATGGTAGTTTGCTTATATCTTGATGTTTATGAGTTCCTTTCTTAGTTCTACCTTAAACCCATGAAGTATATTTTTGATTTTTGGTGTTGTTGGAGGTTTCGGTCATGCGTAGAAAAATTATAAATTTTGAGATTTATGATAGATGTTAATGAGTGAGAGTTGGATAGATATTATGATGTAAAATTATGATGAAGTGATGTTAAATGCTTTTAATATTGAGTATATATTGTTATAAGTTGAATTTAGGGTTTGTTAAATTGTCTTTGCCATTGCCGAATGTGTGTATAGTTAAAGAAAATTTGTTAAAGTGCTTAGTTAATTGATATTAGGTTAATGGTGTGTGTATAAACTTTGTATCAGAATTAAAGGTTGTATATGAATTCGGCCTTGGGAGAATTTTTAGTATAAAATGCTTGAATGTTAAATAGGTTATTGCTTTAATGACCGAATGTTCCAAAGGCTAATGCATGGACTAGTTGATTAATATGTGTTAAGGGAATGTGAATAAATATCTATTTGATGAGCTATATATTCGGCTATATGGTTAAGATATGTATATAAAAATATGATAAGCCATATGAGTTTTGTGTTTGTATATGTGAACTAGGTATACAATGAATATTCGGCTAAGAAGGTTAAAGGTTAAGTCATAAGAATTTTGGTGATATACATATTCGGTCATTAGGGTTATATGTACTTTGGCTATGTGGGTTATGTATTAAGGTAAGTTACTTATTTGATATGTGTATTCGGTCATAAAGGTGTACATGAGCAAATGTTAAATTAATTGTATTAAATTGCTTAATGTGATTAAAAATGTGTATGACCATTTTGTATTTGAGCTAAAAGTAGCTATATGACCTATTAAATTTCTTGTCATATTCGGCCATAAGTTAGCATGATGGGACTTTAATAAGTTAAATTTGTTTGAATTAGCTCAAGAGCATAGAGAACCATGGTTGGACAGGGGAAAAGAGAAAGTAGTTGAATAGCCGATCCGAGACTATTCGAAAATATTCGAGGTAAGTTTTAAGTAGTTAAACATAAATAATATTCGATAATGACATGACATATTATGAGAATTAAGTATTACTTGTAATGTATGTATATGGCCGAATGGCAAATATAATATGGAAGTAAAATGTGATATGCTTTTATTATCAAGTGATAAGTGTTAGATGAATATGAGTGAGATGTTATGTGTAAACTATCAAATGATAAGTGTGAATGATGAAATGAAATAAAAGTGAATAAAATGTAGGATGATATATTCGAATGATGCTAGTACATAATTTGGTGTGATTGTGTTATATGAAACTTGTTGATTTGAATATCGTATGGTATTATTCGGGCCTTTGAGCCTACCAGGCTATGATGCCGGTGAAATACTATTCGGGCCTTCGAGCCTAGCAAGCTATAATGCCGGTGAAATGATATCGGGCTTCGAGCCTAGCAGGAAAAATGTCGATGGATGAATTCGGGTTTAAAACATAGCAGACTAAATGTCAGTGATTTGATAAAAGTCTAAGACTAAGATACCTCGTGTTAGAATGACAAATGAATACATTCAATACGTTAAGTTGGCCAGGTACGTATTATGTACTTATATGTGAGTTTGAGTTGAATTGAATCATAAGTGTATAATGTGATACATATGTGAATAAATGTTATAACTATATCTATGATCATGATACATTCGGTCAAGGTGTGAAAGTATGTGAAAGTATTTGATTTATTTATGTTATATGAATTTAGAATAAGTGAAATAAGAATGCAAATGTGCATTATGTACTTGTGTATATTCGGCCAAATGGCAATATACCTAGAAGATGGCTTCTTGAGAAATTGAATGATTGAAGTATAATTGAGTTTATTTGTTTGCAATGCTTAAAACTTACTAAGCTTATAGAAGCTTACTCCGTTTGTTATGTTTCTCTGTTTTATAGATCGTTGACTCCAGCCACTTGCTCGGGGATTGTCAGCAACTCGTCACACTATCTATCGTTTTGGTACTATTATGTTTTGGAATTCGTATGGCAAGTATAGAATAGACTTAAGTGAATGATATTTTGAGATGTTGTTGTATATAAGCCACGTGAATATGGCAACTTTTGAATGTCGGTATAAGTCTGAATTTCGATCTTTGATTGTGTTTGGCTATGCATATAATTGCTAATGAACTTATGTAAATGTGAATGTACAAATATAGTGTTTTGGATTGGTAACTCTTTATAACCCACTTCGGCGACGGATACGGGTTATAGGGGTGTTACACTCATCTAAGAAACTCTGAACTTCTGTGACAATCCTCGGCGGTTTCCACTCCAAAATTGCCTCAGTCTTTTTTGGATCTACTCAAATTTCATTTGTCGATACCACATGACCCAAAAACATTACCTCTTTTAGCCAAAACTCTCACTTAACTTTTGATACAACTGCTTCTCCCATAATATCCGTAGAATAGTCCGTAGATATGCACCATGGTCATCCTCAATACGGGAATACACGATAATGGCATCTATAAAGACAACCACAAATTGGTCTAGATACGAGTGAAAAACTTGATTCATCAAATCCATGAACACAGTCAGGGCGTAAGTCAAACCAAACAATATGACCAAAAATTCATAGTGACAATACCGAGTCTTAAACACAGTCTTCGAGTTATTCTACTCCTTCACCTTAAGATGATAGTATCTAAACCTCAAATCAATCTTTGAAAACACAGTCACTTCTATAAACTGATCGAACAAGTCATCAATTTGGGGCAATGGATACTTGTTCTTGATGGTCAGCTTATTTAGTTGTTGATAATCGATGCACAACCTCAAAGTACCATCCTTCTTCTTTCAAAACAAAAATAATGGTGCACACCAAAGAGATACACTAAATCAGATGAACACTTAATCAAGCAATTCCTACAACTGAATGTTCAACTCCTTAAGCTCCTTTGGCGCCATGCTGTAAGGTGCAAAATGGACATAGGTGCGGTACCAAGAAAAACTTCAATACCAAACTCTACTTTACAATTCGATAGCAAACCGGGCAGCTCCTCCGAAAAAATGTCACAAAAATCTCTTATGTTATGGATACCCAGGACTCTCAGCTCCTTGCTACACATATGCTAAGTAACCTTCACAACCCTTGCTCATCATCTTCTCAGCCTTGGTCTCTAAAACCACGTTAGAGAGAAATTCGGGTCTCTTCCTAGCTACCACAATCTCTAATCCATTCTTACCACACAAGAATCACGTCAACTAGTCCATACCAAGAATTATGTCAAAACAGTAAAAAGACAACTCCATCAAATCGACGGGAAAGACAAGTCCCTAAATCATCAAAATACACCTATGGTACACCCTATCCACTACAATGCTCTTACCCAAGGAACTAGTGGCAGTCATACCAAATCTAATGATCTCTATCGAAATAGCCAACTTGCTAGCTAAATCACTTAAAATGTACGAATGCGTAGAACTAGGATCAACAAACGAAAATAATGAAATTGACTACAAAGTAAAGGTACCTACAATCACGTCATTCAAGTTACGATATTGCGGCTCCTTATAAGCATAGACTCATGCTGGTCTTCTGATATTACTATGTGCAGCAAAAGTATGTGCAACAGTTTTCTACCCAGTCTGTCTCCCCTTACCACCTCTACCTCAGCCTCGGCCTCTAGTAGTTGCAGGTGCAGAAGCCTAAGTTTGGAAAACCTCAACCCTCCTCAGAAATTCTCTTAACTGATGCTCCTTAAAACCACATCGGAAACATCCCTCAATACGTTTCCTACACTCATTTGGGTGCCTACAATCATAATGCTCACAAAGCAGCCATCCTGAAGCTCTCGATGAACCACCAGCACTAACCACTGCGTTTCTCTACTATTTGGACTGGTTCAGCCGGAACCCACGTCGAGCACTTCTACCAAAACCTTGTGACTCACGGTCTCTCTTATGTGGTTGTCTCAAAACACCAAATAGATTAAAACCCCACTCTCTCGATTTGGTCACCTCTGATCGTGATGGCTCGACCAGTGTCTTCTTTGCAGCCTTAGCCTTCTCAACCACCTTATTGAAAACCTCCATATCATGCGCTACCAAATAAACTCAGAAGTCTTGATTCAGACCAAATTAGAACCTCTTACATCGGTCCTTCTCAATTAGAATCATCTCCTAAGCATATTGGCTAAGTAGAACAAACTTTGACTCGTACTCAGCCACAAACATGCTGCCCTAAACCAAATCAAGGAACTCTCACTTATGAGCTTCCATATATTGCTCACCCATAAACTTCCTCTGAAGCAGCTTTAGAAAATAATCCCAAATCAGATCGTCAGCTATAGTTCCTTTCCTTACTGTATTCCACCAATGACAAGCTTCACAGTCAAGCAAGGATATGGTGTAACCTAATTTCTCCTCATCCGAGCAAGACATCTACTCAAGGATCTTCTATACTCCTTCAAGCCCATAAGTGTCTACCATCAAATTTGTAACACCCTGCACCTAGTCTGGTCGTCAGACTCGAGCGATAAGATATTACAAAAGATTACAGAACAGATACACATAATTTATATTTCAAAAATTCAATAAAACAGTAAGTAATTACATATACATTGTACATTACAATCAAAATGGGTCTAATACAAGCTTATGAAACTTTAAAGCTATATTAACATAAATCAAGGATCAAATTGAAACAATTACAAAAAGCTAGGTACATTTATAAAACAAGGGTCACACGGCCATGTGAAAGGCTAAAGCTGTGTGAGGGTGGAATCTCGCGACCGTGTAGATGGACTGTGTAACAAATTGATGTCGTGTGGGCCAAAGATGTAATTATTCAATAGTAGTTACATGGTCGTGTCGTCGGGCCGTGTAACAGGCTAAAGTTGTGTGAAACCATATGAGCATAACTTCAATAAGTCACACGGGAGTGTGGCCAGCCCGTGTAATAGTCTGAGATCGTGTGCAATTTTACTAAAGCTATAAATTAGTACTAGACAGCTATGTCACAGAACCGTGCATGACACATGGTCATGTGGCCATTATCCAAACACAAACCATGGTCTGCAGTATTGTAATACCTAACTAGAACCTGCATCAAACTCAATAGAATATCACTCAATGTACTATATTCAAACCAATACCAATGTACCTCCAATGGCACCCTAAAACAACCAACATGACGTACATTAATTAAACATTTAAGCATCTCAAAATTTACTCAATATCAACCCTACAAATATGCACCAAAACTTACCTTATTACTCAAGCCAACATAAGCATACCATTCATTCCTTAAAAACTATTTGTTTTTACCAACCCTATTCCATAGCATACCACCTACTCACCATTTAAGCTTCTAAACATACATATCTACTAAAACCACAACAAAGATACCATTAACAAGGATCATGGCCAACACACACACACATATATATACACATGATAACTCAAAATACCAGCATCATTCAAAATATAACTTGTATAAATATTACTTCCATAGCTACATGTCATTAACAACCTAGAACAACACCAACATTTTGAGTCCGAGATTGCTGCTAGATGCTAATACTGATGGGCAAACAAAATAACAACCTAACCTACGCACAGAAACAAAATTGCACACTGAGTATAACTCAGCAAAATCATTTAAATGCATGAATTAAAGAACAAAAAATAATATGCAAGTTATCATGTCAATTCTACTATTTCTCAAACTTATTATCCCAATCTAACACAATTCACTAGTATAAAAACATAATAATTCCATTTCATATCCCATTTACAACCTCAATTATCAAGTATCACATTTTCTTTTAAAATTTTCAATTTCATGAATTCGATGAACTTAATCATCATCATTTCAATTCATTTCACATATGATTATTCCATTTTTACATTTTATCTCCCTATTAACCAGACACAAACTTGGACGGATACACGGATCCAACCAACACACTAGTTTGGCACCCAGTGTCTCATCAGATAAATCCAAAGTAATAAGTTGCGCCCAATGCTCATCAGTATAACCAAAGTAATTTGGCACCCAGTGCCTTATCAACTCGTGGTCGAAGTAACCCTAAACTCTTCCTATCCTATGGCATGCCAACTGTATCTGACTCTACCTGAATAGTTGATAGGGTATTCATAACTCAATTCTTTATCGATCAATATCTCAATCCATAGCATATTCTCACCATCAAATCATTGATTCATACATATGGCAACATAGTTCATCTCAATATAAGTTCAATTTCATAATTATATCAATATACAACATTTTCTCATATATTCGATTTAGTCCTCTTTACTACTGATCAATTCAAATCAATTTGATTCAATTCACTTTTAACAAAATGACTAACCTCATGATCTTACCATGCAAAAATAATTCATTATGCAACAATGAAAAGTACTGCGGATTATAGAAACACAAACCCTAAACTCCGAGCTATTTGTCGATGGTCTTGTCTTTTCCTTTCTTTTTCGAGGAATCCCGGTCGACGTTAGCTACAGATTAACAAAAACATACCAAATCATAAATATATGAAAAAAATCCTATTCAATTGGTAATTTAAGTAACTTTTTTATTTTATTCAATTTAGTCCCTAAAATCAAGACTAGATTAACCTTAAATCTAGAACTCAATATTTCAAGTCATTTTCAGTGTAGTCCTTCTAGAACTTCCTGTTTCTCATTACTATAAAAAATTTCAAAATTATTCATTTTAGTCCCTATTGAACCAAACTATAAATTACTTCACAATTTAGTCCTTCTTCATTTCTAGGCTTAAATGCTATCAATTTAGTACCTAAGACATCAAAAATCCAATAATGGAAACTCTCTAAACCTTTAACAATGTTAGAAATTAACACACGGGTCAACTAGCTTAAGCTTTTGAGATTCCAAAAATATAAAAAATTACAAAAAGAGGCCTAGATTGCACTAACCAATTTGAAGCTTGAAATTCAAGGACCCTAATCGTCCGTCTTCTCCTTCTCCCTAAATGGTTTTTAGTTTACATGAAAAACAAAAGATGGATGAATGCTTTGTTCCACTAACTTGATTATTTATTATGTTTTATTGTATTTTATTTTAAGTTTTATTTATTTAATTTAAACTTATAACACTCACCATTAAAAACCCACCACCACTATCCACTTCCATCTATATAGTGGTAATATTGCCTCATAAGTCCCTTAATCAAGTTTTAAATAATGATGCACTAACAATTTAACTTTTGACATTTTTACAATTTGGTTCCTATACCTTAACTAGTCTCTAATGCAATCAAATTACCTATCTAGAACTCAAGTCACTTTTAATATAACCTCCGTAAATATTTAATAAAGTATTCACGATTTAGATTTATGGAGACGAGGTCCCAAAATCGCATTTTTTGCCACCACTGACTTTTGGACCGTTACAGGACCAACTCCTTTCACTCCTTTGAACTCCTTACCACCCAAAGCTCGTAGATGTTCGAGTGGTAGTCCACGACTGGAAGGAGCAAGGTTACCATTGGCAATCTGCTGGAATGCCCCAATCATAGCTTGCATCAGTA
Source organism: Gossypium anomalum (assembly GCA_025698475.1). Classification (NCBI taxonomy): domain Eukaryota; kingdom Viridiplantae; phylum Streptophyta; class Magnoliopsida; order Malvales; family Malvaceae; genus Gossypium; species Gossypium anomalum. The sequence continues at coordinate 50,262,520 of CM046967.1, read as the reverse complement.
GTTCAACACCTGCTTCCAGTATAACTCGCCTTGGAGGTGGCACAGGTGGTGCAGAGGATGTAACACCCACCGATGCATTTGTACTGACACTTCCTCATCGAGGAGGCATATCGTATATACTATAATCATAAAACAAAATGAAAGAGTGAGAAGTGGCAAGTGATCCAAGGCATATTCCTGCAAAAACATTTTAGTAAAGGCAATGTGTTCCAATCCATACCCCGTAAGCAAATTATTTCATTCAAGGGTATTGTAGTCCATAGCTTAAAATTTTGCAGTCTTATTTCAAAACTGAATCAACAGTTCAATTTTAAAAAATATATATTAGGCTCGAGTGTTACAAAACTTGTGGCTCTAATACCACCAAACGTGGCATCCCAAACTCGACTAGGACGGTTCAACCTGAATCTGAAATGTCACATTAGTAACTTACGTGACCACAATACAGACCACCATTCACACCACAACATTATCATGCCTATCTAACAATCAACAATTAAGGATAGTCGTATGAACCCTAATAGCATGCTTTATGAGGTATCTTAAGAACTCGTCGAACAAGTATTCCCCACCTTAGTTAGACTGAAGATTATTTATGGAAAAACCTAATTGTTTTACCATTTCCACACAAAACTCTTAAAATTTATCAAAGGTTTCAATTTTGCAGTGCATTAGATAAACATATACATAATGAGAATAGTCATCGATGAAACTAACGTAATAATTGTAACTTCCTCAGGCACTGATACTTTTAAGACCACATACATCAGTGTGCACAAGTTCTAAAGGTTGGTTGGCCCTTGTACCTTTTGCATTAAAAGACCTCTTAGCCATTTTACCTTCCAAGCAAGATTCACATTTTGGAAGACTAACTTCTTTAAGCATACATAAGGGACCATCTTTCACGAGTCATCTTTCACAATAGAGGCTAAGTGGCTACTAATATGATTTTTTATTACAGTGATTCATAAAAGATAAGTTTGCAAGAAAATTAAATATTCTACTCCAGGGACTAAATTGTAAGAAACATAAACTAGAGGGAATATCTAGTAAATGACTAATGGGGATTGGTTGCCTTCGATGTGGTTCACCAAATATCATACTAGGGACATAAATTGCGTAAATTACCAAATGGCTCCATTTTATCTTTTGATCTCAATTTTACTGACTTAGACAAATTAGGTCTAGTTTATCTTTCGATCTCGTTAGTTAATCTGGGTCTAACGAACGGATGCGTAACAAGATTAGCTTTCAATCTCACTTTATCTTAATATTCACTTAGGGGCGTCACTACCTAAGCTCTTAATTTTATTCAAATTAGTCCAATTTGTTATGATTTAGTCATTTGTCCAAAGATTTTAGTTTATCCACATCTCCATCAACCAACCTCCTTAAAGGTTTAGCTACACATACTCAAAGTCAAGAAAATAAATATAACAATGGAAAACAAAACAGTCATGAAAGTAAAGCTTGAAAAATGTGAAAGTTGACATTTTTATGCAAGAAAACTTAAATAGCATGAAACCAAAAGCATCTAACGAAGAAATTTAACTCAGGATACATAAAAGGAATAAGCTTCAACAGATTTAAAGTAAAATAAATTGAAATACATTAAGCTAAAGCTTAAAGAGTCTTGAAAGAAAGGTACATGGACCGTAAATGTAAATAAACCTTAACTACAGTGTTAACCAGCTTAACTAACATAAAGAACAACAAGAACAAGAAGTAAATGCAGAAAAATAAACTCTAATCTAAGGTAGAAGAAGAGAAAATAAAAGTCCTAGAAAAGTGTAGAGAAAAATTAAAGAAAAACTAGAGAAAACTAAACCTAAACTAAGCTAATGCGTCTCTCTCCTCCTCATCAAATTTTGGTTGTTTTGAAGGGTGTTTTGATGACTTTTTGATGCCAAAATTTCCCCTACACAGGCATTGTGTGATTGGTGGGTCCAATAGACAAAGGTTTCCCTTTTTGTCCAAGTTTGTGTAATAGATCATTTTCTAGTGGTGTCAGAAATAGTAGTTTTGGGGCCACAAATCCAATGAATGAATCTGTAAACATTATTATTTAATATTTACAAGCCAAATATAGAGTTATAATAAATTTTGATTTGATAATTTATGTTATTTGATCGAATAATTAGGTTTCAAGTGGTAAAATCTTAAAGTCAAGTGGGTTTAAAAAATGAGGTATCAGGACCTCGTTTCTATAAACTAAAGTCATAAATATTTTATTAGATATTTAAAGAGTTTTATTAAGGTCATTTTAAATTTTGGATAAGAAATTTTAACGTTTAGATAGTTAATTAATAAAAAATGACTAAATCATAAAATGTACAAAAGTTGGTTTCCATTAGTCGAATGGAGCAAAAAGCTTTAAAAAGATAAAAACTTGAATGGTAATTATGCCATATTTAAAGTTAGTGGATATTCATGGATAGGTTGCATGGTAAATTTCATGAATTTTAAAGGTTAAAATAGTAAATAGGTAAATAGTAATTAATGTAAAAGATGACAAAATGTATCATGTTCTAAAATGCTTTTTCTCCATTGAATTTGAAGATGTAAAACCATCATTTTTCTTGGCTTTAAGCTTCTACCAAGGTTGATTTCTTTTACATGGTAAGATTTTTAACCCCGTTTTTAGTAATTTTACGTTTTGAGCTCGTATTAGCTTAATCGAGCTAACTTGGGGGTCAAATTATAAAACTGTTAAAGGTTTATGGTTTTGCATGATTTATTTTGAGGTTTTTTTTTATTTTAATGGATGAATTATTAAACTTGATAGCTAGATATAAGTATTTTGTAAAGTGATTTTTAGTGATTTTGAATGTTAGGCATTAAATTATTTAAATAGTAAAATTCAAGGGAAATAATGTGAATTTGTTAAAGATGTGGGCTATTTTAGACCCCTAAGGAATCAGCTAACATGGGTTCTCTTTTAAAATGGTAAATTTGCAAGTTATAGGTCTAATGACTAAATTGAATAAAAGGTAAAACATTGGGGGTAATTTTCTAAATTTCCCATTAATAAGGATGATAAGTTAAATTAATTATTTTAAGTTATTGAATGGTTTAATTGAGTGAAATATTATTATTTAGATCACAAAATGAACCAAACAGATCAAAATCGAGGAAAAGCTATGTGTTGGATTAATCGTCGACTTTGTTGTTACAACTGTATTGGTCGAGGTAAGTTCGTTTAAGGATGAAAATTATTATCTTTTCCATTTTGGATGAATGTAAATATTTATTTATGTTTTGTTATAATTAATTGATAAAGATGTGATAAATTATTAATATGGTTCAAATAGAGGAATTAGTCAAATTAAATGATATGAGAGAAAATACTAATGTTGTTATCTAGTTAATGAAATTGTATATATATGTGAGATATATTTGGTTATTTATATAACAATAAGAATTGCAAGTATTATACATATATATATGAAACTAAGAAGAGATTGTTAGTAGTAATTCTTGGATTTGAAATAAATTATCTATGGATGTAACGAGTTCTATTATGTACGGAAATAAAGAAGTGCCCCTGTTTGCACAAATGTGCCCCTGTTCGTACTTCGATGCCCCTGTATACACTTTATTGTCTCTATTTGCACGTATGTGCTCCTGTTTGCACTTTAATGCCCCTGTGCATACTTCAGTGTTGTGCCCTTGTTCACACTTTGGTGCCCCTAATTGCACATATGTGCCCCTGTTCTGCATCTACGATGCCTTTGAAAATGGAGTAATAACCGAGTATGTGAACCAAGTACTAATTATTTGGACTAAATGATATGGATTTTTACATGGAATTGGTGTAGTTACTCTAGTACTCTAGTTAAATTACTAGTTCATTGGGATATTAAATAATTGAATTACTATCTATTTATGTGCTTATATATATTGTGGCATATTTATAGTATTGGTAAGTGAAAGATATTGTAACGAGTTTCTTAGTTACAAGTATAATTTGTTACCTTGAGTAAATGTGATTTATGGTATGAAAAAGTCCTTTAAAATGGACTTTGTGTTGATGTGTTTGGATTGGAAAGGTAACATTTGAATTATGTGGATGAAAAATTTATATAGTGAAATTCTTTTCATGATATGAATGGGTAGTTAAAGTTTTTAAGAGTACATAACTATATGAAATGATCTATGATTTAAAGTAAAGGTATGGAACATATGATAAGCATAGCTAAAAGAAAATGAAGGTATACGGTAGTCATATGATAGATGAATGGTGAAATTGAAATGCTTGATATGTTATATGCCTTGACTGGGTTGGAACTATATATGTATTGCTTCACCTACTAACCTTGTAACAGCCTGATTTAGACCCTAATCGAAACTATGGTTTCAGGACCACGAATCTGAGTCAGAAAAATATTTAATATTATTTTCTTTTTTTATTGTGTGTGAATTAGCATGTGTGAAATTTTCGTGATTTAATTTTATTGTTTGAGTGTTCGATTAAATAAAAGGACTTAATCGCGTAAATTAAAAATTTGATAGTTTAAAGCATAAAGGTTAAAATGTTAATGGCTTTTTAAATTGGAGTATTTATGTTGTAAATATTCCATTAGCTTAATGGTTGGACGGTAATAGGCATATGTTATAATGGTTTTATATTAATTTTAAAAGGTTAAATTTGTAAAATAGTTAATAACTTATATATGTTATAATAAAACATGTAATTAAATATTAAAGTTTATGTTCTTGTTTCATCCACCAAAATAACAAATAAAGAAAGAAAAGAAAAAGAAGCTAGGGTATTCAGCACTTTGGAAGCTCAATCAAGGTTCGTTTTGTTCGATTTTTGATAATTTCTACGTTTTTGAGATCGTTGCTTCGAGTACTACAAAACCCATGCTTGAATTTTTTATTTTGGTGAATATCTTGAGTTATGCCATTGATGAGAGCTTGTGATTTAATTTGTTTGATGATTTGTTTGATGATGAAATATGAAAGATATGTTTTAGATTAACATGTTTTGTATTGGAGTTTTTGATGATTTTGAGTAATTAGGACTAAATTGCAAAAATAATAATTTAAGGGACTAAAATGTGAAATAAATGAAATATATAGATTTGTTTGAGAGTGGGTAAAATTCAGTTCAACATTGGTATGCTAAAATTTTGTGTATTTTGTGTTTTGTGCAATAGGGACTAAATTGTAAAAAGTGTAAATGTTAGGGGTAAAATGGTAATTTGCCCATTTATGTGTCTTTGGACTAAATTGAATGAAAATATGTTTGAATAAGCTCAATTTGAATATGTTTAGATCAAGAACAAAAGAAATCAGATTTGGATCGGGGAAAAACGAAGGTTGTCGACTAGCCGCTCCGTTCCGTTTTACATCGTCCGAGGTAAGTTTATAAGCAAATAGACGTGTTTAGTGGTAGTTAAATGTTAAATATATATGCTGTTATGAAATGTTAGAATTTATATTTGTTATGGCCGAATATGAAAAGTCTTGGTTATTACGTTTCTGAATTCGTTTCGACTGAGTTACGACGTCCGAAAGCCCCGTATGAACCGTACGAATAGTTAGGATACATATGTCATGACATAGGATTCCGATATATGTGTGCGAGTAAGACCATGGCATTGATATGTGATTCCGGTATATGTGTACGAGTAAGACCTTGTCAGGTACAGTGGCATCGATATGTGATTACATGTAAGACCACGTCTGGAACGTTGGCATTGTACGATGCATGTATGATTATTTGAGTGTCCTATCCAATTCTGAAAGGTTCATCGGGCATCGATACGTGGTGAACAAATATGTAAAATTAGCTAAGTGATCAGGTATGTATTTGTTTCATACTTATTTGAAATAAGGTAAGTGAGTATTATGATATTAGTTACAAGCATGTGTAACATCAATGAAAAGTATATGTGAATATGACATGTGTATTCGGCCTTATGAACAAGAAGTATGATTCTTGTTGAATCGATTTTTATTACGCATATATATATGATCTTGCATATTCAGTCATTTATTTAATGTATGTATATAAAATTTTATCTTGATTTAAGAGCTTATGTATACAAATGCATGCGCATTAGGTTATATAATGACAATGTGGCTTTTGAAAATTTAACAATGATTTGATGACTTAACCTTGTGAATATTCGGTCAAGGTAATGGTTGTGTGTACAGGTATATTATTTATGAAACTTGTAAGTTGAGAATAAACTTGATAATGATAATGTAATTTGGTTGGTTAAAATGAGTTGGTTAAATTATCGGTTTGTTTGTTTGCTTATGACTTACTAAGCTTCAAAAGCTTACCCTGTGTTTTTACGTGTGTTTCTATCTTATAGATTTTTGGATTCAAGTTACAAGCTCGGATATCGTCAGCAAAGTTTATCACACTATCCACAACTTCGGTATTTAAATAGTTGAACTTGAACTATGGCATGTATAGGCTGGAACATATTTTTGAAATGTGGAATTTGGTATGCATATAAAGCCATGTGAAAATGGCTTGCTAAATATGCTTAGACTTGGTCTTATGTGTTTTTAATTATAATGTTTAGTGAGCTTGGTTTTGATAATTCGATTATGCTTGATTGTGGGTTAAATTCGTTTTAGTTAAAGTATTAAGTATTATGAACGGATGATGTTCGTGGGAGGTGTTACACATTGAAAATGGCTTAATTATTATGCTTGAGTTTGGTTTTGGTTAAATTATGGGTTGAGCTCATTTTGATTATCATGCTATGTGCTATGGATGAGAGGCATTTATAATATGTGTTTTGAGTACTGAAATTGATTAATGACGTTGGAAGTGGTATGAATGTATTGGCCTTAATAAGTATATATATTGTATAAGTATGTGCATGAATTATATAAAAATAGATTTAATATTTAGTAATGAAGTTATTAATGTATTTTATGTTTTGTATATATATAAATTGTTTTAATACATTTTGGATTATGTTTTATTTGAGTGTGTTGTGAATGATATAATTAATTTATACTTTATATTTGATTAAATTGTAAGCTTTAATGCGATTAAAAATTTTGATTTGAAATATATATAGTGCATGTTTATATGAACTGTAAAATGTTCAGTAATGCCTCTTAACCCTAATCCAGCACCAGACACGGGCTAGGGATGTTACAATTTTATTGGTATCAGAGCTACGGTTTAATCGGTTCTAGGACTAACGTAGCATGTGTGAGTCTAACTATACATGCCATATTATATACTGCGATAGTGTGATGACTTTAGACATCTAAAAATGTGTTTTTATATAGTAAATGGATCCTGACAGAGCTGTAGCTGATGATGTTGAGAGTGTAGTGCCTGCTCCTACACAAGGGACAGCAACGGTTGATTCTCGACCGATTTCGAGCAACCAGGAAGGAGAGGCTAGACAAGCCTCTTACCAAATAATGAATGACTGGTTTACTCAATATATCCAGACTAACTCGGCTGCACAACAACCTCCATCCCCGACTAATCCATCTTCGATGCCTACTATACTCAAGTAAGTGATCCACTGAGATTATATAAACCACCTGTTGATAAAATCAAAAAACACGGAGCTGAAGAGTTTAAAGCTACTAATGATGATGATGCTGAGCGGGCTGAGTTCTGGCTTGATAATACTATCCATGTGTTTGATGAGCTATCCTGTACCCCAGATGAATGTTTAAAATGTGACATATCATTGCTTCGAGACACAGCATATCATTGGTAGAATACCCTAGTATCAGTGGTTTTGAAAGAACGGATGACCTGGGAATTCTTTCAGACTAAGTTTCATAAGAAGTATATTAGCCAAAGATTTATCGACCAGAAGCGCAAAGAATTTCTGGAATTGAAATAGAGTCGGATAACTGTGATAGAGTATGAGCAGAAATTTGTGAGACTCAGTCGGTATGCCCGAGAGTGTGTTTCAACTGAAGCCATAATGTGTAAAAGATTTGAAGATGGGCTGAACGAAGACATTAAATTGCTAGTTGGCATACTTGAAATAAAAGAGTTCGTGGTACTGGTTGAGCGAGCCTGCAAAGTTGAAGAGCTCGAGAAAGAGAAGAGAAAAGTTAATTTTGAAGCTAGAGATTTACGTAAGAGATCATTCAGTAAGTCATTCCAGTCAGTATCAAAGAAGTTCTGAGATGATTCTAATCGTTCAAAGGCTAATACGGGTTATACCAAACGTGATTAGAATAGACCACCTATGAGTTCGAGAGCTACCTCCGTAGCTACTGTGGGTAATGTCAGATCAAATCAATCCGAGTGTAAAAATTACAGTAAACGACATCCTGGCAGTTGCAAATTGCGTGATCGGGTTTGTTTTAAATGTGAATCGATGGATCATTATATTCATGAATGCTCAGAGTTAGCAGAAGAAAATCCAGTGCAGAATACTAGATCTGGTAATACTGCAGCTCGAGGTAGATCACTTAGAAATGCAGGTAATGCGAGTGGCAGTCAGAGAGGGGCTAAAGATACAACAGTCAGATCTGAGGCTCGTGCACCTGCCAGAGCCTATGCTATTCGCGCATGAGAGGAGGTTTCATCCCCAGATATCTTACATCCTGGTTCTACTCATTATTGTGTGTGAAACATTAGTATTCAATAAGACTTTAACTATTGAGTCTACTGAGTTTGTGATTAGAGTGTCAAACCCCTTGGGCTGGTGTGTTATGGTTGACAAAGTATGTAAGAATTGTCCTTTGGTGGTTCGAGATTCGTACTTTCCAACTGATTTTATGTTGTTGTCATTTGATGAGTTCGATATAATTTTGGGTATAGATTGGTTGACTTTTCACAACGTTGTGGTTAACTACAAAAGAAAGACTATTAATTTACGGTGCCAGAATGATGAGATTATTTGGACTGAATCTAATTATCTAAATGGGTTACCAGCAGTGATTTCTTCAATGTTAGCTCAGAAATATGTAAGAAAAGGCTACGAAGCTTACTTTGCATATGTGCTTGACAGTAAAGTGACCGAATGAAACATTGAATCAGTACATGTTGTGTGCGACTATCCAGATGTGTTTCCTGAAGAATTACTGGGTTTGCCACCTATTCGGGAGGTAGAGTTTTGTATTGAGTTAATGCTTGGGACGACTCTGATATCCATAGCTCCGTACAGAATGGCACCTATAGAATTAAAAGAATTGAAAGCTCAGTTGCAAGAGTTGATAGATAGAGGTTTCGCGCGATCGAGTTTCTGTCCTTAGGGTGCACCAATACTATTTGTGAAAAAGAAAGATGGAACAATGAGAATATGCATTGATTATAGACAGCTCAATAAGGTGACTATTAAGAATAAGTATCCGTTGTCATGGATTGATGATCTGTTTGATCAACTGAAAGGGGCTATAGTGTTTTCAAAGATAGATTTGAGATCAGGCTACTATCAGTTGCGAGTTAAAGACTCTGACGTGTCAAAGACTGCTTTTCGAACGAGGTACGGGCATTACGAGTTTTTGGTTATGCCTTTTGGACTTACTAATGCACCTGCTATTTTCATGGATTTGATGAATCAGATCTTCAGACCGTATCTGGATCAGTTTGTGGTTGTGTTCATAGATGACATTTTGATCTACTATCGTGATGAAACCGAACATCTGAACATCTGAGACTTATGTTACAGACTTTGGGAGAAAAATAGTTGTATGCAAAGTTTAGTAAATGTGAGTTCTGGTTCTATGAAGTAAGCTTTCTGGGACATGTTGTTTCAGCATCAGGTATTCGGGTTGATCCGAGTAAGATTTCAGCAATACTTGACTAAAAACCTCCGAGAAACGTTTCTGAAGTCTGAAGTTTTCTGGGACTTGCTGATTATTATAGACGATTTGTAAAAGGGTTCTCGATGATTGCAACCCCAATGACCAAGCTACTACAAAAAGATGTTAAGTTCGAGTGGTCAGAAAAGTGCCAGAAAAGCTTTGATCAGTTGAAAGCCCTTTTAACCGAAGCTCTAGTACTAGTTCAGCCAGAATCGGGTAGAATTTGTTATTTATAGTGATGCATCTTTAAATGGTTTGGGCTGTGTTTTGATGCAGGAAGGCAGAGTTATAGCTTATGCCTCGAGACAGTTAAAGCCACATGAAAGGAACTGTCCAACACATGACTTAGAATTGGCAGCTATTGTGTTCACATTGAAAATATGGCGTCACTATCTATTCAGCGAGAAATGTCATGTTTATTCTGATCACAAAAGCCTGAAATACTTGATGACTCAGAAAGATCTAAATTTGAGACAACGCCGATGGTTAGAATTGCTAAAAGACTACGAGCTTGTGATTGACTATCACCCGAGAAAGGATAATGTTGTTGCTGATGCTTTAAGCTAAAAATCACTATTTGCTTTGCGTGCAATGAATGCACATATGGCTATGTCTGATGATGGTTCGATAATAGCTGAATTGAAAGCAAGACCATTATTTATTCAACAAATTTGTGATGCTCAGAAGGTTAATAATGAGTTGATAATAAAACGAGCTCAACATGATTCAAATGCTGATTTAGAGTTTCGAGTTGATGCTGATGGCTATTTGAAATTCAGAAACCGAATATTCATCCGAGGAATTTAGAATTAATTCAGATGATTTTGAATGAAGCTTACAGCAGTCAGTTATATATTCACCCAGGTAGTACGAAGATGTGTAATGATCTGAAACAGCTTTATTGGTGGCATGGTATGAAACGAGACGGCTCTGACTTTGTTTCGAAATGTTTAATCTGTCAACAAGTAAAAGCCGAACACTAGGTACCTTCTGGATTACTTCAGCCGATCATGATACCTGAGTGGAAATAGGACAGAGTTACTATGGATTTTGTATCTGGTTTACTGTTAACACCGAGCAAGAAAGATGCAATCCGGGTTATTGTGGATAGATTGACTAAATCGGCTCATTTTATTCTGATACGTATAGACTACTCGCTTGATAAGCTGGCTGAATTATATGTTTCTCAGATTGTGAGATTACACAGGGTACCTATATCTATTGTTTCGGATAGAGATCCGAGACTTACATCGCGGTTTTGGAAGAAACTACAAGAAGCTTTAGGTACGAAATTACATTTCAGTACTACTTTCCATTCAAAAACAGATGGTCAGTCTGAGCAAATCATTCAGGTACTTGAAGATATGTTAAGATGTTGCATTCTCGAGTTCGAAGGTACGTGGGAACGATACCTGCCTCTGATTGAATTTGCATATAATAACAGTTTTCAATCAAGCATCAAAATGGCACCTTATGAGGCTTTGTACGGTCGTAAATGTCGTACACCATTGTACTGGACTGAGCTTAGTGAAAATAAGATATACAAGGTTGACTTGATCAGAGAAACTGAACAAAAAGTGAAAGTGATTCGTGAAAGTCTAAAAGCAGCATCAGATCGTCAGAAATCATATGCAGACTTAAAACGTAAAGATATAGAGTTTTAGATCAGAGATAAAGTTTTCTTGAAAGTCTCACCGTGGAAGAAAATACTCAGATTCCATCGTAAAGGAAAATTGAGTCCGGGGTTTATTGGGCCGTATGAGGTAATAAAACGTATCGGACTGGTTACTTTTAGACTATTGTTGCCATCTGAACTAGAAAAGATCCACAATGTACTCCATGTTTCGATGCTTCGTAGATATCGATCTGATCCTTCACATGTGCTTAGTCCGGCTGAGGTTGAGTTTAAGCCCGATATGACGTACGAGGAAGAACCGATTCATATTCTGGCTCGTGAGATTAAAGAGTTGTGAAATAAAAAAATTTCGTTAGTTAAAGTACTGTGGCATAAACATGGAATTGAGGAAGCAACGTGGGAGCCAGAAGATGCAATGAGAGAATGTTATCCGAACCTACTTACTGGTAGGATTTTCGAGGACGAAAATCCCTAAGGGGGGAGAGTTATAACAGCCCGATTTAGACCTTAATCAGAATGGTGGTTTCGGGACCACAAGATTTGGGTCAAAAAAATATTTAAAATTATTTTCTGTGTTTATTGTGTGTGAATTAGCATGTGTGAAATTTTCGTGATTTAATTTTATTGTTTGAGTGTCCGATTAAATAAAAGGACTTAATCGCGTAAATTAAAAATTTGATAGTTTAAAGAATAAGGGTTAAAATGTTAATGGCTTTTTAAATTGGAGTATTTATGTTGTAAATATTCCATTAGCTTAATGTTTGGACTGTAATAGGCATATGTTATAATGGTTTATATTAATTTTAAAAGGTTAAATTTGTAAAATAGTTAATAACTTATATATGTTATAATAAAACATGTAATTAAATATTAAAGATTATATTCTTGTTTCATCCACTGAAATAAAAAATAAAGAAAGAAAAGAAAAAGAAGCTAGGGTATTCGACTCTTTGGAAGCTCAATCAAGGTTCGTTTTTGTTCAGTTTTTGATGATTTCTACGTTTTTGAGATCGTTGCTTCCAGTACTACAAAACCCATGCTTGAATTTTTTATTTTGGTGAATATTTTGAGTTATGCCATTGATGAGAGCTTGTGGTTTTTGTTGTTTGATGATGAAATATGAAATATATGTTTTAGATTAACATGTTTTGTATTGGAGTTTTTGATAATTTTGAGTGATTAGGACTAAATTGCAAAAATAATAATTTGAGGTACTAAAATGTGAAATAAATGAAATATATAGATTTGTTTGAGAGTGGGTAAAATTCGGTTCGACATAGGTATGCTGAAATTTTGTGTATTTTGTGTTTTGTGCAATAGGGACTAAATTGTAAAAAGTGTAAATGTTAGGGGTAAAATGGTAATTTGCCCATTTATGTGTCTTTGGATTAAGTTGAATGAAAATATGTTTGAATAAGCTTAATTTGAATATGTTTAAATCAAGAACCAAAGAAATCAAATTTGGATCGGGGAAAAACGAAAGTTGTCGACTAGCCGCTCCGTTCCGTTTTACATCATCCGAGGTAAGTTTATAAGCAAATAGATGTGTTTAGTGGTAGTTAAATGTTAAATATATATGTTGTTATGAAATGTTAGAATTTATATTTGTTATGGCCGAATATGAAAAAGCTTGGTTATTACGTTTTTGAATTTGTTTCACCCGAGGTACGACGTTCGAAAGCCCCGTATGAACTGTAGGAATGGTTAGACATGACATAAGATTCCGATATATGTGTGCGAGTAAGACCATGGCATCGATATGTGATTCCGATATATGTGTATGAGTAAGACCTTGTCTGGGACAATGGCATCTATATGTGATTACATGTAAGACCATGTCTAGAATGCTGGCATTGTACGATACATGTGTGATTATCCGAGTGTCCTATCCAATTCCGCATGGTTCATCGGGCATTGATAAGTGGTGAACAAATATGTAAAATTAGCTAAGTGATCAGGTATGTATTTGTTTGGTACTTATTTGAAATAAGGTAACTGAGTATTATGATATTAGTTACAAGCATGTGTAACATCAATGAAAAGTATATGTGAATATGGCATGTGTATTCGGCCTTACGAACAAGAAGTATGATTCTTGTTGAATTGATTTTTATTACGCATATATATATGATCTTGCATATTCGGCCATTTAGTTAATGTATGTATATAAAATTTTATCTTGATTTAAGAGCTTAAGTATACAAATGCATGCGCATTAGGTTATATAATGACAATTTGGCTTTTGAAAATTTAACAATGATGTGACGACTTAACCTTGTGAATATTCGGTCAAGGTAATGGTTGTGTGTACAAGTATATTATTTATGAAACTTGTAAGTTGAGAATAAACTTGATAATGATAATGTAATTTGGTTGGTTAAAATAAGTTGGTTAAATTATCGGTTTGTTTGTTTGCTTATGACTTACTAAGCTTCAAAAGCTTACTCTGTGTTTTTACGTGTGTTTCTATCTTATAGATTTTTGGATTCAAGTTACAAGCTCAAGAATCATTAGCAAAGTTTATCACACTGTCCACAACTTCGGTATTTAAATAGTTGAACTTGAACTATGGCATGTCTAGGCTGGAACATATTTTTTGAAATGTGGAATTTGGTTATGTATATAAAGCCATGCAAAAATGGCTTGCTAAATATGCTTAAACTTGGTCTTATTGTGTTTAATTATAATGTTTAGTGAGCTTGGTTTTGATAATTCGATTATGCTTAATTGTGGGTTAAATTCGTTTTAGTTAAAGTATTAAGTATTATAAACGGATGATGTTCGTGGGAGGTGTTACGCATTGAAAATGGCTTAATTATTATGCTTGAGTTTGGTTTTGGTTAAATTATTGGTTGAGCTCATTTTGATTATCATGCTATGTGCTATGGATGAGAGGCATTTATAATATGTTTTTTGAGTATTGATTAATGACGTTGGAAGTGGTATGAATGTATTGGCCTTAATAAGTATATATATACATATGGAATATTTGGATAACTTGAATATGGTTCAATCTAAAGATTAGATACTTATGTGGAGTTAATTTTAAGTAATTTATTTAGTTGTTAAATATGTTCGGTTATATGCTAAAAATAAAATAAGGTAATTACTTGACCATTATTTTGGTTCTTGATTATATTAGTATGCCTTGGTTTATAATGTGGTAAAGATATATGCAGGTACATAATCTATTCGATATATATATATATATATATATATATATATATATGTATAATGGTGTTGATCATGTGTTTCGGTTATAAGGTAATAATGGATGTGTATTATGTTATATCACATAATGCTTTAGCAAATTAAAATATATGTCATTTATATGAGATGTATTTGGTTTATGATTATTGAGTGAAGAAAATAATATGTTTGACTATGAGGATTGTTAGTTAACCGAAATCAATAAATATGAAAAAAGAAAGTTTCGGTTCCCAATGGTGCATTATTGGTAAGTTTCAGTTAGTTATTTCAGTAGTATAATTATTTGAGTTGATGGTATATATATTTATATATAATTATTTATTATGGAATGTATCTTTTGTAGGTAAATAAATGATGTGTGGTTGCTTGTATAAGTATGTGCATGACTTATATAAAAATAGATTTAATATTTAGTAATGAAGTTATTAATGTATTATATGTTCTGTATATGTATAAATTGTTTTAATACATTTTGGATTATGTTTTATTTGAGTGTGTTGTGAATGACATAATTAATTTATACTTAATATTTGATTAAATTGTAAGCTTTAATGCGATTAAAAATTTTGATTTGAAATATATATAGTGCATGTTTATATGAACTGTAAAATGTTCAGTAATGCCTCTTAACCCTAATCCAGCAACGGACACGGGCTAGGGGTGTTACAAACCTTGTGAGGTTTGGTGTATAGGAAAAATGAAATATGATTTATGGCTAAATGGAATTGTCGAGACCATTTTTAAATCGAGTATTGGAAAATGAGAATCGACTTTAAGAAAAACGAAAACGGGAGTCGCCACTAATCTTTTTAGGTGTGATTGGATCACTTTATAAAATGTTTTGTTTTAAAACATTAATTTTGGTCTACGAAAGTCGAGAAAATGGATTCGGGAGTCGGTTACGTACGAGGAAGGGTTAGCACCCTCGTAACGCCCAAAAATTGGTACCTAATTGATTATCAAGTGTCTTTAATATCGGTAATTTGAAAATTTTATGATGCAATCCTTTTTTAATATTTTTGATTTTGAAAATTATGGTTCACTTGTATCAAATGAATCAAAATATTACATCCAATAAGTTAGGACACAAAATTTTTAAGATATTTGATACTAAGTTAGCCTTTTTTGGAAATCCCTATCTCGAAACAACAAAACGCCATATCCAGTAAGTTAGGACACAAAGCCTTGAAATTCTGTGACAGTTGCTTGTACTTTGAAAACTTTAAAAAACTTAAAAGGGTGCTTAATTATTTGAACTTAACGAGAAAAGTTGCAACCCAATAAGTCAGGGCACTACTTCTCTCGAAATTTCCAAACACTAAGCATTGCCTTTATTTTTTGAAAACTTTAGAGTCTCGTTTTTTAAATTGATGCATGAAGGAGCATATTTACATTACGGAATAATATACAATATAACATATTTATCATAATAGGTAAGTAAAAAGCATGAATTTAAACAAATTTTAAACAACGAACATAGCAAATTAAAAACAAGTAAAACATACATACAAAAAAAATATACGATATACATTAAAAAATGAATAAGTAAGCATATAAACTTATAAGATATAACTCTATATACATTTTAATAAATCAATAAACACAAAAAAAAAATCGGTGCATAGCATACAATTTAACATAAACATGCCTAAAATAATACCCACATACATGTCAATTCTAAAATACGACTTTTAACAATAATTATAAAATAACATTATAAATGATATGTAGGATTTAATCAACTAAACAATATCAAAATAAGAAAAAATACAAAGATAAATAAGTAAAATGTATAAAATAAAAATAAATAGGAGTAAGACATTTAAAAGTATAATATAAAAATGATAAAAGAGAACCCCTTTTTTTTAAAATAATGATACCTACATATAAGTTATATTATAAAATATAATAGTTATACATAAAAATGTACTAAATATTAATATTACACTTATTTATAAAACTTTAAAGATGTATATAACTAATAAAATAATATAATATATACTTTATAATAAAATAAAGGTAATATAAGGAAATATAATATAATATATATAAAAGAAAATTATTATAATATATAGTAAAATATAATATGTAATAAAAAATATATAAATAGAATATGATGAAATATAATATGATAAGGGATATAATAATTTTTCATATAAAAATATAGGAAAATAAATAATCTATAATATATAACCTATAAAAATAATAGAATAAGTATTATGTATATATAATAAAATATATGATATAAATATATTTTTAAAAAATGTATAATAATCTAATAAATAATATATACTATTTTATGTAACCTATATTAAAATACATATATATATATATATAAAGCATTTAAGTTAGAAAAGATTAAAGTCGAATTTAATTAAGATTTGGGGTTAATTTAAAAAATAATAAAAAATTTAGACTTAATTAAAACACAAACTAAAAGCCAAGGGACTCATTGGGTAATTAAACCCGAATCCCAAGACGACGTCGTTCTCTGGAACCGATTTTAAGGGCCGTTGGGATTAAATTAAAACAAATATAAAAGATTAGGGCCCAAATTAAAATAAAAATGAAATGAAATTAAAAAGATTAAAAATGCGGGGGGACCAATTGGACAATTATCCTAATAATAGAAAACACGCGGATCCCTTGGCCGGGTCGGGTTGACACGCGGGTTATATGCTTTAAACGGCATCGTTTTAAGGCTTATTATTTTAAGCCAAAACGGTGCCGTTTTATACTATTATAAAAAACAAAATTTTACACCCAAATTCATTTAAACTCTACCCTTTTTCTAAAACTCTCTCTCGGTTCTTCTCCTCAGCCCGGAGTCCGGCGTAAGCTCCGATGATCGACCGCTACACGCGCCACCACACGCGCCATCGTACGCGGTGGTCGGAGAGTCTAAAATCTTTCGTTTTCTAAGCGCGTCAAAGGTAACTCTCTTTCCCTCTTTATTTTAGTAACATTCTTTAAAAATATTGTTCTGTATGTATTTAAAAAAGAAACGAAAAAAAAAATAAACCAAATATTACCTTTTTTTTCAAAAAAAGAAAACACACTGCTTGTGTTTTACATTTATGTAATCAACCGTACTCATCGTCTTCAGATATCCCCATTTCTACTACTTTTTTTTACACCCATTTATACTATTTACAAATGAATCTCAAAAAAAGTAAACCCCGATTCTGATTTTGATCTTTATTGGTTGATTGTTTGCTTCTTTCCTTTTCTTGCAGGTTAATGGCACGATTTTCGGCGGTGGGGTGCAATCCATGCGCCGATTGCGGCATGACATAGGGTCGTGTTGCTTGCTGCGGCGCGATGGTTTCCCAGGAAACCCTAGGTTTCTTGAAACTAATCGGGCACCAGGCCAAACATCATCATTGGGCTATAGGGTTTTAGATTGTAAATGGGTTGCTGAGTCAAAATGGGTTATTGGGTTAGTTTTTAGCTGGGTTATGGGTGTAACAGGTCTGAGATATTTGGGCTTAACGGGCCTTGGCTGTAAATGGACTGTGAACTATTAAATAAATATTTATTTATTTATTTTCCTTTGTTTTATTTAAGCCCGGTCAAATTTGGGCTATTACAGCTGCCCCTCTTTGCTCATTGCTATGTAACGGGAATTGAGCAAAGATTTAGAAAGACCAAATTTGATCAGTCTTATCAAATCATGATCTTCAATCTGCTGCTTGCAAACTTATGACTGTCATGTTGATATCTTCGATCTGCTCTCCACTGAACACAGAGACGCCAAAACTTCGATTTGTTCTCTAACAATACAGAGATGCCAAATCATCTTAGATTTGCTTCAACGTAAACATGTGAAAGCCAAATCAGCTATGTCTTCGATTTGTTCCTTATAAACACAAGGATACCAAATCATCTTGGATCTTTTTGAGAACATCTGAGAGTCAAATCTGCTATGTCCTCGATTTATTCCTTGTAAACACAAGAATGCCAAATCATCTTATATCTACTTCAGTATAAACATCTGAAGATTAGATCTGCCATGTGTCAGCCCTCCGTCGAATATGGAGACGCCAAACTTCGATTTGTTCTCTGACAATACAGAGAGGCCAAATCGTCTTAGATTTACTTCAACGTAAACACGTGAAAGCCAAATCAGCTATGTCTTCGATTTGTTCCTTGTAAACACAAGGATACCAAATCATCTTGGATCTGTTTGAGAACATCTGAGAGTCAAATCTGCTATGTCCTCAATTTGTTCCTTGTAAACACAAGAATGCCAAATCATCTTGGATCTACTTCAGTATAAACATCTGAAGGTTAGATCTGCCATGTGTCTGCCCTCCGTCGAATATGGAGACGCCAAACTTCAATTTGTTATCTGACAATACAGAGATGCCAAATCATCTTAAATTTGCTCCAACGTAAACACGTGAAAGCCAAATCAGCTATGTCTTTGATTTGTTCCTTGTAAGCACAAGGATGCCAAACCATCTCAGATCTTGCTTCAGTATAAACATCTGAAGGTCAGATCTGTTATGCTACGGCCTATTACCCTACTACTTAGGGGTTTAAGGCGCGTCGTCTTTGATAACCTGTAGAATGATTATGCCTGATAATTAGGATGCCATGATCGACGTGAGTCGAATGTTCCTAATTAAACATGCTATGATGCAAAATGTTGTGAGTTTGACCTCTATCCTAGACGTCATCACTCATTCCTTCATTTGTCCTTTCTTTTCTCAAAGTATTACTCTTGCTCAGCCTGTAGGCCTATACCCTTCCTCAAATGCTACGATCCACTGAGGATGTCTGCAAGATAATCTTTCCTGAGAATTGAATTGTTGGTTTTGTCCATTTTCCTTTTGGACTGGAAGAAAGAAATTCCTCGAGTTCCTTCATTCCTTACTTATGTGAATTTCTCGAACAATTGTCCTGCTTTAGTTTCTTGCATTATCTAGAAATTCCAAAGTAATACGCAAAACTTCGTTTGTGAACATATTTAATTCATCTATCATTATTTCAATGCAACATACTTAAAGAATAATAGACAATGAATAAATCTTTAAGAATAATTGGATTTGAATGAATTGTCAAAAATACAAAGGAAATAAATCTGATAGCATATCTTTGAGAAGAAATAGAATCTAAGGATAGCAAACATGATAGAAGTTAGATGCTCTAGATATCGCTGCTTGAGTGTCTATACACCAGCTCTATGAAATCTTTCTTGAGTTCATCATGTGTTTAAAAGATCCAAAGTACTTTGCTTATGCCCCAATATACAATGTGCTTCGCTCTTTATTAAGTCAAATATAGCAAGATTGTTGTATGCCCTTCAAAATTTGAGCTGCCCTTTCGGGTTTTCAACTCAAAACCCCTTTAGTCACAAGGCGCCCTTTGCAGGTTTTCACCTTAGCCTCTCCATTTTCTTTTCTTTTTTTTTTTTTTGTTTTCTTTGTTTGAAAATCCAAGGCGCCCTTTGCAGGTTTTCACCTTAGATTCTTCTCTCTTTTAGACAAAGTACTTTTTGACTGAGTCTGAATTCACTGGATTGGGTAGACTCTTCCCATCCATTTCTGTCAAAATCAATGCTCCTCCAGAGAAAGCCTTCTTCACGACGTATGGCCCCTCCCAATTTGGCATTCATTTTCCTCTAAAGTCCTTCTGAATGGGAAGGATCTTCTTTAGCACAAGGTCCCCCACATGGAATTCCCTTGGACGAACCTTTTTATCATAAGCTCACATCATGCGTTTCTGATACATCTGACCATGTCGGATGGCTCTCAGCCTCTTTTCTTCAATCAAGTTTAACTGGTCATATCGGGATTGAACCCATTCAGATTCATCTAAACTTATCTATGTCAAAATTCAGAGAGAAGGTATTTCTACTTCAATAGGCAACACTGCTTCCATCCCATAAACTAACGAGAATGGGGTTGCCCCAGTAGAGGTTCTGACAGATGTTCGATAGGCCAGGAGTGCAAACGGTAACTTCTCATGCCAATCTCTATAAGTCTAAATCATCTTTCCCACTATTTTCTTAATGTTCTTGTTGGCGGCCTCCACTGCCCCGTTCATTTTTGGACGATAGGGAGAAGAATTGTGATGCTTGATCTTGAACTAGTCACAAACCTCTGCTATCGTTTTGTTGTTCAAGTTCAATGCATTATCGAATATGATCTTCTTAGACATTCCATACCGACAAATAATCTCCTTCTTCAAGAATTGACTCATAGCTGACTTAGTAACATTCGTATAAGAAACGGCCTCTACCCATTTTGTAAAGTAGTCAATTACTACGAAGATAAACCGATGTCCATTCGAAGCTTTCAGCGATATTGGTCCAATGACATCCATGCCCCACATGGAGAAGGGCCATGGAGAAGTCATAACATGTAAATGTGAAGGTGGCACATGAATTTTGTCCCCATAAATCTGACACTTATGTCATTTCTTAGCATAGTTGATACAGTCCCCTTCCATGGTGGCCCAATAATAGCCAAACCTCATGATTTGCCTTGCCATCGTGGACCTATTTGCATGCGTCCCACAAACCCCTTCATGAACTTCTTCTAAAATTAGCTTAGCTTCCACAGCATCGACACATCTCAAAAGCACTTGGTCTTTTCTTTTCTTGTACAAAACATCCCCATCCAAGACATAGTTACAAGCAAACCTTCTCAAAGCTTGTTTGTCATTTTCAGTTGCCTGTTCTGGATATTTACGACCTCTTACATATTGCAAAATATCCTGATACCAAGGGTTATCATCCTTTTCTTCTTCTTCAATGTTACAACAGCTGGCAGGAGCCTCGTAGACACTCATTTGAATTGGTATCACCTCTTCCTCTTTATTTGCCTTAATCATTGAGGCCAAGGTTGCTAAAGCGTCTGTCATCTGATTTTTGTCTCGTGAGATATAATTGAAGGTGATGTCATCGAACTCCTCAAGTAACCCCAAAACTATCTTTCGATAATTGATCAATTTAGGGTCCCTTGTCTCCCATTCACCTCTAAGCTGATAAATTACCAACGCAGAATCTTCATATACTTCTAGGGATGGCTGCTTGAAGTCCCATGATACATGCTTCATATTCAGCCATATTATTCGTACAATCAAAGTCCAACTTGCACGTGAATGGGTAATGATCGCCATTGGGGGATACCAAGACTGCCCCAATTCCATTTCCAACTGCATTAGAAGCCCCATCAAAATTGAGCCTCCATGAAGAATCTTCGGTCATTGCTATACATATTAACTCCTCATTTGGAAAATCAAAGTTCAATGGCTCATAATCCTCTAGAGCTCTACTGGCCAAGAAGTCAACTATCGCACTTCCTTTTATAGCCTTCTGACTTACGTAGACTATATCAAACTCTGAAAGCAAAATTTGCCATCTCGCCATTCTCCCATTTAGAGCCGTTGACTCCATCATGTATTTCAATGGATCCAGCTTTGAGATGAGCCAAGTGGTATGGTATAGCATGTACTGTCTTAATCTCCGAGTGGTCCAAATCAGTGCACAACACAACTTTTCAATCACTACAGCAACATAGACTTTTAGCGGCGCTTTTTTTAGCCTTTAGCGGAGCTTTTAAGCGCCACTAAAACCTTTTGCGGCGTTTTTGAAAACGCCACAAAAAACGCCGCTATCGGCGACGCCGCAAAAATTAGTGGCGTTTTATTAAAAAAAATGCCACTAAAAGTCATGGCTTTTAGCGGCGTTTGAAAAACAAGCGCCGCTAAAGGCCATGGCTTTTAGCGGCGCTTGAGAAAAAAGCGCCGCTAAAGGCCATTGCTTTTAGAGGCGTTTGAAGAAAAAGCGCCGCTAAAGGCCATGGCTTTTAGCGGCGTTTGAAAAAATAGCGCCGCTAATTTTGGCAGATTTACAATACATTTTTTCCACCAATATTCAGCCCTTCTTGCATTAAAATCCAACCAAATA
This sequence comes from Gossypium anomalum, assembly GCA_025698475.1. NCBI lineage: Eukaryota > Viridiplantae > Streptophyta > Magnoliopsida > Malvales > Malvaceae > Gossypium > Gossypium anomalum. The sequence goes on along the minus strand of CM046967.1, from coordinate 50,239,994 downwards.
CAACAAATATAGCATAAAATGCAGTCAAAAATAGCAAATTTATCATAAAAATACAACCAAAAATATTAATTCTAAATAATACTTAAAATTTAACGAAAGATATATAATTTAATTAATAAAGTATGATTTAAAATATGCTTACAATAATGTTAAATGTGACAAAGTTAAAAATATTCTTACAACGAGAAAACTAATGTCTAAGATGGTGGCTTTTTGCATCTTTGAAACATCTCGTGCATCATATGTCAAGTCAGAGTGGAGGTCATCGTACTTTTTACTCTGCTCTGCTAACATCGCTGCTACCTTTGCCTCCCTTGCTGCTGTCGCTGCCTCCCTCGCTGCTGCCGCAGCCTCCCTCTCTGCTGTCTCCGCTCTAAGTTGTTGCTGGAGTTCTTCATATTTTCGTTGAACCTCAGCAATTTGCTCAACCGTCTTCGCTTGCATCTGAGCTATCTGATCTCTTAACCTCTGAACTTCAGCTTTAGCTTGACTTTCGAAAGGCATGTATTGCTGGGAGTCGGATCCAAAATATTGGGTCGGGGTAACACCAGATCCTTGAAATCGAATCCGACCGTACCTTTCAAGACCCAAAACTTCAGTGATAATTCTGTTATCAATGTTCTCAAGATTAATAGAACTATCAGTCGAAGCAGTCGCTTCATATTCCACCTTCTTCTCCTTTAGTTTCTCCTAAAAAATCAATTAAAGAGTTAGAAACGAAATATATAATAAAAATGAATGCAACATAACTTAACATTATTTAAACCTACTAATTATGAATTGAATTAAACAATTATAATTAAACATTATAAATATTTAGAATAGATCAAATATTATTAAGCAAATATACCATAATTTCTCCAACTTCGGATGTCATAGGAGATCCATCTTTCTTCCTATGCGTAATCTCAAAAAGTTGAAGGCGTCCAACTTTTTGTCCAGATTTGACTTCCTACAAAATAGTAGTAAAAATATTATTTAATATTAAAAAGTTATTAATATTTGAAAGAATTAATAAAATTATAATACCTCGGCCTCAGCTACAGAAGCAAAACTTCTCGACCCTACCGTGTGCGTGAATTTTTGTTTTTGCCTGCTGGTTATTCCAACTCGCTCACGGTCCTACATAATGAAATTATTATTACGTATATAGTAAACACTATATATAAGAGTTTAGAAATACGTAATACCTCTCCTTTCTTTGAATTCCAGAATCTAACAGCATCTTCCCATTGGTACCTCAGCATTCCCGGCGGGACATTTCTCAATTTTTCCTCGAGGCTTATGTCTTTCTTAAAATATTGTTTTTTTAAAGTGCTTTTATTGTCTCTCCATTTTTTACCCAATGTCTTCTTGATATAATCATCGGAGACCTCTAAAACAAATATATCCTAAAAAAACACAAGTTTAGAATGTAAATATAAATAAAACTTAAACCAAAGTATTATAAATTACATTCACAGTTTGTTACCTTAATATTAGTGAGAGCCTGATTTTTGTTGCTATCAGGCATGTGATGCCATGATTCTAGTTGATGGGCAACATATTGGCATTTCGTGCTAAAATGCCCAAATAGCCTGCTAAAAGTCGAGCTTCAGATCCAACAGGCTAGCCATAAGTATTTCTACTTACTTTGACACACTCGACAGGATCTAAGTTGTATAAATCACTAAGCAGCGTACGTCCTCGAACTCTACGCGTCCCACCATTTTCAACTGAAAAATGATATACTATTATTATATTAAAATTTACAAATAAATCAATAATAAAAGTCAACACATGGAAAATGAACTTAGCATTACTTTGAAATTCTTCAGGCTCGTCAAGTGTCTCCGGCACATTCGAAGATCCAACAGCTGTCTGCTGTTCACTATTTACTTCTTCCGAATTTGGAGTATTCTGGACAATATTTAAATCTCGTAATCTTCTTCTACGCATTTTTCCTGCAATACACATAAAATAGTTAAAGTTTTAGTCACAAATTACAACAACAATAGTACATATAAAATAGTTAAATTATATAACATGACCAAGATTAAAATTATAATAGTAAATATAATTAAAAAATCGTAAAATCTTACTACATCATTATTCGTAAATATCTTCATCCACATCATGTCGAACCCATTGATGTTGAGTACTAGTACTAGGGATATTTTCATTTAAGTTTTGTTCTGGAAAAGGTAATGTTTCTGATCTTTCGACGATGTCATCTCTACTTCCATTACCCATGTCAAACAAGTCTCTAGGGGTGTTCTAGAGTACAACATACCAACCCTCATCAGTTGGATCTTTCGAATAAAAAACTTGTTTCACTTGAGAGAAAAATACATATGGCTCATCCATCAATTGTTGTCCAGTATGAATCAAGTGAGAGAAATTCACCATTGTAAAACCAAATTGATCTTTTTTAATTCCTCGAGCAGTATTAACATCAGCCAAATCACACCGAAATAAGACAACTTTCCATCTGCCATAGTACTCCAACTCAATAATGTCGGTAAGAAGTCTGTAATACTCCACATTACCCTCAACTGGATTACTGTCCCTAGCACTAGCATAACTTGTAATTGACGAATTAACAACAACTCCACAATTTTGAGTTCTCCTCATTCTCTGGCGATACTTTGTATGAAATCTGTATCCATTGATGAAGAAGGCACTATATCTTTTTATTACTCTGTTTAGACCTTAGGAAAGCCATTTAAGTTCGTCATTGACGTTTTTCCCACTCCAAACCTATTGAATCGAAAGTAAATTGAATAATTATAAATGTATTATGTAAAAACATTCTTATTTGATTAACTAAATTTTGTGATTATATGTAACTTATTAACTTTAGTTACATACCATTTGGCTTAACCATTCATGAAAAGATTCTGTGAATAACTTATTAATCTCTCGATGTGGTAATCTTCGAGAGCGTGCACGAGATCTCAAAATTTGTTTGTACTCACTATGTTAAAAACAAGTTTAATTGGTTAGAAGATAAACAAATCAAAACGATGAAGATGTGAGGAAATTTTAGAACGTAACGGTTCAACTAAATCATGGTGAAAAAGTACGTATCGATGTGCTTGTATCCACGATATATCATCTAATTCTAAAATTTCAACTTTGCTGATTGGTTCTCCATAACTTTGGAATAAATAAGTTTCAGCCAAGTTATGATCATTGAGCCCAGCATTTCTAGTTGTTCTATTCAATCGTGTTTCAACATCTTCTAAATATCTAGAACAGAAGGTCATGCACTCCTCTGCCAAGTAGCCTTCAGTAATTGATCCTTCTGGATAACGCTTATTGCGACAATAAGATTTCAATTTACCTAGGAACCTAAACACGATATACAATATTTATCAAAAGTTGTAACTAAATGTATAGAGGCGAATGAATAAATACTTGACAAATAAATTAGCACCTTTCTATAGGATACATCCATCGATAAAAAACCAGTCCACTAAGTATTGCTTCGTGAGGGAGATGGATTACCAAGTGCACCATAATAGTGAAGAAGGAAGGTGGAAAGATCTTCTCCAAATTGCATAAAGTCAAAGTAGCTCGATCCTGTACTTTCTTAAGTTCTTCAACATCCAAAACTTTTCCACAAATAGCTTTCATTATATTGGATAGCTCAATTATACAGGACGTCACATTTTTTGACATGCAGCATCGCAAAGCAACTGGGAGTAAATCTTGCATCAAGATGTGGTAATCATGTGATTTTAATGAATATAATCTTCGATCTTTAAGACTCACACATTGAGATATATTTGACGCATACGCATCTGGGACCTTTATATCCTTCAACACCATGCAAAACACCTCTTTCTCTTTCTTTGACATTGAAAAAATAGAAGGCGGCAACCGATATTTCCCATTCGGAAGTACTTGAGGATGAAGATCACGCTGAATTCTCATGTCAACTAAATCAAGTCGACTCTGAAGATTGTCTTTTAATTTTCCATCGACATTTAAAATTGTCCCAATTATGTTCAGTAGACATTCTTCTCAATATGCATGACATCAAGATTGTAGCGTAAAATGTTGTGCTCCTAATAAGGCAACTCAAAAAAAATACTCTTTTTTTTTCCACAAGTCCGCCTCATTAGGATATTCCTCTTCGTCAGATTCATCATTAGATTCATCCCTCGATCTTCTCCTTGTTTGTGTGGTAGGTGGTTGATTCATCTTCCCGTAACTAAAGTTGATATCTTTTAACATAAATAAGATTTCAGATCCAACGGTCTGCTCAGGAGCTCCTCTGTACTCTTCAGTACCGTCAAATAGAGTCCTCTGAAATCTAAATTTATGATTTCCATCTAACCACCGACGATGGCCCATGTAAGAGAACTTCTTCCCATTATACAACCACTTCGAACAAGTTTGCGCAGCACAAGAAGGACAGGCATAATGTCCTTTAGTACTCTAACCCGATAAATTAGCATAAGCCGGGAAATCATTAATTGTCCACAATAAAGCTGCACATAAATTAAAGTTCTCCTTTCTTAATACATCATATGTCTCAACACCCGACCATAACTGTTTTAACTCTTCAATAAGTGGCTGCAAATAGATGTCAATATCATTTCCGGGACCTTTCTCTCCAGGGATAATCATTGATAAAATAAATGAAGATTGCTTCATGCAAATCCATGGAGGAAAATTGTAAGGAACAAGCACTACAGGCCAAGTACTGTATGAAGTACTCATGATTTTAAAAGGATTAAAGCCATTAGCTGCTAGCCCAAGCCTCACATTCCGAGGATCGCTTGCAAAGCTTGGAAATTTACTGTCAAACGATTTCCAAGCTAAAGAATCAGCAGGATGCCTTAATAATCCATCATGGGTTCGTTGATCATTATGCCATCTCATAGAATCGGCCGTCTTTGATGACATGAAAAGCCTTTGAAGTCTTGGTATTAAGGGAAAATATCACATAACCTTGACTGGCTTCTTTCTTAAATGTGCCCCACCTTCATCCCTATTCACATCTTCTGTATTCTCATTCATCCAACGAGACTTACCGCAAACATGACAAGACTGTTGGTTCTTCTGATCACCCCAATACAACATGCAGTCATTTGGGCAACTATGAATTTTATCATACCCAAGGCCTAAATCTTTTATTAGTCTCTTCATATCTTGACAAGACTGGGGGATTTTTGCAAACAGAAACATCTCTCTCAGAAACTCTAGCAGCATTGTAAAAGAGTTTCCGGTCCACCCTCCCAAACATTTTAAGTGAAATAGACGAATACAGAAGGACAATTTTGAATATTTTGATCCCTCGTAAAGTTCTTCGTTCATTTCGTTAAGTAAATTGTAGAACTTCGCCGCTTCTTCATTTGGCTCCTCATCAGGTGCACTTGCTCCCGTTTCGCAAAAAACATTTCCACCAATATTACAATCGTCGGATGCAATAAAGTTAGGTGGAAACGATTGCTCACCATGACTATGCATATTAAATGCATCCCGCAACATACCTTCCATGTCATCTTGTCTAACATACTAGTGGTAATCAGTATCAGGATAAGTCGGATTAATTGTTGAAGAAGTTCCACTATATGTACACTCTCCATGGAAATTCCATTTTTTATACCCCCGAATAAAGCCATCAACAATTAGATGCTCGTAGACAACTTCACGAAAATGCCAATTGATGTTGTCACACTTCTTACACGGGCAAAGAATCATATTCTCTTGGCTTGCATTTTGAAATGCAAAATTTAGAAAAGTTTGTACTCCATTTCGATAAGCATTGCTTACCCTTGACAATTTCATCCAACTCCTATCCATTTCGTAGTTCTTGAAATCTAAAGTTGACAATAAAAGGGATTATCTTATGTAAATTATGTAAGATATGATATATATTTATGTATTATGTAGGTTATGTAAATTATGTAAGTTATTTATCTTATGTAAATTATGTAAGATATGATACGTTATTATGTATTATGTAAGATATGTAAATTATGTAAGTTATTTATCTTATGTAAATTATGTAAGATATGATATATATTTATGTATTGTGATTGTGTTGATGGAAAAACACAGGGGAAGTGAAGAATTGGTTATTGGATTAAATTTACAAGTTTAGGGTTAATTATTTATTTTGAATTAAGTTCATCATAAGTGGTCAATAATGATTATTTAATTAGGTAATTTAAAAATAAAATAAAAGTAGACAAAATATTTTTCGTGATTAAAATAAAATAAAATTTTAAATACAATTTAATTTAATTAGGTAATTTAAAAATAAAATAAAAGTAGACAAAATATTTTTCGTGATTAAAATAAAATAAAATTTTAAATACAATTTAATTTAATTAGGTAATTTAAAAATAAAATAAAAGTAGACAAAATATTTTTCCTGATTAAAATAAAATAAAATAAAATAAAATATTTAAAATACAATTTTAAATACAATTTAATTTAATTAGGTAATTTAAAAATAAAATAAAAGTAGACAAAATATTTTTCCTGATTAAAATAAAATAAAATAAAATTTTAAATACAATTTAATTTAATTAGTTAATTTAAAAATAAAATAAAAGTAGGCAAAATATTTTTCCTGATTAAAATAAAATAAAATACAATTTTAAATACAATTTAATTTGGTAATTTAAAAATAAAATAAAAGTAGACAAAATATTTTTCCTGATTAAAATAAAATAAAATAAAATTTTAAATACAATTTAATTTAATTAGGTAATTTAAAATGATTAAATTAAAATAAAATAATATCTTCAAAATAAAACTTTAATTACAATTTAATTTAATTAATAAGGTTAATTAGCCTTTTATACATAGTAAGTGTAAATTAAATGTATATAATAATAAGCGAAATCCATTCTGATTGAATATAAAATTATTTAATTTTACAATATTAAAATTTATAAATTTCAATTCAAGAACACCTAACTTTGATAGTATGGTTAAATCCAAGCAGTGGGCATAGACATCAAATCACACTGCGACTGCCATTGAAAAACTTGTTTGAATTAGGGGGTCAAATAATAGAGACAGAAAATTAGTCAATTACAAATTAAAAGGTAGAAACGAATGCAGAATTTTTAATGTTATATTAAAAGGCATTAATTGTTGGGTTTTAAATATTATGATTTGAAGACATTAATTTTCTACTCGTTCTAGGGGCCATGTCCGGTCATACTGGTTGGGTTTGCCCAAATTTAAAAATAATCAAGTTCACCATCAATTTGAAAAGACAGGGCAATTGATAGCATTGGATCCTCGAAATTCAATTTGAATGTTAGTGCAAACTTTTCCCCCAAATTTTAAAAAATCCAAATTCACCGTAAAATTGAAAGGCAGAAGGTGGATTCATATTGCTAAGAATTAGATAATTGAAATTACCTTTGATGAAATACTCAGAAGAAGGCCAACCTCGTACGGTGGTGGTGGACAAGGACTCCTCTAAGGTCAAACGATTAGCCAATTTCTCAACAATCTGAGCAAGGCCGTATGATTGCGACGTAGGATGAGGATTTTCCGAAAGAGTAATTCTTCAAAAGAAAATTACAAGCACAATTAGTGTTGGATGTCATTCATTCTATCCATAGAAAATAAGGAAGCACCCAATTCCAAGAAGACACGCACCTTTGAGGAAACACTTAAAAAATCCCACACTTTATGTTGTTCAGCCACATTGGGTATAGACAACAGATCCTGTAAATAGGTGGCTTAGTTGAAGAAACAGTTCAAAAGTAACCATCCTAAAAAATGAAAGACTAGGACATAAATTACTTTATGGATATTTGTCAAGATGAATGCACCATTGATGAACAAAAGGATCCTATGTGCTTGATGAAAATATCCTTTTGGGGGCAAATGTAATGAATAATTGGGAATTTCTTTCGGATGTCGATGCAACTGTTCAAAATTTCTATATCTGCTAGTTTAAAAAAAGAGAGAGAAGATTAACTATTAAAGAAGAAAAAATCAAATTCTCGAGCTTCATTTTGTTCTCTTGAGATCAATACATTGCGGTTTAAACTTTGGCACATAACAGTGAGGACACTATCCAAACAAAATAGCTTTGGCACAAAAATATCTTAAATATGCAAACATTTCGACCTTTTTCTTTTTTCCCGAAACTTACTTAAACATACACTAAACTTACTTAAATATGCATGTCCTATTTTGTTTTTCTAACTTAGTTATTTACTATATTGATTTATTCTTTTATTCTATAAAAAGGCATGCCAACTTTTATTTTGGAATTTATAAATTAGTGTAGAAAATAATAATTCAGCATCAAATCTTCTCACAAAAGAAAGAAAAAACAAAATGCTAATAGTAAAGCCTTAATTCCTTCATGCCTTTTTCTTTAATTATTATACTTAGGGTATAAAAATAATAATTACACTAAAAATCCATTTATACTGATAAGCTAGAGTAGTCCACTTGTACAGAACTACAGGTATATACTATTCATTCAGTCTAACGAAATAAGAATAATATAAGTTTCAAACTTCTACAATCAGGTACTCCAAAAAAAAACTAATGATTCAAGTAAACAAATAACATGATATGAAAGAAGACCAAAAAGACCAGCAAGTAAAAGGGTGAGTATCAAAAATATCAAAAATACCAGAAAGAACAGCTTCAAGGAAATAAATTACATGCTTTTTAAGACACTTGGCCTAAAAGGGTACCAGCAAAAGAATTCACCTTGCTACAAAGTAATAATGAAATTATACAGAGCAGGTTAGCATAATATCCTAATGCACTAATTACACCAGTAAGAATTTCCAAACAAGGAATAATCCGGACACATTTCCGAGATGATACAAAGTGATCATAACATATGGAACTAACATTCTATCTAATCCTCAGTAATATCACGATTTCTACTATGTCCATCTCGATACAACAACAAATCATATATATATTTAGTCATTTAAGTAGCAAAACAAAAACGAGAACATATACGAAAGATTAACAAAAAAGCAAGTCTTTATGGTACACAAGAAGAAATAATCCAAAAAAGTGTACCCTTAAATCTTTTAAGTTAAATGGTTACATAAAACTGTACATATATATTTTGATTTTTTTATGTTTATTTTGCTTATCCTATATATAATACTTGAATGCTTATGTTTTTTTTTCCCGATATTGGAATACTAATGTTTACAGTAAAGAAAAATATATTTGTATGTGAATACTATATATATTATCAGAGAAATTGAAAATAACCTATATACACGAAAATTTGGGGGAAAAAATTCAAAATGATAATGCAAAAACATATTATTAGCATCATATAACAATACCAAGACAAAATTAACATAACTACCGATATACTATTGATTATCCTAAAGTAATGGTTTTTGGGCATTCATTTATCAAGGATTAAAGAATGAGAATGGCAGACTCTATACATATTCTTCTGAAACTGCTTGATTTTAGCAGGCTAACTACTTTCTTTGATAATGAAAACGCTAATAACTTATCCCTCCCCCCCCAAAAAAATACTGAATAAAAATTGCAGAGCAATGAAAATCAAGGGGAAAAAACATGTTTAAAGGAAAGAAAAAGAAATCATGATGAACCAAACTATATTACTTGCCCTTGAATGCTTAATTTCTTGAAACAAGGCGCCTTGCAGTGAGCATATCATCGATTTAACAGAGCATTGTTAACAGCCCCAAACAGCCCCAAAACCCCGAAAAGAGAGAGAAGCACAACAATCTAAGATTACCAATGTCAGCATGCTAAAGTCTAGGGTTCAAAAGAACAAGTAAATGAGAGTACCTTGATTTGATGGACTTGCCAAAGGTAGCCTTCAATCGGGTTTGATTTCAAAATGAAATCCCTTAATCTTTCTACTTGCTGCAAAAATAAAACAGAAGTGAAATCGAAGTCGAAATGAAATTGAAAATAAACGGCTTGCTTGCTGCAATGAAATCGAAATGAAAGAAGGAGCTTTGGGTTTGATTAGAAAATTATAATACCTGTCGATCGAAAAGAGAGACGGAGACGACAAATGGGTTTGATTTGGGGAAATTTTGGGGTTTAAGGGAAACTATGATTTGGGGGAAAATAAGGTTTTCGGGTTTGCAATGGGGTGAAATGGCTTAGGCTAAGAAAGGCTGAGAAAGAAAAGGGAATCGGGGGAGAGACAGTGAGAAAGAAAGTGGAATCGGGAAAGAAGGAAATTGGGGGGGGGGGAGAGAAATAAAACGGCGTCGTTTCAATCAAAACTAAAATTTAGCCGTTATATCAAAACGACACCGTTTTATTTAAAATGAATTACTTTAAAACGACGCCGCTATTGCTTGTCTTTTTGATATAGCAAAAACAAATATAAATAACATTGTAAATGATATGTAAGATTTAATCAACTAAACAATATCAAAATAAGAAAAAATACAAAGATAAATAAGTAAAATGTATAAAATAAAAATAAATAGGAGTAAGACATTTAAAAGTATAATATAAAAGTGATAAAAGAGAACCCCTTTTTTTAAAAATAATGATACCTACATATAAGTTATATTATAAAATATAATAGTTATACATAAAAATGTACTAAATAATATTACATTTATTTATAAAACTTTAAAGATGTATATAACTAATAAAATAATATAATATATATAAAAGAAAAATATTATAATATATAGTAAAATATAATAAGTAATAAAAAATATATAAATAGAATATGATGAAATATACTATGATAAGGGATATAATAATAATATAATAAGTATTTTTCATATAAAAATATAGGAAAATAAATAATCTATAATATATAACCTATAAAAATAATAGAATAAGTATTATGTATATATAATAAAATATATAATATAAATATATTTTTGAAAAATGTATAATAATCTAATAAATAATATATACCATTTTATGTAACCTATATTAAAATACATATATATATAAAGCATTTAAGTTAGAAAAGGTTAAAGTCGAATTTAATTAAGATTTGGGGTTAATTTGCAAAATAATAAAAAAATTAGACTTAATTAAAACACAAACTAAAAGCCAAGGGACTCATTAGGTAATTAAACCCGAATCCCAAGACGACGTCGTTCTCTGGAACCGATTTTAAGGGCCATTGGGATTAAATTAAGACAAATATAAAAGATTAGGGCCCAAATTAAAATAAAAATAAAATGAAATTAAAAAGATTAAAAATGCGGGGGGACCAATTGGACAATTATCCCAATAATAGAAAACACGCGGATCCCTTGGCCGGATCGGATCGACACGCAGGTTATATGCTTTAAATGGCATCGTTTTAAGGCTTATTGTTTTAAGCCAAAACGGTGCCGTTTTATACTATTATAAAAAACAAAATTTTACACCCAAATTCATTTAAACTCTGCCCTTTTTCTAAAACTCTCTCTCGGTTGTTTTCCTCAGCCTGGAGTCCGGCGTAAGCTCCGATGATCGACCACTACACGCGCCATCATATGCGGCGGTCGGAGAGTCTAAAATCTTTCGTTTTCTAAGTGCGTCAAAGGTAACTCTCTTTCCCTCTTTATTTTAGTAGCATTCTTTAAAAATATTGTTCTGTATGTATTTAAAAAAGAAACGAAAAAAAAAAAACCAAATATTACCTTTCTTTCAAAAAAAGAAAAAAAAACACTGTTTGTGTTTCTGTTTACGTAATCAATCGTACCACTGTCTTCGTATATCCCCCCCATTTCTACTATTTTTTTACACCCATTTATACTATTTACAAATGAATCTCAAAAAAAGTAAACCCCGATTCTGATTTTGATCTTTATTGGTTGATTGCTTTCTTCTTTCCTTTTCTTGCAGGTTAATGGCACGATCTTCGGCGGTGGGGTGCGATCCATGCGCCGATTGCGGCGTGACATGGGGTCGTGTTGCTTGCTGCGGCGCGAGGGTTTCCCAGGAAACCCTAGGTTTCTTGAAACTAATCGGGCACCAGGCCAAACATCATCATTGGGCCATAGGGTTTTAGATTGTAAATGGGCTGCTGAGTCAAAACGGGTTATTAGGTTAGTTTTTAGCTGGGTTATGGGTGTAACAGGTCTGAGATATTTAGGCTTAATGGGCCTTGGCTGTAAATGGATTGTGGACTATTAAATAAATATTTATTTATTTTCTTTTGTTTTATTTAAGCCCGGTCAAATTTAGGCTATTACAGGTATTACTCATAGTTGATTAATTTATTACAACTAGTGAGTTTAACTTGTAACACCCTTCACCCGTATCCAACTCCGGGACAGGGTTCGAGGCGTTACCGGCTTAAACATTCACAAACATATAAAATCGAGTCACCAAGTTTTTGCCCAAAATTAAAACTTATAAACCACAATGAATAAAGGCCACATCTCATGGCCATATACAATAGCTCGATGTAGGCCAATAAATAAGCCAAATCATCATAATAATAATACATGACATGAAACAAACTTCCTATACATGCCACTCACATGAAAATATTTAACATATACTTGCCAATACTCCAAGGATAATGGCTTGATAGTGTGATGCTGCCTCCGACGATCTCCAACTCCTGAGCTGACCTGACAAACTAAAAAAAAATGGAAAGAAGGAAGTAAGCTTTACGCTTAGTAAGCTAGCATGAAAATAATAAGCAATGCGATAACATGCTATTTTCATATTCTTTCTATTTATTCGAATTCCAGCTAAATTGTTTTCCCAAGTCACGGTCATTAACTTATTTATATTCGGAGATACGGAACTCCAATTTAAGATCCGTAAATTTTCCCAGAAACTAGAATCATATCACCTCTTACTAAAAATTTTCTAAAATTTTTAGTCCAGCCAATTAGTACAGTTTATTAGTTAAAGTTTCCCCTGTTATACAGCTCGACTGATCTGACCTCTGTTCACTATGAATTGATTTTCTCCCTGTAAAAGAGTCAAATAGCCATGAAATTTATTTCATTTAAAACTAGACTCAATAAGGAATCTAGGAATATAAACTATGTTTCTTAATTATTTTTGTACAATTTTTTAAGGATTTTTCAAAGTCAGAACAGGGGATCACGTAATCATTCTGAACAAGTCTCACAAAAATATAAATATCTCAAAATATAGAATTCCTTTGCTTTCTCTATTTCTTTTATATGAAAATAGACTCATTAATATTTAATTTCATATCTCATTCAGCCTCTAATTAAATTCCTACTATTTTTTGGTGATTTTTCAAAGTCACATCACTGCTACTATCCAAAACAGTTTTATTGCTAATTCGCTCTTTCACACTTTCTGTGTATTAACCTCATTTCACATACATATCACAAATCATTTTCACCGCATTTCATACATCACAAGTATAGGCCCATGATTACAAGGTCACCGTAAAATCATCCTCATGTATAACTTACTTGTTTATAACCTTACCACATCCCGGTCACTTAATGAACACATCAATCACATAACCAAGTTCCTACATTTATTCATCACAAAACTCACAAAACAGTACATTGTAAGTCTCCCGTTGAACACTTCGGATCAATCCTCGATACTTGGTGGTTTTAGCACATAGCTCCACCCATCATATAGTTCGGCTCTCTTGTACACATGGTGAACACTTAGTACCACCCATGTGACCTAGCCAGTTTATTGCGTAGCTCTCTTGTCACATGGTGTACGCATAGTATCACCCATGCGACCTAGCTACATCATAATGTCTCGTACCTCTCTTGTACACATGATGTGCACTTAGCACCATACATGTGACCTAGCTACATACCATCTGTATCATCCAATCTTTCCGAAGGTTCAACCGAGATTTCTCTCTCTTTTCCAACAATTTCACCAATCAAGTAATTATCAACAAACATATTTCCAATATTATTATAAGATCTCATAATACAAGTAAAATTGATTTATTACTTACATATAAGCTTACATCTCAAGGCAATAACGTTAAATTACACATTGCATTATTAAAAATCATATGAACTTACAATTGCTCATAATATCCATAATCATAGAAATCACATTTATGCATGATAATTCAATGCACTTCATAGCAAGATATATTTCATTTATAACAATAATAACATGAATAATAGGCTTATTAAATCACACGAGCTTACCTCAATCCAAAAAAAACGGCAATTTATCATTTTAGTCCATAACCTTGTATTTTCTCGATTTAAGCCCGAATCTTGATTTCCTTGATCTATAATATCACATTTAGCCTAATAATTTATCACACTATTCATATGGGTCTAAAAATCATATTTTTTACAATTTGCATTTTGACCCCTAAACTTTTGCATATTTGCACTTTTGTCCCAAGACTCGAAAATTAAACTTTATCCTATTTTCTTGTGTTTTATGACATACTGATCATTTTTCCCTCCTATGGCAACATCAAAATCTCACTCTAACATGTATTTATGAACATTAGGTATTTTTACTGATTATGCCATTTTACTCGTTTTTACGAAAAATCACTTAGCAAAGTTGTTTAACACAATCTCAAACCTCATATTCTACCATAAAATATCAAAATTCATACATATCATCCATGGGTAAATTTTTAAATATAAACCCTAGCTCAAAATATTGGTAGAAATAGGTAAACCGAGCTACAAGGATTTCAAAAATGTAAAGAACATTAAAAAGGGGCATAGAAATCACTTACAATCAATGCTTAAAAGTGTTGAAGCCCTAGCTATGCTGGAGAGAAAAATTTTGCAGCAACTTATGGAGAAGATGATCATTTTTGTGTTATTTTTCCCATTTTATTTCATTTAATATCCAAATGACCAAAATGCCCTTACTAAATTTTCAAAAATTCCATCCATGTCCAATTTTTTGTCCATAAACTTAGAAATTGGTAAAATTGCTATTTAAGACCTCCTAATTAATATTTCAAAGCAATTTCATACTAGAAACTTCTAGAATGCAAGTTTTACAACTTATTCAATTTAGTCCCTAACTTCAAATTAAGCACTTTATGCATAGAATTTCTTCACGAAATTTTCACACAATCATGCAATCATATCATAGACCTCAAAATAATCATAAAATAATTATTTCTATCTCAGATTTGTGGTCCTGAAACCACTATTTTGACTAGGCCCAAAATCAGGGTGTTACATAACTCCTTTTATATGAGCTTACTAAGCATTAGTTACTTATATAGTTCTTTTCTTTATTTTGTAGATCATCGAAAAGCTTGAACGATTGCATAAGGTATGCTAAATGATGTAAATTATATTGTTGAATAGGTTCAAAATTTATTGTAATTGTGGTACCTACTATTGGTACATTGGTTAGAACATATAGGATAATTGATTTAGTATACTGTGAGTAAGTTTGGAATGAGTTTTGGTCTTATGAATGCTTGTGGAAATGGTGTGTTTTAAATGTGTAAGTTTTGGCTTGATTTTAGCTTGTTTAAGTGGTTAATTTAGAAGCACACGACTCGGGACATGGTCTATCACACGGTTGTAACAGCCCATTTTTGAGTCAAATCAGGACAGTGGTTTTGAAACCACAAATCCAAAGTTAAAATATTTATTTTATTATTTTAATAATTTTTACAGCATGATAGAATGATAGTATAAAAATATCGTAAAGAAATTTTACCGTTTGGGTGGTTAATTTGGTAAAAAGGACTAAATCGCATAACGTGTAAAACTTGTGTTCTATTAGGTAAAAGTGTCAAATAGCTATAGAATATTAAAGTAAAGGTCCTTAAGTGATAAATAGGCCAATTTTGGTTAGTGGATAATGATAGCATGGAAAATGGTGTAATGTTAATATTTTTAAAGGTTAAAATGTTAATAATAAATAAAATCAAATCAAATATCATCATCTTCCATCCATTTTACAACCGAAAATAGGGTTTAAAATAGCCATGGAAGAGCTTGACATTCGTCCAAGCTTCCTTTGTCAATTAAGGTACAGTTTTGACTCTATTTTTAATGATTTCTACGTTTTTGAGCTCGTTGTAGCTTAATCTAGCTAGCCCGTACCTTCGTTTTTGAAAATTGCTATAGATTTTGAATGATGCCATTGTTGAATGCTCAGTTTTTTAGATGTTTTATGATAGATTATTAATGTTTGAAGCTAGATTAACAAGTTTTATAAAGTGATTTTTTACAAAAATGTCAATTAAGGACTAAATTGAGAAAAGTGTAAAATTCATAGTTATATGTGTAATTAAATTGAAAATATGGGCTAATAGTAGTATGGTTAAAATTTAGCTAGAATGGGTTGTCCTTAAATTGCATGAATTTGCAATTTTAAGTGATAAGGACTAAATTGTAAAAATGTAAAATAGTAGGGGAAAAAGCATAATTTTGCCAAAATGTGTATTATATGTTAAATTGAATAATTTGGAAGTTAATATACTGAATTTGATACTATATCTAGATCAAGATAAGCAATTACCGGAACTAGATCGGGGAAACTAAAAAGTGGACGAATAGCCAATAGTTTTATTCGAGCAACTTGAGGTAAGTTTGTATAGCTAGAACTGAATTATTAAATACATGTAATTGTTTAAAATGTATGTGTATAATTTGAAGGAATAATGTAACACCCTGAATTTGGGCCTAGAAGTTTTGGGCCTTGAGCATGGGAGCGGTTGAAGGCAGCTTATAATATTTTGTTGTGCATATAAATTTCGTTAATGAAGGCTTGTTTTAGTGGTTAAGTGTCTTTGAGAAGTGTTGGAGAAGTCACGGGTTCAAACTCGGACTCTAGCAAAATTTTGGTTTAAGGTGAATCAAACCACAGGTGTAGTAGGTAGGCCTTAAGAATATTGTTGGAGAAATTGTGCCACAAAAAGCCTTATGGTCTAGTGGCAAAGTAGCGCCACATAAGAGGCAGGAAGGTGGCGTCATAGAGTTGGCAAGGAGGTCCAGGGTTCGAAACTCATGGCAATCAAAGAGGATTTATTTTGCTAACAGGGGGTGGCAAGAGTTGGTGTTGAATTTAAACTCTAATGATGGAGGGATCCCGTATCGGGAAGCTAACATAAGAGTGGATGCGAAGCTGGCTTTAAATAGAGAGAACTATGAGGAGAGTAAAGATACCTTTCTTGGCTGATCTCTTTCGCTTTATGGCGTACTCGTTTGGGTTGGGCTTCGGCTAAGAGTGCTCGGAGCGCGGATTAACTCCAGTCTCCTATCAAGTGTGTATTTCTCACTACTCTAGCTGTAGGATGGCTACTTCGGGCCTCGATGGGCCGAAAGGGGCCGTGTGGGCCCAATGGGCCTACGGGCCCAATTGGATAAGTTGTTTGATTGTGTAGTAAATATTGGACTAGGCTAGGTGAATCTCATATCTGTGGCTAGATTTGGGCTAAAAGGGCCACAATAGCGTGTGGGCCCATTTGGGCCGAGAAAGGGCTTTAGGCCCATTCGTATTGTTATCCCTGTTTAGAATACTTTAGTTTACCAAATTACTAAAATACCTCTGTAAGGTAGAATTACCGAAATACCCTTGTAGGGTAGAATTACCGAAATACCCCTGTAAGGTAGAATTACTGAGATACCCTTATGGGGTAAAATTACCATTTTGCCCCTAGAGTGTTAAATGACCGTTTTGCCCTTGTGGGCAAGTGACTGACTTGGACTGTGTGGTTGACGGATTTGATTGTGAATATATGTTGGTGTTATGAATGACTTGACTGTGATTGTTTGATTCAAATATGGGCATGATATTACGATTTCGTATGTTGTATGCCATGACATGTATATCTGTTGCATGGGATATTGGTTATATTGATGGAGGAAGCGTTCTGGTGGCTATGCCATAAATATCTGTTCTGGTGGCTATGCCACAAATATCTATATCTGGTGACTCTGTCACAATATCTCATTCAGCGACCATGCTACAAATTACGTGGTGTGTAGCGGATGGGTGGGTCGAGTTGTCTCCCACATGGTGTAAGTTTGGTACGGGGTGTATACGGATGGATATGGGTTGGGTTTCGCATACATGAAATATCTATTCTTTATCTGTTGTGGGCCTATGGGCTTCATTCTCAATCTCATATAGGCTAAGGCCCATGCAGCATCGTTCTATTATCATGGGCTAAGGCCCAATTGATACTAAAATCGTAAGTAGGGGGTGGGCCGGACTTTTAATTCTTTTATATGATGTATTTGTTCCTTTTATAAAGTAGGGGATTACACACTGAGTTTTCGTAAACCCACCCGTTTATTAACCTTTCAGGTAATTTCCATCCTTAGACGGATCGGAGCTGTGAGGGGCTCGGAGGGAGCCACACACACTGTTTATGTTACAGTTTTGATTATTGCTTTTAAATTATTTTATGTGGGTTGTAGTAAAGCCATTGTAATTTTCTGGATTTCTAATTTGGAATTTTATTTATCGTTCTTATGGTTGCTAGTATTAGAACACGGTTTTCCAAAGCAACTACTATTTTCAAAACATCACGTATCCACAATTGCTTTTAAATTAAGCTTCTGCAACTGCCAAGATTTTTACAAATTTGTTAAGAATGTTATTCAGCTGAGGTTTCCTAACAAGGTTTAAAAAGGGTATATGTTTTTAATTATTAAGAAGGGTTTTTAATGGAAACATGGTTTTCAAAAAACACTTCAATGTGACACGCCAGATTCGAGCCAAACTTTCAGGCCGGGTTTGGGGTGTTACAAATAATCTACTTGAAATTCGAATTACCGGTTATATGATTGTATTACTGTTTACATGAATGGAAGTGAAATGTCACAAATGTTATATAGGCTACATGGATTCAGTATGATCATATGCATTAAGTATGCAAATTGAGTATTTAAATGCCTATATTTAATTGAATTGAATGTATATGATTTGATAAATTGAATTATTGATCATTAAATGCTTAAATGATGAAGTTGGATAATACCGAGCCCCGTTCGAACTTTAGAAAATCGTAGAATACGAGTGACATGTCACTAGGGTTACCGATTTGGTCGAATTCCTGCATTTGTTGTGGACTCACCACAGCTCGTATGAGCTTACCGATATATCAGCTCGTAAGAGCTTACTGTTTTTAGCTCATTGGAGCTTACCGTTTCAACTCGTATTAGCTTACTGTTCAGCTCGATAGAGCTTACTGTTTCAATTCAATAAAGCTTATTGTTCATCAGCTCAAGAGGAGCTTACCGATCATGGTTCGAAAGAGCATAAATGATAATGAATTGACGGATTACCGATTAATACACCTAGAGAGTATATGTAACACCCCTAACCCCAATCCGTCACCAGATTAAGGTTAAAGGCATTACTGGACAAATCAAAACAATTCGTAAACAATTCAAGTTATCATCCACAAACATAGTCAAACATCAATATTAAGTCCCTTACATAGGTCATCGAGACCTTAAACATGCATTAAAAATGGGTCGGGACTAAACCGAGCTCATACAAAAAATTTTCAAAACTTAAACATTTTTTTAAGATGTACAGGTCACACGCCCGTGTGAACAGACCGTGTGCCTCACACGGCATTAGACATGCTCATGTGTCTAGGCCATGTCAAAACAAGGCATACATACTGACTTGCACACACGGCCACAAGTCACGCCCATGTGCCTTGGCCATGGTTGAGATTGACTTGGGTCACACGGCTAGCCATACGCCTGTATACCTTGGCCATGCCCAAGCCTGACTTAAAATCGTAGGGTACCCTAGGGGACATATGGCCGTGCAACATGACCGTGTGTCGTACACGGCTGAGACACACGCCTGTGTCTCTGCCCGTGTGGACAAAAATAGGTCATTTGAATAGCCACTTTTCCACCCCATTTGGTTCAAACCTACAAGCATCAAACCAAGCATATTTGCACTATAATTTCAGCCAATTTCAATACCAAAACATATATCATTCATGTCATACCATTAACAACAAATTCATGCTTGTAACTCATACCAATTTATATCATTCAATAAGCCAAAAACATACCAAAACATATGATTTCATAATCTCCAAACATACAATCAAATATCATACCAAAACCTTACTAATTAACCATTTCCTTGGCCAAAAAAAAACAAGTCACAATGGCACATTTGCATCACATACCATATATCATTATCCAACTATAAGTTCAAACACAAACTAGCCATATCACATGGCATGATATATACATTACAAAACATATTCAAATACTCCTAGCCTATACATGCCATACTTCAATATATACATTTTCATAAGGTACCAAAATATAGTTCGATAGTGTGGTGATGATCCTCGATGATCCTTGAGCTCTCAGTAGCTTTGATATTTAAAAAAATAGTTGAAAAACATACAGAGTAAGCTTTCAAAAGCTTAGTAAGTCATAAACAAATAAACTTAACAACTTAAGCTTATAAACATCATAAAATACAAATACTTCATGGACAAGTTACTAACATATACCACATGGTTCACATATAATTCATATATTTCCAATCCATTTGCTCATATAACATATTTTCTCATAATTATATCATAGGTTCACCAAAGTACATATACTTACCTTTCATTTTCAACATAGTATACAATTCAAACATTCCTGAATCGAATATGCATTTCATATAATCATTCGTATATCAGAATACCCGTTGAACCGTTCGGAATCATAAGGATGCGCGGATAGCTAGGAAAGCACATACAATGCCAACGTCCCAGACGTGGTCTTATATGTAATCACACATCGATGCCACTATCCCAGACAGGGTCTTACACGAAATCAAGTACGATGCCAACGTTCCAGATGTGGTCTTACACATAAATTATAAGTCAATGCCAACATCCTAGATGTTGTCTTACACGATAACACATATCGGATCCTATGTCATGACATATGTATCCTAACTATTCCTAAGGTTTGTACGGGGCTTTTCAGATGTCGATACTTTGTCGATACTTTCTCGGATAACACATATTTAGCTTGAATATTCATTCATCACAATTTAATGTCATATGAATAATAATAATTCAATTTAAACATGTTTATTTGTATATCAACTTACCTCGTACGGATATTCTAATAGGTTCAGTGGGCATAATTACTGTTATTGATCATATGAATAAGATATGTGTTTATATGGATGAATTATTGTTGATACGGATGAAATACTATTGTTACTGATGAACTATGTTTATACAGATGAACTACTGGTTATATGAATGAATTACAGTTTATACAAATAGAAATGAATTGCCATAATGTTATGTGAATTACACGGTATTGATGATTTTATATGCGTATGCATTTGGCAAATTTGGTTGGATTGTACTGAAATGGTAATATAGGTTATAATGACATACGAACAAATGTTATATAAGTGAATCAAGATATAGGTGGTTTAACCACATATATGCCCATTAGTGTGCAAGATATAGAATATTCGATGTTATTTCCATGGTTCAACAGATAAGATAACGGTACGAGAATTGAAATGATGATATGAATCAGTTCAGGTATAAGTAACATGCTCGACAAGTAAGTGATATTTAATAATTTCATATGATATGTAAGTGAAAACCGATGAATACATACAGGAATTACCAGGTTGTTATTGTAATAACTGTTGATTTTGATAGAGTTGATTTATATGTCCTCATGTTTCTCTAATTCTGAATTAATTGTTAAATTGTATATAGTACATACTAGTCATACGAGCTTACAAAGCTTATTAGCTTACTCTGTTTATTTTCCATATTTTACAGTGATTTGAAAGCTCATTCGGGTTGGAAGTCATTGAAGATTTCATCACACTATTCAGGAGTTGATTTGGCATTTTTGAACTCTTTGAAATTAGTAATATGGCATGTATAGGCTAGTTAATGATATGAGATGTATGAGTTATTTTAGCTATTGAAGCTTATATGCATTGATGTGTTTAAGCCATGTGATTTGGCTTAACTTGGTTAAATATTGGTTATGTATATGTGTACTAAATATGGCATGTTTTGGCAATTAGTTGATGAGATGAAGATATGCAAATTGTTTGAATTATTGAATAGATTATATGCATATATTGGCTTACAAGTCATAATGGTTTGGTATGTGTTTGATGGCACAAATGGTATTAATTATAAATGCTTAGATTTTTTTTAAATGGCGCATAGTGTGTTTTTGAAATGGTTGTTTTGGCTGCCAAATTGAATGAGAGCATGGTGTTATATGTATGCTTATAGGTGATTGAATTTGGGTGAGGAAAAGTGGTTTAAATAAGCCTATTTCTTATCCACACGGTTGAGCACACGGGTGTGTGAATCAACCGTGTGTCTGTTGAAGCTTAATTAAAATAAGTCAGTGAGTTATACGGCCCAGACACACAGGCGTGTGGTTAGCTGTGTGACCCAAGTTAGTATGTATGCCCTATTTCCACATGGCCTATGACACGGGCGTGTCTGGTGGGCGTGTGACCTCTGTATTCAAGAAAATTTTTTGAGTTTTTCCAAAGTTTTCAAATGTTATCAGTTTAGTCTCGAACCTCTTCCAAGCATGTTTTAAGATCTCATAGAGCCTTATAAGGGACAATATTGTATATGAATGATGTATGTGTTTGAATTTTTAAATGTATGAGATATGTATATGTTATGATGGGATAGTTCGGTAATACCTCGTAACCCTATTTTAGTAAAGGATACGGGTTTAGGGTGTTACAACGACCGTATGCCGCATTTATCATAAAAATAATCGACTCATAACCACATTTTATTTTCATCTATCATGTAATGCCAATGAAAGGATATCGTTTACCCATGTCTTGGGCTATGAATTCCACTATTATGAATGATGCTACATATTGCAAAAACCGTATACCTAATGCACTAGCTTTCAGTTTCTTATCTATTTGAACTCAATTTTTTACTTGCATCAATGTATACAAGTCACGTATACATAGTCCATTATCCACTCAGAATTAAGGTATGCCACACTATGAATGTCACAAATAAATAACTCCATAAATAGATTCAAGATCTATTCTACTTCGGTTATGTTCTATGTACTATCAGTCTGGTCAGTCACATCTATGTCTCTATTTTTTGGGAGTCATCCGCTCTAATGCTCAAGATAAAGCATCTCCTTAATTGGACTTGATAAACAGCATATTAGTCTTTAAATCAGTTTGCTCATTTTTTATTAGACTAAGGACTTGTTTAAGTTCATCCACAAATATAAGTTGTCTTTTCGTATTACAAACTAACCACATAATTTGTTTAGCTTTAGTTAAACATTAGATAACTAGTGAGCTAATATTTGCTTCTATTTTGCTTTGCATAAAAAACCATTGAGGACAATGTACAAATGGTATTAACATAATTCATGAATAATTTTATTAAATCAATCTGTTTGAAAAACATAAAGCATACAGACGAATATACTACACTTAGAACACTAGATCCAACATGTAGGCACCTCTCCCAACTTCTATTCAAAAACCTTTGTGTTGAGAATGTAGGCTATAAATGAGTCACACACCTTTCTCATCATCTTTTGAGCTGAAAATGTGATTATTACATTTGTAAGACATTCATTTTTATACCACTACCATCACAGTGTCACCATTTGGTGTCGTAAGGGAGATTCTCTTTCTTTTACAATCTACTATGGCTTCATGAGCTATCAACTAATCTATTTCCAAAATCACATCAAACTCAGGGAACAAAAGTGACATTACATTAGCCAAAAACTCATGACCTTGTATTATCAATGGGCATTCTCTATATACTTTGTTTACTATTACACTATGCCTTAATGGGCTAGTCACTAATATATCAAACTCTATATACTCTAATGGTAAACCCTTTTTTCAACTAATGCAGTGAAAATGTAAGAATGAGTTAAGTCAAGATCAACTAATGCATGAAAAAACATATCAAATAATAAAAAAGTACCAACTATAACATCGAGAGTATCTTCTTTTCCTCTGGTTTTGATAACATAAGCCTTCATCGATGGTCGAGACTCAAGACGAGATGAAGCTTCCCTAACAACTCTCTAGCTACCCCTAGTACCATCACAAATCCCAAATTTCTTGCCCTTCAAAATCAAAAGCATCAACTTCTCATATTGTACTTTTGTATAATTGTCCTCATATAATTTTTGCATGCAAACCAAAATGGAAGCAAATGTTGCTCACTAGTTGTCTAATGTTTAACTAATACTAAATGATATTATGTGGATATTAGTATTCTAATCAGAAAGACAACTTATTCTAATCAGAAATGAGCGAACCGATTGAAAAACTAATATGTCTTCTATCAAGTCCAACTGTGGAGATGTTTTATCTTGGGCATCGGAGTAAATGACTCCCAGAAGATATAAACATAAATGTGACTAATTGGACTGGCAATACATCAGACTGGACCCAAGAAGAATAGATCATGAATTTGTTTATGGATTTATTCACTTTTGACATTCATAGTGTGGCATACCTAAATCTTAAGTAGATGACAGACTATGTGTGCATGACTCGTGCACTTTTATGTAAGTAAAAGCCTAAGTTTGAAAAGATAAGGAACCGAAAGTTGGTGCACTAGTGTACGACTTCTAAAGTATGTAGCATCATTCAAAATAGTGGAATTCATAGCTCGAGACATAGGTAAATGATATCTTGTTATTGGTATTACATGGTTGATGAAAAGTAAACGTGGTCACGGGTTGTTCGTCTTTGTGATGAATGATTTGATTACTATTTGATAGTCAATAAATTTATATGAAGGAAGATGTAATGGTTGCCATGAGATAAAATAGGATCATATTGGGAGAATGGATATTATCCCAAAGAGATTAAGGATATCCTATGAGGGTAGCACACTTATGACAAGGTCATTGGACGAGCACTGATCAAGTTGCTTTCGTAATGGTATGTTATTGGGAGAGCTTAGTCACGATACTATAGTAGAATGACTTTGTGACTAAATAAGTTTAAAATTAATAGACAAAAAGTCAAAATTTAATTATAAATTATTTGAGCCTCAATTGCATATGTCCAATCGATCATTCCGCTAGCTCGTTGAAACCAGAAATGAATTGCATGATGAATCAAATGAACAAAAATGGATAGAAACAATAAAGTTAGAGAAATGGGTTACATTCTGAAATAAATGTGGTTTTCTCACTAAGTATGGAAATTACCTGAGAATTGATTTATGTTTTTTTGAATTATTAATTAATTGAAGTTCGAAAATGGATTTAAATTAATTGGTTATTGTGAATCCAATTGAATGTAGAAAACTTAAATATATTTTCTCTTATATTCTTTTGCGGTAAAATTATCATGATTTTATCGAAATTAAAATTGAATTGAGAAAATTACTTAATTGATAAAATAATTTATTTAAATTAATTGAACAAGTATATTTAATTTGGAAGATAGAAAAAACATGTAGTGGGTTGGAATACATTATAAAGCGTTGGGTTAAAGTCTAGGAAATACATATAATTAGACTTAGTACAGAAGAGGCCCAACTCTCCTTATATGGAATACATAGGATGGTAAACCCTAATATTCATATCTAGGGTAGGATGGTAAACCCTAATATTCATATCTAGGGTTGTCGCCCTTCTCCCTAAATAGTAGGGAGTTGGAGATTTTTTCTATCAAAATAATATTGTTTTTATTCTAGCACTTCAATCATGATTCTACCAACTCTCATTATAAACAGATGGCACTAGTAAGCTTCAAATCACACCAACAGAAAGAGAAAAACACAAGTTTCTCAAATGTTTTCAATATTACTATTCTGGTAGAATGTAGTAGAATTTTATTTTAAGAATAAATTATATTTTCTGGAAACTGTAATTCCACTGGTTTCTATTTCAAAGAGATTTACTTTTTCGCTGAAAGTAAAGAAAATATTTATGGTTCTATGTTTGATTTGATTTGTTCGAGCCCACAATCAATGCAATTCTTGGTACAAAAATAGTAGAGAAGATCGTTCGGTCAAAAGTTGGGAACGACAAGGATCTAGCTATCTGAAAATATAGGTACAAATTCGGTCTAGGGTTTTTTGCTATAAATATCACAAACCGGATTGATTTTTAAAATTTTTATTTTCCACTGTTCAAGAAAATTGTTTACAAACCAGATTTTTTTCAACATCCTTCACTTCTTTTCACATGGGAACATTATCAAAATTCATATTTGAACTTCACCTCTATAATTTTGATCTACTTCTTATAAACACCAATCAACTCATATAGTTAAAATAAATTTTTAAGGAGGAGGTGAGTCACTTACCTCAAGCATACATCTATTATCTTTACAAGTGGCCTTACTTTCACCCAAGGCTTGTATGGCATTTTCCTTAAGTCAATTAAAACTCAACAATGAAAATTTAACTACATCAATTAACATATATAATAAGTTAATTCTATATAAATATATTCAAATGAAATATTTTTCATAATCATAAGAAAATTAATAACATTTTACCTTGGTATTATAATTACACAATATAACTAAACTCACCATTCAACTATAATATTTGTTATAAAAACAATTTTCATAAGACTTGCAAAGATTTCAAAAAAAAAAGGTCGAAGAGTTGCACACTTCCTACTTTAATCTTTTAACTTTCTCCTTACCTTCATGAAGAAGTCCTTCTCCTTCTTAATTTTCTTAATCAAAATAAATAAATATCACCATAAATGTGACAGCCCTAATTAGACCCTAGTCGGAATGTGGTTTCGAAACCACAAAATTGAGTCATAAAAATTTAATTTAAATTTAATTACATATATTTTATGAGTGGTGGTCTATGGGTGCAAACTTGATGTATTAATTTAGTCTAAGAAATGTGAATTTTCATAGTAGGACTTAGTTGAGAAACTTAGAAATTTATGATAGGTAAATTGCAAGGATTAAGTAATTACAAAGTGGGAAAGTTTGGATTTGCATGTTAAATTGCCCAAAATTAAAGTAATGGCCGGCCAAGTAATGATTCTTCTTCCACTAAGTTGAATTTGTTATAATTTTATATTAGTTAATGGTTAAATAAAAAAATAAAAGAAATTAATTAATAGGAAAAGATAAATAAAATAAGAAAAGAGAGAGAGAAACTAGTCATCTTCCTCCTCTTACAAGTGCCGTAACTTAGGTGAAGGAAGGAGGAAATTCTTTTGCATATTCGGCCTTCCTAAGGGTTGATTAAGGTAAGGTTCTTGTTAATTCTATGAAATTTTATGAAAAATTTAGTTAATAGTCAAGGTTTTGTTACAACCCATATGTTGATTTTCTACTTAAGTAGATGATTAAATAGGCATACGGTTAGATGGAGTAAATGCTAAAGGGATGGTGTTTCGGATGTTGTTAATGGAAATAGTAGAAAGATGAAAGAAAATCTAGTTAAATACATAGATATAGGTGGATTTATACGATGTTATAAATAGATGTGAGCTATGCTAGTTTAGGAGAATTCGGCCAAAGTGTTCTTGAGATGAAGCTATGTGTTTTAATAAAATAAAAATGAGATGAAAATTGATATTGTGTATTCGACCATCTAATTAAGTATATACGTGATGTTGAATTTGATCTTGCACATTCGGTTATATGAGTAAGCACCTTTAAGATATTATTCTTGATTGTACACAATTGACCAAATGAGTGAGGTGGGCTTATAAATTGAGTTGATTTATGATCATGTATATTTGAATGTAAACGTGGTTGAGAAAAGGTTATTTTGGAATGTGATAATACATTCGGTCTTGAGGCATTAGATGAATAGGTATTGAGGTTTTAATGTCTTGATCAAGTACGGATATGAAGTGTTGTGAAAATTATTATAATATATGTGAGAAATTAGCAAGGGTAGTCGTTGTATATACAAAAATATATACGTGTGTTATATATATGTGAAATGGAAATATTGATTTGATTTTTGATAGTAGTATGATATTATGTGATTATTAGCTGAATAGCTCAAAGGCCTAAAGTAGAAAGGAATCAAGTCTTACCATGTGTTTCTCATGATATGAAAATCATCTTGATTTCTTTGGATACAAATAACTAACAAGGTGATTAAACTAGTTAATTTACTTTGATTAAGCTCAAGAACTTAAAGGAGGGGAATCAAGCAAGCGCAAAGCGGAGAACATCGAGTAGCCGATTGGAACTGTCCTTATCCAACAAGAGGTAAGCCTCAAAGCAATAAAAAGCTGGCTATCATTAGTATATACATGTCATAAAGGAATTACTCTAGTTCATGTATTCTTGATTGAAAGATTTGTGGCTGGTTATATTTAGTTAATTAAATTAATCCTTTATGTATAACGGAATGACATTGGGCACTATGTGTGCATATTGGTAGGGCACTATGTGTGCATATTTGTAAGGCACTATGTGTGCGTATTTGCATGGCACTATGTGTGCGTAATTATATGGCACTATGTGTGCGAAATTATTTGGCACTATGTATGCGGAGTTGAATCGTAAATTCACGTGTGGATTATTAAGACACTTCGTGTGCGGGTTAGCATGGCACTATGGTTGCAAAATTCCTTAATTGAGCCCTACATGTGTGAAATCTGTTATGTGATATTTTGATTTAATAATAGTAGTTGACTAGTATTGAATTAACGGTCTAGACAATATATGAACTTCCTTTCTTTTCTTTGTTCTATTCGACACTTTCTAAGTCAATTATTGCATTTTATTGCTTACGACTGCTGAGTTGAAAACTTATTTGGTGTGTTACTTGTTTCTTATTTAGGTTTCTTTGATCCATTTTGTGTGTTCGGGACCATTGTCAAAGTCATCACACCAGCTTGCAACATTTTGGTAACCCTTTTGGATGGTTTAAGTGAACATTTTGGCATGTATAGGCTAATATTTATTCGTTCGAACTCTGATATGTATACCTTCAGCCATGCGAATATGGCTTAAATACTAAGTTTGAATTTGGTTATGCATTGTCATGGTTAAATTCATTTTGGATAAAATGCTATATGTTATTAATGGATGGTATATACATATATATATATATATATATATATATGAATGGTGTTATGTGTTTAGACAATGTTTGAGTTACTTCAGATTATCATAACTTGTGTTTGAATGGAAGTTATTTGTAGTAGATATATATATATATATGTGATTGATTGTAAATTGGTATTCTCTATTCGATTGTTTAATAAAATTTTAAGTTAATATTTTGGATTGTCTGGATCGAATCGTATGATAGGGTTAATATAAGTTTAATACATGTAAAGTTGTTTTGATTAAATTTAATGATGTTAAAAGGTGTGTTTCGGCTATGAATGAATGAGGAAAGTATATGGTGTTTCAGTAAGTCTAATTATTCATGAAATGGTATATTTAATCACATACGTAAGTTTTTGTTAGTTGTAAACACCTGTTTGATTTTGTTTAAATTTTAAAAGATATGTTTTTTTATGATTAACTTACAAAGCATGAAATGTAAGGAATATTATTTGAGTTGGGTTATGATAGTAAATACTTCGTAACCCCATTCCGGCGACGGATACGGGTTAGGAGTGTTACATTTATTGGTATCAGAGCTTCGGTTTAGTCGATCCTAGGACTACTGTAGCGTGTGCGAGTCTAGCTATACATGCCTTAATGTTGGTATACGATGATATGATAGCTTTTGACGGTTGAAATTATTGTTTTGATTAGTAAATGGAACCCAATTTGGAAAGAGCCTTGGCAGATGATGTTGAGAGCATAGCGGCTGCTCTTGCGCAAGGGACACCGCCTGTTGAACCTCAATCGTCAGTAAATAATCAAGATGATGGGGCAAAACAAGCCTTCTTTTTTATGATGAACGAATGGGTCGCACTCGGACTAACTCGGCTGCCCAACCTTTCCCGAATTTAAATAATCCACCTCAGGTTCCTATATTACCAACAACTACTGATCCTTTGAGGCCGAGTAAGCCCCCTGTAGATTTGATTAGAAAGCGCGGAGCCGAGGAATTCCGAGCCACAGCTACTGATGATGCTGAAAGGGTCGAGTTTTGGCTTGATAACACCATCCGTGTTTTTGATGAACTGTCTTTGCACACCTGATGAGTGTTTAAAGTGTGCCATATCTTTGTTACGGGACTCGGCCTACTATTGGTGGAGAACCCTGATTTCTATTGTTCCGAAGGAACGAGTTACTTGGGACTTCTTTCAGGCAGAGTTTCGTAAGAAGTATATTAGTCAGCGATTCATGGATCAAAAGCGTAAAGAATTTTTGGAACTCAAGCAAGGTTGTTTGACAGTATTTGAATACGAACGAGAGTTTGTAAGACTCAGTCGATATGCTCGGGAGTGTATAGCCGATGAAGTCGCCATGTGTAAAAGATTCGAAGAAGGATTGAATGAAGACTTAAAGCTACTGGTGGGTATTTTAGAAATAAAAGAATTTGTAACGCTAGTTGAACGGGCTTGCAAGGCTGAAGAGCTTGGAAAGGAGAAAAAAAAAGCTGAATCTGAAGCCAGAGACTTTCGTAAAAGATCGGCGGGTAAAACTTCTTTTTCGGCTGGAAAGAAATTCAGAGATGATACTAATAAATCGAAGACTACTGCAGGAATTTTTATTAGGGAGCGACCATCAACCGAATCTCGAGCTACTTCGGTTGCTAGCGTTGGTAATAATCGACAAGAAAAACCTGAAGGTCTACAATGTGGAAGACGACATGTAGGTGAATGTTGGGGTAAGTCTATTAATAGAGCCTGTTATAGATGCGATCGCAGGATCATTTTGTTCGAGATTGTATGGAACCTGATGAAAAGAACAAGGTGCAAGGTACGAGATCGAGTGGCGCAACGGCTAAAGGTAGACCACCGAGAAATACAGGAGGTAGAGGTGGTAGTCAGAGGGGGGCTTCTGATACGACTGTTCGATCCGAGACTTGTGCTCCTGCCAGAGCTTATGCCATCCGTGCACGAGAGGAAGCATCTTCCCCTGACGTCATCACTGGTACTTTCACTCTCTTTGATACTAGTGTGATTGCATTGATTGACCCTGGTTCTACTCATTCATATGTATGTGAGGTGTTAGCATCCAGTAAGACTCTACCTATTGAGTCTACTAAGTTCGTAATTCGAGTGTCGAATCCCTTGGGTCGATGTGTACTCGTTGACAAAGTGTGTAAGAAATGCCCCCTGACAATCCAAAATTCCTATTTTCCGGCCGATTTGATGCTCTTACCGTTTGATGAATTTGATGTTATTCTCGGTATGGATTGGCTGACCATACATGATGCAGTTGTAAATTTCAAAAGAAAGACCATTGATTTGGGATGTGCAGATGATAAGATAATCCGAGTAGAGTCTACTGATTTGAACGGATGGCCAGCAAAATTAATATCCTCAATCTTGGCTCAAAAATATGTGAGAAAGGGGTGTGAAGTGTATCTTGCCTACATACTTGATAGTAAAAAATCAGAAAGGAAGCTTGAATCAGTGCCAGTGGTTTGTGAATATCCGGATGTTTTTCCCGAAGAATTACCGGGGTTACCACCTATTCGAGAGGTAGAGTTTGGCATTGAACTTGTACCTGGGACTACACCGATTTCGATAGCTCCGTATCGTATGGCACGAACTAAATTAAGGGAATTAAAAGTTTAGTTACAAGAGTTGACGGATAGAGGTTTCGCTCGACCGAGTTTCTCACCTTGGGGTGCACCAGTATTGTTTGTGAAAAAGAAAGACGGAACCATGAGATTGTGCATCGATTATCGCCAACTGAATAAAATGACAATAAAGAATAAATATCCGTTACCGTGTATTGATGATTTGTTTGATCAACTGAAGGAAGCCTTCGTGTTTTCAAAGATAGATTTGAGATCGGGCTATTATCAGTTGCGAGTTCGAGAATCGGATATACCTAAAACTGCCTTCAGAACGAGATACGGTCACTACGAGTTCTTAGTGATGCCGTTTGGGCTCACTAATGCCCATGTGTTATTTATGGACTTGATGAATCGGATCTTCAGATCGTATTTGGATCGATTTGTAGTTGTATTTATCGATGACATTTTGGTCTATTCGCACAATGAATCTGAACATGCCGAGCACCTGAAATTGGCATTACAGATTTTACGAGACAAGCAATTATACGCAAAATTCAGTAAATTTGAGTTCTGGTTGAGAGAAGTTAGCTTTTTGGGACATGTAGTATCCGCGTCGGGTATTCGAGTTGATCCGAGCAAAATATCAGCCATAACTGATTGGAAACCTCCGAAGAATATTACTGAAGTTAGGAGCTTTTTGGGGCTTGCCAGTTACTACAGACGATTTGTAAAGGGTTTCTCAATGATAGCCACACCGATGACACAACTACTTCAAAAAGATGTTAAGTTTGAATGGTCGGAAAGATGCCAGAGAAGTTTCGACTGATTGAAAACATGCTTAATGAAGCTCGGTGCTAGTCAAACGAACGGTAAAGAGTTTGTTGTTTACAAGCGATGCATCCTTACTTAATTTGGGTTGTGTGTTGATGCAAGAAGGTCGAGTTGTGGTGGCGCGTCGAGGCAATTAAAGCCTCATGAGAAAAACTATCCGACCCATGATCTTGAAATAGCGGCCATTGTATTCGCTTTGAAGATATGGCGACACTACTTGTTTGGGGAAAAGTGTCATGTTTATTCGGACCATAAAAGCCTCAAATATTTGATGACTCAAAGAGAATTGAATCTGCGACAAAGACGTTGGCTTGAGTTGTTGAAAGATTATGAGCTAGTCATTGATTATCACCCGGGAAAGGCTAACGTGGTTGCTAATGCTTTAAGTCGTAAATCACTGTTTGCTCTGAGAGCGATGAACGTTCATTTATCCGTTTCATTCAATAATGTGTTAGTAGTAGAAGTAAAAGCCAAACCATTATTGATTCATCAGATACTTGAAGCTCAGAAAGTCGACGATGAATTGGTTGCTAAACGAGCTGAATGCGTTCTAAATATGGAATCAGAGTTTCAGATTGACAGAAATGATTGCTTGACATTCAATAATCAATTATGTGTTCCAAGAAATTCGGAACTTATTCCGATGATTTTGAGCGAGGCCCATAGTAGTCGAATGTCAGTCCACCCGGGGAGTACAAAAATGTACAACGATCTAAAGTGTCGATTTTGGTGGCCTGGTATGAAACGAGACATTTCTGAATTTGTTTCAAAATGTTTAATTTTTCAACAAGTGAAAGAGGAACATCAAGTGCCTTCGGGGTTACTTCATCCTATCACGATACCTGAATGGAAATGGGATCGTGTTACGATAGATTTCGTATCTGGTTTACCATTGACGCAGAGTAAGAAAAACTCAATCTGGGTTATTGTTGATAGATTGACAAAATCTGCTCATTTCATTCCTGTCCGTACAGATTTCTCGCTCGACAAATTGGCAAAATTATATGTCTCCCAAATTGTTTGATTACATGGAGTCCCTCTTTCTATTGTGTCGGATAGAGACCCGAGGTTCACATCACGATTTTGGAAGAAACTACAAGAAGCACTGGGTACCAAGCTGCATTTTAGCACCACTTTTCACCCCGGTGATCGATGGTCACCGAGCGGATAATTCGGATACTCGAGGATATGTTGAGATGCAGTATTTTAGAGTTTTGTGGTTCATGGGAAAGATATTTGCCGTTGATTGAATTCGCTTACAACAATAGTTTTCAATCAAGCATTAAGATGGCACCATACGAGGCTTTGTACGGTCGTAAATGCCGTACACCATTGTTTTGGACTGAACTTAGTGAAAGTAAAATCTTCAGGGTCGATTTGATTAAAGATGCGGAACAGAAAGTAAAAGTGACCCGCGAAAGCCTGAAAGCAGCTTCGGATCGTCAGAAGTCGTATGCGGATTTAAAAAGAAATGATATTGAATATCAGGTTGGAGACAAAGTGTTTCTTAAAGTCTCACCTTGGAAAAAAATGCTCAGATTTAGCCGTAAGGGCAAGTTAAGCCCGAGATTCATCGGGCCGTATGAAATATCCGAACGAATTGGGCCGGTCGCATATAGATTGATTTTACCCCCTGAACTTGAAAAGATTCACAACGTTTTTCATGTTTCGATGCTTCGACGTTATAGATCTGATCCATCACATGTAATTAATCCATTAGAGGTTGAGGTTTAATATGATTTGAGTTACGAAGAAGAACCGGTTCGTATTTTGGCCCGTGAAATAAAAGAGTTACGAAATAAGAAAATATCATTAGTGAAGGTATTGTGGCTTAAACATGGGGTCGAAGAAGCTACTTGGGAACTTGAAGACACTATGAAAGATCGATATCCTAACTTATTCGCTGGTAAGATTCTCGGGGACGAAAATTCCTTATGTAGGGGAGAGCTGTGACAGCCCTAATTAGACCCTAGTCGGAATGTGGTTTCGGAACCACAAAATTGAGTCATAAAAATTTAATTTAAATTTAATTACATATATTTTATGAGTGGTGGTCTATGGGTGCAAACTTGATGTATTAATTTAGTCTAAGAAATGTGAATTTTCATAGTAGGACTTAGTTGAGAAACTTAGAAAATTATGATAGGTAAATTGCAAGGATTAAGTAATTACAAAGTGGGAAAGTTTGGATTTGCATGTTAAATTGCCCAAAATTAAAGTAATGGTAGGCCAAGTAATGATTCTTCTTCCACTAAGTTGAATTTGTTATAATTTTATATTAGTTAATGGTTAAATAAAAAATAAAAGAAATTAATTAATAGGAAAAGATAAATAAAATAAGAAAAGAGAGAGAGACAGTAGTCATCTTCCTCCTCTTGCAAGTGCCAGTAACTTAGGTGAAGGAAGGAGGAAATTCTTTTTGCATATTCGGCCTTCCTAAGGGTTGATTAAGGTAAGGTTCTTGTTAATTCTATGAAATTTTATGAAAAATTTAGTTAATAGTCAAGGTTTTGTTACAACCCATATGTTGATTTTCTACTTAAGTAGATGATTAAATAGGCATACGGTTAGATGGAGTAAATGCTAAAGGGATGGTGTTTGGATGTTGTTAATGGAAATAGTAGAAAGATGAAAGAAAATCTAGTTAAATACATAGATATAGGTGGATTTATACGATGTTATAAATAGATGTGAGCTATGCTAGTTTAGGAGAATTCGGCCAAAGTGTTCTTGAGATGAAGCTATGTGTTTTAATAAAATAAAAATGAGATGAAAATTGATATTGTGTATTCGACCATCTAATTAAGTATATACGTGATGTTGAATTTGATCTTGCACATTCGGTTATATGAGTAAGCACCTTTAAGATATTATTCTTGATTGTACACAATTGACCAAATGAGTGAGGTGGGCTTATAAATTGAGTTGATTTATGATCATGTATATTTGAATGTAAATGTGGTTGAGAAAAGGTTATTTTGGAATGTGATAATACATTCGGTCTTGAGGCATTAGATGAATAGGTATTGAGGTTTTAATGTCTTGATCAAGTACGGATATGAAGTGTTGTGAAAATTATTATAATATATGTGAGAAATTAGCAAGGGTAGTCGACGTATATACAAAAATATATACGTGTGTTATATATATGTGTAATGGAAATATTGATTTGATTTTTGATAGTAATATGATATTATGTGATTATTAGCCGAATAGCTCAAAGGCCTAAAGTAGAAAGGAATCAAATCTTACCATGTGTTTCTCATGATATGAAAATCATCTTGATTTATTTGGATACAAATAACTAACAAGGTGATTAAACTAGTTAATTTACTTTGATTAAGCTCAAGAACTTAAAGGAGGGGAATCAAGCAAGGGCAAAGCGAAGAACATTGAGTAGCCGATTGGAACTGTCCTTATCCAACAAGAGGTAAGTCTCAAAGCAATAAAAAGCTGGCTATTCTATACATCATTAGTATATACATGTCATAAAGGAATTACTCTAGTTCATGTATTCTTGATTGAAAGATTTGTGGCTGGTTATATTTAGTTAATTA
Source organism: Gossypium anomalum (assembly GCA_025698475.1). NCBI lineage: Eukaryota > Viridiplantae > Streptophyta > Magnoliopsida > Malvales > Malvaceae > Gossypium > Gossypium anomalum. The sequence goes on along the minus strand of CM046967.1, from coordinate 50,204,126 downwards.
AATTAATCCTTTATGTATAACGGAATGACATTGGGCACTATGTGTGCATATTGCTAGGGCACTATGTGTGCGTATTTGCATGGCACTATGTGTGCGTAATTATATGGCACTATGTGTGCGTAATTATATGGCACTATGTGTGCGAAATTATTTGGCACTATGTGTGCGGAGTTGAATCGTAAATTCACGTGTGGATTATTAAGACACTTCGTGTGCGGGTTAGAATGGCACTATGGTTGCAAAATTCCTTAATTGAGCCCTACATGTGCGAAATCTGTTATGTGATATTTTGATTTAATAATAGTAGTTGACTAGTATTGAATTAACGGCCTAGACAATATATGAACTTCCTTTCTTTTCTTTGTTCTATTCGACACTTTCTAAGTCGATTATTGCATTTTATTGCTTACGACTGCTGAGTTGAAAACTCATTTGGTGTGTTACTTGTTGCTTATTTAGGTTTCTTTGATCCATTTTGTGTGTTCCGGACCATTGTCAAAGTCATCACACCAGCTTGCAACATTTTGGTAACCCTTTTTGGATGGTTTAAGTGAACATTTTGGCATGTATAGGCTAATATTTATTCGTTCGAACTCTGATATGTATACCTTCAGCCATGCGAATATGGCTTAAATACTAAGTTTGAATTTGGTTATGCGTTGTCGTGGTTAAATTCATTTTGGATAAAATGCTATATGTTATTAATGGATGGTATATACATATATATATATGAATGGTGTTATGTGTTTAGACAATGTTTGAGTTACTTCAGATTATCATAACTTGTGTTTGAATGGAAGTTATTTGTAGTAGATATATATATATGTGATTGATTGTAAATTGGTATTCTCTATTCGATTGTTTAATAAAATTTTGAGTTAGTATTTTGGATTGTCTGGATCGAATCGTATGATAGGGTTAATATAAGTTTAATACATGTAAAGTTGTTTTGATTAAATTTAATGATGTTAAAAGGTGTGTTTCGGCTATGAATGAATGAGGAAAGTATATGGTGTTTCAGTAAGTCTAATTATTCATGAAATGGTATATTTAATCACATACGTAAGTTTTTGTTAGTTGTAAACACCTGTTTGATTTTGTTTAAATTTTAAAAGATATGTTTTCTTATGATTAACTTACAAAGCATGAAATGTAAGGAATATTATTTGAGTTGGGTTATGATAGTAAATGCTTCGTAACCCCATTCCGACAACGGATACGGGTTAGGAGTGTTACAATAAATACCATAACCACCATTAAACCAACATAAGTTAGTCACTTAAGTGACTCAACAAGAACAAAACTTTCAACAAAACTTTCAATAAGCATGTAATTAATGCATGAGAGAGATGGGATTTCTTAAAAACTTACTTTATTCAAACCCCCATCACACTCTTATCAAAACCTTATATTATGCAATAAAATATTATTAAATAATTGGATTATACATAAACATTTTCAACATGTGATGAAAGTATTATTTTAATGCTTAAAAGTAAAATAAAATAGGTTCATCGTCATCTAATCACCACAAATTCTTAATTACTCTAATATATGATTCCATTCATGTTTTCAATGTCTAAAATGCCCCCAATGATAAATTTTACTATTTACCCCTACTCTCATATTCTACTCGATTAGGTCTAAAATCTTGAAAACAACTCGAAATTCATTCTAATCCATCAACATTAAAAAGTTGAATAACTCAATTTTTTATTGAATTTATTGTCATCTTTATTGAAATAGTCTCATAGGGATTACTGTAAAATTTAAGAATGTTACACGAAGAATTGTATGAACTTTTTCTAAAGATTGGATAACACATAATTATACTCAATACATGAGACAGGTCCAATAAACCCATAACATAAGGGATGGGTGGCACACTTAGGCTGGAACCAAATGTGTGCCACTCACCTAGTAGAATCCCTAAGTGATTCTATGTTTTTTTATTAAAATATTATTATTTTGACTCTTCTTATTCTAGTAGAACTCTTGCGATATTTTCATATAAATATATATATATATATATATATGTATATACAGGAACTGTGGGTTAAATCGAAAACATACATCACTAAACATAGTTACTTTATTGAAATATAGTGAGATTTATTTTCCACAATAAGTTTTATTTTTTGTGAGAACTTAAGTTTTAACCTTGGTTTCTTTACCCATAGAGAGAATTAACTTTCTCTGCTGGAAGGTTGAAGTTTTCATTGTGCAATTGATTCATGAATAAGAGCCCCCAATCTATTAGGAACCAAGAGTTCAAGATAGCAAAAAGGTTGTTGTGGTTCAAAGTCAAGAATCGACAAATTTCACTAAACGAATAACACAAGTCTAAATTTGGTAAATTTTATTATCACAGCTAACACAAAAAAATGGCTTGATCTTAAAAAATTCTAAAACTTTGCTACGTAAATTAATCTATTTTCTAAACCAATTTTTCCAACTTATTGAATTTTCCTCTTATCCTTTCGTCTCCCCACCAGAATTGTCGCTTTAAATGATCAATTTTATAGCAAACAATATTAGGTGTCTGGAAGCAAAATAACCGGTAAATTGACAAGCTTGACAGTACAAACTTAATTAATGTTAACTTCCTACCTTGGCTTAAGAGCTTAGCCTTCCATAGGAAAACTTGGATTCCATCCATTTAGTAAGGGATGGAAGCATTTACCTTTTTGCTCTGAAGCCCTAGCTCGATCCCTAGATATTTTCCCTTGTCCATTACATATTTGAAATGAAGGATGCTCCTGAACATTCTCTTAAATTTTAGGTAATAGTTGTTGCTGAAGACTAACTCATAGTTGTAAAAGTTTATTTGTAACCCTAAGAGCTCATAGAATCGATCGAGTATCTTTTTTATCTGTTGGGTTTTTGAACAATTTATCTGGAGGAAGTATAAGGCTCAGTCAAGAACTTGAGCAACAATGTAATAAATTCGGATAAAGAATAATAAAAGCTTGAAATTCAAGTCTGAAGGTTTTTTGAGCAAACGAACAGAATCAGACTTGAACAATAAAAGCAAAAATTGAGAGAGTATTTTTCTTGAATGACTTCTATTGAAATTCATTAATCAAAAAGATGGCATAATGCCAATACATATACCAATCATAAGCTGGCCAGTTTTAACATATTTACTATTTTTAGACTTCATTGTAACTTGCACCGCTTGCACATTGCAACTTGCAAATCACAACTTGCACAATTAGGTAAGTTGATCTATCAATCTTATCAGCACCGAATGCATTAAATACATTACCTACTTTGTACTAATTAAACTAAGTTACAAAATATTACTTAAAGTAACAAAATGAAATCGAAATTGAACAGTAGCGTCAACTTCAGTAGCTGCATGTACTTCATCTGGAAATACTACAGCAGCTTGATCTTCATACTTCATCCATATAACTTGGATTGCATGGACTGCTCCTTGGCTATTCATATGTTGCATGCATGCCAACTTCAACACTCCTCCTTGGCTTGCATGCTGCAAACTCCCATTTTGGCTCTTAAATCTTCAAATCCTAACACACTAAAGGGATTTGTTAAGATATCTGCAAGTTGTTCTTCAGAACTGCAATGAATCAGCTTCACTTCTTGAGCTTGCTCCATCTCTCTAACATAGTGAAATTTGATTTTGAAGTTTTTCATTCTCCCATGGAAACACTGGATTTTTTGTAATTGCAACAGCAGATTGGTTGTCACAATTGATCTTTGTTGCTTCCTTTTGGTGTAGATTCAAATCAGCCATGATTTTTCTCAACCAAATGGCTTGATTTATAGCACTAGCAGCTGTTACATATTCTTCTTCAGCAGTTGATTAAGCAACAACATTTTTCTTCTTTGAACTCCAGCAAAAAATGGCTGAACCAAGGGTGAATAGATACCTTGAGGTACTCTTCATATCATCTATCGATCTAGCCCAATCACTATTAGCATAGCCAATTCATTTCATGTTTTCAACTTTGCTAAACAACATTCCATAGCTCTGTGTACCTTTGATGTACCTGAGCACTCTTTTAGCAGCTTGAAAGTGCTTTTCATTGCAGTAATGCATGAATCTTGAAAGCAAACTTATGACAAACATAATGTCTGATCTAGTGGCAGTTAAATAGAGCAAACATCCAATTAGACTTCTGTAGGTTGATTCACTAACCTTTTCAAAATCACCTTGGCTTGATAGTTTCTCTCTAATGGCAACTGATGTACTTGTTGCCTTGCAATTTTGCATGGAGAATTTGCTCAGAATTTTGGAGACAAAAGCTTTCTAGCTTAGGAAGATTCCATGTTGTGTTTGTGATACTTCCATGCCAAGGAAGTAAGACATTTGTCCCAAATCTGACATCTCAAACACTTGTTGCATTTTGCATTTGAAGTCTATCAGCATTGCTTGGTCTCCTCCTGTCACTAATAGATCATCAACATATAGAGACACTATCAGTTGAGTTTCACTACCTTACTTTTTTCATATACAAAGTAGGTTCACTGATGCTTCTTTCAAATCCAAGGTTAGCTAGATAGCCATCAAACCTGCTATACCAGGCTCTTGGAGCCTGTTTTAAGCCATACAAGGTTTTCTTTAGTTTGTACACCTTATCCTCTTCACCAACAATTTTGAAGCCTTCAAGCTGCTCAACATATATCTCTTCTTCAAGAAAACCATTGAGAAAGGCTGACTTCACATCGAGCTGATGGATTTTCCATTGCTTTGTGCTACTAAGGAAACTAGCAGCCTTATGGTATCAAGCCTAACCACTGGTGCAAAGGTTTTAAAGTAGTCAATGCAATACTTTTGGCTGAACCCTTTTACAACCAGCCTTGCTTTCAATTTGTTCAAGCTTCCATCAGCATTGTGCTTGGCTCTAAATACCCACTTCATTCCAATGACTTTTCTGTTGAGTGGTCTTTCAACTAGTTGCCAGGTCTGATTCTTCTCAATCATACTGATTTCATCAACCATTGCCTGTTTCCAGCCTTGATAAGCTTCAGTTTCTTCAAAGTAGCTTGGTTTAATAGCAGCCACATGAGCTCTTTCACAAATCTCAGCTAATGTTCTTGTGCCTCTGACTGGTTCATCATCAATATCCATTTCAGGACCATTTTGATCAGCTTCAGCTTTATTTGTTGCAAGATCTTCAGAGGCTGCCTCTGGTTCATTCTTCTCCCAATTCTAGGTTGATTTCTCATCGAACACTACATCTCTGCTCACAGATACATTGTTTGTTGAAAGATTAAATATCCTATAACCATTCATGATACTGCTGTAACCTACTAGAATACCAGGCTGAGCTTTCTTATCAAACTTGTCTCTTTTTGCTGCTGGAACATGAGCATATCAAATACAGCCAAAGACTTTTAGGTGAGCCAGTGATAGTTTGAACCCGAACTAGGCCTCAAATGGAATTTTTTTAGCCAAAGCCTTGGTTGAGAGCCTGTTTTGGAGGTAAACAACAGTGTTAACTACTTCTGCCCAAAATGTCTTAGGCAAATTTCTTTCAAACATTAGGCACCTGGCCATATCTATCAAGCTTCTGTTCTTTCTTTCACTTACGCCATTTTGTTGAGGTGTATAAGTATTGGTGAGCTGGTGTTTGATGCTTGCTTCATCACAAAATGTATGTAACCCGGATGAAGTATACTCAGTCCCATTATCTGACCTCAATATCTTCAACTTGCAACCTGTTTCAGTCTCTGCTGCAACTTTAAACTTCAAAAATATTTAGGCCACTTTTGATTTTTGTTTCAAAAAATAAATCAAGCAATATCTCGAGTACTCATAAATGAATAAGATGAAATACCTGCTACCATTCAGAGATTGAGTCTTCATTGGACCACACATATCAGTGTGTACAAGTTGTAGTCTTTCAGAAGCTCTCCAGGCTTTGTTTGTAGGAAATGGTAGTCTAGCTTGTTTTCCTAGCTGACATACTTCACAAACTTCTTCTTTTTCAACTGATTTAGTGAATTTCTTAACCAAATCTTCATTGGTTAGTTGAGTGATTGAGTTGTAATTGACATGGCCAAGTCTTTTGTGCCACAACTTGGATTCATCTTGAACAGCTATGTAGGCACTGTCTGAGCCTTTGCTCCAATCCACAATAAAGCTCTTGTCAGCCATGGTCACTGACATGAGTTTGGATCCATTTGGATCATTGATTAGGCACTCATTGCCTTTGAACACTACAAAATAGCCCTTTTCTAGCAACCGAGCTATACTGAGTAGGTTTCTATCTATTTCAAGCACCAAAAGTACATTTGAGATAAGTTTGGTACCTGTAGGAGTGTCTATCAGCACATCTCCTTTGCTTCTGCTTTGATGAAGTGTCCATTTCCAGCCTTCACCCTTGTTTTGAAGTTTCTGTCAATTTTCTTGAAGATGGCAGCATCAGGAGTCTTGTGGTTATTACATCTACTGTCAATCAACCATCCTTTTGTGGCTTTTATTTTGGTAGTTGAGCAAGAAACTACAAAGACTTGTTCTTCTTGGTCATTGCCTTCTTCTGCTACTTGAGCTTCAGCTCTTGGCTATTGAGGTTGATTTGGCCTCTGTTTGCCTTTGTTTTTGCAAACTTTGTCTGCATGGCCCATCTTTTTACAGATTTGACACTGCACTTCAGACCTAAACCAACATACTTCACCCGAATGTCTTAGCCTTCTACAGTGTGGGTAAGGTGGATATCTTCTTGCACCATCTGTTCTAGGCTTATCTTTCCAGGTTTTCTTCCCTTTGTAGGCAGAGAAGTTTGTGGCTGGTCTAGTTTTGGCTTGAAAGGCACCTTCTTGATGCTCCTCCAGTCTCCTTGCTCTCCTTTGCTCTTGAGTATAAAGAGCATTAATCAGCTCTATCAATGAAATGCTGATCAGGTCCCTCGAGTCTTCAAGAGATGAGATCTTTGCCTCATACCTTTCAGGAAAGGTTGAGATGACCTTCTCCACAATTCTTGCTTCACTAAACTGTTCTCCAAGTATCCTTATACTGTTTACTACAACCATGATTCTGTTTGAGTATTGCTTCACTATTTCTTCTTCCTTTATCTTCAAGTAAAGTCCCTTCTTAAATTTAGTAGCTATTGCAACCTTGTTCTTTCAGTCCCTTGAAACTCCTCCTTCAGCTTATCCCAGGCCTGCTTTGGTGACTCACAAGCCATGATTCTTGTGAAAATCATATCAGACACTGTTTTGGATGCAAGACATGGCTTTGAGCCTTTTGGTTCTTTCATCTGAATGTTGTCTGATCTGAGCCACTATTGGATTGGCTTTAGGAGGTGCTGGTTCAGCATCTGAGTTGGAAACCTCCCACAAATCAAATGCTTGCAGGTAAGTCTTCATTTTTACTACCCATATATGGTAGCATTTTTCATTGAACACTAGTGGTGGAGCTGGTGAGAATCTTGGTGAAGACATGGTTCTAAGGATTGAAAATGACAGGTCTACTAAGAATAAGGCTCTGATACCAATTGTTGGGTTTTTGAATAATTTATCCGGAAGAAGTATGAGGCTCAGTCAAGAACTTGAACAACAACGTAATAAATTCAGATAAAGAATAACAAAATCTTGAAATTCAAGTTTGGAGGTTTTTTAAGCAAACGAACAGAATCTGACTTGAACTATGAAAGCAAAAATTGAGAGAGTATTTTTCTTGAATGATTTCTATTGAAATTTATTAATAAAAAAGATGGCATAATGCCAATACATATACCAATCATAAGCTGGTCAGCTTTAAAATATTACTATTTTTAGGCTTCATTGTAACTTGCACCACTTGCACATTGCAACTTGCAAATAACAACTTGCACAATTAGGTAAGCTGATCTATCAATCTTATCAGCACCAATACATTAAATACATTACCTAGTTAGTTTTAATTAAACTAAGTTACAAAATATTACTTAAAGTAACAAAAAGAAACCGAAATTGAATAGTAGCATCAACTTCAGTAGCTGCATGTCCTTCATTTGGAAATACTACAGCAGCTTGATCTTCATACTTCATCCACATAATTTGGACTGCATGGACTGCTCCTTGGCTATTCCTATGCTGCATGCATGCCAACTTCAACATTATCTCTATACAAGACTGCCTATTTGCTTTGAAGAATAGATAGATGACATTCGTAAACAAATGATGTGAAATAAGGATGCTCATTTTACTCACTTTTGAGGCCTTGGCCTTGTATTTTCTTCTCTCATTCCACTTTGCTAATCAATAGATATTTTGGAAAAGCACCAACAAGTAAGATGATAGCACGTCGCCTTGTCTTAGTCCCATTTTTGGGTATATATTGCCTGAAGGGGCCCTATTAAGGAGAATTTTATAAGAGACTAAGGAGACACATCAGTATTTAGTTGACCCACCTCTCCTTGAACTCGCTCATCCATAAAACTACCTTTAAGAACCTTTAGCTTAACCTGTCACATGTCTTATTCATGTTGAGTTTTAAGCCTCCTAATATATCTTTGCCCTTACTCTTTCTTTTAACATGAAGGAGAATTTCCAAACACAAGGTAAAATTATCGTTGATTTGTCTCCCTTCTACGAACACATTATGGAATGGGGAGATGATGGCGCTTAGAATTGGTTTAAGGCTCCTAACAATTTTTTTCGGCAATTACCTTATAAACCATATTCCAAATGCTTATAAGTCGATAGTAACTAACCTTTTCTAGATTCTTTCTTTTTGGAATTAAGACTATGAATGTTTTATTCAATTATGTGAGCATTCTAACTGTCTGTAAGAAGTCCATGCAAGCATTAGTCAAAGGCCCAAATACTTCCCAGTTTCGTTGGAAGAAGATTGCTAAGTTGCCATCCGATCCTTGAGCTTTTAATAGGCCTATATAAACATCACTTCATTTACTTCCTTTTCCACAAAAGGGGCAGATAGAAGGTGTTTCATCTCCTCTGGTACTTATGATATCTCCATATCTTAAAGGGAACTTCCGATATCTTTCAATTCCACCTTCTCTGGACTATTGAAGATGCCTCGAAAATAACCAATGAAGCATTTTGAAACGTTGGGTTCTTCTTCCAATAGCTTACCTTCCTCATTTTTTGTTGTAAATATGGAATTTCTTGTTCTTCTTTTCTTAGCTAGTAGGTGAAAGTACGTGGTGTTCCTCTCTCCATTGTTAATCTAGTTTGTTCTTAATTTCTGAAGCTAAAACATCTGTTCTTTTTCTAATACTTTCTCCAATTCAAGCCTCAGATTTCTCTTATGCCTTAGTGATTCTTTTCTTAAAAGTTTAGCAAGCAACTTTCTACCATTTCTCTTAACACAAAAACCACTTGCCTAATTAATTCTAAATTATTATTATTATTATTATTATTATTATTATTGTGAAAAATAGAACGTTGATAATGATAATGTATTGCAAAGAAAAGAGAAAGAAAAATAAACAACACACAGATTTTTACGTGGAAAAGAAAAATAAACAACACACAGATTTTTACATGGAAACACTTTCTGGAAAAAACCACGGGTAGAGGAGAAGATAATTCACTATGTCACATTCGAATGATTACAAGAGGAGTAGATTAATAGATGAAGTTTAATAAGGTTTAAAAATCTTATTCTAAAATAAAATAAAAGAAGTGTAGTTATATATGGATTTTACTTTTATTTTATTTTATCACTGTATTTAATTTTAATAAGGATTCGGTCACATTTTCTTTTAATTTCTTATCATGAAAATAATGATTAATTTTATAGATTACAATCAAGTAAACTAACAGTGGAGATTTATTAATTTTATTATAGGTTCTGGTCATATCTACTTTTTTTAACATAATATATAGAACTACCCATAACTCCTTCTCAACCCATAAATAGGAGGATAATACAAATTAGTGCACTCAAATCCACATCCTCTTACATTGGCAACAATGTTCATGCTAATCGAGTTAAGAGTCAATCGACAATATTTAACAATTTTTTAACTTCACTTCTGAATTTGAAAAACTTTTCTTTAATTCTATCAAATAGTTGTACTAATTTTATTATAGAAAGATTAGCAATATTAGCAGCACGCAATTTATTAATTTAATATTTGTGAAATAACATGCAGAGTTTATATAAGTTTAGACCTAACCAACGTTAGCATAATGATGCCATTTTTAATGGATAAACACTCGTATATAGCTTACGCAAAATTTACATATTGGTGATAAATTTACAACTATTATGTTATCCATTTCTTTACTTCAGCCATGTTAACATAATATTTTTTAATTATTTTGTGTATATTTTAACCATTTACTAAATGATTTATTAATTTATAGCTTTTAGTTTATAATTGTAGTACACTTTAACTAAACAATAATGACATAAATTCAAAACTTAAAAAATAATTAAATTAATAAATGAACCAATTTAATTTAATTTTTATAATTAAATATTTTTACATAACTAATTTTACTTCTATTAAAATCAAAACAACTTTATCGCATTAGAATATATATAAAATTAACTGTAACTTTCTTTTAAATAAAAAAGAAAACTAATATAAATAAAAGTAAAAGATTAACAAAAGGAGACATTGCAAAGTTAAATTTCTCGGATTAACGGTAACTTTGCATCAACGTCACCCATATTTTCATCAGATTAGATTCCAGCTTTTCACACAATTCAAAAATTACTTACATACAATTTAAATTAAATTCTAACCCTAAAACAAAAGCTGGAATAGTTCAGTTAGTTAGAGTATATGGCTGTTAACCATAAGGTCGGAGGTTCGAGACCTCCTTCTAGCAAAATTACTTTTTTCATTCATTAAACCAAATGAGCTCCTCCGTACAACTTTACCCTAGAAGCCCAACACCAATCAATATAATATAATATAAAAAGTCCTATAATTATAAAATTTTTAATTTATATTAAACAACAAAGTGTAGTATCTATACAAAATAAATATAATATTTCTCTCTCTCCAAATACATGTGACTTATTTAATATCATATTATTATAATATTTTACTAAGTAATAATTTTAAAAGCATAAATCATAAGTTATATGATTTTTTTTACTTATAAAATAATTATTATTACCTTTCTATTATCAATTATTTATTTTTATGTAATACACTATTTTCTATTATTTTATTTTAAAAAATTAAAATTACATTCTAGCTCTTACTTTGTTATAATTATAATTATACACTTCATTTTTTATAAACACATTCAATTATCAAAACTATTAAAATTCACTACTTGAAGTATTTGATATCTACTTCATCCATTTAAATTTCAATGTTTATTATAGACTACATCTATCCATTAAATAATTTTACTCATAAAAAATTTTAGTGCCAAAACAAGATAATGACCAAATTACACAATTTTCAAAGTTTTATGGACTAATAGATTTTTTTCAATAAACAATTAAAAGATAAAACAATGTAACTTGTTTTTGAAAAAAAAAAGTTTTTTAGAAAAAATAATAATAGTATATGAATATTTCCACATAGCATATTAATATTGTGACAATATCATCATTTGACATTTAATATTTAATAACTTTCACTTTGGTACTATAATTTTATTAATAGTTTAGGAGTACAAATTAGAGATAGACCTGATCACGGATTGAGCCATTCAGTCCGACTTGAAGATCTGTTCAAAAAGTAGGAGGGTTTAGGTAAAAATATAGGCTCGAAAAATGACTTGGGTAAAAAAATGAGACCCGTTTTTTAAACAGGCCGAGCCTGACCCAGTTCGAATTTGTAAAAAAAAATGTTGTTGTTTTCACTACTTTTGCCGTTATTTTGTCATTTTTTTGGTGCCATTTCGCTATTATATTACTACTATTTTGTTTTTATTTTTTGGATATTGTATACCTTTTTTTATTGTTAATTTTGTTATTATTTTAAACCTATTTTCGTATTATTTAAGTATAAATATTTTTTTAATTTATTTTCAATTTGTTAAGAAACATTTATTTTAATGTTTTTAGTATATTTGATGTATTATATTTTTAATTTTTATATAAAAATAATAATATAAAAAATTTTAATACGAACAAACCGAGCTTAAATTTTAACATTTTTATTTGAGTCGAACTTTAGTAAAATTTTAAACCTATTTTTGAGCCGGATCTAAACTTAAAATTCTATTAAAACATTGCCCGACCCATGATGACCTTTGATTAGAGTCACTCTATTGTTTGTTAATGCTGAAATAGTTTTTTTTTTTTTTAATAAAAAGATGGGTCAACAATTAAAAGTTGAGCTGAAATCCATTACTAGTCTTGGATTCAATTAAACTGGCCCGCCGCATATTTAAATCCATTAAAATTAAAGACCAATCAAAAGTTTAAATCGAAGTAAACTGGCCCAAATCCAATGTTAATCCAAATTTTGATTAATTTAAAGGGTCTAATTTTTTTTTTTTTTTTTTGGCATCTATAGTTGGCAACTAAGTCTATTTTGGCCATTAAATTTGAATTCCGTCAAGATTTGACAATATAATCATGTTCTTGGAACATGACCAGATTGGTTGGTCGAACCATTTGGATAAAGAACTGATCAATACATTGGTTCAAAGAAAGGGGTTAAACTGATTGAATCAAAAACAACTCAAAACTGGTAATTGTCTAAACCTTGAATAAAAATCAATTGTTGAACAAGTTGTATCAATTTAATAATTTTTAAAATTTTTAAATTTTCATGAATTTTGAATTTTTTTGTTAATTATTGTTGGTCTAACAATTGAACCAATCAAACCGATTCAATTGGGAAGCAGCGGTCAAGCCAGTTTAACCATTGGTTCGATTAATAGAACATCGTTTGTGACACTTTAATATTGTATCACATCATCACTTGAAAAATTATTTAAATTTTTTATTTTTCAAGTAATGATGTGGCATAATCTCTAAGTATCACATCCTTAAATTTTTATATTTTTCAAGTTCAGGGACCAATGTAACACCCCTAACCCGTATTCGTCGCTGAATTAGGGTTACGAGGCATTACGACCAAAACACAGCTCAGAACAATCTTTGAATTTAAATTATGCACAAAATTATATTAACTCAATCACGAAAATTTTTAAACTCGAATAATAACCAGCAGCCCAATCATATAAATCACATTCGCACATATGGATCACTTAACCAACTAAAAACCAAACATGCTTTAAAATTTAAACATATCAATATTATTTATTTAATCACCTATTCGACCCAACTAATATACATCATAGCATAATACATATACTTTATAACTCCAATAGCCGAACCTTATGACCAAAGATCATGGCATTCGAACTCCTAAATAATTATCAAACATTTTTCCTTTCATATACACAGCATACATCAATTCATCCGTTTGTAAACATCTAATTCATTAGTTAATTACCAAACATACCAACCTATGTACTTATGCACATTCACTCATTAAGTCAAAATAAGACATATCATTTAGCTTATTAAATATCCATACATGAAACATTAGCAAACATTACCAGTTAGTCGAATAATATCTTGTTCATTACCAATTCATATGCATTTTACTATAATATTATTAATCATATTCGGTCACAAATAGGCAAATCATATTACACCCAATTCACATGCTCAATAACCGATCCAAAATTTCCTGTACTCAGCCATTCATCACTTCATCTATTCGGCTATCAAATTACCTATAAAATTTATACCCATTTCATTAAAATAAAATTTACCCTTTTGAGCACAATTGACAATTTGATGGTCGTTTAACTAACTTTAAATTCGAGTAAGGCAAGCGCACCTATCGAACAGTAGTATAGTTCTGATGAGACCAGAAATATCGTATCCACAAAGACTAAAAGTACTAGTATTAACTCTTTTTCTATTATTTAGCCTAAAAATAAAGAGGAATTGTTTTAACCTAAAATTTAACTAACCTAATTAGCTAATTAACGCGACAGAGACAAAAGTTGGAAAAGACTTTAGGATAACCGATGTAGAAAATAATACCCAAGGAAGAATCCACCTAGACTTCACTTATTACTTCTGAATCAGACGATTTATTCACTTGACTTATTTCGTAGAAATCCCTGATTTATGTTAATATCTCCGTCGAGACTAAAAACAACTGACTCTAGGTTGATTAATTGAAATCTCTTTCTAATTAAAACCCCTATCGTCGCATTAACTCGATCTATGGATTTCCCTATTAGATTTGACTCTAATCCGACAGATTTACGTCGTCCTATGTCTAGGATTGCATTCAACTCCACTTAATTATGCTAGATCTACTCTTAAACAGGGACTTTTGCTCCACTGAATAAGCACATCAAACTTGGATTAATATCCTGAAATATTAAAACAAGAATCAAGAACACATAATTAAGAATAAGAGCGAGTATTTATCATATAATTCAGATATTAATAAGATTCGTCTTAGGTTTCATCTCCCTTAGGTATTTAGGGAGTTTAGTTCATAATAATGGGGGAAAACATCTCAAAATTGGGGAAACAACAAAACATAAAGAAACCCAGAAACTTCACTAGAAATTGAATGGAGATCTTCAGTCTTGATATAATCCTGCTTCCGAGCTAATTCCAATGGCCTTTCTTCGAGTCTTTTCTGCGTTCTGCGCTGCGTGTCCCTTTAACCCTCTTCTAGGGTGTTTATATAGGCTTTAGAATGCTTCAAAACCCTCAAAATTAGCCTTTTTCGAGTAGAACTAGACTTGGGCTCGACAGGGACACGGCCGTGTGCCACGCCCGTGTGAAGCTGCTCAAGCCGTGTGTAATACTGAGTTGATTTTTAGTCGACAAGTCCATGTCACATGGGCGTGTGGCCTTCCCGTGTTACTCACACGGATGTGTGGACCACTCGTGTAGAAGTGCTTAGGCCATGTGAAACACTGTTTTAAGCCCATTTGGTCCCTTTTTGGCCCGTTTCTTGCTCTTTTTGCCTTCCTATGCTCACCTAAATATAAAATATGAATTTAAAGGATTAGGAGCATCGAATACAATGAAATCAAGGATAAATCATCCATAAATATGCCAAGCATGGGGTAAAAATATGTATAAATTACGATTTATCACAATTCAAACATACCTATTTTGCATGTAAATTATCATGTTTAAACCTCATATGTCCAACCATTCAAATAGACACCTATTCGGTCATCAAATCTAACCTCAATATGTCACACCATTATCAGAATCACATGCTATTCAAAATGAACCAATTACCAAAGCCGAATTTACTACCACATATATAGCACATTTCGTAATCAATCATATTTACTAAACTTAAGCCGAATCATATCATACTTTTCATTTCTCATTGCCGAATCATATAACTAAACACTACAAACATATATACCATGAAACATACTTCCAAAATAAGCTTAAGGCATGACCGAATACACACAAGCATTAACATTATGATCAAGCCATTTTTTGCATGGCTATATATATATACAAATTCAAAACCAAACATATCAAAACTAGCTTATACATGCCATATGTCATATTTACATATTTCCAAAAGTAGTGAATATTGGTTAATAGTGTGGCAATGTTCCTTGACGATCCCCGAGCTCGAAGCTAGCTTTATATATCTATAAAACAGAGAAGGAATGCACAAAGTAAGCTTTTAAAGCTTAGTAAGCCATAAGCAAATAAATCATCACTAAACATATATATTTCAATTCGAATAGGCCTATTATATCTAATCTCTTACACATATACACTCAACTAGCTCATATAACTTCATATTACCATATTAAATATTACACATACCTTAATTCTTCATGAATATATATAAACTTTACACATACCTGATTCATTTAGCTCACATTCACATTCGATTTTACTTTGACATTTCCCATCGAACCGTTCAGAATTGACAAGGATACTAGGATAACACAAAATAACTCGTACAATGCCATATCCCAGATATGGTCTTACATGTTATCATATATCGATGCCACTGTCCCAGACAGGGTCTTACACGAGTCATATACGATGCCAATGTCCTAGACATGGTCTTACACGTTTTATCACTTCGATGCCAATGTTCCAGACATGGTCTTACAGGAATTCACACATCGGAAGTCCAAATTTTATGACATCAATATCCTGTATAATTCCTAAGGTTCGTTTGCATCTTATGACTTCATTATTCAATAAACTCAAGCTTGAAATAAATCAATCATCAAATATCCAATTCAGTTCGGCAATATGAATATAAATACTAATCAATTTGGCAATAGATATAAACATATACAATTGAATTCAAAACTATTTATTTACTTACGAACTTACCTCGTACAAAAACGAACGGACCGGAACGACTATTCAATAGCTTTCGAATTCCCCCGATCCAAATTCAATTTCTTCCTTTCTTGATCTAAATTAATACAAATTTAACTTATGTAATGCCATATTCATTCAATTCAATCCACAAACACATAAATGGGCATTTTGCACTTTAGCCCCTAACATTTTATATTTTTCTCAATTTAGTCCCTATTTCAAAATAACACAAAATACTTAAAATTTTAATAAACTCTAGTTAGGCCAAATTCTCCCTAGGTCCCTAGTAGCCCATTAATTTCATTTATTTCACATTTTGACCCCTAAATTTTCAAATTTCACAATTTAATCCTAAATAAGCATTTTTATCAAAAATCACTTAATTAAACATAATAATCTATCAATAAATATTTATTTTTCATCATCAAACCACAAAAACATCAAGCTATCAACAGTGGCAAATCATGAATACATCAATAAATTCAAAAATTCAAGCATGGACTAGCTAGTATTTGAAGCAACGATCTCAAAAACATAAAAATCATCAAAAACCGAACAAAATCCATACCTCAATTTGAGCTTCAAAGTGCCGAACTTTAAAAGCTTTCAAATGGTTCTTTTTCACTTCAATATTCGGCCAAAAGATGAACATGCATGGCCATTTCATGTTTTGTTTTATTTTAGTATCATTTATTAACATAATTACCATATTAACCTTAATATTTAAATTACAAAACACATAATGGTTGTCCATTACTGTCCATTAGTTTTAATAGTGGCCTAATTTCACTTTAAGGACTTAACAATTAAATAACCATAGCAAATTAGTACTTTAACAAATAGAATGCCACTTTTACATTTTAGCGATTAAGTCTTTTTTATCAAATTAAGCATACAAATGGTAAAATTAAATTACGACACATATCAATTAACATGCTATAAACACAAAAAATAGTATTAAAAAATTCTATGACTTCGGATTTGTGATTCCGAAACCACTGTTCCGATTTAGCTAAAACTGGGCTGTTACAACCAAAATGAATCTAGTTGTCAAGTTTAGATAGCAAAGTAAATAAAAAAAATACAAGTACCAATGTGGACCTAGTTATTAAAGTCAAAGTTCAAAATTTATATTATTCCTAATTTAAACTATTGATAAATTCATGAGTTTCAAATTTTGACTTTTAAATTTGTGATGAGCCGACTTATCAAAAAAAAAAAAAATAGATCCAAATGAAATTTAGTGTTTGCATCTATTTTATGCTATTAAAGAAACATCATACTATTACATTTATTTATAGAAGTAAATTTGAATGACTTTTAGCTTTGGTACAATTGTTATTATAGTAATCAGGAGAATGAAAGTTTGAGTATTTTTAAATATATTTTTTTCGAATCAAGCAAGAATGGATTCAAGGGGGAGAGGCGGGCCCCCTTTGAATCTTCAAAATTTTAAATTTTATATAAAAAGTATCATGTATTTTAAATTTGGTGTCTACATTGTATAACATTTGCCCCATTGGCTAAATTGTATTTCATAAAATGTGCCTCTTTTAAGCTATAAGATTATACTTTATATTAACAAAGTTTTTTTTAGTTTTTAATTATATAATAATAATCAAATATTAATGTATGATGAGTCTTGAAAGACTAAACTTAGAGGCCCAATATGAACTTTAAAGCCATATTCCAGAATTAATTAATTTGGCCCATACCTATACATATTAAGTTAGTGACTTTCTTGTATTTTGATTTGTATGTCTTGCTAAGAAATTATCTTCCTCTAGTAAGGTGCCAACATTGCCAAGACTGAGAGCATAGAGTAAAAAAAATACAAATTATCTTCCTCTTGGCTTCTTACGCAAAAGACCTCTCGGTAAATTTTTTTGCATAAATTATGTTTTTTATTTATTTGACTTATTATTTTTTCTTTTTCCTAATATGTTTTTGTTTAATATATTAGTTTTCAAGTTTTTCGATTAAATTATAGTCAACAAAAAGATCGAATCTATTTTCAAGAAAAAGGTGTCAAAAATCAATAATAATCAATTGGTTCCTTAACCTTCTGTTATCAACGGAGAAAAATCAAATATTAGATTGTCCTAAGCTTCTGAACGCGATTTGAGTCATCCTAGGCTCTTGATCGAGATATCATGTTTTCTCAATCCCTAGATCTTAAATGAGATAGCAAGTATTCCCAAGCTTTTGAACGAGATATCGGGTCTTCTCAAGTTCCTAAACGTCTTTGTAAGGTGCCGATAGTCGAAACAAATGAGTTTGATGCTTCTTCTTTAGAGTGTGATTTGGGACTTCGAAAATTAAATTGGGATTACCCCCCAAATAAATAGGACGAAGTCCGTCGAGCTTATATTAAGTTTGGGTCATATCAATCGATTCCTCCAAGTGAGGCTCCAACAGCTCCTCAGTATATTGACAATAATGGATGTTAATTTCTCCCATCTTGGTATAAGTTGTTCTCGAATTGACTTGAGTTTAAACCAAGTAAGAATGTCGCATATTGCCTTCCTTGTTTTCTTTTCAACAAGCCATTTGGGCATCATGGAAATACTTTTATGAGCCAAGGATTTCAATCATGGAAGAAGGTCAATAAAGGATCTAAATGTCCTTTTGTTACTCATGTGGGTAACGATGCAAATTCTTTACATAAGAATGCAATGAAAAATTATCTCGATCTTCAGAATTCCTTGCAAAATATTGAGAAGATTATTGAGAAACAAAATTCTGAACAAGTTGTAAGAAATCGGCTTGTAACGCCTTAAACTCAACCCAATTCTCTGGGTCTGGATCTTAGGTGTTACTATGTAATACTTAACAAAATATTCAAACAGTTGACAAATACTCTTTAATGAAAATATTTTTCTTATTATTTTAACCGAAAGACTTAATACCTAAAAACAAATGAAAGTATTAAAATAAATAAAATATTACATGAGATCTTTTTCTAAAACTTTTACAATACAACATTTATTAAAGATAGTCTCTTAGGGTGAAAGCCCCCAATACGCCAATTTTTCATTGTATGCATAATAATCCACTTTACCGCTACCCTAGCATATTCTTGGCATCGTCCCTTCTAGCACATTCTCTTACCACAATACTTGAAACAGTAACAGGCATTGTAAGTTCAAGAGAACTTAGTGAGCTTTACTACAAAAACACCTTGGAAAATAATTTAATATTCATAAAACATTGATGTGCCATCTATCCTTCTGAACCACTTATTTCTGTATTGGGTAGTTACTATTACAATTTCGACTGACTAATACTCACTAATTGCCATACTCTTAGTCTTTCCATACATTTCATTGATTTTTTCGTTCACTTAACCATAAAAGTACTATGTCAAAGAATATACCTTTGGAGCCCACTTGATACAAACTATCTCTTCACACATACACAAACTATCTCTTCACACATACACTCAATCCAAAATAGTTGTTCGCAAATACTAAACACAGGCAGTTCCATACACATTTGGTGAATACTTACGCAAATCTGAATACCATCTTTCTACTAATCAAATCATACCTTGGTTCGACATCATACCAGCTCACATTGATAATGTACTACACAGATCATTCAGATGAATTCCTCACCCCTTTATTACAGAATCCAGGATACCCAAAATAATAAAGACTTGGATTCCATGAGATTTCAGAGGAAGACATGACATCATTCAGATATGACAGATACGAAATACTCAGATTTCAGCACTATAACATAGACGGACTCAATTTGACAATTTCTTATGTCTTTCATAACTATGAATATGCCCAACTTTCAATAGTAACATATTATCATGGCGGATACTCCTTTTTAACATACAGATACACAATTCTTTTCAGAACTTCCTTAATCTAATTCAACTAAGTTAACCTTGATATTTCATAATCTTACCATAGCAGTATCTATCATAAAACAATCAGAATTTATCCATAACTTACCATAAGGGCAGATAAGCTGTAACGACCCAAAAGTTGGTAGTGTTAAAAATGTGGTTTTGAAATTCTGATTTTGTAAATCAGACTCATGAATATTTTTATTAAATATTTACAGAGTTAGTTTAGAAGAGAATTGAATCTCATTTAGGTAATTTCATTTAATTAGAGCTTATTTTAAGTATAGAGAATAAATTGTGTAAGTGTTAAAAGTTTAATTTTAATTAATTCATAAGTAAATTAAAATCAAGGGACTCATTTGGCAATTAAGACATTGGTCTAATTATGGTGGGCAACATTAAGATAGGATAGATTAAATTTTATAAATTTTATTATAATAAAACATAAGTTAAGTGATTATATTATGAAATAAAAAAAGAAATGTAGTGGAAAAGAAAAAAAAAAGAAGACAAAAACATTTCTCCCTTACCATCTTGCATGCCGATTTGGAGAAGAAAGAAAGGAAACATTCGGCCATAGATTCTAAACTTTGAAGCTCAATTTGGTTAGTATATTTTAGCCCTTTTAAACAAATTTTATGTTTTTGGAACCCCAAGTTCATAAGCTAGCTTACCCATGTTAAAATTTTTAGAATTGTTGAAGTTTATGGAAGTTGTCGTTGTTGAGAAATTTAAGTTCTTGATGTTATTTTGATAGATTTTAAGGTTGGAAGTGAAATGAGACTATTTTGTAAAGTCAAGTGATAACTCCATGCAAAAAGGACTAAGTTGTGCAAAATTTAGGGGTTTATTTGAGAATTAGAAAGTCCTATAGGGGTTCTAGGAAAATTCGACCTAATGTTGGAGGATTAATTCTGAAGTTATATTAGTCTCGATTTTGGGGACTAAATTGAATTCCATGCAAAATTAGTAGAAAATTTTTAATTGAATACGAATTGAGTTGTGTGTTGTTAATTTATTTTAATTGTTTCAATTCATAGCTAACGTCATCCCGAAATCCTCGAGAAAGAAAGGAAATGACAAAGTCGACGACGAATGGCTAGGAATTTACGATTTGTCTTTTTATAATCCAAATTATTTAAAACATTGCTTTTATACAATGCATTATTTGGTAAGTTCATATAAGGTGAGTTAATATTTTGAAATAATACTATGAGATGTGAATTTGAATTGAAATGAGATGAGATGATTAAATGTTTATTATTGACAAGGTATTAAGTTGCATAATTGTAAAAATTTTGTATATTGTATATGATATTGGATTTGATATGAAAATGAGATGGTTGGTTATGTATATGAATGAATGACTAAAAGGATGAATTCATGATATGAAATGGGATTACAAATTGAATTGAGAACTTTGTTACCCTATTAACTATTTGGGCAGGGTTAGGTATAATTGGCATGCCATATGATAGGAAGAGTTCAGGGTTTTTTGACTACGTGTTGAGGAGTGTTGGGCACGCCATTTGTCGGTTTTACTGACCAGCGCAGGGTGCGATTCATTTCTATGGTTTATCCGTTAGGCATTAGGTACCAAACTTTGGTGTGTTGGTTGGATCCGCGTATCCGAGTCTGAGTCTGAGTCATGTTAATAGAGGAAGTAAATGGTAAACTCGAGATAATGACTTGAGATAGTAATGATTTGAAAATGACAATGCTATTGAATAGCAAATATGATAGAATAGAATGAAATATGGAATAAAATGTGAATTGAAAACTAAAGTAGTGAATGGATATGTATTTAAGTAATGATGTTTAATTAAGTGTGAAATGAATTGAACTATGATTGAAATAATATAGTATAACATCATTTATTTTAACTTGAGCATATAAATGTATTGTATTTTACTTGTATGTTCGAATTATAAAAATATCACTAACTTATACTCAACGTACGATTTTATTTTTCGTACGCAAGATAGGTACTTGTCGATGCGATAATCTACTTAGCATCTAACGACCATTCTGAACTCAACTGTTGGTGAAATGTTCTTTTGATCTTGGCATGTACCTAGGAGGTTCTATATATATGTAATGCTCATTTTGTGTCTTGATGGTATCTGAGTTTCTAAGTTTGTCAGTATTGTGTATATATGTGTAGTTGATAGTAATGATCATTTTGAAGATGTCTTGCTAAAGTAATTTGGTGATATGCAATGATGATTAAATAGTTGAGGTGTTATTATTCTAGATGAGTTTTTTTTTTTTTTGTTAATGCATAGTTGTGAGAATGATAGCTAATATATAGTTTGATCTTAATAGATGATAATGCTTTGGTGTATGCTTTATAAATAAAATTGAATGCTTAGTTTTTCATGTTGAGGTACCTTAATGGCCTAATAGTTGATTATTCAGGTTGGTTGATCTTAAGGATATATATTTGGCTTAGATTTTGATGTATTGAATTGAGTTGTACATGGATAAGATGTTTAAATGATGATTTTCATGCCTTTATTTATGTTTAGGTACGTTATTTGAGTTTCGTCAAGTTTTGAGCATAAGTGCATCTTTTAAAAAGTAGTTTTTACCATTTTTGAACTCAAGTATCGATATTTTTACATCTGGTATCGATACTTAATCAAATGAACAATTTTCAAACAAACAAAATGCCAAAATGGTATCGATTTTTATTTGAGTATCGATACTTTTTTCATAGAATATCAATACCATAAAATAAATACCGATGCCCTTGTTTTGCTAAGAAAACAAAATTGAATTTTGGTATCAATTTTCGAAAAGGTATCAATACCAACTATGGATTTCAATATTAACCTTTAAACTTTGAAATTTTTCATTTTAATCCTTTTTCATGCTTAAATCTTTCAGTTAGGTTCATGCAAATTTCAAAATTTCAATATGTTTGATTGTATGTGATTTAATGATTAAGAATTGAGATTTTGTTTTGTAAAGTGTATATATAATGATTGCTAAAATTTATCGTAGCATCTTATTACTTGGGTCCGACGATCGGGCCAGGTAAGAGGGTGTTACATTTATTAGTGTCAGAGCTATATGTTTAGCCAATTCTAGGACTAATCAAGCTCAAAATATAGTCTAAATGTATATGCCAAGTTGAGTTGAGTCTGAGTCGGGATTAGGATGCCAATTAAAGATTGTTTCTGTTTTATAGATAAAAGATGTTAGAGGAATCGAATAATAAGGTTGATCAAGAGATTCATATTAGTAATAATTCCACTAAAAAAATATAAATAGGGTTGGGTTAGTAGCACCGAGTGTTCATTTAGATTAGGTACCACAACATAATGTCGATGGGGGTTTTAATGAGGGACAAGGCAATGTGAGCATACTTTGTACTATAGTTGAAGCACTCCAGAGAGTAGCGGGAGCTACTCTTACGGAAATACATGCACCTATAGTTAGACAGGCATCGATTAAAGAATTAAGGAGGTATGGTGCAACTGAATTCGCTAGGTTGAAAGGGGTTGACCCGTCAATAGCTGAGATGTGGCTAGAATCTATAACTCGAGTACTTCAACAACTGCAGTGTACTTCTCATGAGAGTGTTATCTATGTCATTTTTTTGTTATAGGGGGGAGATTATACTTGGTGGCAAATTGTTACTCGTCATATCCCTGTTGAAGCTATCGATTGGAAATTTTTTCAATTAGAGTTCTAGAAGAAATATGTTGGGGAACTATATTTGGAAGATCGAAAATAGGAATGCCTTTTGTTAAAACAAGGAGATCTATCTATAGTGGATTATGAATGAGGATATATGCAACTTAGAAAATATATTATAGAGCTTATTCCGACTGAATAAGCAAGTTGTAAACATTTTCTACGAGGGATTTCTATGAGAGATGCAATATAAAATCAGAACTCAATTAGTCACATTGAAAGTTAAGGAATTGCTGATTCATTTGAGCATGCAAAAATTTTAGAATAATCTTTAGGGTTAAGCAAAAAACCAGAGCTTTCTCGTGTTTTGGGAAAATGATTCGGGACACCTAGTTCACATTCAATGCTCAAGCGAATTAAAGACTTTCATGAGCATGGGAGGACAATTGCAAAATCAACTATATTGGATAGAGTGCGAAATCAACAAGCGACAATTTTAGTTGGTAGGGTAAAAGGACCGACCAGAGCTTTTAAAGTGTTAAGCTGAGAGCACTGTGGGAAGAAACATTACAGAAAATGTTGGAAGTTATCTAATACTTGTTTCTGATATGGATCGTAGGAGCATTTCACTCGTGAGTGCCTCAAAAATGATAATACTGCTCCAGTTGACACTCAAAGATTTGCACCTTCAGTTAGAGGCCATGGGGCTAGTCATGGGGGTTTTTGTCTCGAGGACTGGTTCAAGGAAAGGGAATGAAGCAATTGCACATCAATTAGAGGTTAGAGCGCTAGCTTGGGTGTATGTTGTGAGGACTCGTGAGGAAGGCGATGCTACCGATGTTGTAGCTGGTATCTTATTACTATTTTTTTATTCATGTTTGTGCCCTAATAGACCCTGGTTCCTCTCATTCATATACTAATACTGATTTGGTTAAATCTGGGAGTCTAAAACCTGAGACGTCAAAAGTAGCCATGTCTGTATCAAGTCTGTTGGGTCAAAAGGTGTTAGTTGTCCAATTATGTAAAAGATGTCCATCACAAATCAAAGCTTGATGTTTCCAGTGGATTTTTTGATCGTGCCTTTTGTTGATTTTGATTTGATCTTGGGCATGAATTGGCTAACTGAGCATGGAGTGATTCTAGATTGCCAGAAGAAAAATTTTTCAGTTCAAGGCCCAAATTGTGAAACTTTGGAAGTTAATGACATTAGAACGAGGGGTTTGACTCATATTATCTCCTTGATTCAACTAGTAAATTGTTAAAGCAAGGTTGCAAAGCTTCTCTAGGCTATGTTATTAAATCAAATAATGGAGATTGTAAAATTGGCAATATTCAAACTGTTTGTGAATTTCCTAATGTGTTTCCCGAAGAATTATTGAGACTACCACCTAATCGGGAGGTCGAATTTGCAATTGAAGTGTTTCTTGGTACAATTGCAGTGTTGATATCCTTTTATTGTGTGGCACTGACTGAGCTGAAGGAATTGATAATCTAGTTGTAAGATTTACTAGACTGTGGCTTTATACGCCCGAGTATATCGCCTTTGGGAGCCCCAATAGTGTTTGTTAAAAGTAAAGATGGTTCGATGCAGCTCTATATAGATTATTGAAAATTGTATAAGTAGACGATTAAAAATCGGTACCTCCTACCTCGTATCGATGATTTTTTTGATCAGTTGAAAGGAGCTTTAGTCTTTTCTAAGATTGATTTACGATTCAGTTACTACCAATTGAAAGTAAAAGATAGTGATGTACCAAAAATGATGTTCCGTGCGCGTTACGGTCACTACAAATTTTTGGTAATGCCTTTCGGTTTAAGAAATGCACCTACAACATTCATGGATCTCATGAATTTTATTTTTCAACCTTATTTGGATTAGTTTCTTATGGTATTTATCGACAACATCCTAATTTATTCAAAATCAGAGGCTGAGCATGAGCAACATCTCAAAACTATTCTGCAAGTTTTGCGAGAGAAACAACTTTACGAGAAACTTAGTAAATGTGAGTTTTGGTTACTCGAAGTTGTGTTTCTAGACATGTCATTTCTGTGGATGGGATCTGTGTTGATTCGAAAAAGATTGAAGCTATCTTATCATTGAAAACATCGAGGAACATGTCTAAAGTCTGCACTTTCCTTGGTTTAGCTGGCTACTATCAAAGATTTGTTTTTGGATTTTCAAAGATAGCTTTACCGATGACAAAGCTGTTACAAAAGAACGTTCAAGTCGTTTAAGAGGAAAAATGCCAAGAAAATTTTGAAAACTGAAACAGATGTTTACTTAGGCACCAGTTCTAATTTTACCAAATTCGGGAAAGAATTTTATGGTATATGGTAATACCTCGTTAAGTGGTTTAGGTTGTGTTTTGATGCAAGAGGGAAAGGTGATTGCGTATGCATCCCGACAGCAAAAATGCACAAGCATAATTATCCGACACACGATTTAGAGTTAGCCACTGTAGTTTTTGCTCTAAAGATTTGGAGACATTATCTGTCTGGTGAAAAGTGTTACATTTTTATCGGTCATAAAAATCTTAAATACCTCATAACCCAAAAAGAGTTGAATTTAAGACAGCATCATTGGGTCGAGCTTCTGAAAGATTACGATTGTGTTACCAATTATCACCCTGATAAAGGTCCATGAGGAATTACTTAACTAGAAGATCTTGAATGTATAACCTTCAACTCAACACCTATTGCATCATGCACCACAAATAAGTTATCATGGGACAATCTCACCAAATAGCATGCTTTAACTAGTTGTCCTTTATTGAAGATAGAATTTCTTAATGTATCGAATGATAATTCCTTCCATAGGGGCCGACCCAACTATCATATGATCATAAGAAAATTTTGCTTACTTTGAGGAAGTCTCCTCAATGAAATCTACATGGCAATGTCTACCTTGGGGCAGGTCCATTTCATGCCATCACAAAAGACCATTGATGGAGTTCATAGGTCTTGTTTAGGGACCTTCTCCCACACAATATTTTAAAATATGCAAGGTTTTTAATTTCTAATCAGTCAACTCTTTTATTAACACTTTATCATTCAGTTTGTCACGGTAAAACATTTCTCTGTAATGCTGCGGCAAACTACTGCTCAGTACGCACTAACAAATTATGCTTCTTTTATTATGCTCAAGTTCATAATAATAAAAAATAGAAATGAAATTGTATTAAAAATAAACAAAATAAAAATAATAATGGGAAATGAAATAGAAAAAATACTTATTAACGAAAACAAAAAATTCAAACATCACGAAGGCTAATGCTTTACATGTCACGCTCTATAGGAGCACCCCGGTAATGCTTCAAGTGTTGTCCATTAACCTTGAATGTAGCCCTTGTTCTTAGGTCTTTAACAACAACAGCACTATGCGAATACACTTGAGTTACTTCAAAAGGTCCTGACCATCAAGATTTTAACTTACCAGGAAATAATTTGAGCCTAGAATTGAACAATAATACCTGTTGTCCAAGTTCAGATTGCCTTGGCAAAATTTTGGCATCATGCTATTGCTTGGTCTTTTCCTTATACAAACGAGCATTCTCATATGCTTGTGTTTGAAACTCTTCCATCTCATTCAATTCTAGCAATCTCTTGCCACCAGCAGTAAACCAATCCATGTTCAGCTTCTTAATCACCCAAATCACTTTATGCTCCAGTTCAACAGGTAAATGACATGGTTCATCGTAAACAAGTTTAAAAGGTGACATCCCTAATGGTGTTTTAAATGCAGTTCGATATGCCCATAGAGCTTCATCCAATCTAGTAGACCAGTCCTTTTGAGATGGATTCACCACTTTTTCTAGAATTTGTTTAAGTTCTCTATTAGATATTTCAACTTGGCCATTCGTCTGACGGTGATACGCCGTGGCAATTCTATGTTTCACCCCATACCTACGCAAGGTATTGGTTATCAGTTTGCAATCAAAATGGGATCCCTCGCCATTGATAATGGCTCTTGGTGTACCAAATTATGTGAAAATGTTCTTATGTAAAAATTTCAATATCGACTTAGCATCATCAGACACTAGGGCTATTGCTTCTACCCACTTAGAAACATCGTCTTCTGCCAAAAGTATGTATAGCTTGCCCATGGATCGTGGAAGCGAACCCATAAAGTATATTCCCCATACATCAAACAGTTCAATATCTAATATACTTTGTAATGGTATTTCCTGTCTCCTAGACACATTTCCTATTCTTTGACAATAGTCACACAACCTATAAAATTCATGAGCTTCTTTAAATAAATGTGGCCAATAAAATCCTAACTGGAGTACCTTGGCAGCTGTTTTCAGTCTTCCAAAATATCCTGCATATAGGGCTAAATGACAATGTTGTAAGATACTATGCATCTCATCGTTGGGGACCCACTTCCAAATTCTTTGATCTACACAATGCTTGAATAGGAATGGTTCATCCCAATAGTACTATTTGGCATCGTGAAGAAATTTTCGTCTTTTATAAACATTGAAGTCAAGTCGCATTACACCACTTACTAAGAAGTTTACTATGTTGGCATACCAAGGTAATGCCTTGGCAATAAGCAACCGTTCTTCTAGGAATTCTTCCTTAATAAATTTATTGCTTTCATCTTTATTTCCTGATTCTATTCTTGACAAATGGTTAGCCACTTGATTTTTGATTCCCTTCCGATCTCTAATTTCCAAATCAAAATCTTCTAACAAGAGTATCCACCTAATCAATATTGGCCTAGCATCTTTCTTCTGTATCAAGTACTTGATAGCCGAGTGATCTGTGTAGACTATGACCTTTGTTCCTTCTAAATAAGAATGGGATTTGTCGAATGCAAAGACCATTGCAAGTAATTCCTTCTTCGAGGTGGTATAATTAAGCCGAGCCTCTATTAACGTCCTACTTGCATAATACATTTCATGTAGTACCTTGTTTCTCCTTTAACCCAACACTGCTCCCACAGCATAATCACCGGCGTCGCACATGAGTTCAAAGGGCAATGTCCATTCTAGAGCAACCACAAACAATGTTGCTATAAGAAGTTGCTTCTTGAGTTCCTCGAAAGCCTACAAATATTGATCATCAAAATTAAAAGGTTTATTCTATTCAAGTAAAGTACACAACGGTTTAGAGATTTTCAAAAAATCCTTAATAAATCTTCTATAAAATCCTGCGCGTCCTAGAAAGCTTCCAATACTCTTAACACTGGTCGGTGGTGGCAATTTTTCGATCACTTCTATTTTCAATCTGTCTACTTCAATTCCTCACTATGAGAACCTATGTCCTAGGATAATGCCTTCACAGACCGTAAAATGGCATTTCTCCCAGTTTAATATTAGATTTGTTTCTTCACAGCGGCACAAAACCATCTCCAAATTCCTTAAGCAATCTTCAAAATCAGTTTCGAACACAAAGAAGTCATCCATAAAAAATTCAAGGAAATTTTCCACCATGTCCAAGAATATGGCCATCATGCAGCACTGGTGTAACACCCCTAACCCATATCTGTCACTGAAACAGGGCTACAGAGCATTACCGGAGTTTACAGAACAAATATAATTAATTCATGTAATTTACTATTCATATCCAAATCCAATCATTTTCAATCATATTGTCTCTTAAATAGATCCTCGAGGCCCAATTTATGCATTAGAAACAAGTCGGGACTAAATTGGAAACTGAGAGAATTTTTTGCGAAATTTGAAAAGTTTTCTTAAATGCAGGGGACTCACTCCAGTGGGTAGCCAATTGACACGTCTGTATCTTAGGCCATGTGGGCATTCGATGTAAGGTACACAGCCGTGTCAGCCCGTGCTCAAAATTAGGGTAGCTATTAGCTTGGGTCACACGGCCAAGCCACACGCCCGTGTGCTAGACCGTGTGAGCATACTGACTTGCATTAATTAGGTGCAGGATTCATACGGCCAAGCCATACGCCCGTGTGCTAGGCTGTGTTACATACGGCTAAGACACACGCCTGTGTATCTGCCCGTGTGAAAATACCTGGGCATTCTATTTCTCAATTTTAAGAATGAAAAGGACACACGACCAAACAACACACCCGTGTGCATAGCTGTGTGTCACACACGGTTGAGACACACTCTTGTGTGTCTACCCTTGTGGACTAAATAGGCCATTTTCAAGGACATTTTTCTTACCCAAAATCTCTTTCAACCTACAACAACACTTAAATATATTCACTAACCAATTCAAGACATTAAAACCAGGCCAAAACCAATCTTATACATGATATATCATTACATGTATTTAAGTATTCAAAATTAACTATTTCTATAGTTTATCAAAATTTCAATCTATCATACCAAGCACATATATATTAAACATGATATAATATCCTACACAAACATTAAATAAACTATCAGTAGCTATTCCAATGGCTAGTTACAACCAACCATATGCATGCCATCATTGGACAATTTAACCTACACATGCCATTATATCAAAATAAGTTTGCTATTTATACCAAAACGAGCTGAAGGATAGTGTGATGATGCTCCGACCGACTTCCAACCTTTACGAGCCTCTGAGCACTATAAAACAGAGGAAAATAAATAAAGTAAGCTTATAATGCTTAGTAAGTTCATATAATTGGAAATTTAACTTACCATTCATTTCCATTAAAATAAACATGAAAAATGCATCAAATAAGTTTGGCTAATACCTAAACACCAAACTTCATCAAAACATGTTAGTCATTATAATTCACACACTTGCCAAGAAACATGAATAAGCTCATCAACATGAATAAGCTCATCATGTAATAAATTTCATACTCATATACTTTTCTTATCATATTTCCATATAACACATACATTTCTATGATAAATCATCTCAAGTTCAGTTTAGCTATGTTAGAATTTTGCCCGTTGAATTTATTTGAAATATCGATGGATACACATATAGTACACTTAAAGTGTACAAACTGTAATTCCTCAACTCATATTCAGGGGTACCCATTAGGGCACATAATCATGAAGCACTCTCTCGAGCCATACAACAGGATGCTCATGTGAGCCATGTAATAGGAAGCTTATCTGGGCTATAACAGGAAACTCATAAGAGTTTAAAACAAGAAGCTCATTGAGCTTAACAGGTAACTTCAAAGAGTTATTATCAGGAAGTTCCAAATAGCCATATAACAAAAAGTTCAAGTGAGCCATATTAGGAAGTTCAAAAAGAGCCTATATCAGGACGCTCATAAAGAGCTGCGTTTGTGTCCACAATATATGCAGGATCACAACCGATCATATAATAGGATGCTTACAAAGAGCTGTGATAGTCTGCAACACATGCATGATCACTACCAATCAGGATGCTCGCAGGAACCATATAACGGGAAGCTCAAGAGGGCTTATAACAGGATGCTTGTAAGAGCTATGGTGTATCCACAACATATGCATGACCACAACCAATACGGGAAATCCTGTATCCATCGAAATTTATTTATTCAAACGGAACTTAACACTTTTCAGACATTATCAGATATGTGATTTATGTTTATACGTGGAAATCATACATTTCACACTCATAAGATTCAATTTAAACATATAAACATACATTTTAGTTACACGAACTTACCTCGATACTTATTCGTTTCGAGAATCTACTAATCTGACACTTTTTGGTTTCCTCGATTCAATTCAGTACTAAGTCTTTCTGGATCTATATAAATGAATTTAACATCAATTTAATCCATTTCATACTCAATTTAATTCAATTCACATACTAGGAAAAATTACCATTTTGCCCCTATACTTTCAATAAATGATGATTTCATCCCTAGGCTCGAAAAATGAAATTCATGCAATTTAATCCTTATTCCAAGCCTAGCCAATTTTTACATATAACATTTACAACCCATGGACTTCACAAAAATAAAAAATTTTCCATGAATTTTACATCTTTTCAATGTAGTCCTTAAATCACAATTTCATGAAAATTGACTTTACAAAAGTAGTTTATCTATCAATAACCTTTTAATTTCTACCATAAATTTCAAAATTTCAGCATATACATCCATGAAAAAATTTTAATACCTTGATAACTTTGCAAATTGATCCCCAAAATAGATAGATTAGGTTGTTACAATCTTAGAAATGTAAAAATTACTAAAAACGGGACACGATTACTTACCCAATTAAGCTTGATTGAATCTCTTTCTCTTAGCTAAGGTTTCCATAGAAAATATTTGGCGAAGATGATGAAATAAGATGATATTAGGCTATTATCATCTTTATTTATTTCAAATTCCAATTTAGTCATTTTCTTTTTCTAATTTTCCATAGATAATTCATCATAAATATCTACTAACTCCATTTAATAGTCTATTTACCATATAAGGACTTCAAATTTTGAATTCCATAGCTATTTGATACGTATAACTACTAGAACTCAACTTTTGCATTTTGTGCAAATTGGTCCTTTCCACAATTAAGCATGTAATCGGTAAAAATTTTCTTAACGAAATTTTCATATGTTATTCCTATCATAAAGCAGACCATGAAATAATATTGAAATAATATTAAAATAAATTTTCTTTCTAGCTCGGATTTGTGGTCCCAAAACCACTATTTCGATTTCACTAAAAATGGGCTGTTACAGTTGGAAAGTTGTCGGGGCATTGTATAACCAAAACGACATCCGCTTGAATGCAAAAGTACCAGATGGACACGTGAAAGTTGTCTTCTCTTGATCTTCAAGTGCTATGACAATCTGATTATGTCCTAAATAACCATCTAAGAAGTAATAAAAAGCCTTACCAGCTAATCTGTCCAACATTTGATCTATGAATGGCAAAGGGAACTGATCCTTCCTGGTTGCCTTGTTAAGCTTACGGTAGTCCATACTCCATCCCATAACAGTTCGAGTTGGTATGAGCTTATTATTGTCATTACTTACTACTGTGACACCACCTTCTTGGGTATACATTGCACAGGACTTACCACGAGCTGTCTGAAATTGGGTAAATAATGCTAGCATCAAGCCACTTGATAATTTCTTTCTTGAAAACTTCCTTCATAATTGGATTTAGTCGTCTCTATTGTTCAATGGATTTGCTATGGCAATCTTCCAACAAAATTTTGTGTATACAAAATGTAGGGCTAATTCCTTTTATATAGGCAAGGGTCCAACCCAGTGCTCTTTTAGGTTATTGTAACACTTCTAACAACTTGTCCTCTTGCTCAGGTGTTAGCTTAACATAAATTAAAAATGGCAAAGTACTTTTATTTCCCAAATATGCATATTTCAAATGTTATGGCAGAGGATTTAACACTAGTACGAGAGAATACTCTAGTACGATAGATTCTTCTACAGATGGTGTAGAGCGCTTAAAAGATCGATCTAATAAATCTAGGGATTCAAATTTCTTCCCTGTCCTATCCACTATCTGCTAGGCTTCCATAAATTCACCAAGCTCTTCAAAACTTACTATGTCACCTTGCTCTATCAAATCGTCTTCACTGTCAGAATTGTCGTAGCAAAATTTTGTGAATTCATCCACTATTGTTTCTATGAAGTCAATGGTGTGACATTCCTCATTCTCATCCACACATTTTAACTCATCAAATACATTAAAAGTAACCTACCGATCATTCACTCTCACGGTTAGCTCGATTTTATACACATTAATTAGGGTCCTGCCAGTAGCAAGAAACGGTCTTCCAAGAATAATTGGTACATAATGGTTAGCTTCGCATTCTAAAATAAGAAAATCTACAGGAAAGATAAATTTATCCACCTTTACCAATACATCTTCAATTTTACCTTGGTTGGGCGTAAGATTGGCTAGCCACTTGCAACGTCACTGTGGTAGGTCTTGCTTTCCCAATTCCTAGCTTCTTAAAAATAGACATAAGCATTACATTTATAGTTGCGCCTATATCACATAATACTTTTCCTACATAATGATTTCCAATTGAGCATGGGATAGTGAAACTCCCTGAGTCCTTTGACTTTGGAGGCAGCTTATTCATCAACATTGCTATGGGCCCTTTAGTGAGAGCAACAATCTCAAATTCTCTAAAGTTGCACTTCTTTGACATCATGTCTTTCATGAATTTCAAATAATTGGACATTTGCTCCAAAGCTTCGACTAAAGTTATATTAATGTGGAGTTGCTTCAAGACCTCTAAAAATCTGTTGAACTGAGCATCTTGTTTGGAATTATGGAATCGTTGAGGCAATCATCCTTCTAGTTGTTGATATTATTTTGCTATGGTATTTCCTTTGACAGATTCTGCCATAGCATTTTGCTGCTCAACCTTTTTAGGTTCAGTATGCTTTTCAGATGACTTTGGGATCTTTACCTGGTTGTTATTTGCATTATCTTCTCTTGCCGCGGCATCATGAACAACATCACTCAACTGAGTCCCACTTCTAAGGGTGATAACCTTGCAGTGATCCTTTCCTTGTGTTCTTGAATTCTCAGTATCACTTAGCAATGCTCTTTGTGGCCTTGAATTAGAGCGTTCAATATTTGACCCACTTGATTTTCAAGTGCTCGGAGAGATGCAACCAGACTCTAAATTACAACATCATTCTTGGCCATATATTCCTTTAACAAAACTTCAATGGAAGTAGAAGATGATGCTTGACCATATTGAGTATTTTGCCTCGGTATAGGTTGAACATAACCAAGTAGTACATTTTTGACATTTTGTCTTATAGTATTGTTAAAATTCCATGCACCCTAATTGCTCCAACTAAAATTAAGATGTTGCTTCCACCTGGAATTGTAGGTGTTGGAATATGGATTGCTATTTTGATTAGAATTACCTATGTAGTATACTGACGTTGGGTTTGATGGGCAGTCGGCAAACACATGATTTTTCTGTAATAAAAAACATGAAAACTCTGCTGATTTCATCTCATGGATTACAGTTGGATTTTTCATGGTTTTAATCATATTAGCTAGAGAAGATACTTAGGCCGTTAACAAAGTGATTGCATCAAGCTCTATGGTACCGGTAGCTCTCTTACCTATCCTAACTCTCGTGGTCGACTACTAATAATCGTTGTTGGCAATCTTTTCCAAGATCTCGTATGCTTCATTATAAGTTTTTTTCCAACAACGTACCATAGGCAAATGCATCAACTACGTCGCTTGTATGTGCATTCAACCTATTGTAAAACATCTCCATTTGAGTCTAGTGCTAGAGTCCATACATCGAACATTTTCAAATTAACTCCTTAAATCATTCCCAAGCTTTATATGGCGTCTCATCCTCCATTTTCCAAAAAGATGTGATGTCATTTCTAAGTTTGGCATTCATATTTGGGGGATTATACTATAGTAAAAACCTCTGGCAAAGTCATTCCATGATTCCACTATTCTCGGTGGCAAAACATTTAGCCATGCTCTCGCACGATCTCTTAAAGAGTACAGGAATAGCATAATTCTCAAGGCGTCTTCAGGAACACCCTGATGTTTGAATGAATCACATACTTCTAGAAAAAGTCTTAAATGTAATCGTGGGTCTTCAGTAGGGAGTCCGCCGAATTGTCTTATGGTTTTTAACATCTAAAACATTACCTGTTTCAAATTGAATTACTGAGCTTGTATGGTTGGTCTGACTATCTCTAGGTTCAGATCATCCAGCATTGGGATGACATGCTCCTTAATTGGCCTATCTCAATCATCCACCACACATCCAATGGGAGGATTTTTATTGCGATCATTTAGATTACCATTAAGATCATTCTTATTTCCAGCCATTTTTCTTAATTCTTTTCTCTTTCTCTGCAAGGTTCTGCCAATCTTCAGATCAAAAAGGTATTCTGTGTTAGCAGGAATGCCTCTTCTCATGCACTAATGGCAAACCTGTAAAAACTAAATACACTAAGTTAAATAAAACTACAAAGTAAAATAACCAAACCAAATTTCACCAAATTGTCGATCCTTGGCAATGGCACCAAAAACATGTTGCATATGAAATAATATGCAGTCTACACATCGGATCAAGTAATAAAGTGATGAGTGAGTATCGTTCCCATGAGAATCAGATTGAGGCACAAAATTGCTCAAGTTATTATAATAAAATGCAATTAATGGCAATTAAAAAAATAGTGATGTATGCAATATGTGGAATTAATGAATACTTGGCAAAACAAGAGTAGAAATGTAATGGCAGTTATGAGAATTACAACGGGAACATTATGTAAATGAACAAATAAATAACTAATAGTAATGTGGCAAAGATACTTTGACAAAGAATAAGAATATAGTGATGTTGATTCGAAAGGTCAAGATTACCCAGAATTGACCTTTACTGTTAAGAATGCCTTAGGAAAACTGTATCTACTTTACTAGATAGAAAAGTTCTAAAATGGCTTGCCTCTCGTGAAAGCAAAACCTCAAGTTACCTTGGCCGTGTCTATAGGCTTTCTAGATATCTTGCATGGGTTCCTTCTGTATGATCATGACTCAATGTCTAAAGTTGACTACAAGTGTCTATCGAATACTTGCTCATTTCATTTAATTTTAATCCAACCAATCTAACCCTTTCAGAATTAGAATCAAGTTATAAATATACGAATAGTCTTCTATGTCTAAAGATTGTTTGCATTTTAGATAAGAAATAAGAATAATAAAATGAAATAGTAAAGTAAATTAGATATATACTGCATTCATAAAAATAGTTATGGTTTCATCGAAAGTAATCCTAACCCTATGAGATTTAGCTCATGGGCTGGGAAATAAAATTCCAAACCAAAATATTATCTGAAATTGTGTTCAACTACTTCAATTTAATCTTCGAAGGAACACTAATGGAAATAGTGGAAGAACTTCGGGAAACAACTTTCACTTGCCTAGTCCATACTTCAGTAGCACAGCGTCTTGTGATGGGTAAGAAGAAATGTCTTCGACTTCCTTTCCTCTGCATAGTCGAACCCATATTCACGCCTAAAGATCTCTCCCGCTTTTTTTCCTCTCTTTTTTTTGCCCGTTGTGAGGTCCCCTTCATCTGCTTTTAAAGATAGATTATGCTAGGGTCGGCTAATAGCTCGTGATTATCTTCTCCTCTTTTAGTAGGATTTATCTGTTACAAATTTGAATTTGAATTGGGACTGTTGTGCGAAAAATGTTGACTTGGTCTTCCCAATATTGCCACGACATCTGTGCTAGCAAACTATCTGCACTTTTGCCTTGAAAAAATTGCATTCATTTATTTTTCTCATTCTAAAACTTGTTCCTGCGATACCAACACACAAAAAACTCCACCACAAGCGATTAAAAGCACCTAATTCCAACACAGTCCAAGTTCTAATTCAATATTAAAAATGCTAACTAACATGTCCTAAAATGAAGTAAAATGTACTTCAGTACAAGAAATTAGCTAGGTCTAAAGGCATGAAATATAACTCGTTTCAAGAGTTATCAATTTGCAAACTAGGTCTTGCATCTTCACGGTGAATCTAGCAAGTGGAAAGACTAAGTTCCTCTCTATTTTGAAACTTTGTATTTTTTAGCATACTCTGATGTTTTCTAAATGTTCACTAAGTCCTTGATGAACTCACCCACTCTCTTACTTGGGCAAGGCTAAATCCTGAACAGATATTTGTGAAATTGGGGAAAAGATGATAGGGTAATTTGTGTGGGCTTAGTTTTATTATAGTTACCTTTGTTATTGAGTCAATTTCTTTAAGTTTATGTTGTCTTATTTTATTATCAATTTTTGAAAACTATACACTAAGATATTTACTTGTTAATTTGTATATTCCTAATATGAATAAAGACTGATGTCTCCTTATATCTCATTGCATGCATGTCATGTTGTAATCTCTTAACTTTGTCAAACTATGACTTAATACTTCATGCAAGTTAGTTTAATGGTGTAGTATTACTTTATGGCGAAGCTTATTTGCATGCGAACCCATGTTTTTGTGTGAACTCATGCTTTACATTGTTAGGCAAAGTCGTGTATTACTTTGTTATGCGAACCCTATCTCTGTTTGTTTTACTCACATATTTTACATTTTGTGTATGATTTTATTCCGTTGTTGTGTTATAACTTAGCATATTACATGTTGTATAAACGTGGTGTGTTGGAGGCTAGGTTGGGAGTAAAAAGAGAGTCATTTCAGTGGCTAATGTAACTCGCCAAATTCTGGTCGAATCGACTCGGTCGGGTTTGAGGTGTTACAATTGATTTGTGATCTAAAAGAATCTATGTTGTTTGTTATCATGGGGGTCTTGTGCCCTATAGTAAAGTTGTGTAGAATTCTTCCAAATGATCTAGAATGTTTCTCATCAATATGAGTAAGTATTGGGTAGAATCAAGATATCATTTGATTTTTAATATGATTTAGCAAGCTTAATAAGGAAAACCATCGAAAGTATGAACATTAAGTGGTAATTGTCAATTATAATACCTATGATTAACTATTCTAGAATAATTGTTAAAGTTGTCTTAAGAGAAAAGGAAAAATGTAGTATTGTTTGTTAAGATCTAAAGTCAACTAAACAGTTAGATGAATGATGATATGTTAGGAATGATAAGTAGCATATAAGAATGTAATTATATAACTTATAAGGTGATGGCACCCACCAAAGGCATATATGGAGAAATCCAAATATTCAAGATGAAGAATTTATCAAGAAAGGATAAAAAGAATGTGGTGTTCAAAACTCACTAAGTTCCTCTGAACTTACTAGTGTCATGTTTATGTTTCAGGTATGGTTGTTTAAGAGAGTTTGCTAGGATGGACAACACCAGGGACACACCAGATGTGCGGTGTAC
Organism: Gossypium anomalum; assembly: GCA_025698475.1. Classification (NCBI taxonomy): domain Eukaryota; kingdom Viridiplantae; phylum Streptophyta; class Magnoliopsida; order Malvales; family Malvaceae; genus Gossypium; species Gossypium anomalum. The sequence continues at coordinate 50,165,620 of CM046967.1, read as the reverse complement.
GAGGATATTGTGAATATAGTGGATGTTTTGGAAAAATTGGCGTTTAGTAGATTATGCCCTAAGAGTCTGTCTTTTGTAAGCTTTTGTGTTGTAATAATTGGTAACAAGCCTGATGTATTATGTATTAATTTTTAAATACTTTCCTTTGTTCTTTAGTATGGATTCTTTAAATAAAATAATAAGAAAAATTATTTTAAGTAAGGTACAATTATTAACTGTTTATAAAATTTGTTAAGTGGTTTACATGGTAATACCCGAGATCTGGACCCGGTGAATCAGGTTGGGTTGAGAGTGTTACATTTCCAAATGATTCCATTTCTCCATTTTGGAGAAAACCATAATCATTTCTGAATGTTTTTCATTTCTCTATTTCTATTCCTTCTTTTTGTTTTTGATTCAACATCCAATTAATTTATGGTTTCAACAAGCTAGTAGAGGGACCGATTAGACATATGTAATTAGGGCTCAAATGATTTATAATTAAGTTCCAGTATTTTGACTATTAATTATAAACTAATTTAGTCACGAAGTCATTCCACTATAGCATCGTGACTAAGCTCTCCCTAACGTAACATACCATTACAAAAGCATCTACCTAGTACTCGTCCAATGACCTTTTCATAAGTGTGTTACCTTCATAGCATATCCTTGATCTCTTTGGGATAATATCTATTCTCCTAATAGGATCATATTTTATCTCATGGTAACCATTACATCTTTCTTCATGAAAAGTAAATTACTATCAAATAGTAATTAAGTCTTTCATCACAAAGACGAACAGCCCGTGGCCACGTTTACTTTTCATCAACCATGTAATGTCAATGAGAGGATATCATTTACCCATGTCTCGAGTTATGAGTTCTAGTGTTGTGAATGACGTTACATACTACAGAAGTTGTACACCTAACGCACCAACTTTTGGTTCTTTATCTATTCGAAGTTGGGCTTTTACTTACATCAAAGTGTACGAGTCACACATATATAGTCCGCCATCCACTTAGGATTTAGGTATGCCACACTATGAACGTCACAAGCAAATAGCTCCTTAAAAAAATTTAGGATCTGTTCTACTTAGGTCTAGTTTGATGTATTGTTAGTTTAGTCAGTCACATCTTTGTCTCTATCCTCTGGGAGTTATCTACTCTGATGCCCAAGACAAAGCATCTCCCCAACTAGGCTTGATAGACGACATATTAGTCTTTCAATTGATTTGCTCATTTTCGATTAGACTAAGGACATGTTTAGGCTCATCGACTACTACAAGTTGTGTAACACCCCTAACCCATATTCGTCGCCAGAACAGGGTTACGGAGCATTACCGAACTTTACAAAATAATTACAAATAATTCATATCATTTACTGTTCATATACAAAACTAATCATATCGTCCCTTGAATAGATCCTCGTGGTCTAATTTAAGCATTAGAAACAATTCGGCCGTATATCACACACGGCTGAGAAACACGCCCGTGTCTCTGCCCATGTGCCTAATTCTGAGCATTTTGTTTCTCAATTTTAAGATGCAAGGGACACATAACCAAACCACACACCCATGTGCCAGGCCGTGTGTCACACACGGTCAAAACACACACCCGTGTGTCTATCCGTGTGGACAAAATAAGGTTATTTCCTACCCTTCTTTCTCACCTAAGTTTTCCAACAACCTACACCAATACTTACAATCATATACCAACCATTTCAAGCATTATAACCAAGCCAATTCTATTATCTAGCATATTATATCATCACATGCATTCATGTTTATAATCTTACCTTTTACAAACATACATGTTTAACATAACTCAATTAAACATACTAAACACATATGTATTTATCATGATTTAACCTTATAAATATACCAAAACCAACTATCCCTAGCCATTCCAATGGCTAGATTACAAACAACCATTTACAAGCCAACAATTGGTCAAGTTAACCTATACATGTCATTATACCAAAATAAGTTTATTATTTATACCAAAACGAGCTAGTGGATAGTGTGATGATACTCCGACCGATCTCTAACCTTTGCGAGCTTTTGAGCAGTATAAAACAGAGAAAAGAAAACCTAGTAAGCATTTAATGCTTAGTAAGTTCGTATAAAAGGAATTAAACTTGCCAACAACATTCATTAAAATAAGTATTCAATAACATGCTTCCCAAAAAATTGACAATTTGCCTAATCACATACACTCAATTAAGCAAGTTAGTCACATAATTCACAGGTATCATGCTACAAACTTTCAAGTATTTCAGTAACATTCGAAATATAATTCATTTAACTCATAATTTCTCATTTCAGGAATTTTATTTGTTGAATCATTGAAATTTCGATGGATACTCCGGTAGTACACACAGGCTGTACAAGTTAATAATTCGTCAACTCATGTTCAGGGGTACCCATTTGGACATATAACCGAAAAGCACTCTCTCGAGCCACATAAAACATATCAGGATGCTCAGATGAGCCATCTAACAGGACGCTTATCCGGGCTAAACAAGAAACTCATAAGAGTTTTAATCAGGAAGCTCATAAAGCTTAACAGGTACCTCCAAAGAGTTATTAGCAGGGAGCACCGGATAGTGTAACAAGGAGTTTAGGCAAGCAATGTCAGGAAGCTCAAAAGAGTCTATATCAAGACGCTCACGTAGAGATGCGTTTGTGTCTGCTTTATATGATGGATCACAACTGATCGAATCATGTAACAAGACACTCACAAAGAGCCGCAGTAGTGTGCAACACATGCAGAGTCACTACCGATTAGGATGCTTGTAGGAACTATATAACAGGATGCTCAAGAAGGCTTTTAACAGGATGCTCGTCTGAGCTTTAATGTTTGTGCAACATATGTAGGACTATAATTAGTACGGCAAATCTTGTATCCATTAAAATTTAATTATTCAAACGAAATTTAACATCTTTCAGACATAATCGGATATGTGATTATTTCTTATATTTATAACATTTATATAATTCATGTAACCAAATAAAACATTCAAATCAAGCATAAAAATAAACACAATTTAGTTACACAAACTTACCTCAACACTTGTTCGTGTATAGAAGTCTACTAATTCGTTATTTTTTGTTTTCCTCGATGCAAATCTTTATTTGGTCTTTCCGGATCCAATTAAGCCAAGAAAGCTTGTTTTCTCTTTCTTAGGGTTTTCATATAAATTTTGGGGAAGAAGATGATATAAAATGATGTTATTTGATATTTATTTATTTATCATCTTTTAATTTTTCAACTTTCCAATTTCATCCTTTTTTTTTTCTAATTTTCCATGGATGAATCACCAAAAATATCTACTAACTTTTTTTAATGGTCTAATTACTATATAAGGACCTCTTATTTTGAATTCCATAGCTATTTGATCCTTTTAGCTACTAGAACTCAACTTTTGCATTTTATGCATTTGGTCATTTCCCTAATTAAACACATAATCAGTAAAATTTTCTTATCAGAATTTTCATACATCCTTTCTATCATAGTACAGACCATGCAATAACATTAAAAATAAATTTTCTTTTTAACTCAGATTTGTGGTCCCAAAACCACTATTCTGATTTCACTAAAAATGAGTTGTTACAACTTTCCCCCTTAAAACTTTTCGTCCTCAAAAATCTTACCAGTAAAGAGGTTTGGATATTGATTTTTCATTGTATCCTCCGGTTCCTAGGTAGCCTCTTTTATACCATGTCGTTGCCAAAGAACTTTTACTAAAGATACCTTTTTATTTCTTAAATCTTTTATTTCACGTGCTAGGATTTTGATCATTTCTTCACTGAAAGTCATATCAGGCTGAATCTCAACTTCTGTTGGAGATATAACATGTGAAGGATCTGATAGATACCATCGTAGCATGGACACGTGAAAAACATTGTGAACTCTGTCAAGCTCTGGTGGTAATGCCAATCGATATGCAACAGGTCTGATTCTTTCTGTGATTTTATAAGGCCCAATGAATTGTGGACTCAATTTTCCTTTACGGCCAAACCGGAGAACTTTCTTCCAAGGTGATACTTTCAAGAATACCTTGTCACTAACCTGAAATTCTATCTATTTTCATTTAAGATCAGCATAAGACTTTTGACGATCAGAGGCTACTTTCAAACTATATTGAATTACTTTCACTTTTTCTTTAGTTTCACGAACTAAGTCAACTACATGTATCTTTTTCTCATTGAGCTCTGTCCAATACAATGGAGTTCTACATTTACGACCATACAGAACCTAATACAGTGCCATTTTAATGCTAGACTGATAATTGTTATTATAGGTAAATTTGACTAAAGGCAGATACTTTTCCCAATTACCTTCAAATTCTAACACATAACATCGAAGAATATCTTCCAAAATTTGTATAACACGTTTGGATTGTCCATCAGTCTGAGGATGGAATGTGGTACTGAAATGTAACTGTGTACCTAGAGCTTCTTGCAATTTATTCCAGAATCGGGATGTAAATCGAGGATCTTTGTCTGAAATAATGGAGACAGGCACTCCATGTAATCTGACAATCTCAGAAATATTTAATTCAACCAATCTATCCAAGGAAAAAGCCATACGTACCAAAATATAGTGTATAGACTTTGTCAAACGGTCAACAATTACCCAAATAGCATCTTTCTTTTCCGGAGATAGGGGTAACCTTGATACAAAGTCCATGGTAATTCTTTCCCATTTCCATTTTGGTATCGTAACTGGTTGTAATAATCCCGAAGGCACCTGATGTTTAGCTTTTACTTGTTGACATATCAAGCATTTAGATACAAATTCAGAAATATCCCATTTCATTCCCAGCCACCAGTACATCTTTTTTAAATCATTGTACATTTTGTTACTACTAGGATGAATAGACATGGTGTAACAGCACGATTTATACCCTAATTGAAACGGTGGTTTCGAGACCACGAGTTTGAGTCAAAAAAATATTTAAAAATTATTTTCTATGTTTATTTTGTGTGAATGTATATTTGTGAAATTTTTGTGATTTAATTTTGTTGTTTAGGTGCTCAATTAAATAAAAGGACTTAATTGCGTAAAGTGAAAATTTAATGGTTTAATGTGTAAGGGCTGAAATGTGTTTGCCTTTGTAAATGGATGTATTTATGTGGTAATTAGCACATGATAACATGCAATGGACGGTAATGGCCTTATTATAACATGATTTTATATTTTAAATCAAAGGTAATTAGGTAAATTAGTTAATAATTTATTATATTATAAACATATCATTAAAAAAAGCCATATATTAGTGTTTATGTTTTTTCTTGCCAAAAATAAAAGAGAAGAAAGACAAGCTAGGTATTCGGCAATTGTTGATTCAAATTCAAGGTTAGTTTGGTTTCGATTTTTTATAATTTTTATGTTTTTCAAATCGTTCCTTCGAATACTATCCAACCCACGCTAGAATTTCTGATTTTGATGAATATTTTGAGTTATGCCATTGATGAATATTTGTGTTTTGTGATGTTTGATGATGAATTTTGGAAGATATGTTTTGGATTAATATGTTTTGTATTTGAATTTTTGATGAATTTGAGTAATTAGGATTAAATTGCAAAAATAATAATTTAGGGGACTAAAATGTAAAATAAATGAAATGTAAGGACTTGTATGTATATAAGGAAGGTTCGGCCTAGCTATGTTGTTGTGAGATTTTGCATATTTTGTGTTTTGTGCAATAGGGACTAAATTGTGAAAAATGTGAAATATCAAGGGTAAAAGTGTAACTTACCCATTTGTGTGTTTTTGGATGAATTTGATTGAATAATTGATTTAATAAGTTTAGTTTATATTAATTTAGATCAATAAAAGAGAAAATCAGATTTAGATTGGGGGAAAACTAAAGTTGTCAACTAGCTGATCCGTACCGATTTTTCATCGTTCGAGGTAAGCTTATAAGCAAATAGATGTACTTAATTTTAATTAAATGCAAATTATATATGCAGAAATGAAATTTGAGAATATTTAATTGCAAATGTCAAATGTTTATAAGCTTGATAACCATGTTCACGTGTTCGTTTCGATCGAGTTACGACGTCCGAAAGCCTCGTATGAACCTTAAGAATAGTTAGGATACATATGTCATGACATAGGATTCTGACTTATGTGTTCGAGTAAGACCATGGCATCGATATGTGACTCCGATATATGTGTGTGAGTAAGACCCTATCTAGGACAGTGGCATCGATATGTGATTACATGTAAGACCACGTCTGGGACGTTGGTATTGTACGATATGTGTAATTATCTGAGTGTCCTATCCAATTCCGAATGGTTCATCGGGCAACGATAATTGTGATCGAATGTGTAAATAAGCTAATTGGCCAGGTATGAGCTAGCTTGTTGCTTATTTGATTTAAGGTAAGTGAATAACTTGATTATTTCTTATAAATTACATTTGATGTAAATGAAAGACATATGTGATTGTAGTATGTATATTCGGCAAAATAAGTGATAAACCATAATATATACATAATTTTACACCATGCTTGGCATATTTATGGATGATTTCCCCTTGTGTTCATTGAATTTGATGCTCCTAATCCTTTAATGTCATGTTTTATACTCAGGAAAGCTTAGGATAGCAAAAAGAGCGAGAAACAGCCCAAAACAGACAAATTGGGCCTAAATCAGTGTTTCACATGGCCTAGGCACTTCCACACAGGTAATCTACACGCCCGTGTGTCATGGCCATGTCGACATTAAATCAAGTTAGAATTGCACACGGGCGTGGCACACGGCCGTGTCCCTGTTAAACTTAAGTCTAATTCTGTTCGGAAAAGGCCAACTTTGGGCTATTCTGGGCATTCCAAAGTCTATATAAACACCCTAGAAGAGGATTGAAGGGGACACGCAGAGTAGAAGGCAGAAAATACTGAAGGAAAGCCATCGAAATCACCTTGGAGGCAAGATCTACATCAAGACTGAAGATTTCCATCCAATTTCCTAGAAGTTATTTGGGTTGCTTTATGTTTTGTTATTTTCCAAAATTTGAGATGTTTTCCATTATTATTATGAACTAAACTCCCTAAATACCTAAGAGAGATGAAACCTAAGACGAATCTTATTATTCTTTGATTTATATGATAAATACTTGTTCTTATTCTTAATTGTGAGTTTAACCCTTACTTTAATATTCCAGGATATTAATTTAGGTTTTTGATGTACTTATTCAATGGAGGAAAATTCCCTATTTAAGAGTAGACCATTCATAATTAAGCGGAGTTGCATGCAATCCTAGAGATAGGATGACATAAATCTACCGAATTAGAATCAAATCTAATAAGGGAATCCATAGATCGAGTTAATGCGATGATAAGGGTTTTAATTAGAAAGAGATTTCGATTAATCAACCTAGAGTCAGTTGTTTTTAGTCTCGAAAGGGATATTAACATAAATCAGGGATTTCTACGGATTAAGTCAAGTAAATAAATTTTCTAATTCAAAGGTAATAAGTGAAGTCTAGGTGGATTCTTCCTTGGGTATTATCTTCTCCATCGGTTTTCTAAAAAGTATTTTTCAACTTTAATCTCTATCGTAATCTTAGTTAATTAGATAATTAGTTTTAGATAAAACATTCTCTTAATTTTTAGGCTAGATAATAAAAAGATAGTAATTACTAGTACTTTTAGTCCTCGTGGATACGATATTTCCGGTTTCACCATAACTCTACTACTGTTCGATAGGTGCGCTTGCCTTAAGTCAAATTGTTAGTTAGTTTCACGACCATCAAGTTTTTGGCGCCGTTATCGGGGACTAAGATATTAGAAACGCTTAATTTTTATTACTTTAGCCATTATTTTTATTTTTATTTAATTTTTTTATTGTTAATTATTAAATTTTCTTTTATTTACTTCTGACAGGTTTTTTTATAGTTTATGACTAGAAAAAACCTGTCAGGACATCTACTTTTTTAAAGTGAGATTGAAAGCACAGCTCATAAAAACCAAAGAGAAATAAGGCGAAGCCTACAATACATAGAGGAAGGGCAAGAGGACAATATCCATACTACAACCGCTACCTCCTGTGGTTGATGCAAATCCAGTAGATCAGAATCCTACTCCTCGTATTATGTATGATTATGCTAAACCTACTTTAGCAGGAACTGAATCGAGTATAGTTAGACCTACTGTTGCTAAAAATAATTTTGAACTAAAACCTAATACGATTCAAATGATACAACAGTTTGTTCAGTTTGATGGTTTGCAAGACGAGGATCCAAACACTCATTTAGCGAATTTTTTGGAATTCTGCGGCACTTTTAAGATTAATGGCATTTCTGACGATGTCATTCACCTTCGGTTATTTCCCTTTTCATTAAGGAATAAGGCTAAACAGTGGTTGAACTCGTTACTACAAGGGTCAATCACCACTTGGGAACAAATGACTGAAAAATTTTTGGTTAAATATTTCCCGCCGACTAAAACAACTATATTAAGGAATGATATCTCTTCTTTTGTGCAGATGGATTTAGAAACACTTTATGATGCATGGGAGAGATACAAGGACTTATTGATAAGGTGCCCTCACCATGGGTTACCCCTTTGGCTATAGGTTCAAACTTTCCACAACGGTTTGAATCCCTCGACTAGACAAATGATTGACGCAGCTGCTGGTGGAACCATCAATAATAAGACACCTGAAGATGCTTATGAGTTTATAGAAGAGATGTCACTGAATAATTATCAGTGGCAAGTTATGAGGACTAAGCCAACCAAGGCAGCAGACATTTTTAACGTCAACTCGGTTACTATGCTATCAAATCAGGTAGAACTCTTGAATAAAAAGATTGATAGTTTACTTGGTTCTACGTAGGTATATCCAGTAATGCAGTGCGATACAAGTGAAGGTGGAATGAGCAATCCAGAATATCCATCCTATGGCCACGATATGGAGAACGAGCAATTGAATTATATGGGTAATAATTCTAGGCCTCAAAATAATCCTTATAGTAATACTTACAATGCAGGTTGGAGGAACCACCCAAATTTCTCATGGGGAGGCCAAGGGAATCAGAGGCCACCACCCCCTCTAGGCTTCCAACAACAACCTTACCAGCAAGAGAAAAAGCCGAACCTTGAGGAGATGATGACAAAATTTATTTCAGTAGCGGAAACCCGTTTTCAGAACACTAAAACTGCACTTAAAAATTAGCAAGAATCAAACCAAGGGCTCGAGAATCAAATTGGACAGCTGGCTAAGATAATTTCAGAGAGACCACCAGGAAGTCTACCGAGTAACACTGAACCCAATCCAAAAGAGCATGTGAAAGCAGTTACACTAAGGAGTGAGAAAGTGTTAGCTGAATTTGAAAAGAAGCCACCACAAGAAGCTGACAAAAACGAAGGAGAGGAGGTAAAACCAGAAAACAATGACAATTCAGTGCCAAGGGAATATAAACCACCAATCTCATATCCATCAAAGTTGAAGAAAGACCATATGGATGCACAATTCGGTAAATTTCTTGAACTCTTTAAACAGTTACATATTAACTTGCCTTTTGTTGAAGCTATCTCGCAGATGCCCACATACGCAAATTTTTGAAGGAGCTTCTAACTAACGAAAGGAAGTTTGAAGAATTATCCACAGTAGAACTCAACGAGGAATGCTCGGCCATACTCCAAAATAAACTGCCAACCAAATTGAAAGATCCAGGAAGTTTTACTATTCTCTGCTTAATTGGTAGTTTAAATGTTGAAAAGGCACTAGTTGATTTAGGCGCTAGTATTAATTTGATGCCTTATAAAATGTTCAAGCAACTTGGTCTTGGGGAACCAAAACCCACTAGGATGAGTATTCAACTAGCTGATAGATCTGTTAAATATCCTAAGGGGATTATTGAGGATGTGTTTGTTAAAGTAGATAAATTTATATTCCCTATTGATTTTGTTATGCTTGACATGGATGAGGATGTTGAGGTGCCTTTAATTTTAGGTCGCCCATTTTTAGCCACTGCTAGGGCCGTTATTAATGTGGGTGATGGTAAACTTGTGCTTAGAGTAGGTGACGAAGAGATTATTTTTAAAATTTATGATGCCATGAGATTTTCTAGGGAACAGGATGACTCATGTTATTTTATTGACTTTATTGATCATGCTACTCAAGATTCTTTACAGGAAATCGTACATAAGGACACGTTGGAACTGTGCCTTGCCTAAAGAGAGGAGGTAGATGATGATGATTCTGCGTTAAGTAAGATAAAAGCTGAACAAATTCCAATGAACCGTCACTGAGACAGAAGAGTGATGAGGGTATTGAAGTAAACAATGAATTAAAATTAAAACCCTCTGTCGAAAAACCTCCTAAATTGGAATTGAAGCAACTACCAAATCACCTAGAATATGCGTTTCTTGGAAATAACTCTACATTACCAGTGATTATTGCTTCAGATTTACAGCCAATAGAAAAAGACGAATTACTTCAAGTATTGAAGGAGCATAAAAGAGCCATAGCTTGGAAGATTTCTGACATATGAGGGATCAGCCCTTCTTTTTGCACACAAAATTTTAATGGAAGATGAATACAAACCCTGTGTGCAAGCTCAAAGAAAATTAAATCCTAACATGAAAGAAGCCGTAAAAGCTGAGGTAATTAAACTTTTAGATGCTAGAATTATTTATCATATTTTTGACAGCTCTTGGGTGAGTCTTGTGCAGGTTGTTTCGAAGAAATGAGGCATGACTGTTGTAGCAAATGAGAAGAACGAATTAATTCCAACACGAACAGTCACGGGATGGAGAGTCTGCATTGACTATAGGAAATTGAATGATGCCACAAGAAAAGATCACTTTCCCTTACCATTCATTGATCAGATGTTGGAAAGATTATCTGGACATATGTATTATTGCTTTCTAGACGGACTCTCTTGTTATTTCCAAATCCCAATAGCTCCTGAGGACTAAGAGAAAATAACATTTAATGCCTTTTGGTTTATGTAATGCACTGGCTACTTTTCAGCGATGCATGTTGGCCATTTTTTATGAACTCGTGGAAGACATTATGGAGGTATTCATGGATGACTTATCGGTATTCAGTAACTCTTTCCATCTTTGCCTTAAAAATTTAAAACGAGTTCTAATGAGATGTGAGGAAACAAATCTTGTACTAAATTGGGAAAAATGTCACTTCATGTTTTGTGAGAGGATTGTGTTAGGCCACAAAATTTCTAGCAAGGGAATCAAGGTTGATAAAGCAAAAGTTAAAACTATTGAGAAATTACCTCCCCCTAATTCAGTTAAAGCTATTCGAAGATTTTTAGGTCATGCAGGATTTTATTGAAGATTCATTAAAGATTTCTCTAAAATAGCTAAGCCTCTAACGAATTTACTAGAAAAAGATATACCTTTCAATTTCAGTCAGGAATTTAACACTCTTAAGGATAAATTGATTAATGCTCCAATTGTAGTTGCACCTGATTGGAATTTATCCTTTGAACTAATGTGTAATGCAAGTGATTTTGCAGTAGGTGCTTTCTTGGACAGGGGAAAGACAGACACTTTCAACCGATTTATTATGCTAGCAAAACATTGATAGCTACACAAGAAAATTATACGAAGACTGAGAAAGAATTGTTGGCTGTGGTTTTTGCATTCGATAAATTTAGACCATATTTAATATTATCTAAAGTTGTTGTTTACGCTGATCATTCATCTCTTCGATACCTTCTTACTAAAACAGATGCAAAACCTCGATTAATAAGATGGATTTTATTATTGCAGGAATTCGATTTAGAAATTCAAGATAAGAAAGGAGCAAAAAATCTTGTAGCAGATCATCTATTCAGATTAGAAAACCCATATCTCAATGGGATGAACGTACAGGAGATAAGTGACTCATTCCCTAAAGAATAACTTTTTGCTATCTCTGACTCTGAGGTACCTTGGTTTGCGAACATCGCGAATTATTTAGCTGCTAACATTACACCAAAAGGGTTGACACATCAGCAAAAGAAACGATTCTTCACTGATGTGAAGAACTACTTTTGGGAAGATCCTTTTCTGTTTCGTATATGTGCAGTAAGATATTGGAACATTGCCACTCAGGACTAACTGGAGGACATTACAATGGGACTAGGACCGCACATAAAATGCTTGAATCAGGTTTTTATTGGCCCACACTATTTAAAGACGCCAACAGGTATGTTGCTACTTGTGATAAATGCCAACGAATAGGTAATATCTCTAAACGTAACGAAATGCCCCAAACATAAATGCTTTCATGTGAAATATTTGATGTATGGGGTATTGATTTCATGGGTTCATTCCCTAGCTCGTTTGGGAATAAATACATATTAGTTGCCATTGATTATGTGTCTAAATGGGTGGAAGCCCAAGCCTTACCTACTAATGATGCTAGAGTAGTGGTAAAGTTCCTAAAGAAACTTTTCTCTCGATTTGGAGCACCTAGAGCAATTATCAGTGATAGAGGAACCCATTTCTGTAGTGCCCAACTTGATAAAACCCTTAAGAAATATGGAGTTTACCACAGAACAGCTACCACTTACCATCCTCAAACTAGTGGACAAGTTGAAGTCGCTAACCGAGAGATTAAACAGATTGTAGAAAAGGAATATAAAGTCAAATAGGAAGGATTGGGCAAAGAAACTAGATGATGCTTAATGGGCCTATAGATTCGCCTTTAAGACTCCCATAGGAACATCTCCTTACAGACTCGTTTATGGGAAGAGTTGTCATTTATCATTTGAATTAGAACATAAAGCATTCTGGGCTATAAAATTTCTGAACTTTGATCCCAAACTCGCAGGTGAAAAGAGATTTATTCAGCTGAATGAGTTAGATGAATGGTGAGCTAATGCCTATGAAAACTCACGATTATACAAGGAAGCAACGAAGCGCCGCCACAATGCTCGTTTAAGGCAACGTAAGCAATTTGAAGTTGGAGATCTTGTCCTGTTATACAACTCAAGGCTCAAATTGTTTTCTGGGAAGCTTAAATCACAATGGTCAGGTCCTTTCGTAATCCAAACTGTATTTCTATATGGCACAGTAGAGGTAAGTCACCCGTCACAAGGCACTTTCAAGGTAAATGGACATCGTCTCAAACTTTATAACAGTGAGAATTTTAAAGATGATAGAGAGGAGCTCCGGCTCCACGAACTTCCCTAAATATACCCACAAGGTATAAGCGCATTTCGGGAGGCAACCCGAGCACTAAACCCACTAAATAACTTAGTTTGTTTTTTCTTTTTGTTTTACAATCTAATTGCAGGTATTCATAGCACACACGGCCTAGCACACGACCGTGCTTGAGGCCGTGGGCTCCCCACGGGTAGGAGACACAGGCGTGGCCATGGCCGTACTAAAATAGGATAAACATTTTTCCAAAATAGGATGACACACGGGCTGCGATAAATAGACACGGCCGTGTGAACCACACGGTTAAGAGACACAGGGCGTGTCCCAGACCGTGGTAAAATTGCACCTTAATTTCCAAAAAGATCAGCAGAGACACGGCCTACGATAAATCACCACGGTCGTGCGAGGCAGCCATGGGAGCCACACGGCCTTTAACGCGGGCGTGCTCGAGACCTTGTGTGAACTTGCCCAAATATCAAAACGTTCAACAAAGTCAGAATAGAACACAAGCTTATGCCACGGCCATGCTCTAAGGCCGTGCGCAATCCTGATCAATTAACACGGGCGTGTTGGACCTCCCACGGGTGTGGGAGAAATGAAGGGAGCACCACATCGCCGTGCGATGCGGCCGTGTAGGCCACACAACCTCGACACACGGGCATGTCCACAGGCCATGTGCGATACTGACTTAAACCATCAGACCAAAAGCATAAGTCATGAAAACAGGCGTGTTGGGCGTACCACAGGCGTGGGAGAAGCAAACAAATGTGCACACGGCCATGTGACGCGGCCGTACGCACCACACGGGCGTGTCTAAGTGACCGTGTGCAATCCTGACTACGAGTTCACGAAAAACACGGGCTGGGAGCATACCACACGGACGTGGGCCACAACCTTGTGGCCTGAAACGGGGCTTACACGACCGTAGCCCCTCTTCTATTTCCCTCCTAACCCTAATTTTTTCTCATTTCCCTTCAGTATTCATCATCTTCCCTAACCAGTCACCTTCTTTCTCTTTTTTTTTTTCTTTTTTTCTTTCCTTTTTCTCTTTTTCCTTCTTCTTCTTTCCATTACTTCCCTAATTTCTTCACCCCTATCCTCTTTCTCCATTTTTCTATCTTTTTTTCCTTCTTCTAGTCTTTCTTTATTCCCCCTCTCTTTCCTTTTCCCCCTTTCTCCCTTCTCCCTCCCCCTCCGACCACCACGCACCACCCCCGTCCACCTACTCACCCCGCGCACGCACCAAGCACCATTCAGCACCACCGTTGTTCATTAATCGTTTGTCCCTCCTTTTACCCCCAGTACTTTCATTTCTTTTACTTTTTTTAATTCTATTCTTGATTTATTTTTGGTTACTCTTTCCACTGCTAATGATTTGCATGCTTATGATTCTTATTTCTGTTTAGTGATTTTTAAATTTTACTGATGGTAAAGTTTTACTTAGTCTTTTGTGTCTTCATTGATTTCTATTCCTGCTCTACCCATATGATTAGTATTGTCAATAGGTCCTTACCATATTTCATTGGCGTCTCAGTCTCTGCTTACTTGTTTATTCCTCTTTATAATGCTCTCATGCCTATTATTAGTCTAAGTCAGTTCTTAGGTATTTTTAAATGCTAATCACTATTTTTGGTATTTTCTATTATAATTTGATTTGTCTTTTAGCTTGGCTTTGTTTAGTCTTATTACTATTTACATCTTTTATTTAGTAATATCCCTTTGGCCTTTTGATTCATATGCAGTATCACCACTTGGTTTTAGCCTGCTTGAGTGTTTGTCCATATTATCTTACGAGCAAGTTATTATTATTTTGGACTACTCAGATTTTGCTTACAGATGTGGGGAAAGAAAACTTCCGTCCTCGCCTCTAAAAAGTGAAAAAGAACAACATCCTTCTCGGGCCCCACTACCAAGATACGACACCCATACCTCTAATTCCCACTAGGGCCTCAAGAGAAACTATTTCAGATTCTACGTACTAGACCCCTTGGTGTGGGGCGTTGAATCAATTGGGCCGCACTAGAGCCACCTAGCTGATTCGGTTCGGGAACTCCTTTCCACTACTTTATGGGACCGTTTCTTTGATATAATCGAGCTGACATATTTGGAATTTACCTTGGAACTTGACTTGACTTTCCGGTTACAGATAGTGATGGCGGAGTACGACGACCAGGAACAGTTCAATTCTGCCTTGGTGGTCTAGTACATCAGTTGAGTGTCCCCGAATTTGGAGTTGTCTTAGGACTCTATGCTGACGATCTTACGGTGGCCGACTATTTCCCTCACCTCCACCGTCACGTATATCATTCATCTTCATCATGTTGGGTAGACCTCCACCCTGTTACAGGCATTTATGATCCTAGCCGTTCAAAGGCATCGGCTCTAGCTCCAGCTCTGTGCTATCTTCATGCCCTTTTGGCACACACATTAACAGGGAGGTGAGAAAGCACTGGTATCATCAACACTCACGACGCAAACTTCCTATGGAGCATGAGGCAAGGGCATATTTTTTATCTCGCTTACTTTGTCGCCCTTGCCTTTCGCCATTAGACAGAACGACACCGAAAGGGAGTCATCAGTATCGGCCTATATGTGACTCGTCTAGCTGGATATTTTGGGCTCCTGAATATAGTGGCGCAGTCTTCATCGCTTACTCTCATTGGCCAGATTTCCCCACAGGGCATCCAAAGTATGCTCTATATGCGAATGATTGAGCGTTGTCGTGGGTTTGACCCTCCTTAGTACTGACTTGCACGAGCTATCGATGAGGATGTCGATAAGGATATTCCTGACGATATCCTTGCATTCCAGGAGGACCCACCTTTACAACCACCACCGAGTCACCGACCAGTTCATGCGATTGCTTCATTGTCTGAAGTTTCAGACCACCTTCATCGCTTTCAGTAATATTGAACTCAGTGATTCGACAGCATCGAGACGACTCTACAACAAATTTGCCAACATTTTCACATATCGCCTCTAACACCACCACCTCAGGCTCCAGCTGTCGACGAGGACTTTTAAGTCCATTTAATTTTCAACTTGTTTTTCTTTTTATTTATTTTTATTTTTGCGTTTCTTTTGGACTTTATTTATCATTTTCTTCCAAGACTTTTATTAGTTTAATTTGAATTTTATTTTATCTAGTTATTTCATTCTTACTAACCATAACAACTCTATAAATATAAATCCCTTAAATCTTACTGATGGCATCGTAGTTTCAAAAGGTTCAGTCAATGGATACTATTCAGGAATAAACAAACAATCACCCACAACTGCCATGTCCGCTCGACCATAACCATAGCCACCACGACACCGACACCACAATAACCTCTTCGCTGGGCACTATGGTTGTGGAATCCAACCTCTATCATCACCTTCACCTTTGCCTACATGTCACATACACATCACTTTTAATGTCTCTAAACCCATTTCTGCTCTTTCAAGGCTTACATCCAACAAAATCAGGGCAGTTTCACTTCTCTCCTTCTCTTCTAATATTATGCTTATATTGTTACTAAGTATCTTTGTACATTGAGGACAATGTACATTTTAAGTGTGGGGAGATTATTTATGTGATTATCAGAAAAATCCCTAAAATTTTTTATCTTGTTCTCAAATAATTTTCTCATATTACTATTAGAATGAATCTTGATTGACTTATGATTTTTATTGATTGTCACTCGCTATAAGTTTTAAAATTTATAATTGATCGTACTTGAACTAACTATTATCACGATGAAGGCAAGCATAACAATCGAACAGTAGTATAGTTTTAGCAAGACCAGATATCGAACCCAAAGGAACTAAAAGTACTAGTATTAACTTTATTTTTATTATCTAGCCTAAGAATAATGGAGGTTGTTTTACCTAAACTAATTAACTAACCTAAGAATGCACAGAATGTAAATTGGGGAAATACTTTTGGGAAAATTGATTGATTTAGACAACACCCAAGGAAGAATCCACCTAGACTTCACTTGTTATTCGACTCTGAACCAGAAGATAATTCACTTGACTTGATCCGTAGAAATCCCTACATTATGTTATTATCCCTATTCAAGACTAATAATGTCTAACCCTAGGTTGATTAATTGAAATCTCTTTCTAATTAAAACCCCTAGTTTTGCATTAACTCGATCTATGGATTCCCTTATTAGATTTGACTCTAATCCGGTAGATTTATGTTGTCCTATCTCTAGGATTGCATGCAACTTCGCTTAATTATGAATGATCTACTCTTAGACAGGGACTATTCATCCTCTGAATAAGCACATCAATACTTGAATCAATATCCTGGAATATTCAAACAAGAGTTAAAAACATAATTAAGAACAAATCAAGTATTTACCATATAGTTCAGAAAATATTAACAAGATCTGTCTTAGGTTTCATCCCCCTTAGATATTTAGGGGATTTAGTTCATAATACTAAAATAAAACATCTCAGAAGAATAATAATGACAAAACATAAAGAAAACCCAAAAACCACTGAAGAAAATTGAAGGGAGATCTTCAGTCTTGGAGGTGAATCCGGCTTTCGAGATGGATCAATCGGTTTTGTTCGAGTAATTCCTTGCTTCCTAATCTCTGTGTGTCCTTTAATCCTCCTGTAGGGTGTTTAAATAGACTTTCCAATGCTCAAAATAGCCCAAAAGTAGCCTTTTCTGAATAGAACTAGACTTGGACTCGACGGGGCCACGGCCGTGTGCCACGCCCGTGTGCAACATTGCTTCAACCGTGTTCAAGGCTGTGAAATAGACATGCCCATGTTGAGGTCACTTTAAGCCGTGTTCAAGCCTGCTAGAATGGCACGAGCGTATGTTCTACCTATGTGAGGAAGTCCAGGCCGTGTTGATTTCCCATGTTGGCCCATTTTCTCCGTTTTAAGCCCATTTCTCATTCTTTTTACTCTCTTGTCCTCACCTAAGTATAAAACATGAAATTAAAGCATTAAGAGCATTGAATTCACCAAATATAAGGAGAAATAATTCATAAATGTGTTAAGCATGGGATAATAATATGTATAAATTATGATTTATTAAATACCTCCACACTTAAGCGTTTGCTTGTCCTCAAGCAAAATCCTCAATTCACAATTAAGAATTCATTTTTCTCAACTTATAATTCCTATCAATAATATTTCAAAATAATCCATAAGTAATCATACATCGAGAATTCAACTAGAAGAACATTAAAGTTTCAAACATTCCGAGTTGAGCATTTTATCACGAAAAACATAGGCATCTCCCCTCATCTAAGTAATCACCTTTGATTCAAAATATCACAGAGTTTAACATCCTCACTAAAGATTCACTCAAATTACTCGAAGTGTTTAAGGATAATAAAATTAGCACTCAACAGTCAATATGAAAAGTTATAACCATAGGCTTGCATGAAAATCAAATCTCCACCACTATATATTGAGATGATACATCAATCAAAAGGTTTTTAGAGGGTTGTAATGTGGCTATGGTACCACAAGCTGAAAGAGAAGTTTAGAATCGAGATTGAATTGAAAAATTACCTAACTAGAAAAAATAATTAATCATCAATTGCGTACAAGTGAACTTCTTCTCAGAATATGGGATTAAAAACTTAAGCTCAAAAATAACGAATTACTGCTAATATATATATATGTATGTATTATTTTTTTTTTAAGAACAAATCAAGTAATATAGATTAACTATCAAAGATAAAACCTAGCTAAGCAATTTATTCAAATCAAATCTAGACAAAAATAGGGATAAAATTAATTGAGGGGATTTCAACAATAATGAGTTATTGGTTAATATTGAGGGTAAATCAATGAATGGGATGTTAGGCTCAAAGGGGTTCACTAAGGGTTAATTGTGAAGGTAGGCTTTTATGGAGTGAGTGGGTTAAACCTAAATGCCTCTATCATCTTGACATATCAAATCAAATGGTGTGGTTTTGACATACATAATCAAGCAAGTTCTAGAATAACGATTCGATATTGACGCACTTAAAGAAACAATAAAAGTGAGCATGAAAGAAATAATAGATGCTCTAAAGGCTCAAAATCTCACAAAAATTATGGCTTTTTGACGTTTAAACTTGTGAATTTCAATTCAAGATAATACCTAAACTTGGAGAAAACAACCTAAAAATTTTAAATTCTCAAAAATCAACTTATCATGCTTGATTCTTTAATGTCTTAAAGTTTAAACAATCAATGCACGAATGCCTATGTTTTAATTCAAGACATATCAATGAAAATCATAAATTAATCAAAATTCATTCTAATAATGATATGAGGGGATCATATGAGAATAAAACAAAATTCAGGAATTTTTTTATAGCGATATAATTGACCCCCCCACACTTAAGATGTACATTGCCCTCAATGTACAAAGATATATAGTAATGATATAAATATAATATCAAAAGATAAAGGGCGAGAAGTGAAACTTTCTGAATGAAATGGATGAAATCCTTGGGTTGGAGTTATGTAGAGTGGAGGAGAATACTCCGGTGGTGGTAGAGGTTGGGTTCCACAAGTGCTGCGCCAAAAGAATATTATATCTCGTGGTAGTTATGGTCGTGGTCGAGCACGGCATGGCAGTCGTGGAGAACCTTTTCCAGTGGAGTTTCAAGTTCCTAAGTAATAGTGAGCTTGTGAGCTCTTTATAACTGTGATAGAATCAGGAACTTTTTAGGAATATAGAGAAGTAGGATTACTCACAAAGAAATAGTCAAAAATATAAAGTACTTAATAAAAATTATGAAATCCTAAAAAAATGAAATGAAAATAGTTTTAAAGAAAAATAAAACTAGAAAAATAGATATTGGGGCACACGGCCGTAGGGTATACTCGTGTGCCTTTATTTCAGCCTGTGTTTATCGTGGTTTTCAGCTTTGGGCGTGTTGGTGCACATGGCCGTGTTTCGCTTCATTCACGTCTCCCACACCCGTGTATATATACGCACGCTTGTGTTAATTTGACATGTTCGACCATGGTTGGTGAGCACGGGCGTGTGATTTGGCAGGATTGCCCACAGCCATGTCGCATGGTCGTGGCAACTTATCGCATCCCGTGTTTTGGAAAAAATTCTTACTCTATTTTCACACGACCGTGTCGCATCCTATGGTGTGAGCACGGCCTAAGGCACGCCTGTGTGCCTGGCCGTGTGGTCTTGGAAAGCCTGCGTTTAATGATTCGGTTAGTATGTTAGATGTTAAAAACTAAAATTTAAAAAAATTAACACTGTTAGCGTTCGAGTTGCCTCCCGAGAAGTGCTTATTTAAAGTCTAAGCTTGACTTACCTCTCTGGTGTGTGGTCATGGTAATACGAGGAGTTTACACTCCTCAGACCTGCTGTCAATTTTATCAATGTAAGATTTAAGATGAGTACTATTTACCTTGAACGTGCCAAATTTGGAATGAGTTACCTCGACTGTACCATATGAAAAGATGTTAAGTACCGTAAGAGGGATTGCTCCATTCGGTTCGTAAGGCAAACACGAGGGTCACGCATCTAATAGTACCTTGTCTCCAACCTTAAGTTGATTTGGTGAAAAATCGAGTTCGTCATGGCGTGGTTTTGGTTTGTCATGTTTTTTCAGTTTCTATGTCTGCCATTCATCTAATTCCTCGATTCGTAGCCTTAATTCTTCATAGATAGGTCCTTTGTTGTTATGTAAACATGGCTCATTTACGCTCTTCGAGCATGTTTCCTGCGAAGAAGGTTGCACCACATGATTAGTATTAGTAACATGATTTATACTACCACCCTCGTTACTCAAATTACGAGCTTGAAGAGTGATTGTTTCATCACCCATACAAAGTGTGAGTTCACCTGTACCAACATCAATAATGGTTCTAATAGTCGCTAAAAAGGGCCTTCCTAAAATTAAAGGCACGTCACTGTCCTCTTCTATGTCTAGAACAACAAAATCAACTGGGAATATAAATTTATCGATTTTTACTAGTACATCTTCAAATATACCCCTAGGAAATCTAATGGTTTTATCTGCCAATTGAATGCTCATCCTAGTTTGTTTGGGTTTCCCAAGACCTAGTTGTTTAAACATTTTATAGGGCATGACATTAATACGAGCCCTTAAATCAGCCAAAGCATTTTTAATGTTTAAACTACCAATTAAACAAGGAATAGTAAAACTCCCTGGGTCTTTCAACTTGTTGGGTAGCTTATTCTATAGAATGGCTAAGCAAACTGCGTTCAATTCCACATGCGACGCCTCATCCAACTTCCGCTTATTCGCTAAAAGCTCCTTTAAAAACTTCATTGGTTTTGGCATTTATGAAAGAGCTTTAATAAATGGTAAGTTAATTTGTAATTTCTTTAGCAGTTTAAGGAATTTACCAAATTGTTCGTCAGTGTGGTCTTTCCTTGTCACATTAGGGTATGGTACTCGAGTTTTGTATTCTTCACTTACCAGTTTTTGCTTACTGTGGTCTAACTCATCCTTACCTTTACTTACCACAACTCCTTGTTTCGATTTTGGTTTAGGTTCAACTAACCCTTCCTCATTTTGAACGTTAATCACATTAAGCTATTCCCTTGGGTTAGGTTCAGTATTACTTGGCAAGCTGGTCTTTCAGAAATTAATTTGGAAAGCTGGCCTATCTGAGTTTCGAGCCCTTGGATTGACTCTTGTTGATTTTTAAGTGCTGTCTCGGTATTTTGGAAACGAGTTTCTAACACTGAGATGAATTTTGTTAGCATCTCCTCAAGGTTCAACTCCTTTTCCTATTGATAAGGTGGTTGTTGAAAACCCGGAGGATTTTGTGGCCTTTGATTTCCTTGACCACCCCACGAGAAATTTGGGTGGTTCCTCCAACCTGCATTATAAGTATTACTGTATAGGTTATTTTGAGGTCTAGAGTTATTATTACCCATATAGTGGACTTGTTCGTCCTCGGTTGTAGGATTAAAGGGTTGATATTCTGTGTGTACGCCTCCTCTACTTTAATCACACCTCATCACTAGATGTACCTGCGTAGAACCAAGTAAACCATCAATCTTTTTATTCAAAAGTTCCACCTGATTTGACAACATATTAACCACGTCGACATTATAAACGCCTGCTGTTTTGGTCGGCTTAATCCTCATGACTTGCCACTGATAGTTATTCAGTGACATTTCTTCAATAAATTCGTAAGCCTCTTCAAGTGTTTTGTTGTTTGTGGTTCCACTAGCAGCTACATCAATTATCTGTCTCGCCGAGGGGTTCACACCATTGTAAAACATTTAAACTTGCAGCCACAGAGGTAACCTATAGTGAGGGCATCTTCGCAATAGGTCATTGTATCTCTCCTATGCATCGTATAGTGTTTCTAAATCCATCTGCACAAAAGAATATATATCATTCCTTAGTTTAGCTATTTTAGTAGGTGAAAAATATTTAAGTAAGAACTTTTCGGTCATTTGTTCCCAAGTAGTGATTGACCCTCGTGGTAATGAGTTGAACCACCGTTTAGCTTTATTCCTTAGTGAAAAGGGAAATAGCCGAAGGTTAATGGCATCTTCAGAAACGCCATTGATCTTGAATGTGTCACAGAGTTTCAGAAAATTTGCTAAATGAGTGTTTGGGTTTTCGTCCTGCAAACCATCAAATTGAACAAACTGTTGTATCATTTGAATTGTGTTAGGTTTCAGTTCAAAATTATTTGCAGCAATAGCAGGCCTAACTATACGCAATTCAATTCCTGTTAAAGTAGGTTTAGCATAATCATACATAGTACGAGGAGCAAGATTCTGATTTACTGGGTCAGCAGCAACCGCAAAAGGTAGCGGATTATTCTGATTATCAACTATCTCCTCGGTTGTAGTTGGAGTATCTTCCTCTTGCCCTTCCTCTAAGTATTATAAGCTTCTCCTAATTTCTCTTCGGTTTCTGTGAACTGTGCTTTCAATCTCACTATCAAAGAGTAATGGTCCTGTCCGGTTTCTTCTAGTCATAAACTGTGAAAACCTGCCAGAAGAAAAAAAAAGAAAATTTAGTAAATAAAAATAAAAACAAAGTTAAATTGCAATAAAAGTAGATGGCTAAAGTAATAAAAATTGAGTGTTCCTAATATCTTAGTTCCCCGGCAACGGCGTCAAAAACTTGATTATCACTCGCGATAAGTTTTAAAATTTATAATTAATCGTACTTGAACTAACTATTATCACGATGAAGGCAAGCGTACCTATCGAATAGTAGTATAGTTTTAGCAAGACCGGATGTCAAACCCAAAGGAACTAAAAGTACTAGTATTAACTTTCTTTTTATTATCTAGCCTAAGAATAATGGAGGTTGTTTTATCTAAACTAATTAACTAACCTAAGAATGCACAGAAAGTAAATTGGGCAAATACTTTTGGGAAAACTGATTGATTTAGACAACACCCAGGGAAGAATCCACCTAGACTTCACTTGTGATTCGACTCTGAACCAGACAATTTATTCACTTGACTTGATCCGTAGAAATCCCTACGTTATGTTATTATCCCTATTCAAGACTAATAACGTCTAACCCTAGGTTGATTAATTGAAATCTCTTTCTAATTAAAACCTCTAGTTTTGCATTAACTCGATCTATGGATTCCCTTATTATATTTGACTGTAATCTGGTAGATTTATGTCGTCCTATCTCTAGGATTGCATGCAACTCCGCTTAATTATGAATGATCTACTCTTAGACAGGGACTATTCATCCTCTGAATAAGCACATCAATACTTGAATCAATATCCTGGAATATTCAAACAAGAGTTAAAAACATAATTAAGAACAAATCAAGTATTTATCATATAGTTCAAAAAATATTAACAAGATCCGTCTTAGGTTTCATCCCCCTTAGGTATTTAGGGGATTTAGTTCATAATACTAAAAGAAAACATCTCAGAAGAATAATAATGACAAAACATAAAGAAAACCCAAAAACCCCTGAAGGAAATTGAAGGGAGATCTTCAGTCTTGGAGGTGAATCCGACTTCTGAGATGGATCAATTGGCTTTCTTCGAGTAATTCCTTGCTTCCTACTCTCTGTGTGTCCCTTAATCCTCCTCTAGGGTGTTTAAATAGACCTTCCAATGCTCAAAATAGCCCAAAAGTAGCCTTTTTTGAATAGAGCTAGACTTGGGCTCAACAGGGCCACTGCTTCAACCGTGTTCAAGGATGTGAAATAGACACGCCCGTGTTGAGGTCATTTTAAGCTGTGTTTAAGCCTGCTAGAATGGCACGGTCGTGTGTTCTACCCGTGTGTGGAAGTCTAGGCCGTGTTGATTTCCCATATTGGCCCATTTTCTCCGTTTTTGGCCCGTTTCTCTTTTTTTTACTCTTCTGTGCTCACCTAAGTATAAATCATGAAATTAAAGGATTAGGAGCATCGAATTCACCAAATCTAAGGAGAAATCATTCATAAATGTGTTAAGCACGGGATAATAATATGTATAAATTACGGTTTATCATTTATTGATATGCTTTGAATTAAATCATAAGTACTTGTGCATTGACTGTTTAAACTTTAAGACATTAGAGAATCAAGCATGATAAGTTGACTTTTGAGAATTAAAATTGCTAGGTTGTTTCCCTAAATTGAGGTATTATCTTAAAGTTTTGAATTTACAAGATTGACATCAAATACCCATAATTTTCGTAAGATCTTGAGCCTTTTAAAGAGCATATATCTTTCTTGATCACTAATTTTATTTGTTATGAGTGTGTCAACATTGATTTTTTATTCTAGAACTTGCTTTGATTATGCATGTCAAGACCACACCTTTGATCTGATATACGAAAATGATAAAGGTGCTTAGGTTTTAACCCACTTACCTAAAAAGCCTACCTATATAATTGACCCCTAGTGAACTCCTTTGGGCCTTAACTATTATTTCTTGATTTTCCCCTTAATATTAACTCACAACTTAACCCTTTTTTGATTCATTAAGAATTTCTCCCTTTTCATTGAATCCTTTTTATCGAGATTTGATTTATTTAGTTACCTAACTTTATTCGTTCATTCCAGCCGCTGACTTATTTCTTATTATGTATTTTCCATTATTGTTCTTATTCTTAAAAAAAATGTATTTTTATATTCATTCAGTTACATATTGTTCTAAAAAGCTCGGATAAGTTAAAGTCATTATATTGAGAGAAAAGCTCACTTCATTAGTTTTGGGTAGTGTTAATTCTGGCACTTGTTTGTAATTCAGTGATTAGCTTTGGTTTTCTAAATTTGGTAAGCTATTAAATTAATCTCGATTCTAACCCTTTTTTCAGCCTTTATCCACACCTTTAACCCAAGCCCCATTACAACCCTGTTAAAGACCTTTTGATTTGTGTATCATCTCATTTATAGTGGTGGAGATTTGATTTTCATGCAAGCCTATGGTAATAACCTTTCATGTTTGACTATTGAGTGCTTAATTATTGAACCTTAAACACTTTGAGTGATTTGAGTGAATCACTGGTGAGGATGTCGACCTTGTCAATTTGAAATTAAAGGTGATTACTTAGATAAAGGGGGATACCTAAGGTTTTATGATTGAAATGCTCAATTTATATTGTTTGAAACTTTAATGTTCTTTTAGTTAAGCTCTTAACGTATGATTACTTGTGGATTATTTCGAACATTATTAATGAGGATTATAAGTTGAGAAGGATTTATTTTAATTATGAGTTGAGGATTTTGCTTGAGGACAAGCAAATGCTTAAGTGTGGGGATATTTGATAAACCATAATATATACATAGTTTTACACCATGCTTGGCATATTTATGGATGATTTCCCTTTGCTTTCATTGAATTTGATGCTCCTAATCCTTTAATTTCATGTTTTATACTCAGGAAAGCTTTGGATAGCAAAAAGAACGAGAAACGGGCCAAAAATGGACAAATTGGGCCTAAATTAGTGTTTCACACGGCCTAGGCACTTCCACACAGGTA
This sequence comes from Gossypium anomalum, assembly GCA_025698475.1. Lineage (NCBI taxonomy): Eukaryota > Viridiplantae > Streptophyta > Magnoliopsida > Malvales > Malvaceae > Gossypium > Gossypium anomalum. The sequence goes on along the minus strand of CM046967.1, from coordinate 50,139,602 downwards.
ATACACACGCCGTGTGTCATGGCCGTGTCAACATTAAATTATGTCAGGATTGTACACAGCCTGAGCACTTTCACACAGGCATGGCACACGGCCACGTCCCTGTTAAACCTAAGTCTAATTCTCTTCGGAAAAGGCCAACTTTGGGCTATTTTGGGCAATCCAAAGTCTATATAAACACCCTAGAAGAGGATTGAAGGGGACACGCAAGTAGAAGGTAGAAAATACTGAAGGAAAGCTATCAGAATCACCTTGGAGGCAGGATCTACATCAAGACTGAATATTTCCATCCAATTTCCTAGAAGTTCTTTGGGTTTCTTTATGTTTTGTTGCTTTTCAAACTTTGAGATGTTTTCCACTATTATTATGAACTAAACTCCCTAAATACCTAAGGGAGATGAAACCTAAGACGAATATTATTATTCTTTGATTTATATGATAAATACTTGTTCTTATTCTTAATTGTGAGTTTAACCCTTACTTTAATATTCCAAGATATTAATTCAGGTTTTTGATGTGCTTATTCAGTGGAGAAAAATTCCCTGTTTAAGAGTAGATCATTCATAATTAAGCGGAGTTGCATGCAATCCTAGAGATAGGACGACATAAATCTGTCGAATTAAAGTCAAATCTAATAATGGAATCCATAGATAGAGTTAATGCGACGATAGGGGTTTTAATTAGAAAGAGATTTCGATTAATCAACCTAGAATCAGTTGTTTTTAGCTCGAAAGGGATATTAATATAAATTAGGGATTTCTACAGATTAAGTCAAGTAAAATAAATTGTCTAATTCAAAGGTAATAAGTGAAGTCTAGGTGGATTCTTCCTTGGGTATTGTCTTCTCCATCGGTTTTCTAAAAAGTATTTTTCAACTTTAATCTCTGTCGTAATCTTAGTTAATTAGATAATTAGTTTTAGATAAAAAATTCTCTTAATTTTTAGGCTAGATAATAAAAAGATAGTAATTACTAGTACTTTTAGTCCTCGTGGATACGATATTTCCGATCTCACCATAACTATACTACTGTTCGATAGGTGCGCTTGCTTTAAGTTGAATTGTTAGTTAGTTTCATGACCATCAATAAGTAATATATTTACAAGATGTTATATATTGATTCTTGAGTTTGTGTATTTGAGCATATGTATATTTGGTCATTTAATGACATTTTGACTATGAAAACTGAATAACATTTGGTAAATTTGATTACTTGAGCATTCGGTCAAGGTGGAAAATTGAGTATGAAACTTATTATATATGAAATTTGTAGTTTGAATTTAAGGAATGATAATGTTATTATAATTTGGTTAGTTTAAAATGAATTGATTATATATTCTGGATTGTTTATTTGCTTATGACTTACTAAGCTATAAAAGCTTACTCTTTCTATATGTGTGTTTCCATTTTATAGATTTTGGATCAAGTTACGAGCTCGGGGTTTGTCAGCAAAGTTTATCACACTATCCACTGTTTCGGTAATTATATAGTTAAACCTGAACTATGGCATGTATAGACTGGAACATACTTTTGAAATGTTGATTTTGGTTTAGTATAAAGGCCATGCGAAAATGGCTTAATTTTTATGTTTGATTTTCGTTATGTTTGGATGTGGCTTAAAATCGTTGTTGTTATATTGCTAAGTGTTATGAAGTAATGTTTTTCATGATACGTATTTTTATGTTTTGGAAATGGTTAATAATTTTGAATGAATGTATGGGTGACTTAGCTAAGATATTCATAGAATAGGTTATATGTGATTGAGGTGGTTGTATTAAGTCAATGAATTATATTTGTTTCGACAATTATAGGTTGATTATTATGTTCGTACATGAAATAATCTTGTCATGATATGGTTATTATTTGATATGGCAATATTTTACGCTATTAATATAAGTATATATGTTAGTTAAATGATTGTAAATGAATTAAGGTCATTCGGTTATGAGATAGGAGATTTGAATATTTCTTTTTAAGCTATATATGGTTCGGCATTTGTGATTAGGCATGTATTGAAGTGGTTTGATGTATCATTTGAATTCTATGCTTATAAGATAAAATGATTTAAAATATGGGTATTGGAAATTCGGTTAAGATTTATGTTCTTTGATAAGTATAAAGTGTTTATATATATAGTTGTGAATATTCGGTCACTAAGATAAAACATTCACTAAGTTTTAAAGATTAGTTTCATAAATGATCTATTTCATTGTATTAACATGCTTAAATGTTTGGCAGAACTATGTGACTTATGTGATTGTTTTCTTTGTAATTAAATATTCAGTACAAATTGGATTAGCATGCTGCAATTATTTATTAGGATATTTATTTGTATAATGTGTTGTCATTGATATTAAGTATAAATTCATTTGGTATTACATATTTGAATGATGTTTAAGTTCGGGTTGAGTAATGATATTATTAGTAGTTAATTTGGAAAGTCAGTGTATACTTATGTATTTATAATAGCTGAATAGTCATTTAGGTTATACCATATTCACTTATTGAAGTCTATAAATGTTTTTAGTATTTGAATGTTATAATACATTTTATTTCATGTGTATGATATGACTGTATGAATAAGTGTGATATGAAATGTTTCAAATATATAAATGTTATGTCAGTTCATGAAATAAATTTTGACTGATTTTCGGGACTCGTTCATGTGTATATGTCAATGTTTGGAATTGTGCTTTTGATTAATAATGCCTCATAACCCTAATTTGGCGATGGATACAGGTAAGGGTGTTACACATGGTACCATTATGAGCTTCATGTAGAATCTTCTGTACCAATTTTGAGTTCTTCGGTACACATATTCTGCCTCTGAATAACAAACAACCATTAGACCCAATCTGAAATTCTAAATCAGGATTCTACTCACACTGTTCTCGTTTAGCTTGTAATTCTTCATCACCCTTCTGAGTTTCACAGATCTGTTGTAGAAATGTTGGTTTAGCTTTTAACTCAGCTATAATTGAACCATCATCTGAAAATGACAACTGCGTATTCATTGCTCGCAAAGAAAATAAAGACTTTCTGCTTAGGGCATCTACAACCACATTAGCTTTTCCCGGATGATAATCAATAATAAGATCATAACCTTTCAATAATTCAAGCCACCTGCGCTATCTTAAGTTCAAGTCTTTTTGCAACATCAGATACTTCAAACTTTTATGATCGGTGAATATGTGACACTTTTCACCAAACAGGTAATGCTGCCAGATTTTTAATGCAAAAACAATGGCTGCCAACTCCAAATCATGTATTGGATAATTTCTTTCATATGGTTTCAGCTGTCTAGAAGCATAGGCTATTACTTTACCTTCTTGCATCAATACACAGCCTAACATTTACTAAATTTGGCATAAAATTGTTTCTCACATAGTGTCTGTATAACAGTCGTTTTCGGTAAAAATTGTAACAGTGGTTTCAGGACAACAAATTCAAAGTCAAAAATTTTATTTTGATGTCTATAGCATTATAATATTATAGTATACAAATTCCGTTAAGAAATTTTACCGTTTGCATGTTCAATTTGATGAAAATGACTAAATCGCGTAAAGTGCGAAAGTTGTGTTCTATTAGCTAAAGGTATTAAATAGCTATAAAAATTTAGTGTGGAAGTCCTTATTTGGTAATTAGCCCATTAAAGAGATAGTGGAATATGATGGCTTGGCATTTGGTGTAATAAATAAGTTGTATAAAGGTTATTTTTGTAAATTGGTTAATAATGACAAAACAAATAAAATAAAAGAAACAAAGTGTCATCTTTTTCACTCCTTTTCACCAGCCAAATATGAAGACTTAGGAAGCCATGGGAGAGCTTCAACATTCCTTCATCTCTCTCTTGTGCATGTAGGTGCGTTTTTGTCCCATTTTTAATGATTTTTATGTTTTCGGGATCATTGTAGCTTAACCTAGCTAACTAAGGGACTAACTTGCAAAACTATTGAATAGTTTGAGATTTTACATTAATGAAAATTCTAGGGTTTTGAAGTTTTATGGAAGAAAATAAATACTTGTTGTTAATTAAACAACATTTGTTAAGAGGTTTTTTAATGAAATTACTAAGTAGGGGTTAAATTGAGAAATGTGAAATTGTGGGTTAAATGTGTGAAATTGTGAAATATATGGGCTTTTATGAACATGTATAAAATTCGGCTAGGCCTAGGTGTAGTGAAATTTCATGAATTTTTATTTTACGAGCCTATGGACTAAATTGTAAAAAGGTTAAAAGTATAGGGCAAAATGGTAATTTTTCCATAATAAGAATTTTGGATTTAATTGAGTAAAATAATGATTAAATGAGTTAAATTTGATTATATAGATCAAGAAAAACGATGTACAGATTTAGATCAAGGGAAAGATAAAGTTATCGATTAAACGATCATTTTTCGTTGTACGAGTTCAAGATAAGTTCGTATGTAATAGGCATTGCTATATTTACGTTTTAAATGCTTTGATATTGCATAAATTTTGAATAATGACCTTGCAGACACATTCGACGAAGATTCACCATTGGAAATCTCGGTTGAACCTTAGGAATAAATTAGGATACAAATGACATGCCATTCAGGGATACATTGAGTTGCCTTCGGGCCATGATATTGGCACTTCGGGTGTGAGATACATTAAGTTGGCTTCAGGCCATGATATTGACACTTCGGGTGTGAGATACATTGAGTTGGCTTCGGGCCATGATATTGGCACTTAGTGTGCGAGATTCCCGAGAATCCGATATTATTCCAAATGGTTCACGGGTATATCAAAGATATGAAATGGTGAGAGATAGTCACATATCAGTGTCGGCATGTACAAAAATTCAATTGAATATTGAATCCATGAAATTGAAAGTTCATGATCATTGTGGGAATAAATATATGTTAAACTTATGATTAATAGTATATATTTATGACGTATAAATACATGGTAAACTTGGTTGATGATTATGTGTTAGGCTTCTAGGCCAAGTTGTGTTGTGATTTAGTATGTTTCATTCACTTAAATTTTGGTTCAGCGGATATGAGAAAAAGGTAAAGATCGGCAAATTCTTCGATTAGAATTGCTATTGAAAGCATGGAAAAGTATGAGTTTTTGGATGATTGAAAAATATTTAGCCATATGCTTGATATATGAATGCACATAAGTAATGTAAACTTATGTTATAATATTTTGTAATAATTTGCTAGTTCATGTGATGTTTAAAATTGAAAAGCTAATGTTGTTTAGGCTAAGGCCAAGACATGTTGGAGTGACTTAAATGGTTTATGCTTATAAATTGAAGTTATAAGCTTTATTTCTTTGAATTACTAACTTACTAAGCATTTTATGCTTACTTTGTTTTAATTTCTATGTGTTTCTAGATATCGGAAGCTCATTCGAGTTGAAAGGTGTTGGAAACATCATCACAATATCCATCAGCTATTTTGATACTCATATTTTTATAATTTCGGTTATAGGTCGTGTTGGCTAATGACAGCCTACATGTCTTGTTAATGATGGATTTTAGCCATTTGATTTGGCTTTTAATGATGTGTATTTTGGTTTGTGAATAGCCATGTGACTTGGCTTATCTTGGTATGCATATGTATATATGTGTAAAAGCTCATTTGTGATGTGGTTTATATTTGCTTGTGAATGTCTTGTTGAAAATTGGTAATGATGGCACCAAATGGTTGAATTTGGGATTTGTATGCTTGTGGTTGTAAGTAAAATGATATATAAATGAATGTGACTGAATGGAGAATGTGATTTTGGTATGAGATTTAATGGCATATTATGGTACTTGTGTGTCTTGTGATTGATGGTATTGATATATCATGAATTGAACTTGGTTTAGATGAGTTTTAATGCCATTTGATGATATGGTCATATGTGTTTTAAGTTGGTATAGGTGTATGCAAGTTTGGGTAAGAAATCTGGCTTGAAACATAGCCTATTTTTGTCCACACGGGCATGTGTCTCAGTCGTGTGTGACACACGGCTAGGTAACACGGTTGTATGTCCCCTGATACTATTCAAAAATAAAGTTATTAGCTTCACACGGCCTAGCACACAGGCGTGTGGCTTGGTCGTGTAGCACAAGTCAGTATACCCTCTAGTTTTGGCAAGGCCTAGCACACAGGCGTGTAAGGCCATGTCGTAGGGTACCATGTCATAGGGTACATGGCCTGGCCACACGGGCGTGTGTCCCCTGTACTTTTGAAAATTTTGCATGTTTTTCAAAAAAAATTTCTGAAGTACTCAGTTTAGTCCCAGACCATTTTTAATGTCTATTTAGGGCCTCGGGGGCTCGTATTAGGGACTATATGAATGAATCTGAATGGTTTTGATTTGTATGAGAGTTGTTTATGAAATGTTTGAATGATTAAGTTATAAGTTTGGTAATGCTCTGTAACCCTGTTCCAGCGTCGAATATGGGTTAGGGGTGTTACAGTCTGCAACACTATTCTCAAATGATCAGCATGTTCATTTTCATCTTGAAAATATACCAAAATATCATCAATAAATACCACCACAAACTTGTCTAAAATACGGTCTAAAAATTCTATTCATTAAATCGATGAATATTGTAGGTGCATTTGCTAAACCGAATGGCATCACAAGAAACTTATAGTGCCCATACCTGTAACACATCTGAATCTTTTACATGTAGCTGATAATAACCGAAACGAAGATCAATCTTCGAAAATACAGTGGCACCTTTTAATTTATCAAACAGGTCATCAATACGAGGCAATGGATACTTGTTCTTTATTGTGACTTTTTTCAGTTGACTATAATCTATACACAATCTCAATGATCCATCTTTCTTCTTTACAAACAGAATATGTGCACCCCCAGGTGAAAAACTGGGTTGAGCAAAGCCTCTGTCAATCAATTCTTGCTACTGTGCTTTCAACTCTTTCAATTTGGTAGGAGCCATTCTGTAGGGTGCTATAGATATCAGTGTTGTCCCCAGAACAAGATCTATGAGAACTGCACTTCTTTAGCCGGTGGTAAACCAAGTAATTCCTCCGAAAATACATCAGGAAATTCACAAACAACCTGTACTGACTGAATCTTCGACTCAGATACTTTAGTATCCAACACATACACAAGATAAGCATCATACCCCTTTCTGATATATTTCTATGCTGATATTGTTGAGATCACAGTGGATAACCCATCCAGTTTATTAGATTCAACGTAAAATAACTCACCATTCTGACATTTTAACACAATGTATTTCTGTTTACAATTCACCACTGCATCATGCTGGGTTAGCCAATCCATTCCCAAAATCACATTAAATTCATCAAAGGGCAACAACATTAGATTAGCCGAAAAGCAATAACCCTTTACCATCAACTGGCAATTTTTACAAATTTTATCCACCATAGCGTATTTGTAATAGCCCAATTTCGATGAAATCAGAACAGTGGTCTCGGGACCACAAATTCGAGCCAAAAAATAAAATTTATTTTTTATTTTATTATATGATCCATATTATACTAGAAATGTCATGTGAAAATTTTGAAAAGAAAATTTTACTGATTATGTGCTTAATTACGAGAAGGACCAAATCGCATAAAATGCAAAAGTTAGATTCTAGTAGCTAGAAGGATCAAATATCTATGGAATTCAAAACTTAAGGCTCTTGTATGGTAATTAGACCATTAATAAAAAGTATGTAGATATTTTTGGATGATTCATCCATGGAAAATGAGAAAAAGGCTAGGGACTAAATTGGAAAGTGAAAATATTAATTAATTAAAAAGATGAAAAGAAAATAAAAATCATATTTTCTCATCTTCTTCCCCAAAATAAACATGGAAACCCTAGGAGAGAGAGAAGAGACTTTCATGGCCAAATTGGGTAAGTTTCCTTGTCCCATTTTTAGTAATTTTGATATTTTTGAAACAGGATAACCTAAACTATCTATTTGGGGGATCAATTTGAAAAGTTATCAAGGCATAAAAATTTGGGTCAAGGATGTATATGCTGGAAATTTGAAATTTATGGTAGAAAGTGAAAGATTGATGATAGATAAACGACTTTTACAAAGTGATTTTTCATGAAAACTTGATTTAGGGACTAAAATGAAAAAAATGGTGAAAATCCATGGAAAATGCTGAAATATGTGAAATTTATGTGCTGTAAAAGTTGTATGTATATTTTGGCTAGGCTTGGGTAAAGGGTCGGATTTCATGAATTTCATTTTCCGGGCCTATGGACGAAATTAGAATTTATGAAAAAGTTAAGGGCAAAATGGTAATTTTGCCTAGGATGAAAGTTTAGTTCACATGAATATAAAATGTGATAAATTGATGTTAAATTTACTCGTACAGATCCGGATGGACCAAATTCAGAGTTAAAATGATGAATGAGGAAAATGTCGGATTAGTAGATTTTACGTACATGAACCTTTGTCGAGGTAAGTTCGTGTAACTAAATTGTATATGTTTTTATACTTGATTTAAATGTTGTGTTTAGGAATTTTATCAATGTCATAAAGATGTGAAATGATCACCTGCCCGATATAGCCGATAAATGAAAATGCCCGATAAAATGGTAAATGAATAAAATGTTACTTGTATGCTTGACATGAATGTGGAATGTGTTTTACTCAAATTACATAAATGTTACGGAGGTATGAAATAATCAAATTCCCAATAATGCTTTAAATTTGTTTAAATCCCGGTTGAATAAATGGAAAATCGATGGATATGTGATTTCTTGAAACGAAAGATGTCCTACAATTGTTGCGGATAGGATTTAGCTCGGATCACTAATCCTTCGACCTCAATTTTGGTAGAATTTAGCCCGGACAGGTAATCTTGATATAAGTCCTCTCGAGCATATATTATGGATTGGATTTAGCCCGTACGGGTAATCCAGATCAAGCTCTTTAGAGCATATGTCATAAAAAAGATTTAGCCTGGACTGGTAATCTTGTAGTATATATATATATATGTGGCTCAAGAGTGTACTTTCTAAATTAGCACCTTATGGGTACCATTGAATATGAATTGACCGGTCCTGGTTCATACGCCTCAAGTGTACTACTTATGTATCCATCGATAATTCAAATAAATACAACGGGTAAGGTTCTGACAGGTGCAAATATAAATTTAAGACAAAGTGACATGGAATGGTGTATAAGATATGGAAATATGACATGAAAGAACATTACATGAAATGCAAGAAAATGATGATACATGACAAGTGATATATGAAATATGAGATGATGGTATTTGTACATGGAAATTATTTTATGAGAATGTTCATTCTTGATTATAGACTCGTACACCTAGAGCGTACTAATCGTGACTTTGATATTCCAAGTAATAAGTGTAAAGTTCTGATGCGAAATGATCTAAACTCGAAATGAACTATTATGAAATTATACTCAAAATAATGAGATGAATTACTTGTGTTGAATGAATACATGATGTGGAAAGCATATGTGCTTGGAAACTTGATTATTGTTGAGCCCTTACATGTCTCGATATTACTATAGAATATATGACTAACAAGGGCAATAAGGATGTGTGTAGGGCTTGAGATCAAAGTGGTCGATTATACTTTCTTAGTTACCTCAAATAGGATGAATGGTAAGTTAAGTACCATTTTATACGAACTTACTAAGCATTTTATGCTTACTCTATTTTATTTTCCCTTGTTTTAGAGTAAATCGGAAGCTCGGTGGATTGGAAGCTTGGCGGAGATCACTCACACTATCCATCGGCCCATTTCGGTATAGTATGGTAATTCAATTGCAGTTGTAATGGCATGTATAGGAGATGTTGACAATATTGGCATGTAAACGTAAGCTATGCTTGTAACCTAGCCATTGGAATGGCTAGTAATGATTGTTTTGATATACTTGTAATGTCATATTATGTTAGCCACATATATGTTAAGTAGTTGATCAAATTATGTCTAACATGAGGACATAACCAAGGTAAGATTGTAAACATGTATGCATGAAATGATATGCCATGATGATGGATGGAATATGCTTGATTAGAATGCTTAAAATGGTTAGTAATTGTATATGATGATATATCACGTTAAATGATAGAATAAACTTGAATAAAATGCTTGGATTTGTTGGGTTATGAATGCAAGATGTGGTGTAGGATTTTGGCAATGTTTGGGGTAAGAAATGAAGCTATGAATGGCTTTATTTTGTCCACATAGGCAGACACATGGGTGTCTGTCTAGACCGTGTGTGCACAAGGCCTAGTAACACAGGCATGTGGTTAGGCCGTGTGTCCCCTGCACCTTAATTTTGAAAAACAGAGTGCTCAAAATTAGGCACATGGGTACAGACACGGGCGTGTGTCTCAGCCGTGTGTACAAGTCAGAGAGTTACACGGGGTCGAACACGGCCTTCAACACGGGCATGTCGCGTGTGAGCCCTGCACCTAGTGAAAATTTTGAAAAGTCACAAAAAATTCTTAGAGGTCTCGGTTAAGTCTCGACTCGTTTCTAAAGCTCGTATTGGGCCTCAAGGGTCCATTTAAGGGACGTTTCGATTAATCTCGATTAATGAATAGTGATAAACATGAAATGCCTTTAAATGTTTCAAAAAATTTTGGTAACGCTTTGTAACCCTATTCCAGCGACGAATACAAGTTAGAGGTGTTACAGTATTGGCCCAGGGGGTTTGAAACTTTAACCACAAGTTTAGTGAATTTAACAGGTAAATTTTGAATAGACACTAATTTCGTGCATATCTATGAATGTGTTGAACTAGGATCAATCAAAACAGTAATATCAATATCAGGTAGAGAAAATGTACCAGTAATGACGTCTGGTGCAGAGGCATCCTCTCTTGTACGTATAGCATATGTCTTTTTCAGTGCTCTTGCCTCAGATTTAACTATTGAGACTTTTATAGCACCTCAGCTACCACTGATATTGCTGGGGTGACGGGGTGATCTACCTGTCGAGGCAGGATTACTCGACTTTGAAGTCTGATTAGTATCTTTTTCAATCCTTTTTCGGACAATCTTTGAGAAAATGATCAAGAGAACCACATCAATAATAGACTCCACTTTTCAATGACACTCCCTATAATGAAATTTATTACAATATTTACATTTCGGTTTGGAATTACCATCACTTCCCACGCTCGTTACATATGGAGACGAAGATCTTGAGTTAGAGCGTTAAGAGCTCCGTTCTTTTCCAGAATATCCCATAGAAGCAGTAAAACAATTATGGTACTTCTTTGATTTCTTTGAAGTAGATGATTGTGACTTGCCAATAAATCTTTTACCAGAAATCTGAATTTCTCTCTCTACTTGCTTCTTTTCTTTACTTAATTCTTTGGCTTTAAGTGCTTGATCAGCCAATACTACAAATTCCCTTAGTTCAAGAATTCCTATCAATAGCTTGATATCTTCATTTAATCCTTCTTCAAAATGTTTGCATATATCAGCCTCGGTTTGAACCCATTCTCTGGCATACTTGCTCAATCTAACAAATTCTTGTTCATATTCAAATACTATCATGTTTCCCTATTTGAGCTCTAAAAATTCTTTCTTTTTCTGATCTAGAAATCTCTGACTAATGTACTTCTTTCCAAATTCTATCTGAAATAATTCCCAAGTAACATTTTCTCTCGGTACAATAGAAGTTATGGTGTTCCACCAATGGTAAGATGTGTCTTTTAGTAAAGATACTGCACATTTCAAAAATTCAGCCGGTGTATATGTTCAAACATTTAGCCGGTGTACATGATAATTCATCTAAAACCCTGATGGTATTTTCCAACCAAAACTCAACCTTCTTTAGATCATCATCGGCAGCAGCCCTAAATTCCTCTGCCCCATACTTACAAATTTTATCCACTAGAGGCTTACCAATTCTAACATGCTCAGCACCCTGTGACATCTCTGGAACCGGTTGAGGAACCCTATTTTGTAAACTTTGGTAATGCTCCGTAACACCCCTAACCCTTCTTCGTCACCGAACCAGGGTTACGGAGCATTACCAGAGTTTACAAAACAATTATAGACAATTCATATCATTTACAGTTCATATCTGAAACTAATCAGACCGTCCCTTGAGTGGACCCTCGAGGTCCAATTTAATAACTAGAAATAATTTGGGACTAAATCGAGATCTCAGAAATTTTTTTGCAAAATTTAAAAATTTTTCTTATATACAAAGGTCATACGCCCGTGTGAGTAGGCCGTGTGGCTGACACGGTCAAGTGACATGCCCATGTCTCAGGCCGTGTGGGCATCCAATGTGAGGCACATGGCTGTATCCCAACTGTGTCCTTACCCGTATAACTCTCTGACTTGTGCCACACAGCTTGTGACACGCCCATGTGCTAGGCCGAGTGGTCAATTTAATTTTCAAAAATTAAGTGCAAGATTCACACGGCCAAGACACACGCCCATGTTCTAGGCCGTATATCACACACGGCTGAGACACACGCCCGTGTCTCTGTCCGTTTGCCTAATTCTGAGCATTTTGTTTCTCAATTTTAAGATGCAAGGGGCACACGCCCATGTGCTAGGCCGTGCGTCACACATGGTCAAGACACGCGCCCATGTGTCTACCCATGTGGACAAAATAAGGCTATTTCCTAGCCTTATTTCTCACCCAAATTTGCCAACAACCAAACCAATACTTACAATCATATACCACCCATTTCAAGTATTATAACCAAGCCAATTCTATTATCTAGCATATTATATCATCACATGCATTCATGTTTATAATCTTACCTTTTATAAATATATATGTTTAACATAACTCAATTAAACATACTAAACACATATGTATTTATCATGATTTAACCTTATAAATATACCAAAACCAACTATCGCTTGCCATTCCCATGGATAGATTACAAACAACCATTTACAAGCCAACAATTGGCCAAGTTAACCTATACATGCCATTATACAAAAAATAAGTTTACTATTTATACCAAAACAAGGTGGTGGATAGTGTGATGATACTCCGGCTGATCTCCAACCTTTGCGAGCTTTTGAGCACTATAAAATAGAGAAAAAAAAACCTAGTAAGCATTTAATGCTTAGTAAGTTCGTATAAAAGGAATTAAACTTACCAATAACATTTATTAAAATAAGTATTTAATAACATGCTTCCCAAAAAATTAGCAATTTGCCTAATCACATACACTCAATTAAGCAAGTTAGTCACATAATTCACATGTACATCAAGTAAGTATGGATGAGCTCATCATGCTACAAACTTTCAAGTATTTCAATAATATTCAAAATATAATTCATTTAACTCATAGTTTCTCATTTTAGGAGTGCTATCTGTTGAATCATTAAAATTTTGATGGATACTCTAGTAGTACACACAGGGTGTACAAGTTAATAATTCGTCAACTCATGTTCAGGGGTACCCATTTGGGCACATAACTGGGAAGCACTCTCTCAAGCCACATAAAACATATCAGGATGCTCAGGTGAGCCATCTAACAGGAAGTTTATCTGGGCTAAATAGGAAACTTATAAGAGTTTTAATCAAGAAGCTCATAGAGCTTAATAGGTAACTCCAAAGAGTTATTATCAAGGAGCACTGGATAGCGTAACAGGGAGTTCAAGCGAGCAATGTCAGGAAGCTCAAAAGAGCCTATATCAGGATGCTCACGTAGAGCTGTGTTTGTGTCTGCATTAAATATTGCATCACAACCGATTGAATCATGTAACAGGATGCTCACAAAGAGCTGCGGTAGTGTGAAACACATGCAGAATCACTATCAACCATGTAATATTGGTTAAATAATAGACAACCAGTAAGCAACATTTGCTTTTATTTTGATTTGTGTGCAAAAACCATGTGAGGAAAATATACAAAGTATTAATGTAATTCATGAATAGTTTTATTAACCAATCTGTTCAAAAAATTACGAGTGTACTAAGACAAAAATACTATACTTTGGGCACCATATCCAACAATACTAGTAAAAAGAGGATTGTTGAAAGGTGCAAAGGCTTGCAAGTTAGAATTTTGTGAGCATTGTGTTTAGGGAATGCAAAAGACAGTAAAACTTGGCACCACTATCCATGATATAAAAGGTATTTTGGATTATGTTCACTCAAATTTATGGAGGCCTTCCAAGACACATTCGTTAAAAGGAAATCACTACTTTGTAACATTTGTTATGACATTTCCAAAAGAGTTTGATTGTACACAATGAAAATTAAGGATGAAATGCTTGGAATTTTCCTTTATTGGAAAAATATGATTAAAGTGGACGACTCTTAAAAGATAGAGATATAGATGTGATTATCTGGACTGAAAGTACATCGAACAAGACCCAAGTAGAATAGATCCTAGATCCATTTATGGATTTATTCACTTATACTGTTCATAGCGTGACATACTTTAATCAGGAGTGGATGATGGACTATGTATGCATGACTCATATACTTTGAAATAAGTAAAAAACTTGAGTTCAAATAGATAAGGAATTGAAAGCTGGTGTGTTGGGTATACAACTTCTGTAGTATGTGGCATCATTAAAAAATAATGGAATTCATAGCACAACTAAAGGGTAAATGATATCCTTTCATCGGAATTACATAATAGATGAAAAGTAAATGTGGTCATAGATTATTTGTCTTTATGATAAATGACTTGATTACTATTTGATAATAAATTGACTTTTCATAAAGGAAGATATAATGGTTACCATTAGATAAAATAGAATCATATTGGGAGAGCGAGTTTATCCCAAAGAGATTAAGGATATCTTATGAAGGTAATACACTTATGACAAGGTCATTAGATGAGTACTTATTAAGTAGCTTTTGTAATGGTATATAATCAGAGAGAGATTAGTCATAGTACTTTAGTGGAATGACATCGTGACTAAATAAGTTTATAATTAATAGGCAAAAAACTAAAACTTAATATATATTCAATCAGTTCCTCCGCTAGCTCGTTGAAACCATAAATGAATTGTATTACGAACAAAATAGATAGAAATGAATGGAAACAATAAAGTAAGAGAAATAGACCACATTCAAAAATGAATGTGTTTTCTTGATAAGTACATAAATGACTTGAATAAAGAATTAAATTAGTCGATATAAATTTGTTAAATAAAGAAATTAAATCTATTTTCTCATAAATTCTTTTAAGGTAAAGTTTTCATGACTTTAACAGAATTAGAATTGAGTTAGGAAAATTATTTAATTGAGAAGTTATGTAACGCCCTATTTTGGTGAATCTTGATTTGGTAAGTAAACTGAAAGTACTCTAAGTGGTGTAGTGTTATTGTAACAGCCCGATTTTAGGCTTAGTCAGAATAGTGGTTTTGGGACCACAAATTTGAGACTGAGAAATTATTTTTATTATTATTTTGGTGTCATAGTATGATTATGTGAGTGTAGGAAAAAATTGGTGAATTAATTTTAGGGTTTGTGAGCTTAATTGCAAAAAAGGACTAAACGCATAAAGGGTAAAAGTTTTGTTTTATTAGTTAAAGGTGTAAAATTGCTGGAGAACCATAATTGGAGGGGTTTAAAGAGTAAATAGACCCTTTAGAAGCTGATGGCCGGCCAAAGGTGACAAGAAAATCAAATGGTCAAATGGGTAGGTGACTTAATGTATAGTAAAATATTACCTTAGTGTCTAGCAATCATCTTTTTCATTTTTCCTTTCTCCTCCACTGAAATTTTAAGCAAAAATGGGGCTTTTGGAAGCTTGAAATTTCAGCAACTTATCATCTTTAAAAGTAAGTGATTTTCATACTCCTTGTTGATGATTTTGGCATTTTTAAAACCCTTATAGCATGAACTTTCCATTGAGGGGACTATTTTGCAAAATGGTTGATAGTCTAGGGATTTTCCATGAAAGGATTTGCAATGTTTGCTGATTTTTTATGCTGATTTTTTTATGGAAGAATATGAGTTATGGTTGTGAAATAAACAACTTTTGAAAAGTGATTTTCATGGAAAACCCCTAAAAAGTCCATTTTGTAAAAGTTATAAAATAGTTTGTAATTGTGTGATATAGTGGAAATTTGGGGTTGTCATAAGAGTAATAAATGGTCGGTTAGGCTTGGCTAATAAAGAAATTCGATAAAAATCGATTTTCAGGCCTAGGGGTAAAATGGTCATTTTGTGAAAACTTAGGGGCAAAATGGTCATTTTTCCCAATTATGAATTGTTGAGTATCTAGATTTATATGCTGATTAATTGAGTGAATTTTATTATTTTAGATCAAGAAATACAAAATCTGAACCTAGACTAAGGGAAGGCCAAGCAAGTAGATTAAAATCGGCTAGTCGTCTACATTTTGTAATCTGAGGTAAGTTGTACATAAATAATGCAAATATAATGTTATTATGCATTTTATGATTAGTATGACATGAATTGCTGCATTGTGTTGGGAATGTGAATTAATGTAATAAAGACTTCCGGTTGAACATTTGGAATAGATTTGGATATTCATGCCATGACATTGGGTGATATGTGGGCTAGTGTAAGACATGTCTAGGACATGCATCGGCCATATTATTAAAGCCAGTGTAAGACATGTCTGGGACATGCATCTTCATTTAGACGAAAGCTAGTGTAAGACATGTCTGGGACATGCATCGGCCTCGAGATATACAAGCTAGTGTAAGACCTATCTGGGTCATGGCATCAGCTTGTTGTGTATCAGTGTAAGACTTGCCTGGGACATGGCATTGACACCGATAGATGAAAGTCATTGTAAGACCTGTCTGGGACATGGCATCAACTTTGACATGCTAGCCAGTGTAAGACCATGTCTGGGACATGACGTCAGCATCTATTCCCATGTTTGGGGCTATTGAATATCCTATAGTATTCCAATTGGTTCAACGGGAGATTTATGGTTTATATTGAAATGAGAGAACTTATGACCATGTGGTGAGTGGTACAGGTACCTAAATGAGAATTACAAAATACGAGCTTCAATAACATTGTATGTTTAATAAGGAAGGAAAGTGAGTAAGTCATGCTTATGACCACTTGTGTATTTTACATGAAGTATGAAACGTGAATGTAACAAACGTTGTATGCTTTGTAAGAGACGATTGTGAACAAATAATATTTATGAATCCTCATTTTCGTGTACAAATTGAGTTATATTGGAAGTATGATCCCTTATGGTAGCATGTAGTTATTTCACTATTTACATGCGACTTACTAAACTTATTGCTGACTCCCTCTCCGTTTCATTTTCTTATAGTGCCACCTGATTAGCTCGTGGATTAACGGACATCGGGGACATCGATCACACTATCAGTTGAAGCATTTGGTATAGTTAGTCTTTTTCTATTTTGAGTATAGCATGTATAGGGATTTAGACTTTTGTGTCATCGTTATATTGGCCAAATGTGTTGGCTTGGGATGAACCCTTCATTTTGTATAAAGCCTTGGATAATGGCTAATATTCAATATTGATATATGCAAATGATGATATTTTCATGGATGAGTAAATTGCATGATTGACCTAATGCCTATTGTGGCTAATTTGACCTTGTATTGCTGTGTGGTTTGGTCATGTTAGATGATGGTGTAGGTTGATACATGTAAGGGTGGCATAAAGGCTTGGAAAATAGCCTTGTTTTGCCTACACGGCTAAACACACGGGCGTGTGTCTAGGCCGTGTGTGACACATAGATAGCCCCATGGGCATGTTGCACGGCCGTGTGTCCTCTGCACGTTTAATTTACAAGTCAGTATGCATGGTAATAAACACACGGGTAGAGACACGGCTATGTGTCTCAGCCGTGTGACAGGCACGGCCTAGCACACGAGCGTATCCCTTGGCCGTGTGACCCTTAAGGATTGTTGATGTCAGAAACAGAATGTCCAAGTTTTTGAACATGGGCCGAGACACAGGCAAGTCAAGGTCGTACGAGGGACACAGGGCCATGGACACGGGCGTGTGCCAGGCTGTGTGAAAACCCCTGTAGGTTGGAATTGAAAAATAAACCCACATGAGTAAGGGCCACGGGCGTGTCCCTACATGCTTGGGCCGTGTGAGTCACACGGGCTTTCAACACGACCATGTCAAGTCAACCACACGGGTGTGTCACCCTTTCACACGGGCGTGTACCTCTGTTTCAAGTGACATTTTTTTAAGTTTTCAAAGGTGTTCGGATTAATCCCAGATCGTTCCCCAAGTTTGATTTGGGCCTCGTAGGCTCATATTAAGAATTTCTAGAGTAGGATTGAAAAGTTTTAAACTCGATCGAGTTTTTATGACTTGAAATGATTGTATGAATATGTTTAAGCCAGGTAATGCCTCGTGCCCAGTCCTGGCCTTGGACTTGGGTAAGGGGTGTTACAGTTATCCACCCAATTGATGCTTTTGACGTATTGGTTGGTCACATGGTTAATGTTGGAGTATTATGCAATAGTTGTTCTTTGAATATGGTAAGTTGTAAAGAAGAGGAAATTGATAAGAATGATAAGGATTTTTGTGTAAATTGGGTTATCTCCAAAGGTATTGTACACCCAATTTATTTGGATATCAAGTTAGTTACTTACTAATAAGATAGTTAGGATGGAACAAAGGGTTGGACCAGAAATATAAAATATCAAATTTTCATATACAACTGTAAACCATTTTTATTAAGGTAGTCTTGAAAGTTTAAGACACATACTAGGTTCCAATAAGGGCTTAGGTTATTTATATAGATACTCAGGTTAGAAAATAGGGAGTTTTTCTTCTTCCTTTCTCAAGAAGTATTGTTACCTGAATCTTAAAGAATGTATAATATTTCTCTCTCCTTCAAACTGAAGTTGTAGATCTAGATCTTCATCAGTGATTACTTCATGACAGGGTAAGATTTATGACTTTGCTTGTTATATTGTGAAAGAGTAAGTCTATTGGATCTAGTAAACCAGTAAGTAGAAGATATGATGTCTTGCTTTGGGGATTTCCAACATTATAAATGATGGAAAAATGAGGGTATATGAATAGATCTGATAGGTTTTTGCTGCTAAATTGCATGGTGAAAGTCTGGATTTGGAATTTAGAGTTTTTGTATGTGGGAAACATGTGAGTCTCTGTACTGACTCTTGCATGTATACTGTCTATACAAGATACTTCTGTGGTAGTTAACCGAACTATGAAATAGAAACTAGAAATGCATAGTTGGAATCTTTACTGAGGTTGTATGTATACTTCGTATGAGATTGACAGTTAAGCATGTGAAGTTTGAGTATGGTTATATGGCACACCTGAAATGCATGTGATGTAGTGTATGATTAGTGACTAAGTGTTGAGTCTTAAGTGATGTCAATATATGAAGAGTCTGTCAAGTAAGTTTGTGTCTGTTCACCACGATAGAGTCTAAAAAGGTTCGTCGGGATTAAAAACAGGATCTTCAATATGAATAATGAAGGATAAGCCCATGGTCATGAAACCTTTTAAAATGAACTAAAAGATAGTGATTACCTAATAAGGTTCCTTACGTGTCCCAGGATGATGATGGGCAAACCTCACATAACGTGAGTTTGTGAAAATCCATATTGTAAACACATCAAGAAAAGATCGTTTATGTGGTGCATTGTGAAAGGAATGCCTTTGTGGTGAATCATGAAAGGAAAGCCTCTGTGGTGAACCCTGCAATAATAGCCTTTGTGGCGTATTAGGAAATAAAGCTTTTGTGGCAGAATATGAATGGAATGTCTTTGTGGCAGAATAGGAAAGGAATGCCTTTATGGAAAACTCCATAAGGAACGCCTTCGTGACGCACTCTTAAGAACCGCCCTTGTGGCAAAAAATGAATCAATGGTCTGTGTGGTAAATGTTGACGTGACGACCTTTGTGGCGAAAACCTAAAAGAACTGCGTACATGGCAATTTCTAAAAACAATGCCCTCGTAATGTATCCTAATGAAGCTCACAGTGGAAAAACCTAAAGGAATGATTTTCGGTGGATTTTGTATTAAATTGCTTTGGCATGTTTAGCATGGCTTGTAAGTCTGATTAGAAAGATCAGTAAGATACAATGTCTTTATGGGCTAAGATAAGATGTTATACAAAGCCATGATTTGGGTAAGAATGATGAAGTAATGAGATATAGAAGAAATGATGGTAAATGTAAAAGAAGCATATTCCGATTAAGGATTTTTCTAACCATGTATCAGAAGGAATGTAGAAATGATTAGACATGGATTGTAGAACGATGGCTTGAAGTTACATACACAAGAGTGACAGTGATTCATTCGTATCGATCTTTGTAAAGGAAACATGTAAAGACTTATGAAAGATCAGATTGAAAGAGGTAAGTGGCGTATCAAAGATGTTGATGGGTAAGAAATGAGCTCTGAGCAAGGTACAGTATCTGACTTGTAAATAAGAATAGAAATTAAGTATTTGTTAGTGACTAAGTTGAAGGTTCAGAACGATATAATCATCTAATTAAGTTATCAGTTGAGATGTACAAAAATGACATAGGAAAATGATGTTTTCCTCACTAAGTTCTTATGAACTTATTTGGGTGTGTGTCTCGTTACAGGCAAATTGATTTGAGTCTGCACTAGGAGGGACAATGACAGGGCTACGTGTAACACCCCACACCCGTACCCTTCACCGAGACGGAATACAAGGCATTACCTACCTCTAAACTCATGCTTTCATACAATTTCGAGTCGTCGAAACTCGATCCAATTTAAATCCTTCTCAAACTTATCTACATATCCTTAGTGTGGGCCTACAAGTCCTAAAAATCGTATCGAAAAACATTCGAGACCAACTCAGGTCCTTTAAAGAATTCTAAGAAATAACACTTGACACAAGGGCACACGCCCGTGTGACCAGCTCGACATGGTCGTGCTATAGGCCCGTGTAGTTCACACAGCCTAAGCAATATAGGGACACGCCCGTGTCCTCCACCCATGTGGAATTAATTTTAAATGCACACCTACAGGGGTTTTCACACGGCCTGGCACACGCCCGTGTCCCTGGCCCTGGCCCATGTCCTTCACACGGCCATGACACGCCCGTGTCCTAGCCCGTGTACAAAAAAATGGACATTCTATTTTTGACGACAGCAACCCCAAAATGTCACATGGACAAGGCACACGCCCGTGTGGTAGGCTGTGTCTTTCAAACGGCTGAGACACAAGGCTGTGTCTCTGCCCATGTGTTTACTACCATGCATACTTGAAATTTTTACGTACAGGGGATACACGGCCGGACCACACGACCATGGGGCAAACCGTGTGTCTACCCGTGTGGATAATATGAGGCTATTTATCAAGCCTCTTTTCCACCCTTAATTACACAACCTACATAAAAACATTCACAACCAACACAAGCCTATCTCATGCAACCAAATCAGCCATAATAGACAACATTTCATTTGTGCATTTTACTCATCTATGAAAATAACATCTTTGCATATAAGTCAAAATGATATTAGCCATCATTCAAGGCTTAATACAAAATGAGGGATTTATCCCAAGCCAACACATTTGACCAAATTAATAATAACACAAAACACAAGTCTAATTCTCTATACATGCCATATTCAAAAATATGAATCAAACTATACTGAATGCTCGATTGATAGTGTGATCGATATCTCTGACTTCCGTTGATCCTTGAGCTAGATAGGCGGCACTATAAGAAAATGGAAAAGGAGAGGGAGTAAGCATAAAGCTTAGTAAGTTACACATAAATAAATATACAACATAACTTTACCATTCATCAACAAGTATCGTAATACACAAGTGGGCATAAGCAAAACTTACTCATCAATGCTCAATACACATCATATAGCATATCTTGAGCTCACATTTCATACATACCAAATAGGTACCTGTATCACTCCCAACACGGTTATACTTTTCTCATTAACTGGAAATCATAACTATCACCGTTGAACCATTTGGAACATAATTGAATATTCCATAAGCCTCAAACATGGGGTAAAGTGTCGATGCCGTGTCCCAGACACGGTCTTACACTAGCTCATATCTCAAGTCGATGCCATGTCCCAGACATGGTCTTACATTGACTATCATCCCGTAGCCGATGCATGTCCCGGACATGTCTTACACTGGCTTACATCTCGATGCCGATGCATGTCCCAGACATGTCTTACACTAGCACTCGTCTCGATGCCGATGCCATGTCCCAGACATGGTCTTACACTGGCTCTCATAATGTGGCCGATGCATGTCCCAGACATGTCTTACACTAGCCCACAATAACCCAAATGTCATGGCATGAATATCCAATTTATTTCCTAGGTTCAAACGGGGATTCTACTATCTCTATTCTCATCACACTTTCTCATTTCCACAATCAAGCAACTTATGCTATAATAATTTCGATACAATTCAAACACATATATTATCAGTGTAGTTGTATTGTTTACCTACAACTTACCTCGAATTATAAAATGTGGCGACTAATCGATTCAGTCGATTTGCTTAGTTTTCCCCCGGTTTAAGTTCGAATTTGGAAATTCTTGATCTATAATAGCAAAATGCACTTATTTAGTCACTAAATAAAAATTAGGCCAATCAAAAATTCACTTCTTCGGTGAAATGACCATTTTGCCCCTAGACTTTGACAAAATGACCATTTTACCCCTAGGTTCAAAAATCGATTTTCATCGAATTCCTTCATATTTTAAGCTTAGCCAAACCCTTTTTACTCTTATAGAAACTCCAAATTCCCACTATTTCACATACTTAACATTTATTTTACAACTTATACAATATAGTCCTTTTTGGTGCTTTCATGCTAACACATTTCACAAATGTTGTTTATAAGACACTCAAGACCCATTTTCTTCCCTAAAAACTCAGCCAACATCACAAATCCTTTCATGGAAAAACCCTAAACGCTTAATCATTTTGCAAAATATTACCCTTATTTGAAAGCTCATGCTTCAAGTGTCTCAAAAGTACAAAAATATTTAAGAAAGCCATTAAAATCACTTAATTGTGAAGGCTTAAAGTTGCTGGAATTTTTGAAGTTCAAAACCCTTACAATGGCTGGAAAAATCAGTGGAAGTGAAGATAAAAATGAAAGAAAAAGATGATAGCTAGGCTTAGGCATTATAATATTACACCTTATGTCATCAATATTACCTAATGTTGACTTTTCAACATTTCCAACACCCATGGCCGGCCAAGCTATCACAATAGGGTCTAATTGCCTTTTAAAGGCCCCCAATTTTTATTCCCTAGCTATTTGACATCTTAAGCTATCAACTCAAGACTTTTGCATTTTATGCGATTGAATCCTTTTTCGCAATTAAGCTTACAAACGCTAAAATTACTTCACCAAATTTTTCATGCATTCTTAAAAATATGCTATAACATCTAAATAATGATAAAATAATTTATTTGACTCCATATTTGTGGTCTCGAGACCACTATTCTGACTAGCCCCAAGTTCGGGCTGTTACAATTCTCCCCCTTGGGGATTTTCATCCCCGAAAATTTTACCAGTGAATAAGTTCGGGTAGTGATCTCTCATAGTCTCCTCAGGTTCCCATGTGGCTTCCTCGATGCCATGTCTATGCCATAAAACTTTCATGAGTGCTACTCTCTTATTCCTCAACTATTTGACTTCCCGAGCTAAAATCTTGACCGACTCTTCGCCATAAGTCATGTCCGGATGAATATCAACCTTTGTCAGCTCAATCATATGCAAAGGGTCTAATCTATATCAATATAGCATGGACACATGAAACAGGTTGTGAATCTCTTCCAACTCTGGTGGTAAAGTCAATCGATAGGCAACAGGCCCTACTCTCTCGGTAACCTCATAAGGTCCTATGAAACAAGGACTCAGCTTGCCCCTTCTACCAAACCTAAGTACTTTCTTCCACAGGGATACTTTTAAAAATACTCGATCGCCGACTAGAAATTCAATCTCTTTTCGTTTCAAATCTGCATCAGATTTCTACCTATCCAAGATAGCCTTCAAACAGTCTCAAATTACTTTAACTTTCTCTTCAGTCTCCTTGACTGAATCGACCCCGTGAATCTAACCCTCTCTGAGCTCGATCCAATATAAGGGCGTTCGACACTTTCGTCCATACAAAACCTCATAATGCGAATTCAACCAATGGCAAGTACCTTTCCCAACTACCTTGAAATTTGAGAACACAACACCGCAACATGTCTTCTAAAATCTGAATCACTATTTCTGACTAATCGTCGGTTTGTGGGTGAAATGCTATACTAAAACTCAACTTTGTTCCCAATACCTCTTGTAACTTTTTCCAAAACCTAGAGGTAAATCTCGGGTCCCTATCTGAAACAATCGACAAGGGCACCCCGTGTATTCTCACAATCTCAGAAACATACAAGTCAGCCAGTCTCTCAACGGAGTAGTCGGTACGTACTGGTATGAAATGTGCCGACTTTGTTAGCCTATCCACAATGACCCAAACGATATTCTTTTTCTCCGGGGTTAATGGCAAGCCCGTCACGAAATCTATAGTAATCTGATCCCACTTCCACTCTGGGGCCGTTATAGGTTGAAGTAGACCTGAAGGTACTTGGTGTTCAGCCTTCAGTTGCTGACACACAAAACACTTGGAAACGAACTCTGAAATGTCTCTTTTCATTCCCGACCACCGATACATTTTCTTCAGGTCGTTTATATTTTTACACTACCCGAGTGAATGGGCAAGCAACCACTATGTGCCTCTTGAAGAATCTTCTGAATAAGCTCACTGTCTTTGGGTATGAAAACTCTATCCTTAAACATCAAACACCCATTAGTACCAATTCAAAAAATCTGATTCGGCCCCTGACTCACATTGAGTTCTCTTAGTCTGCAAATCTTTATCATTTTTCTGAGCTTCACAAATTTCTTGCAGAAATATCGGCCTAGCTCTCACTTCCGTTAGTACCGAACTGCCACTAATCACTGTCAACTGAACATTCATAGCTCTCAAGGCAAACAATGATTTCCTACTTAAAGCATTGGCTACTACATTCGCCTTTGATGGGTGATAGTCAATCACCAACTCGTAATCATTTATTAGCTCTAGCCACCTTTGTTGCCACAAATTCAACTCCTTCTGAGTCATCAAATACTTGAGACTCTTGTGATCGGTGAATACTCGGCAATTTTCACCATACAAATGGTGCCTCCAAATCTTTAATGCGAACATTATAGCTGTTAGTTCCAAGTCATGGGTCGGGTAATTTCCCTCGTGTGGCTTTAGCTGCCTTGAGGCATAGGCTATAACTTTGCCTTCTTGCATGAGCACACATCCCAAACCATTCAAGGAGGTGTCACTATAAATCACAAATTCCTTGCCCGACTCCGATTGTACTAACACTGGGGCTTTAGTCAATAAAGCCTTCAATTTCTCAAAAATTTTTTGTCACTTTTCTAACCATTCGAATTTGACATCCTTCTGTAATAGCCTCGTCATTGGAGTAGTGACCATAGAAAACCCTTGAACAAACCTTCTATAGTATCCAGCCAAACCCAAAAAGCTTCGAACCTCTGTCACATTCCTCAGCGGTTTCCACTCAACAATAGCCGAGATCTTACTTGGGTCAACTCTAATCCCATCTCCCGACACGACATGTCCTAGAAATCCGACCTCTTTAAGCCAGAATTCGCTCTTACTGAACTTCCCATACAATTGCTTGTCTCTCAAGGCCTGTAACACAGTTTTCAAATGCTCCGCGTGCTCACCCTCATCATGCGAGTAAATTAGTATGTCGTTGATAAAGACCACCACGAACTTATCCAAATACGGCCGAAAAATGCGGTTCATCAAATCCATAAACACCACTAGGGCATTAGTTAATCCAAAAGGCATGACGAGGAACTCATAATGCCTGTACCTCGTCCAAAACGCAATCTTCGGTACATCTTGGTCATTAACCTTTAATTGGTAATATCCTGACCTCAGGTCAATCTTGGAGAACACTGCGGCTCCCTTCAATTGATCAAACAAATCATCAATCCTTGGTAGAGATACCTATTCTTTATCGTCACCTTGTTCAGTTGTCGATAGTCAATACATAGCCTCATCGAACCATCTTTCTTTTTCACAAATAACACTGGTGCGCCCCACGGTGAATAACTAGGTCTCACAAAACCTTTATCTGTCAACTCTTGCAGCTGAGCCATTAACTCCTTTAATTTGGTTGGAGCTATCCTATACGGAGCAATAGAAATGGGTACCGTGCCCAGTACCAACTCGATTCCAAACTCACTTTCCCTCATTAGAGGTAGTTGGGTAATTCTTCCGGAAACACATCAATAAACTCACAAGCCACTGGTACCGATTCTATCTTCGATTCAAACACTTGAGTATTCAACACAAAAGCGAGATAAGCCTCATATTCTTTCCTCAAATATTTCTTAACAATCAACGACGATATTATCAAGGGCAATCTATTCTATTCATCTGGCCCAACCCGAATAATATTCGCATCTTCACATTTCAGTTAATAACTTTTCTCCCACAGTCCACTACAACACTATGAGAAGTCAACCAATCCATCCAAAGGATTACATCGAATTCATTAAACGGCAACAACATTAAGTTGGCTGAAAAACAATGACCCTTAATTGTCAAAGGACAATTTCTACACACTTGGTCAACTAGCACATATCTACCTAAGGGATTAGACACTTTTATCACGAATTCAGTTGACTCTATTATCATGTTCATACGGGGTATCAATTCCATACAAATATAGGAGTGGGTAGACCCCAGGTCAATTAAAGCACCAATAGATATATCATAGATAGAAAAGGTACCCGTGATCACGTCGAGAGTCTCTGCCTCTTTACAAGCACGAATAGTGTAAATCCTTGCAGCCATTCTGCCCTCGGACCTTACTACAGCATCTCTTAGCGTACCGCTACTGGCAGCCCCGCTTCCAGGGTTCTTTTGTAGCCTACCCCTCAATGGAGTGACCCACATTTAAAGCACCCTCTTTTTTTTACCTTGGCACTCATATAAATGACGTCTACCACATTGTGAACATTCTAGCCTATTTGGCCGAGCACTACCGATACTCGTGACAGAAGCAGTCTGGGCTCTAGAAGTCGTGTTCTGCTGGTTCTTGTTTCTGTTCGAGAACCCCACCGAAGCATTCGATCGGGTATAGAATGCCTTAGATCTCTTAGATGAGGACTGATGTGATTTACCCATCTGTCTTTTCCTTGAATCACACGACTCAATAGTCGCCTTTCTCCTTTCTTTAACCAACTCTTCTGACTTGCATGCTCTCTTAACGAGTACCAAAAATTCTCTTAGCTCTAAAATGCCAAAAAATACTCAGATATCCTCATTTAGACCATCCTCAAACCTTTTGCACATGGCAGCTTTTGAGGACACGCACTCCTACGCGTTTTTGCTAAGTTTTACAAACTCTAGTTCATACTCCGTCACAGTCCTACTGGCTTGTTTCAACTCTAAAAATTCATTCATTTTCTAGTCTATGAACCTCTGGCTAATATACTTCTTTTAGAACTCTTCTTGGAAGAATTCCCAAGTTACTCTCTCTCTCTCGGTACAACAGACACGAGAGTGTTCCACCACTGGTAAGCTGAGTCTCTCAAAAGCGATACTGCACACTTCACGCACTCCTCAGGTGTGCATGACAGCTCATCAAACACTCTGATGGATTCTTAAACCAAAACTCTGCTTTCTCTGGGCCGTCGTCTATGTTAGCGCAAAATTCCTCGGCCCCTTGTTTTCGGATCTTGTTTACCGGAGGCTTCTCTCTCCTAAACACGTCCGCTCCTTGCGGAGCTACAGGGGCATACTAAGGAATCGCGAGAGGTAGGGGAGGTGGAGTGTTTGGATTCGCACGAACGAACTCCATGTACCAAGCGTCCATCATTTAGAGATAGGCTTCTCTAGCCCCTCTACCTTGGCCCATAGTTATGGGCTCACTCTCAACTGGTGTGGTCCCATCAGCGAGAGCCTGCACGTTACTCTCCACGTCATCCACCGTAACTCTATCAGGATCCATTTACTATAGGAAAATATAATTTATAATCGTCAAAAATTGTCACACTATCAATATACAGTTATGAAATGTATAGCTAGACTCGTACTCTCGCTAGGTTAGTCCTAGAACCGACTAAATCATAGCTCTGATATCACTAAATGTAACATCCCACACCCGTACCCTTCGCCAGGACTGAATACGAGGCATTCTCTAACTCTAAACTCATGCTTTCATATAATTCTAAGTCACCAAAACTCTATCCAATTTAAATCCTTCTCAAACTTATCTACAAATCCTTAATGTGGACCTAGAAGGCCCAAAAGTTGTATCGAAAAACATTCGGGACCAACTCAGGTCCTTTAAAGAATTCTAAGAAATAACACTTGACACAGGGGCACACGCCCGTGTGAGAGAGGCAACACGCCCGTGTGACTAGCTCGACATGGTCGTGCTATTGGCCCGTATGGTTCACACGGCCTAAGTAATACAGGGACACGCCGTGTCCTCCACCCGTGTGGATTTAATTCTAAATACACACCTACAGGGGTTTTCACACCGCCTAGCACACACCCGTGTCCTTCACACGGCCATAACACGCCCATGTCCTAGGTCGTGTACAAAAACATGGACATTCTGCTTCTAATGTCAGCAACCCCAAAATGTCACATGGCCAAGGCACACGCCCGTGTTGTAGGCCGTGTCTTTCAAACGACTGAGACACACAGTCATGTCTCTGCCTGTGTGTTTACTACCATGCATACTCACTTGAAATTTTTACGTCCAAGGGACACACGCTGGACCACACGCCCATAGCGCAGACCGTGTGGACAATATGAGGCTATTTACCAAGCCTCTTTGCCACCCTTAATTACACAACCTACACAAAAACATTCACAACCAACACAAGCCTATCTCATGCAACCAAATCAGCCATAATAGACAACAATTCATTTGTGCATTTTACTCATCTATGAATAACATCTTTGTATATAAATCAAAATGATATTAGCCATCATTCAAGGCTTAATACAAAATAAGGGATTTATCCCAAGCCAACACATTTGGCCAAACTAATAATAACACAAAACACAAGTCTAATTCCCTATACATGCCATATTTAAAAATATGAATCAAACTATACCGGATGCTCGATTGATAGTGTGATCGAAATCTCTAACTTTCATTGATCCTTGAGCTAGATAGGCGGCACTATAAGAAAATGGAAAAGGAAAGGGAGTAAGCATAAAGTTTAGTAAGTTGCACATAAATAAATATACAACATAACTTTACCATTCATCAACAAGTATCGTAATACATAAGTGGGCATAAGCAAAACTTACTCATCAATGTTCAATACACATCATATAGCATATCTTGAGCTCACATTTCATACATACCAAATAGGCACCTGTATCACTCCCAACACGGTTTTAATTTCCTCATTAACTGAAAATCATAGCTATCATCGTTGAACCATTCGGAACATTATCGAATATTCCATAAGCCTCAAACATGGGGTAAAGTGTCAATGTCGTGTCCCAGACACGGTCTTACACTGGCTCATATCTCAAGTCAATGCCATGTCTAAGACATGGTCTTACACTGACTATCATCCCGTAGCCGATGCATGTCCCGGACATGTCTTACACTGGCTTACATCTCGAGGCCGATGCATGTCCCAAACATGTCTTACACTAGCACTTGTCTCGATACCGATGCCATGTCCCAGACATGGTCTTGTACTGGCTCTCATAATGTGGTTGATGCATGTCCCAGACATGTCTTACACTAGCCCACAATAACCCAAATGTCATGGCATGAATATCCGATTTATTTCCTAGGTTCAAACGGGGATTCTACTATCTCTATTCTCATCACACTTTCTCATTTCCACAATCAAGCAACTTATGCTATAATAATTTCGATACAATTCAAATACATATATTATCAGTGTAGTTGTATTTTTTACATACAACTTACCTCGAATTACAAAATGTGGCGACTAGTCGGTTCAGTCGATTTGCTTTGTTTTCCCCCGGTTTAAGTTCGGATTTGGCAATTCTTGATCTATAATAGCAAAATGCACTTATTTAGTCACTAGATAAAAATTAGGCCAATCAAAAATTCACTTCTTCGGTGAAATGACCATTTTGCCCTTAGACTTTGATAAAATAATCATTTTACCCCTAGGTTCAAAAATCGATTTTCATTGAATTCCTTCGTATTTTAAGCATAGCCGAACCCTTTTTCCTCTTATAGAAACTCCAAATTCCAACTATTTCACATACTTAACATCTATTTTACAACTTATACAATATAGTCCTTTTTTGTGTTTTCATGCTAACACCTTTCACAAAAGTTATTTATAAGACACTCAAGACCCATTTTCTTCCCTAAAAACTTAGCAAACATCACAAATCCTTTCATGGCAAAACCCTAACTGTTAATAATTTTTCCAAATACTACCCTCATTTGAAAGCTCATGCTTCAAGGGTCTCAAAAGTACAAAAATATTCAAGAAAGCCATTAAAATCACTTACTTGTGAAGGCTTAAAGTTGCTAGAATTTTTGAAGTTCAAAACCCTTACAATGGCTGGAAAAATCGGTGGAAGTGAAGAGAAAAATGAAAGAAAAAGATGATAGCCAGGCTTAGGCATTATAATATTACACCTTATGTCATCAATATTACCTAATGTTGACTTTTCAACATTTCAAACACCCATGGCCGGCCAAGCTATCACAATAGGGTCTAATTTTCCTTTAAAAGCCCCCAATTTTTATTCCCTATCTATTTCACATCTTTAGCTATCAATTCAAGACTTTTGCATTTTATGCAATTTAGTCCTTTTTCGCAATTAAGCTCACAAACGCTAAAATTACTTCACCAAATTTTTCATGCATTCTTAAAAACCTGCTATAACATCTAAATAATAATAAAATAATTTATTTGACTCTGGATTTGTCGTCCCGAGACCACTATTCCGACTAGCCCCAAGTTCAGGCTGTTACACTACGCCTAAGGAGTGACATATTTAGCTGTTATGTATATAGAACGTGTTGACAGCGTATTCAAAATCTGGGTTGTCATTAAGAATCTCATACCTTAAGGTGCTTATAATAGAACCGGATTTCAAATTAAATATTGTTGTAATCTAATTGTCTCGCATTGTAGTATTATTTACTCATTATATTTACTTATGTATTTTAGTTTGAGATTTTTTGGTTAAGCAAGTTGTCTTTATCTCTAACTTGTATAAGTAAATTAAGCTTGTGTTTGTATTTGTCTAGTAATACCTAAAACTCGGATCTGGGTGATTGAATCAGGTTGAGGATGTCACAAGTTAATTTAATTAAGTTAATTAATTGAGTAAACAATATTTATTTGGGGAAATAGAAAACAAATATTGGGTTGAATTAAATTATAAAGTGTTAGGCCAAAAGTGTAGGAAGCATATATAATTGGACCCAATACATGAGAAGTCCAAATTCCCCTCACATGGGGCAACAACTGTAACACCCTTAACCCGTATCCGTCGCCGAAATAGGGTTACGAGGCATTACCAATCATATCACAACTCAAACAGACATTCATTACATTCCATATTTCAAAATTCATCCACATTTAAAACACTCATCTCATTCAAAAAAAATTTAGAAACTTTAATACCATTACAAATTTTATCATTTGATACTTAAAAATAATCAAACATGTGTAGTTAATTAACATATACTGAGCATGTGACAAGAAATTTATGTCAATAGCTAAATATCAAACATACCACTTTGAAATCAATATACATGCACATTTTAAAACCAAATGAGTCATATTACACAACTTAATATCCACTCATAGATGCAACATTAGCAATAGTCAATATGAACAAATATACCCATCTTCTCATTACAAAATTTTGCACATATGTACTTATCAATTGAGCCATATTCGAACTCCCAAATTAAACACATCACTTTACAAGTACATTATAGTTCTATTAGCTGAACTTATTGTCTAAATATTATGGCATTAAAACTCCTATAATAAATATCATTCATGTTATCAAACCAAATCATCTTATTCCACAACCGAATATATACCTATACACGTACATTATAATAGTTCAAATAATTAACCAATCATTCATGACACAAATATTTTCCTTGTCATTACAAACTGAATCATATGCAAACATGTCATATGCATCATTTATAAATATATTCAATTACTTATCTTTAGCCGAATATGAATGTACACCATTTATCATTTCATTAATAAAATAACCGATTCATGGGACGATATTAGTTCTAATTCATCTAGTACTTTACACATAATTATAATCAAACTTTAAACTAATCAAATTGACATTAAAAAAAAACCGAATCACAAACAAAACATATCATATATTTATTTATGCATAGTTTGCCTATCATTAGCCGAATATAAACATCATATTTAACACTTTTAAATATTTCATTATAAGCTAACCAAAACATACCTAAATCTTAATCCTCAATTACCATTTGAAATTATACCAAATCACTTAATCAAAATAGTCAAGTAGCATATTCATTTCTTACCTTCACTAATCGAACCTAATAGCCAAATACCAACAATGACATATACACTACTTAACCAATTTAATGCATACCATATACCGAACATACATCCATCCGTTATCTCATTACCAAGCCGAATTATATGTCCAAACATCACACCAAACACATCAAAGAAAAACACACCTTCTAAATTAAGTTAATTTCATGGCCTAATATGCACCATGCCTTGCATTACTCATTACCGAATCACCAAAACCAAACACATCAAACATATTAACCATAACCATATATAACCGAACTTAAGCATAATGATTAAGCCAATTTCACATGGTCTAATATATACAACTCCAAATCAAAATTAATATAACAAGCCTATACATGCCATATGTTCAAAGTTTCAAACTTTTAAAAAACCAAAACGACTGATAGTGTGACGGATTTCCTTGATGATCTCCGAGCTCAAAACTAGCTTCCAAAATATATAAAACAACGAATGTACACACACACAGTAAGCTTGAATAGCTTAGTAAGTCATAAGCAAGTATATCAACACATGAATATTAACATTATAATATCACTTGGCCGAATTTAAACAATCACATATACATATAAATCACCTTTTAAAACATGCATAATTTATATCATCATTTCAAGTACTAAACATACCTTAATTTCATGAACATAACTTCGCACGTACCTGAACCATTTAACTCAATTTCACATTCGATCTTAACTTAACATTGCCCGTTGAACCATTCGGAATCAATAAGGATACTCAGATAGCTCGAAAAGCTCGTATAATGCCTACGTCCTAGATGAGGTCATACATGTAAACAACTATCAATGCTACTGTCCCAGATAGGGTCTTACACGAAATCATATACGATGTCAATGTCCCAGACATGGTCTTACACGTAAATCTCAAATCGATGCCAATGTCCCAAACGTGGTCTTACACAAAATCACATATCGTAATCCTATGTCATGACATATGTATCCTAACTATTCCTAAGGCTAGTACGGAACTTATGGAAGTCGCAATTCAATTGATTCAAGCTCATAATTAATTCTCCCGTCCTTAATTCACTTCAGCATATACACATATATTCATTACAAATCACTTTGGCATATACACATATATTCATTATAAATCAATTCGGCATACATATATAGTTACTAAAATTCAATTCGGCATAGTTAAATACATTTTCATATGAATTTAACAACAATTATCTACAATGAACTTACCTCAGAAAAGACGAACGGACTGGAGCGACTATTCGACAACTTTAGATTTCCCTCGATCCAAATCTGATTTCCTCTTTTCTTGATCTAAATTAATACAAATTTGACTTATTTAATCATATATTCATTCAAATTCATCCAAAAACACATAAATGGGAAAATTACACTTTTGCCCTTAACATTTCACATTTTTTACAATTTAGTCCCTATTTCACAAAACACAAAATATTCAAAATTTCACCACACCCATGCTTGGCCAAATTTCACTAAGGTCCCTAGCAGCCCATTTCTTTCATTTATTTCACATTTTGACCCCTCAATTTACAAAATTCACAATTTAATCCTAAATAGGCATTTTTACTAAAATTCACTTAATTAAACTTGACAATCTAACAACATATATTTATTTTTCATCATCAAACATAAAAATCATCAAGCTATCAACAATGGCAAATCTCAAATTCATCATCAAATTCAAAAATTCAAGCATGGGCTAGCTAGTACATGAAGCAATGGTCTCAAAAACATAAAAATTATCAAAAACCAAGCAAAACACTTACCTTCATCAAGCCTGGACAAGGCTGAATACACAAAAGCTTATAAACTCGCTTTTTTCTTTCTCGAGTTTCGGTCATGCAAAAGATGAACAAGCATTTTTTATGTTATGTTTTATTATATTAACATATTTAACTAATTTACAAAACTAACCTTAATGATTTTAATGATAAAACCTTATAATATAAGCCCATTACCGTCCATGCATATTTTCAATGGTCAAATTGCAACATATGGACCCCAATTAGTAGCCAACTTTTACATTTTACGCGATTAAGTCCTTTTTATTAAATCGAGCACACAAACGATAAAATTTTCACACGAAACTTTCACACATATCAATTCACATACTATAAACACCAAAAATATTTTTAAAATATTTTTTTGACTCGAATTTTTGGTCTCAAAACCACTATTTCAATTAGGGTCTAAACCAGGCTATTACAACTCTCCCCCCTTAGGGATTTTTGTCCCCGAAAATCTTACCAGCACGTTCTCTCATAGCATCCTCGGGCTCCCATGTAGCTTC
This sequence comes from Gossypium anomalum, assembly GCA_025698475.1. Classification (NCBI taxonomy): domain Eukaryota; kingdom Viridiplantae; phylum Streptophyta; class Magnoliopsida; order Malvales; family Malvaceae; genus Gossypium; species Gossypium anomalum. The sequence goes on along the minus strand of CM046967.1, from coordinate 50,104,784 downwards.
TTCCACCCCGTGTTAGTGCCATAAGACGTTCACTAAAGAGATTTTCTTATTTCTCAATTTTTTAACCTTACGATTTAAAACTCAGATCGGTTCTTCTTCATATGTCATATCGGATCGAATCTCAATCTCAGAAGGGGAAATCACTTGCGATGGGTTGGATCGATGTCGTCTAAGTATTGATACGTGAAACATTGTGAATCTTTTCTAATTCATGTGGCAACAACAATTTGTAAGCAACCGGCTCGATACGCTCAATAATCTCATACAGCCCAATGAATCTCGGACTTAATTTGCCTTTATGACAGAATCGAAGTATTTTCTTCCACGAAGATACTTTCAAAAACACTTTATCCTCGATCTGAAACTCAATATCTGTCCGTTTCAAATTTGAGTACAATTTCTGACAATCTGACGCTGTCTTTAGACTTTCACGAATCACTTTTACTTTCTGTTCAGTCTCTTTGATCAAATCGACCCCATGTATCTTATTCTCACTAAGCTCAGTCTAATACAAGGGTTTCGGGCATTTGCGACCGTACAAAGCTTCGTAAGGTGCCATTTTTATACTTGATTGAAAGTTATAATTATACGTAAATTCAATCAATGGCAGGTATCGTTCCCACGTACATTCAAACTCAAGAATGCAACATCTCAACATATCCTCGAGTATCTAAATAATCTACTCGGATTGACTAATCGTCTGTGGGTGATAAGTAGTACTGAAGTGTAGCTTCGTACCTAATGCATCTTGCAGTTTCTTCCAAAACTGCAATGTGAATCTCGGATCTCTATCCAAAACAATGGAAATAGGTACTCCGTGCAATTTTACAACCTGAGAAATGTACAACTCAGCAAGTTTATCAAGTGAATAATCTGTGCGTACTGGAATGAAATGAGTCAATTTAGTCAATCTGTCGACAACTACCCAGATTGCATCTTTCTTACTCAGTGACAAAGGTAAACTCGAAACAAAATCCATTGTGATTATGTCCCATTTCCACTTGGGAATCATAATCGACTGTAGTAACCCAGACAGTACCTGATGTTCGGCTTTGACTTGCTGACAGATTAAACATTTTAAAACAAATTCAGAGATATCTCATTTTATACCAGGCCACTAATAATGTAACACCCTTCACCCGTATCCGACTCTGGGACAGGGTTCGAGGCGTTACCGGACTTAAACATTCACAAACATATAAAATCGGGTCACCAAGTTCTGTCCAAAATTAAAACTTACAAACCACAATGAATAAAGACCACATCTCATGGCCATATACAAAAGCTCAATGTAGGCCAATACGTAAACCAAATCATAATAATAATACATGACATGAAACAAACTTGCTATACATGCCACTCACATGAAAATATTTAACATATACTAGCCAATACTCTAAGGATAATGGCTTGATAGTGTGATCTTTGCTCCGACGATCTCCAACCCCCTGAGTGACACGACAAACTAAAAAAATGGAAAGAAGGAAGTAAGCTTTACGCTTAGTAAGCAAGTATATAAATAATGAATAAAGAATTTAGTATGATTACATAATAACTCAAGTGTATCTACTTTTAATTTCACTATTTACTCCACTTTGGTCAAGCTGTCTCTCCTGCGTCATGTTTACTAAATAAATCATAACTCGAGTTACGAAACTCAAAATCCAATTCCGTAAATTTTCCTTGAAACTAGACTCATGTATCTATTCACTAATTTATTTCTAGAATTTTTGGTCAAGCCAATTAGTACATTTTATTAGTTAAAGTTTCCCCTATTACACAGCTCGACCGATCCGACCTCTGTTCACTACGAATTGAATTTCTCCCAGTACAAAATTTAAATGACCATGAAACCTGTTTCATTTAAAACTAGATTCAATAAGGAATTTATTCATATAAACTATATTTCTTAATTTGTTTTTTACAAATTTTAATGAATTTTCAAAGTTGGAACAGGGGATTACATAGTCATTCTGAGCAAGTCACACACAATTATAAATATCTATATCCTTTACTTGCTCCGTTTCTTTTATATGAAAATAGGCTCATTAAGCTTTAATTTCACATCTCATTCAGCCTCTAATTAAATTATTACTATTTTTGGTGATTTTTCAAAATCACGTCATCAAGCTATTGTCCCACAACAGTTTTAGTGCTAATTCACTCTTTCACACTTTCTTTGTATTAACCTCATTTTAACTTATATATATATATATATCACAATTCATTTTCACCACATTTCATACATCACAAGTATAGGTCCATAATTACAATGTCACCATAAAGCCATCCCGTTGAACAATTCGGATCAATTTCGATACTTGATGGTTTCAAAGACACACACTCCACCATCATATTTCATATAATTCGGCTCTCTTGTACACATGGTGAACACTTAGTACCACCCATGTGACCTAGCCAATTTATTACGTATCTCTCTTGTCCACATGGTGTCCTACACTTGGAATCACACATGCGACCTAGCTACATTTATCTCTCCCGTAGCTCTCTTGTCTACATGGGATACTTCCCGTATCACACATGTGACCTAGCTACATTTATCTCTCTCCCGTAGCTCTCTTGTCTACATGGGATACTTCCCGTATCACACATGTGACCTAGCTACTACATAGTATCGTATAGCTTTCTTGTACACATGATGTGCACTCGGCATCATACATGTGACCTAGCTACACTCCATCTATATTATTCAATTCTTTAGAATGTTCAACCGGGGATTTCTCTCTATTACTTATTTCCATTCTTCCAATAATCAATTTATACTTCAAAATCGGATAAAATATATATAATAGGCTGAAATATAAAAATGTAAATGAAGTTAATGTATTATTTACATACAAACTTACCTCGGTGCAAAATATGGAAATTTTGCAATTTAATCCAAAACATTTTCCTTCCCCCGTTCGAGATCGATTCCACGCCTTTCTTGATCTATAATATCACATTTAGCCTAATAACTAATCACACTATTCATATGGGTCTAAAAATCATATTTTTACAAATTTACATTTTGACCCCTAAACTTTTACATGTTTGCACTTTTGCCCCAAGGCTCGGAAATTTAATTTCAGCCCTTATTCTTATGTTTAATGACATGGTGATCATTTTTCTCTTCTATGGAAACATCAAATTCTCACTCTAACACATAGTTATGAACAATAGATATTTTTACCGATTATCTTAGTTTTACTCGTTTTTTTCTGAAAAATCACTTAGCAAAAGTTGTTTAACACAATCCCAAACTTCATATTCTACCATAAAACATCAAAATTCATGCATATCATTCATGGGTAAATTTTTAAACATAAACCCTAACTCAAACTAATGGTAGAAATAGGTAAACCGAGCTACGAGGATTTCAAAAATGTAAAGAACATTAAAAACGGGGCTTGAAATCACTTACTATGAAGCTTGAAAGTTGAAGAAACCTAGCTATAGAGGAGAGAAAATTTCGGCAGCAACTAATGAAGATGATGGCCAATTTTGTGTTATTTTTCCCATTTTATTTCATTTAATATACAAATGACCAAAATGCCCTTACTACTAAACTTTCCAAAAATTCCCTCCATGTCCCACTTTTGTCCATAACTTAGGAATTGGTCAAATTACTATTTAAGACCTCCTAATTAATATTTTAAAGCAATTTCATACTAGAAACTTCTAATTTTGCAACTTATTCAATTTAGTCCCTAACTTCAAATTAAGCACTTTATGCATAGAATTTCTTCACGAAATTTTCACTCAATCATGCAATCATATCATAGACCTCAAAATAATCATAAAATAATTATTTCTATCTCGAATTTGTGGTCCCGAAATCACTATTCCGACTAGACCCAAAATCAGGGTGTTACAAATAAAGCTGTTTCAGATCATTATACATTTTTGTACTACCCAGGTGAACAGATAACCGACTGCTATGAACTTCAATTAAAATCATCTGAATCAACTCTGAATTTCTCGGAACACACATTCAACCTCTAAACCTCAAACAACCCTTAACATCAACTTAGAACTTTGAATCAGTATTCAAATCACATTGAGCCCGTTTTGCTAACAATTCATTATCAACTTCCTGAGCTTCACAAATCTGCTGCATAAATAACGGTCTTACTTTCAACTCAGCTACAATCGACCTGTCATCATATAGAGCCATATGCGTATTCATCGCACAAAGAGCAAATAGAAATTTTTGGCTTAAAGCATCAGTAACAACATTGGCCTTTCGTGGATGGTAGTCAATCACTAATTCATAATCTTTTAAAAACTCTAACCATCTTCGCTGTCGTAAATTCAGGTCTTTCTGAGTCATCAAATATTTTAAGCTTTTGTGATCAGAATAAATGTGACATTTCTCACCGAACAGATAGTGGCGCTAAATTTTCAACGTAAACACAATAGCTCCCAATTCCAGATCGTGTGTCGGATAGTTCTTTTCATGCGGCTTTAACTGTCTCGAGGCATAAGCTACGACTTTGCCTTCCTGCATTAAAACACATCCCAAACCATTCAATGATGCATCACTATAGATTACGAATTCTTTACCCGACTTTGGCTGAACCAATACTAGAGCTTCGGTCAATAAGGCTTACAACTAATCAAAACTTTTCTGGCACTTTTCTGACCACTCAAACATAACATCTTTTTGTAATAGTCTCGTCATCGGGGTTGCAATCATTGAGAAACCTTTTACAAATCGTAATTGGCGAGTCCCAGAAAGCTTTGAACTTCGGATACATTTCTCAGAGGCTTCCAATCTAATATGGCCAAAATCTTACTCGGATCAACTCTAATTCCTGATGCTGACACAGCATGTCCCAGAAAACCGACTTCACGCAACCAGAACTCACATTTACTGAACTTCACAAACAATTACTTATCACGCAAAGTCTGTAGCACTATTCTCAAATGTTCAGCATGCTCAGATTCATCATGGGAATATATCAAAATGTCATCTATGAATACGACAACAAATCGATCCAAATACGGTCTAAAGATTCGATTCATTAAATCCATAAAAGCAGTAGGTGTATTTGTTGGTCCAAAAGGCATAACTAAAAACTCATAATGTCCGTACCTCATTCGAAAGGCAATTTTCGGCACATCGGAGTCTTTCACTCACAGCTGATAGTAACCCGACCTCAAATTAATCTTTGAAGACACTGTAACCCTATTCAACTAATTGAACAAATCATCTATACGTGGCAGAGGATATTTATTATTTATGGTCACTTTATTGAATTGTCGATAGTCGATGCCCATTCTCATAATTCCGTCTTTCTTTTTCACAAACAAAACTGGTGCACCCCAGGGAGAACAACTCAGTCGTGCGAAACCTCTATCTGTCAATTCTTACAACTGGGCTTTCAACTCTTTTAATTCAATTGGTGCCATTCTGTACAGAGCTATCAAAATCGGAGTTGTCCCCAGCACTAACTCAATGCCAAACTCTACCTCTCGGATCAGTGGCAAACCCGGTAATTCTTTAGGAAACACATCCGGATACTTGCACACAACTGGTACTGATTCAATCTTCTTTTTGGTCACTTTAGAATCGAGTACATAGGCAAAGTAAGCTTCATAACCCTTTCTCACATATTTCTGAGCTAACATCGAAAAATCACTGCCGGTAAACCATTCATATCATTAGACTCAATCCGAATTATTTCATCATTTTGGCATCGCAAATCAATAGTCTTCCGTTTGCAGTTCACAATAGCATCATGCAACGTTAGCGAATCCATGCCCAGAATTAAATCAAATTCATCGAATGGCAACAACTTCAAATCAGCTGGAAAACATGAATCTCGAATCATCAACGGGAAATTCTTACATACTTTATCAACCAAGACATACCGGCCTAAGGGGTTCGATACTCTAATCACAAATTCAGTAGACTCTACAGGCAAAGTCTTACTGGAAAAGTCTTACGTATATAAGAATGAGTCGATCTAGGATCTATCAATGCAATAACACTAGTATCATAGAGAGTGAAAGTACCGGTAATAACATCTAGATGCAAAGCCTCTTCATGAGCGCGAATAGCATAAGCTCTGTCAGGTGCGCAAGCCTCAGATATAACAGTTGTGTCTTTAGTTCCCCTTTGGCTACCACTCACACTACCTATGTTTCTGGGTGGTCTACCTCGAGCTGACATGTTGCTCGGTCTTGTATTCTGCACTATGTTTTGCTCAGGTACCTTAGGGCATTCACGAATGAAGTGATCTATCGATCCGCATTTAAAACAAGCCCGATCATTCAATCTACAATTGTCGGGATGTCGTTTATTGCAATGTTTGCACTCAGGTTGGTTCGGTCGGATGTTACCAACACTAGCTACTGAGGTAGCTTTCGAGCTCATAGGTGATATGTCTCGATCACGTCTAGAATAGCCAGCAGTAGCCTTTGACCGGCTAAAGTCATCTCGAAATTTCTTTAATGCTAACTAAAATGAATTATTCAATGATCTTTTTCGTGAATCTCTAGCTTTAAAGTCAGCCTTTTTTTTCTCCCAAGCTCTTCAGCTTTGCATGCTCGCTCGACTACTACCACGAACTCTTTTATTTCAAGAATCCCGACTAACAGCTTAATATCTTCATTCAACCCGTCTTCGAATCTTTTACACATTATTCCACCAGTGATATGCGGTGTCTCGTAACAAGGATACAGCACATTTTATACACTCATCAGGGGTACAGGATAATTCGTCGAATACACGGATCGTATTATCAAGCCAGAATTCAACTCGTTCAGCATCATCATCAACAGTAGCTCTAAATTCTTCGGCCTCATTTTTTTTATTTTACCAACCGGAGGCTTATTTAATCTCATCGGGTCAATAACTTGAGGTATCACAGGTGTCTAAGAAGGATAAGGCAGGGGTGGGGGTGGGGGTTGTTGAACAGCCGAATTTGTACAGCTATATTGTGTGAACCAATCATTCATCATTTGGAAGAAGGCTTGTTTAGCCTCTCCCTCGTGACTACTCGTGATAGGTCTAGAATCAGATTACACTGCCCCTTGAGCGGGAGCGGGTGCATTACTTTCCACGTCATCTGCTACGCTCAATCTAGATCCATTTACTATACGAAAACACATTTTTAATTGTCAGGAATCATCACACTATTGCAGTATATCAATATGGCATGTATAGCTAGAATCACACGTGCTATGTTAGTCCTAGAATCGACTAAATCGTAGCTCTGATACCAACTAAATGTAACACCCCTAACCCGTATCCATCGCCGGAATAGGGTTACGAGGCATTACCAGTCATATCACAACTCAAACAGAGATTCATTATATTCCATACTTCAAAATTCATCCACATTTAAAACACTTATCTCATTCAAAAAAATTTAGAAACTTTAATACCATTACAAATTTTATCATTTGATACTTAAAAATAATCAAACATGTGTTGTTAATTAACATATACTGAGCATGTGACAAGATATTTATTTCAATAGCTAAATATCAGACATACCACTTTGAAATCAATATACATGCACATTTCAAAACCAAATGAGCCATATTACATAACTTGATATCCACTCACATATGCAGCATTAGCAATAGTCAATATGAACAAATATACCCATTTTCTCATTACAAAATTTTGCACATATGTACTTACCAATTGACCCATGTTTGAACTCCCAAATTAAACACATCACTTTACAAGTACATTATAGTTCTATTAGCCAAACTTATTGTCTAAATATTATGGCATTAAAACTCCTATAATAAATATCATTCATGTAATCAAACCATATCATATTATTCCATAACCGAATATATACCTATACACGTACATTATAATAGTTCAAATAATCAACCAATCATTCATGACACAAATATTTTCCTTGTCATTACAAACTGAATCATATGCAAACATGTCATATGCATCATTTATAAATATATTCAATTACTTATCTTTAGCTGAATATGAATGTACACCATTTATCATTTCATTAATAAATAATTGATTCCATGGGACCATATTAGTACTAATTCGTCTAGTACTTTACACATAATTATAATCAAACTTTAAACTAATCAAATTGACGTTAAAAAAACTAAATCACAAACAAAACATATCATATATTTATTTATGCATAGTTTTCCTAAATAGTCAAGTAGCCAAATATAAATATCATATTTTACACTTTTAAATATTTCATTATAAGCAAACCAAAATATACCAAATCATAATCCTCAATTACCATTTGAAATTATACCAAATCACTTAACCAAAATAGTCAAGTAGCATATTCATTTCTTACCTTCACTGACCGAACCTAATAGCCAAATACCAACAATGACTTATGCATTACTTAACCAATTTAATACATGCCATATACCGAACATACATCCATCTGTTATCTCATTACCAAGCCGAATTATATGTCCAAACATCACACCAAGCACATCAAAGAAAAACACACCTTCTAAATTAAGCTAATTTCATGGCCTAATATACATCATGCCTTGTAGTACTCATTACCGAATCACCAAAACCAAACACATCAAGCATCTTAACCATGAACATATATAACTGAACTTAAGCATAATGATTAAGCTATTTTCACATGGCCTAATATGTACAACTCAAAGTCAAACATAATATAACAAGCCTATACATGCCATATGTTTAAAGTTTCAAACTTTTAAAATACCAAAATAACGATCGATAGTGTGACAGATTTCCTTGACGATCTCCGAGCTCATACCTAGCTTCCAAAATCTATAAAACAATGAATGTACACACACACAGTAAGCTTAAATAGCTTAGTAAGTCATAAGCAAATATATCAACACATGAATATTAACATTATAATATCACTTGGCCAAATTTAAACAATCACATGTACATATAAATCACCTTTTAAAACATGCATAATTTATATCATCATTTCAAGTACTAAACTTACCTTAATTTCAAGAACATAACTTCGCACGTACCTGAACCATTTAACTCGATTTCATATTCGATCTTAACTTAACATTGCCCGCTGAACCATTCGAAATCAATAAGGATACTCAGATAGCTCGAAAAGCTCATACAATGCCTACGTTGTAACACCCCTTATCCATGTCCAACGTCGGAACAGGGTACGAGGTATTACCAGATTTAAACATACACATTCATGCAAAAACCAGGCCATAAAATCTCTTTTAATACAAAATCTTTCAAACACATGCATGTTGTCCCTTAATTGGGTCTACGAAGCCCAAAACATTCATCGGGAACAATTCGGGACTAAATCGAGAACTTTAAGAAGTTTCAGGAAAACTTCAAAAATTTTCCCATGAAACAAGGTCACACACCCGTGTGGACATAGGGACACGCCCGTGTGCCTTTGGCACGCCCGTGTCCTCAGGCCGTGTAACTCTCTGTTTATAACATCAGCATGCACATCGAACCACACGGCCGGGCCACATGCCCGTGTCTCCAGGTTGTGTCCCTCACCCAGTTGAGACATACGGCCGTGTCTCAGCCCGTGTAGCCAATACTTAGGCTATTTTCTAAGCATTCATGTTATGCATAATCTCTTACAATCTTATGCACATCAAAATCGCAAATCATGGCATCATTTCAGTTATTAAACACTCTTTATTAAGATAGATCCTTAACATTAACGTGTCCTCTTACAAGTAATGTATCCACTCATGCAATAACAAGCCTAGATTCCTTATTTCACATTCATACGACTTGTCATTTTGACGACCACTCTTACCATTGTACTATGGTTACCAACTTATCCATCAAGCACTCATGTTCAATCATTAACATATTATTTTTATAACATGAAATTACTACATGGCTATGACCACCTCAATTGGTTATAAAGCATACATCCAACACACATGTCATGTTACTAACCATGCATGGCAAACAAACATAATCACATAATAAACATTAGACATGACATGAATAGCTAGGCTTACAAGCCATAATCAATATGAGCCACATCTCATGGCCATATACATATAGCTCAATATAAGCCAACACATTTGGCCAAAGCAAAATAATGCTTGTCAATCAACTAGATCTCTATACATGCCACTCACTTGAAAATTTCTAATATATACTTCATTATTCCAAAGGTAGTGACTTGATAGTGTGATGCTGCCTCCGATGATCTCCGACCCTGAGCTAACCTGAAAACACTAAAGGAAAAGAAAGGAAGGGAGTAAGCTTTATGGCTTAGTAAGACCGTATGAAAATAATAAGCAACTTATCAACTTTCTTCTTATGGTAATACAACCCTATTTGCATTTTTACCCATGTTCCAGTCAAGCTATTTTCTCGAGTCACAGTAACTAAATTATTTATATCTAGAGCTACGAAACTCTAAATTAAGTTTCGCTAATTTTTCCTGAAACTAGACTCACATATCTTATTACCTGAAATTTTCAGAATTTTTGGTTAAGCCAATTAGTACAATTTATTCCTTAAAGTTACCCTTTTTTCGCTGTCTGATAATTCTGAACCTTTTTGACTAAAAATTAATTATCTCATAATACGGAACTCGAATGATTTTCCTGTCTATTTTTCTTGAAAATAGACTCATTAAGAATTCTAAGCATATAAATTATGACCCATAACTATTTTTTTACAATTTTAAATGATTTTATCAAATCAGAATAGGCGATTTCAAAATCATTTTGATTCTGTATCACAATAATTTAAATATCTCATAATTTGATGTTCATTTTCTTACACCGTTTCTTGTATGCAAAACTAGACTCAATAATATTTAATTTCATATTTTATTCAGCTTCAAATTAAATTTCCATAATTTTTGGTGGATTTTCAAAGTTGGACTACAGCTACTGTCCAAAATAGTTTTAGTACAAAAATGATGATAACTAAGCTCATTACACCTTCACCGATCATTTCAACCATCATGGTATAAATACATATTTATACAACATAAGCATGGACCCATAATCACAAGGTCATCACCAAATCATTCTCATAAACATGATTTACTTATTTACTTCGTTACAAAGATGCATCATAACCCAAAATCATTTCTTATGAGTTTTGCATACATACCCGTTCCACTTCGAAGCATAACTTTTATCTATTCTCACCATTGACATACCTCAATGGGACTATCATCAAATCATTCCTTAAACTACCCGTTGAACACTTGGAATACTATTTGATACATCGGAAAACTTGCACATAAGTGCCATATACGCGGCTAGAACCAACTCAATAGCGCGCGACATATGTAGCCAATGCTACCTCACACTATGAAATGCTCGCATTCTGAGCTACTCACGGGCCTTTTATCAAGTTAGTGCCCAGACCCTATAGTGCTATCATGTAACATACGCTCATTGAGCTACTCACGGGTCTGTACACAAAGTCAGTACCTGGACCCACGTTACATATATCATTTTCTCATGAACTCAGACTCAACTTATGAGTTCAGACGACATAATTCTCTTAGCATATCCTTTTGTATCCTAAGACATATCCGAGGCTCAACGGGATTTCATTTCTAACCGAATAGCATCACAATTGCTCACAAGGTAATTTACTTTCATAACACATCATTTACACTTTCATGGCAACAAATGAAATTTGGTCACATGAATACCATAAAACAATTACACATGTATCTTATCCAAAATATCATTCATGCTTTCATGGTAACAAATAACATATATTACATGAAACATCAAGGCACATAACACATGGTAGCCATAAAGCATTTAAATTCCACATAATATCAAGGCATTAAAAGTATGATACAATGTCACATTAATTACATATGTACTTACAATTCATGTAATATCGAAACATAAAAATTCAAGTTTGACATTGCATTATTATAATCACATGAACTTACCTCAAATGAAATTTTGGCTAATTATTCTCTTTTTGTCTTTAACCATGCGCTTTCTTGATTTAAGCCCAAATCTCGATTTTCTTGATAATTGAGCTTTGAAAAGCTTGAAACCCTAGCCATGGAGTCATGTAAATTTCGGTAGCCATATGAAGAAGATGAGTAGATTTTTGGGCTTTTATTTTGTCTTTTATGCCTTAAAACACCCAAATGACCAGAATGCCCTTTTTACTAACCCTTCAATTTTTACCCTTCCATGTCTAGATTTGTCCATACCAAAATATGATGGTCTATTTACCATTTAAAGACCTCTAGTTTAAACCCCCATTTCAAACAAGTACTTATATTCTAGAACTCATATTTTGCAATTAATGCTATTCAATCCCAATAATAAAATTGGGCACTTTGTCAATAAAATTTACACAACAAAATTTGCACACAATCATTCAAACATATCATGGACTCTAAAATAGTCATAAAATAAATATTTCTACTTCAGATTTGTGGTCTCGTAACCACTGTTCCGACTAGGCCCTATTTCAGGCTATTACATACGTCCCAGACGAGGTCTTACATGTAATAAACTATCGATATCACTGTCCCAGACAGGGTCTTACACGAAATCATATACGATGCCAATGTCCCAGACATGGTCTTACACGTAAATCTCAAATCGATGCCAACGTCCCAGACGTGGTCTTCCGTGAAATCACATATCGTAATCCTATGTCATGACATATGTATCCTAACTATTCCTGAGGTTTGTGCGGAACTTACGGATGTCGTAATTCGATCGATTCAAGCCCGTAATTAATTCTCCCGTGCTTAATTCACTTCAACATATACACATATATTCATTATAAATCAATTCGGCACATATATATAGTTACTAAAATTCAATTTGGCACAGTTAAATACATTTTCATATGAATTTAACAACAATTATTTACTATGAACTTACCTCGGACAAAGACGAACGGACTGGAGCGATTATTTGATAACTTTAGATTTCCCCCAATACAAATCTGATTTTCTTTTTTCTTGATCTAAATTAATACAAATTTGACTTATTTAATCATAAATTCATTCAAATTCGTCCAAAAACACATAAATGGGCAAATTACACTTTTACCCTTAACATTTCACATTTTTCACAATTTAGTCCCTATTTCACAAAACACAAAATATTCACACCCATGCTTGGCCGAATTTCACTAAGATCCCTAGCAGCCCATTTCTTTCATTTATTTTACATTTTGACCCCTCAATTTATAAAATTCACAATTTAATCCTAAATAGACATTTTTACTAAAAATCACTTAATTAAACTTGACAATCTAACAACATATATTTATTTTTCATCATCAAACACAAAAATCATCATGCTATCAACAATGGAAAATCTCAAATTTATCATCAAATTCAAAAATTCAAGCATGGGCTAGCTAGTACTCGAAGTAATGATCTCAAAAACATAAAAATTACTAAAAACCGAGCAAAACACTTACCTTAATCAAGCTTCGACAAGACCGAATACACAAAACCTTATAAACTCTTTTTTTTCTTTCTCAAGTTTCGGTCATGCAAAAGATGAACAAGCATATTTTTTTTATGTTATGTTTTATTATATTAACATATTTAACTAATTTACAAAACTAACCTTAATGATTTTAATGATAAAACCTTATAATATAAGCTCATTACCATCCATGCATATTTTCAATGGTCAAATTGCAACATATGGACCCCACAATATAAAGAACATAACAATTCGACACTTAAATAATTAGTAGCCAACTTTTGCATTTTACGTGATTAAGTCCTTTTTATTAAATTGAGCACACAAACGATAAAATTTTCACACGAAACTTTCACACATATCAATTCACATACTATAAACACCAAAAATAATTTTAAAATATTTTTTGACTCGAATTTGTGGTCTCGAAACCACTATTCTGATTAGGGTCTAAATCGGGCTATTACAACAACCCTAGTAATATTTACTAGGGTGTTCGCCCCCTCCTACTCTAGTTAAAGTAAGAGTGTGTATTCTATTCAAATAATATTATTTATCAAGAGCTTGTTTAACTAGGATTTGTGTACCTCTCTTTATAAATATTAGAGTTATCGTTATTCTGCTAACAAAAAGTGAGAATTTATTAACTAAAAATAAATTTTATTTTTTAAGAATTACGATCTTTGTCGGTTTTTCATATTGAGAACTTAGTTTCTTACTTAAAGTAAGTAAATCGTTTTTATTATGATTTTTAGTTCGTGTTGCTCGAGCCCACACTCAGTACAATTTGTGGTACGAGAATAATGAAGAAGATTGATTGATTGAAAGACATGATTGACTTGGATTTGTCTCGCACAAAACACAAGTATCATTCCATTAGAGTTTTATTATTATAAATATCACTAGGTTTGGTTTTGAAGAATTTCTATAACTGTAAAATCTGATTAAAAAACGATTTTTGCAACAATTCTTTATTAATGCAAGTACTTTTAGAAAAAAAAATAAAGCCCACAAACAATATAGCTATTGATTAATGGCTATATAAACTGGGGAGAAATTGTGTACAATGTGAATTTAATAACTTTTGTGGGTATAAAAGCTTTGAGATCCAGAGTAGCCTCATCTGAATAATGGACAATAATCTTGAATCGTTATGTTTGCTCTCCGTAGCTTTTGAATTGCTAGAAATGCTATCATTTTTAACAAGCCTTTTGATAAAAATGCGATTATTCCTAGAGCTTTTGCTCTTGCGGGTGAATTCTCACTCCACCTTAGAGATAAAAGCCTTCCTAGAATACTTCTTGTTAAATGAAATCAACCTCGTTTGGAATGGCTCAAGCTCAACAGTGATGGATCATCCATTGGAAACCCGAGTCTTGCTGGATCGAGAGCCATTATCAGGAATCACGAGGAACATAGGGTTGCGGGCTGCCATAGGTTTATTGGTTTCTCTTCTATTACGGCTGCTGAACTTTAAGGTCTTAGGGATGGACTTCTCATATTAACATTGAGATTGATGCTTTTGCTGCTGTGCATATTATCTAAAGTCAGAATTATGTTAATAATTTGCTTGATTTGCAGGACTTTGTTGAACAGCTTACAATTTAGTTGTCTTTCGCATACTTACCGGAAGGGTAAGAACTTTGCTGATGCTCTCGCTAAAAAAAAAGCTCTTATGAAACTAGGAGTTTATATGATAGTCTTGTTTATTTTGACCCGTCCTGTTGTTGAGACCGACAGATATGGTCTTCCTCTGGATCAAACTAGAGGTGATCATGGGCCGGGCCGGGTTCGGGCCGGGCTCAAACAAAATTTTAGGCCCGTCTACTAGGCCCGGCCCAAAATATGGGCTTAAAATTTTACCCAAGTCCGGCCCGGCCCATATTAATTTTTTTTTCTTATTTCATTAAATAAAAAAATTTAAAAATATAATAAATCAAATATATTTAAAAACATAAAAATAAATATTAAAACAAATAAAAATAATACTAAAACAATTCTTAAAACAATACACAAATTAACAATATAATAAAAAATAATTACATTAAAAATTTAAAATAATTAAAAATAAAATAAAAATATATATTAATATATATTTGGGCGATGGGACGGGCCGGCCCAGCCAAAAACTCTTACAGAGCTCGCCCATTTTCTAAACGGGCCTCGTTTTTTTACCCAAGCCCATTTTTCGGGCCTATATTTTTACCCAAGCCCTCTCATTTTTCGGGCGGGCCTTTAGGCCAGGCCGGGCCGCCCAGCCCATGATCAGCTCTAGATCAAACCTTTTAATGGAATAAAAGCTCTTATTAACCAAAAAAAAAAAAAAAAAAAAAAGTTTTGTTCAGCCCAATAACGAATTGTTAGAGAAATGAATGCAGAGCGAGCTACAATGGTGTCAAAAACATAAACAAATATGACATCTGTTCTCAAGATGACTGTACATGGTAAAAAGAATCCAAATTTAGAAGTACATTAGAAAAGTTTGAACTTTAAATCACTTGAGCTCCACTCTGACAGTACATTTGATGAGAAAGGAAGGAATCCGAATTGGAAAGAAAATACCAGCTTCCTTAATCAACCCAATACCATCATTAATGGCGTCATTTCGATGATTTAGGTTCAAGCACTGGATTCCCATCTAAAAATATCATCCTACAAGGAAAAACATATCGATGTCCCTTTATCCAAGCTCAGTAAAAAAGAAAAAAAAATGACAAAAAAGCATGATAATTATACGCCACATCCCAAACAGAGTCTTGTTCAACACTATCTTTGTTACAGTCAACATGCTAATGGCTTCCACTCGCTTCTCTCTCTCCCGCTCAATTCATCTCATCCTAAAACGCCACCCTTTTTCTTCTTCTCCCCGTTTTGCCCCCAAGGCTTTGCTTAAATCCTACCCTTGTCCTCTCTGGTCCTCTTCTTTCTCCTTCTGCCTCCAGACCTTGCATCACTCTATTTCTCCTTATCTCTCTTCCTCTTCCTCTTTCTCTTCATTTTCTTCTTGTTCTCTCTTTCTCCTTCTTCATTGGCTTCCTCAGTTACCGTCGATGATAGCATCGGCTCCAATCCTCTCCTGCAAGATTTCAACTTTCCATCTTTTGATATTGTTGAAGCCAAACATGTTAGACCTGGGATTCGTGCCTTGTTGAAGAAACTCGTATGTCGTTTTTTTCTTTTGGGCTGTTTTCATTTCTGGGTTTTGAGGGTTTTTTTAACCTTGTTCTAGGGTTCGATATTGAGTTTTCTCTTTGCTAGATCATTCGCTGGTTTTAGTCCTTGTTTGAGAATTCAAAACTTTGGTTGCCATGATTTTTTATTTGTTCGAGTTTTTAAAATTTGAAACTTTTTTATGCTCTAGCATCTGGGGTTTCTGGATTATTTGTGTTGGTTGTAGGAGAGTGATTTGGATGAATTGGAGAAGACAGTGGAGCCGTCATGGCCAAAGTTGGTGGAGCCATTGGAAAAGATTGTTGATCGGTTGACTGTTGTGTGGGGAATGGTTCATCATCTTAAGGCTGTTAAAGATTCAGCTGAGCTCCGTGCTGCCATTGAAGAAGTCCAGGTACATTGTTGTTTCTTTATGTTATATGATTGCAAGCAGTCAGATATGTAACATGCAGTATGTATATGTAAAAACTAATAATGTAATGTTTATGCTTGAATTGCCATCTTCAAAATATTTGGCATCAATCTTTTAGACATCTAATAACTATCTCATTCTTATCTTAGATTAAACCATGAATTTTTATTATTATATTGGCATAAACCTTATTAGAGTTAGCATACAGCATGATATACTAGGGAGGGAGTTAATTTTTATTGGTTGAATCAGAAATTGTGGTTTTCCTATTGGCTTTGAAGCAATTTGGTTTGGCAGTTGTTCAGTTTGATCCTAGTATTTTGTAGAAATTAATTAAATATGCGTCGGTGCATTACTCCACAGTCTCATTAAAGCAAACTTCTTGTCCTTACTATGTTTAGTTTTTCCTTACAGCCTGAAAAAGTGAAATTCCAACTAAGATTGGGACAAAGTAAACCCATCTATAATGCCTTCAAGGCGATTAAAGAATCTCCTGATTGGCAATCATTGAGTGAAGCCCGCAAACGTATTGTAGGTGGTAAATATATGTTCCCTTTTTGTTTTGGTGCCTTAATTCAACGCTAGAACCATTACTCAATACTGAGTGCACAGTCTATTAGTTGGCTTGCTATAGCAGATATTAAGATGAGCATTCTGTTATAAGAACAAAAGAAAATAAACAAACCAACTTAGTGTTGCTGCAGGTAGATATTGCTGATATAAAAGTGTTCTCATTACAGCATGCTTCTTCCTTTCCTTTTAGTTTCTGTGAGTGTTTGACCTGATATCTCTTTTGTTTTATTGTGTGTATTCAGCCCAGATAAAGGAAGCTGTTCTTAATGGTGTTTCACTTGAAGATGATAAAAGAGAACAGTTCAACAAAATTGAACAGGTACAATATAGTAGTTATGAATTTGAAGTAAAATGAATGTGTCATATTACACTTCTTTTGAAGTCAACTTCTGTGAAAAGTAAAATGAGGGGAAAGTAATTGTTCAAGTTTCCTTTGAAGTTCTTGGTGTCTGGTTTCTTCTTGTAACCATATAAACATTTATGCTCAATTGTATCATGTTCATCCCTTTTGGCTATTCTTTTCTATTTACTGTGAGCTAATTTGCAGGAATTGGAGAGGTTGTCTCACAAATTTAGTGAGAATGTTTTGGATGCCACAAAGAAGTTTGAAAAGCTGATAACTGATAAGAAAGAAATTGATGGTTTCCCTGCAACTGCTCTTGGGCTAGCTGCTCAAACAGCAGTGTCCAAGGTATTCTTTTCCAAATTTCAGCATGTGTTTGCATTTGTTAATGGTCTCTCATTGTCAAGTCTTGTGCAGTTTCTGTTTTCTGTCATGTAATATATGTTCTCTCTCTGTACTCGCCTAGGGGCATGAAAATGCAACTGCTGAGAATGGACCATGGATGATTACATTGGATGCTCCAAGTTTTATTTCTGTTGTGCAACATGCTCGTAATCGTGCCTTGCGTGAGGAAGTCTACCGTGCTTATATAACCCGGGCATCAAGTGGTGATTTGGATAATACACCAATCATCAACCAGATATTGAAACTTCGGTTGGAAAAGGCTAAGCTTCTCAATTACAATAATTATGCTGAGGTATGAATCCAGAGTGTCTGCTAGATTGCATCCTTTTCATAGGCTGACTAAAGCATATTTGATCAGGTAAGCATGGCAACAAAGATGGCTACTGTTGATAAAGCTGAGGAACTATTAGAAAAGCTTCGTAGTGCTTCATGGGATGCTGCTGTCCAAGGTATTATGCTAAATTTAGTTTCTTTTTGGTTGAAAAGATTGTCAATTTTTCGATCTCTGTTTTGCCATATGAACCTTTTTCCTCAGTACTTGTCTGTTTGATTAAAAGGACTCTAATTTATGCATGAAACGGTTTTCTTTCCTTTTCCTTTTATAGTTTAAAGTTCACTTCTTAACTTGTACATGCTGTTTTTGTTGTTAGGAATACATTAATATGCTAGCTTATTTTGAATGAAACTGCACCTACAACAGTTAATTTTATGGTGGCTTGCGTTAGCTACTCTCTGATTTGACTTTATGTTAATTCACCTTAATGCCGCATTCAAGTTCGTGGTGTACTCGGGAAGGTTGCTTTTTCTTTGATGCAATTTTAGAATTTGATTTCCTCAAGCCAACATATCTTGCTTTCCCTATTTATCCTAAACAGTTCCTGTTTGATATTTTCATTATTACTGCAAGCTTTTCTAGACAAAAGATGGATGGAAAGAGATTTTAGAATACAATTCTTTCTGCTCCTTGCAGATGTTGAAGAAGTAAAAAGTTATTCCAAAAGTCAAGGTGCTTCAGAAGCTGATAGTTTGAGCCATTGGGACATAAGCTTCTGGAGTGAGAGGCTTCGTGAGTCAAAATATGACATCAATGAGGTTGACTCTCTCACTCTTCTCTATTTCCTAGTTAAAAATCATGCCTTCAGGACCTCCTTATGTGATAAAACATGTCTTTCCTGATGAAAATATCATACAGGAAGAACTCCGGCCATATTTTTCATTTTCGAAGGTTATGGATGGCCTTTTCAACCTTGCTAAGATACTTTTTGGGATTGATATTGAGCCAGCTGATGGTCTAGCTCCTGTAAGTATTTCATGCTTCCTCTAGACATTTCTTCACTGCTTATCTCATGAAATATTAATTTTACATCCTAATGAGTTTTGTTATTATAATTATTATTTTTGAAGGTTTGGAACAAAGATGTGCGTTTCTACTGTGTTAAAGATTCTTCAGGTAGTCCAATTGCCTACTTTTATTTTGATCCATACTCTCGTCCATCAGAGAAAAGGGAAGGTGCATGGATGGATGAGGTTGTTTCTCGAAGTCGAGTACTGTCCCGTAATGGTACCACAGCAAGGTTACCTGTTGCTCACATGGTGTGCAATCAAACACCACCAGTTGGGGACAAGCCAAGCCTCATGACATTCCGTGAAGTAAGTTGAAGATATTAGTTCTAAGTATGATGCTAATGCTAGTAAATTCTTGTATTCTGATTCCTGAAAGATCGTACGTGCAAACTGAGGTCCAGAAGCCTAGAGCTTTCCCCATCTGCAGCCTCTCTCAATTCCTTTCCTCTTGTAGTAGTGCTTCTGATCTTATCCCCAAAACCCAAGATTTTAGCCGCCTAAGCAAGTTGCTTTTATCATTAATATATCAGTTAAAGCAGTCTCATGTAAATCACATTCAAGTTAAAGTACTGAGGTGATAATCCTTGAGCACATACGATCATAGCCAGTGGTTTGCTACTGTTAGCATATTTAAACAACATGCCTTCCTAGTAGGCTTGATGCATGAATGCATCTATTTAGAACTTATTACAATTAAAAGCATGGCTCCTGTACACACTTTTAAATAAATATACCCATTACAGAAATATGCATGTGAGCTAGACTACCTGGTTCTATGGGAGCCTAATCTTCTATAATATTATTGTTTAAACAAAGGCCAAGACTAGCCAAGTCTGAGAGGATGAACTATTATATTTTTAATTAACCTCAGATCTTTCTTCCAAATATTTTGGCTTTATTCCATCCTATACTGCTCTCATGTGTGGTTTTTATGGATTAAGATAGGATATGCTTTTATCCTAACATGTTTTACTGATTATTGTAGCAATAATGGCTCTTTTGGATGTTCAAAGTGGCTGCTAAAATTTTCCCATGCCTGATCGGATTTCTTCTCAGGTTGAGACTGTTTTCCATGAATTTGGCCATGCACTTCAGCATATGCTGACCAAGCAAGATGAAGGTCTAGTTGCTGGCATTCGGGGTGTTGAGTGGGATGCTGTTGAGTTGCCTTCCCAATTCATGGAAAATTGGTGTTACCACAGGTTAACATCTCCAACCACCAAATTATCATCTTTGGGATTGCTTCAGAGTTCAGACTAAATTCCCTTTTTCTTGCTAAAAGAAATAAATTAGATGTACTTGCACGTGGAAAATATGCAAACAAGGCCCTATATAATAAATTTCTATTCTATGTATGGCTTTGTAAAGTAGCCCAATACTTATGGTATGTTATATGGTCTCTTGTTTGTGGTTTCTGGATTTTTATAACTCTTTAATTGTTTTACTACACTGTTTCTGGTCTATCTTGTTGCATCTTATCATAATATTACAAAGTGACAACAACTGGTTAGGAGAAGATATGGCAATTTGATCCTTATGGCTGTGAAGCTTGAGCTCTGTTCTCATTATTTTGTTGCCTGGGAATGGACTAACGTCAAATTTTCTACATTCTATAACTAGTTTGTCTAAATATGTTTCACATACCCATATGTTTGCGACCTCCGTTGATATCATGTGTATTTCATCTTCCAATCAATTATATCTTTCGTTAAGTAGATTTTATTTGTTTTTTTTAATTTTGCTGCAGGGATACATTGATGAGCATTGCAAAACATTATCAAACTGGGGAGAGCCTCCCTGAAGAGGTATACTTGAAGCTCCTTGCTGCAAGGACTTTCCATGCTGGTTCTCTAAGTCTTTACCAGGTCAGTTGAACTTGTTCTGCCCTTGTTTCATTTTGGTGTATATATTTTTATGCGGAAACAATGAGTTTCCTGAGTGCACCTTGTGGTACTGAGACCTGCACCTTATATATGGTATGATACCTTGTAAGGGTTCATTAACTCCATGTTCCTCTCATCTTCCTTCGTTTTCCTCGTTTTTCCTTTTGTTCTTACCTATCTTTCCTTCTATCCCTTCTCTTACCTCCATGTTGGGTTCATTTTGTATGTTCTCCTTTAGTATTAACTGTTATAGCTGAAAAGGCTTGTATTTGGGCTGTAGAAAAAGAAAAGGACCTACGTTGTAATGATATTGAAACATCTTGTCTGAACCATCTGTTTTTTATGCATTAAAGCCGGTATGTTATGTCCATGAAAATCACATAATATTACAGAAATGTGTAGCATAAGATGATTTTAATGGACACAATGGGTATATTTTGTTGTAACTTGTGTTTACTACCTTTTGTCACTCCGTGCAATGTTTCTTGTAAGCTCTGTAACTCTTCTAAGTTGTTTTCTTCTAATGAAAGGAGACTAATTTTTGGAGAAGTTGATCTGTGGTTGCTCTAGTAGTTTGATCCTTTCTATCTTTTTTCTTTTTCCAGATTCGATTTGCTTGCTTGGATTTGGAACTACATACAAAATACATACCAGATGGGTCAGAATCTTTTTATGATGTTGATCAGAGAGTTTCCAGAAAAACACAAGTGATCCCTCCATTGCCAGAAGATAGATTTCTATGTGGTTTCAACCATATATTTGCAGGTTTAATTCTACTTCTTCCACCCCGACCCCCCTCTGCCCCCTTATTTACTTTTTAGTACTATTGTTTTGGTGCAGACTTCACCAAGGTGATTTTTGACTTGATAGCCTTTGTGAATGCCAGGTGGATATGCTGCTGGATACTATAGTTACAAGGTAAAATTCTTATCTTTTTTCTAGTCTCTTTCTTAGAAAACTGTGGAACGTGTTTTAGATGTTTGTGGTTGGAACTAGCTACAACGATCTGATTATGACCAATCTGAGAAAGACTGTATAAGTAACCAATGATCCTCCTCTGTTTGCTACTGCTTTTCCTTCTCTTTTTTCCTCTGTAGCCTGCAAATTCAGTCTATCTTGTATCAAGTATTTGTCTGCTAAGTTCTTGTGATGTTTTAACGGATTCTGGGCATGGTTTGGATCCTTGTTATACCTTTTCTTTCCTTTTCCTTTGCCCATAGCTATGTGGTTTTAAATTCAAAATGCTATTTTTCAGTGGGCAGAAGTGTTGTCTGCAGATGCTTTCTCAGCATTTGAGGATGCTGGATTAGAAGACAGCAAGGTATGGTGGTTGAAAAGGCTACCCGTAATTGGTTTTTACAATATTTTGTTCTCTTTTATATATTTTCCTGTTCAAATGTGTACATAAAGTAGATCAAAATCTTACCAATTTTTATGGCTTTGCTTACATTTGGAGAGCCGTGGGTCCTAATAAAATATTCAACAATATGTTCATTTCTCTATGAAAGCTTCATTGAAGGTGGATACTCATCTATAATGCTGATTTTGTTGCATACAGAAACTCTGCTTCAAGAGTCACTGCTTGCTAAAACAAATTTCTGGTCCTGTTTTTGTTAGTACTTGAGTCATGATGCATTGATTGTTTTCCTACAGGCTGTTAAAGAAACCGGCCACAAGTTCCGTGAGACTGTTCTTGCTCTTGGAGGTGGAAAGGCACCATTAGAGGTTAGTGTATGTGAATTGTATATTCACATTCCTAATTCTGAAAATTTTTAATCATATTCTGTTTCTTTTACTTTCTCAGCAACTTCCTAATGGAAGAATACACCAAGTTTTGATCTTTACTCTTATCGCCATTAAAGTACTCATTAGGCACTGAAACTTTTAATGTAGACCCTAGAAGTGCTTCCTCATTGAATCTGCTTAACATGTTTAATGTTGAATGTCCAGGTGTTTGTGGAGTTCCGTGGACGTGAACCTTCACCCGAGGCATTGCTCAGGCACAATGGGTTATTACCAGTCACAGCCTGAACATAAGCTGCTTTTTGAGTTGCCATTCAGGGTTTTGCCAAAGGGAACATGGAAGCAAGTTTTACAGGTCATTCAATTTGCTATTATACACCATGTTTATGTTCAGTTCAGCTCTTCAATACTTTGCTAGTTATTGTCCTCAAAAGAAAAGAAAAAGAAAACATAATCCTTCTAGGTTTAAGTTCATGTGGGATAGTGCTTTAAAGATGCCTGAAAACCTTAAAAGGACATATATATAGTCTGAAATTTTCTTTGGTTTGGTGTTCTCTTTTTGTCATCACTTCACATGAAAATGGAGATTCAGATCTTATTCTTCGATCCAAAAAAAAGAAAAGGAATCATGTACAATCAAGTCAAATGTTGGGGTGCAGCTTCTAATTGTAATATGTTAAGAAAATGTGAAGCAAAATAGGAGATGGTGAAAACTTAATATTCATCAAAGATTTGATGGGATTAATGTTAAGATATGTATAATTAGACTTGTAGAATTTTTATTTATTTATTTTATTTACTTTGGTAATTTTTTTTCCCAATTTGGTACCTAAATTATCAATTGCTTCTACTTTTTGTTCATTTTGTAACGCATGAAAAAAAAATTGTTAAAGACAACTTTAACCAATGAAAAAGCATCACTTGACATGTTTTGGCCAATGAAAAAATTATCATGCAATAATTAGGTTTATTTAAAATAAAAATATTGCATTTAAATTAAAATTAAAAAAATTATAATATTAAATATTTAAAAACATTTTTAACTTTGATTGACCATGGATTGAAATTGATTGAATATTTGATTGGCATTTGATCCTGTGGTGCTATTAGAAAATGATGTCTTTTTTTTTTTAATATTTTATATATATCATATTGATTAAAAAATGTAAAGAATAATATATAATATACAAAAAATTTTAAAAAAAGTTAAAAAAAATTATATAACATTTTAGAATATATAATTATAAATTTTAAAAAGTCAAAATAATATTTAAAAATTGAATAATTTTATAAAAATTAAAAAAGGTATTTTAGTTTCAAGTAATTCCAAAAAAAAAAAACTTAATATAAATACAATTTTAAAATTTATATATTTTAGAATTTTATAAAAAAATATTTTTAAACTTTTAAAAAATTTACAATTTCTTTTAACATTTTTAGAATTTTTTACATTTTTTGTAATAATAATATTCACTTCAACTAATTTCTTTTCAATTATCTTTTTTTGTAAATTTTATTTTATAATTTATATGTTTTTTTTCTAAATATTATATATATATTTCTAGATTTTTTATATATTTATTTCTATTTTTATGTGTATATATATTTAATAAAATATATTTATTTTTTTACACGTTGTGTTTCGTGATCGATTATAAAATTTTCATTTTAGTATCTGTAAAAAGAATGAACTAAAAATATATAAGAGATGCATATTTTAGATACCAAATTGAAAATTAAATATACTTTAAATACCAATTTAGATTAAAAAAGTTTAATTATTAAAGTGGAAAAACGAATATATTTTAAAGGTGAAATCGTAAATAAAATAAAGATGAGAATTTAGAAGAAGAAGCTGAAGCAGTGATCGGCAGCTGTGAATCCCACCTTGAGATGAGGTTATGTCTCTCATTAACTTCAACCAAACAAATTTGTGGGTTGAGATAGGTTTTATACTTTGTTTTAAGAAAAAAACAATATACCAATTGCTGTTAAAATTGGCAGAAGTGAAGTAATGGTTTTATGTAAAGCTGTCATTTTGAAGAAAATAGAGAAGATAAGGACGACAAAGATGGAAGTAAATCCTACAGTAATTTTATTAAAGTTTTGTCGGAAAGCTTATTAATTTGAAAGGTTAGTTTAAATTTACAGGATTTCTATTTATATTCATCATAAATGAATTAATTTTAGAAGGTTTAAGGGCTTAAAAATTTTCAACCTTTTCAAACAAATCATTTAAGCTTTTTTTTTAAAAAAATGAAAAAGGGGAATATATTATAAAATAAAGAGAGATGGAGAGAATAAAGAATAAAGACAATATGAAAGTAATAGAGAATGTACTTTATTGATTAAATGGATGATTACAATGCTTTATTAGGGTCTCTATTTATAGGCAAAAGAAGTATAAAATAAGTAGAGATCTAATTCTAATAACTATTAGAATTTAAAGTACATCAAAACTTTATCTTGATCATGATGGACATCCATTTTAATAAGATATTCGTAACACTCCCCCCTTAGATGTCCATTGGTAAATACCCTGTGGGATAAAAACCTAATGAAGGAAAAAGAGCACACAATCTTCTATTCCAAGGTGCCTCATTAAAAACCTTTACCAGAAAAACCCAATAGAACAAAACCTTAGTTAAAAGAAAAGAGTACAACTTGTTTTAAACTCTCCCTAATGACAACATTACATTACATCTTTAAGTTAACGCATTTCAATCTTTTGTAAAAAGATCTGCTAAATTATCAATAGAACGAATTTGTTGAACATTTATATCACCTATTTTCTCAAGATCATACGTGAAGAATAATTTTAATAAAACATGTTTCGTTCTATCACCTTTGATGTAACCACCCTTCAATTGAGCTATTCATGCTGCATTTTCTTCATATAAGATAGTTGACATCTTTTCTTGTAAAGGCAAATTACATATCTTCTGGATATGTCTGGTCAATAACCTTAGCCAAACACACTCTTGACTTGCGTCATGCATTGCAATTATTTCAACATGATTTGAAAAAACGACGGGTAATATTTGTTTTGTTGAACGCCATGATATGATAGTACCCCCACATGTAAATAAATATCCTATTTGAGATTGACCTTTATGTGGATCTGATAATTATCCAGCATTAACATAGTCGACTAATAAGGATTTTGAATCATTTGAATAAAATAATTTGAATAAAATAACACCATATCAATGGTCCCTCTGAGATATCTAAATACATGTTTAATTTCATTCCAATGTCTACGTGTTGGAGAAGAACTAAATCTTGCTAACAAGTTTTCAGCGAAAGCTATATTAGGTTTTGTGTTGTTTACAAGATACATCAATGCCCCTATGGCACTTAGGTATGGTACTTTAAGACCAAGAAACTCTTCATTATTCTTGCAAGGACGAAATTGATTTTTAGTCACATCTAATGATCGTACAACTATCAGAGTGCTCAATAGGTGTGCTTTATCTATATAAAATTTCTTTAATATCTTTTCCGTATAAGTTGATTGATGAACATGAATTCCATCTTTTAAATGCTCGATTTGTAAGTCAAGACAAAACTTTGTTTTTCCAAGATCTTTCAACTCAAATTCTTTTTTTAAACAATTTATTGTATTTTGAAGCTTTTCAGGAGTTCCAATAATATTTAGATCATCAACTTAAACAACAATTATCACAAAATCTGATCCAAACATTTTTATAAAGACACATGGAAAATTTTGATCATTTTTGTAACCTTCTTTTAACAAGTATTCACTAAAATGATTGTATCACATACGTCTAAATTGTTTTAATCTATATAAACTTTTATTTATTTGATTGAGCAATTTTCCCAAGAAACTCTATATCCTTATGGGATTTTAAATCCTTCAGGGATTTTCATATAAATTTCACTATCAAGTGTACCATATAAATAGGCTGTAACAACATTAATTAGATGCATGTCAAGTTTTTCACGTACTACTAGACTAATTAGATATCTAAACGTGATTGCATCCACCACAGGAGAATATGTCTCTTCATAATCAATGTCGGGCCTTTGTGAAAATCCTTGTGCTACAAGTCATGCTTTATATCTTACGGCTTTTTTTTTCATTTCATTTTTGCACAAATACCCATTTATATCCTACCGACTTTACACCTTTATGTGCTTGGACTATAAGTCAAAAAACTATACGTTTAGAAAGTGAATTCAATTATGCTTGAATTGCATCTTTCCATTTTGACAAACTTTTCTATTTTTACATCCCTCAATAGATTTAGACTTAGGATCCTCATTTTCTTTTATTATTTCAATAGCAATATTATAAGCAAAATTATTTTTGACAACTACATTTTTTTTGGTTCCATCTTTTTCTCGTATTGACATAACTTATCGAGATCTTTTTATTTTCATCATTTTCATTTTCACTTTTAGGTACCTGAATCTCTTCTTAATTTTTATAATTAGTTATGTCATGGGTCTCTTCAGGAACCCCCGCTTCCTCTATATGACCATCTTAAATGTTTGCTCATTTTCTTTTACAAGGATTTTTATCTTTGGAACCGACCACTCTTCCATGCTGCAGGCATGGATTACTTTTTTTTGTACTAACAGTTTGCCCTATTAGAACATTAATTCGTATTGGAGCATTTTCAGCTAGTATGTGAGATTTAATGAATCTGGCAGTTGATTTGTAAAATGAATTATCTGTTGAACTTCTAGTTCACATTACTTTGTACGAGAATCTTAGACATTGATAATTCATTTCAAGTACTTTATTAATCTAGCTTTTTATTCTCTCCCCCTCATGTTGGGAAAACTGACAACTCATATCATAATTAAATCTCAAATTAATAGCTCAAAAATATTATAATGAGACTCATATAAACATACATTCCCAATCTCTTATGATGACCCATCTTTGTGCATTGTGGTGGAGTAGTTGGAACATATATCGCGCATCCAAAAATTGCAAGATGGAAAATATTTGGCTCTTGACCAAAAATCAATTGTAATGAGGAGTATTTATAATTTATTGGTTTGATGCGTATAATATGTAAATCAATACAATCTAATGCTGAAATAAAAAGTTTTTTTCTCATAAGTAATGATTTAGCTATTAGTTGGAGGCATTTGATAAATGATTTAGCTATATCGTCTTATGTGTGAACATGAACTATAGGATGTTCAACTTTTATCCCGATTGACATACAATAATTATTGAAAGCTTGGAACATAAACTCACCAAGATAAGCAAGATGAATTTTTTTAATTGAATAATATGAAATTAATCATTTAAACAAGCAATCTCGCAAATGACAGGTTACGAGCTGATAATGCATGTGATTATTTTGTAGATGCATATACCAAAATCATATAATGTTAAAATCATCCACATGGTGGATGAATGGGCCCATATTCATTTCAAAAGTGCAAAACATTAAATCTCAATTTTAACTAGTAAGTTTGTAATAATCAATTATCATTGAGAACAAGCAACACATGAAAATTCTTTCAATTAAAGAATCTACTGGTTCTTTAAAAAATGTCTATTTGAATTCTCAGCTAATTTTCGCATAATATATAATCCAGAATGGTCTAACTGGTCACGTGAAATAGTAAATGTATTTGTATCAATAAACTTCTAGTTTACTTAATCATGTTTTTCAATTGTACTAATAATGTAAATATAAAATTTGACAATTAATAATTTTATCGTCATTCTTTTTATTTTGTATTCACATATAAGAAATATTGTGACATTTACTTCTAGAGATGTCCACATCAATGTGAAGTCCATAATGTTATTAGCTCAATAAAAGAAATATAATTTGCAATATTCACTTCAGGGAATATGCCAAAATCTTCAAATATTTTGACCATAATTTTCTTAATTTTCATTATTATTCTTTTTCTAGTGGTTAGAAGTACCACTATTATAACCACCTTGATAACGGTTATTAGTACGCCTCTAACCACATACTCAATTACAACAACAATCATGATCTCTTTATTTTCATTTTTCATAATTGTTATGTATTGCTACATTCACTTAAGGGAATGAAGCAAAACTAGTGGGAAGAATTTCATATTTTTTCATTAGTAACTTATTATTTTACGTAGCCACTAGAAGGTATGGGATCGTTCGAAAATACTTTTAAAGTCATTTTCACAATATTCCTACTGCAGGAGCACATTAGATATTTCAATCATAGAGTGTAATGTATTCCTAAGGGGAATATATATAATACAAATACATAAATATCTCATGTTATTTCTATATATAGTTTTAATTTAAAACATATACAAGTACAGATAACAAATAAACAAATATTACAGAATTAACATGTCCCGTATGCTCATATATAGATATCATACATATTTATACAAAACAGTCAAATCATACATATTGGTTTTCTTAATACTCAAATCAGTCTATCAGATTAGCAGATCTCATGCATTAGGGTTTATTTTGCCCGTACTGACCCTACGAAAGGCCCACAGTCAACCGGAACAACGTGTACGACCTTGGGGAAAATTTTAGAAGTTTAGGCCCACATGCCTGTGTGCGCCCACACGCCTAAATTGGCCCTGCCCATGCAGCTCACACGACCTACACGCCCTGTGGCCCACACACCCAAATTGGCCTACATCGTGTGACCCACACGGCCACACATACACCCGTTACACAGCCGTGTGTTGCACACGGCTAGGCACACACTTGAGTGGCGTCGACAGGCCACTTTTTCAACTTTCGTCGAACCTCTTTTTTTAGTGTTTTCATTACACACCTGGTTCATTTTTTATGCAAAATCAATTCGAAAGCCTCCGAAGCCTAAAAACAATCATCCAAACACCATTTAGTAACTAATTTACGAATTCGACAACAAAAGAAATTCGAACAATACCCACAAACTTACTGCCGGCAGAAACCACCACTGACATGGTTTAGACTGTTGGAGTGAAAACCACTGCTTCACCGTCTTCTCCTACGCAATAATTCATAATAATCAAATCCTCTAACTACACACCCCTATGCCTTTCCAAAGGAGCACTCAACAATTGATTTACAGAAACCAAAAGCGAAAATAAGAATAATAAACCACACACCACTTACCGAACCGAACAAAGAAACTGCAAATTCAAAACACAGTAATATAAACGAAGAATTATGACAGAATCAAGGGAAAGAGAAAAAGGAAATTTTGATAGCGGAAAATAAGAAAACGTCTGAATGGGGAGAAAAGTTTTAGGAAAGAGAAAGAAAAATTAAAATTAAATCAAAATTAACAATAATCCTAACTCCCCTCACTACCCCACTAACAACATAATCTCCCCAAATCTGACACCTCAATCCACATCCAACTACCTCAAAATTTCAACTCAACTGAACCTCTATTAGACAACCAAGGCAAAAATTATCATTCATGCTCACATAGAGACTTGAACATGAAACATTAGGCAAGCTAACACCTTACCATTTGAACCAGCAGGCTCATTCTAATATGAGTTTACTTAAGATAAAATATAAGCCCAATCGTTAAGGAATAGGCTAGGATAAAAAATAGCAAAATT
The DNA here is from genome assembly GCA_025698475.1 of Gossypium anomalum. Taxonomy (NCBI): domain Eukaryota; kingdom Viridiplantae; phylum Streptophyta; class Magnoliopsida; order Malvales; family Malvaceae; genus Gossypium; species Gossypium anomalum. The sequence goes on along the minus strand of CM046967.1, from coordinate 50,073,937 downwards.
TCCAAAAGTGGGACTTGAACCCAAGACCTCAAGCACACACCCACATCACTTAACCATTGAAGCAAATACTCATTTATGACAGAATTCACTGAAAAAAATTAAATAAATTAGGGCGTTACAACTCTACCACCTAAAAGAAATTTCGGCCTTGAAATTTACCTGATCCGAAGAAAAGAGGATACTGCTGACGCATCGAGTCCTCAGGTTCCCACGTGGCTTCCTTAGTGCTATGATTCCACGATAGAACCTTAACTAACGCAATATACTTCCTCCTCAGAATCTGTACATCTCGATCCAAAATCTAAATCGACTCCTCCTCAAATGTCAAATCTGGTCTAACCTCGATCTCCTCAACCGAAACAGCGTAAGATGGGTCAGACTGAGTTGAGGCATGAAATACGTCATGGACACAGTCTAACTTTCAAAGTACCTCTAACTGATAAGCGACCAGTCCCGTGCACTTTAGAATCCGATACGGCCCAACGAACCTAGAGCTCAACTTGCCCTTACGTCCAAACTGTAGAACCTTCTTCCACGGAAACACCTTAACAAATATAAAGTCACCCACAGAGTATTCGATATCCCTCCTTTTCAGATCTGCATAAGACTTCTGTCTATCCGAAGTTGCTTTAAGACGATCTTGAATTAATCTGACTTTGTCTTGAGTCTCAAAAAACAACTCAGGATCCAAAACCCGTCGTTCACCTAACTCAGTCCAACACAGTGGAGTACAACACTTACGACCATACAAAGCCTCGTAAGGTGCCATCTGAATTCTAGACTGGAAACTGTTGTTGTAGGTGAACTCAGTTAAAGGTAGAAAATCCTCTCAACTCCCTCAGAAATCAATAACATAACTCCAAAGCATATTCTCCAGTAACCAAATCACCCTCTCAAACTGATAATCGGTCTGAGGATGGAATGCTTTACTGAAGTCCAATCTCGAACCCAAAGCCTCATGAAGATTTTTCCATAATCGAGAAGTAAAGTAAGGATTTCTATCAGAAATTATCAAAATCGAAACCTTGTGAAGCCTCACAATTTCAGAAATGTAGAGCTTGGCCAATTTCTGTAGTGAATAATTTGTCTGAACAGGAATGAAATGGCAGCCTTGGTCAATTGATCCACGACGACCCAAACAGAATCCTTCTTAGTAGGTGTTAAAGGCAACCCATTAACAAAGTCCCTAGTTACACGTTCCCATCCCCATAAGAGAATCTTGACGGGTTGGAGTAAACCCGAAGGCAACTGGTGCTTAGCCTTAACTTCCTGGCATGTCAGATAATGAAAAATAAATTTTGTTATCTCTCGTTTGAAACCCAGCCACTAGTACAGTTCACGGAGATCCCGATACATCTTATTTCCACTGGGATGCATAGCATAAGTGCTACTATGCACTTCCCTCAAAATTGAATACCTCAAATCAGAGTCGTTTGGCATACAAACCTGTCTTCGGAAACACAGAACTCCATCATTATTCAGCCCAAAATCATACGTCCTACCACTCTCTACCTAACGAAAATGCAGAACCAAAGAATCATCTATCAACCATTTATCCCGAATCTAATCAATCCAAGTCGGCTTAACTTGCAACTTGGCTAACAGACTCCCGTCCTCAAACAGCTTAGGCGAGCAAACGTCGCCCTCAAATCAGACATTGCTCTATGACTAAGAACATCGGCCACCACATTTGCCTTACTGGGATGATACTCTATCGTGCAACCGTAATCTTTGAGTAGCTCAAACCATCTATGCTACCTAAGGTTCAACTCCTTTTGAGTAAGGAGGTACTTAAGGCTCTTGTGATTGGTATAGATGATACACCTCTCACATACAGATAGTGCCTCCAAATCTTTAAGGCAAAAACCACGGTAGCCAGCTCGAAATCATGCGTCGAATAATTTCCCTCGTATGACTTAAACTGCTGGGACACATAAGCCACAACCTTATCATCTTGCACCAAAATACATCTCAACCTGACATGCGACACATCACTATAAACCACAAACTCTTTACCAGATTTAGGCTGTATCCAAAAAAGAGCCTGAGTTAGAATAGACTTGAGCTTCTCAAAGCTCAATTGCTGCGCATCAGTCTAAACAAAAGGAGAATTCTTGTAGAAAAGTTTAGTCAGAGGAGCTGCAATTAGCGAGAACCCCTCAACAAACCTCCGGTAATAACCCGCAAGACCCAGAAAACTGCGGATCTCAGAAACATTCTTAGGCTGTTTCCTATCAAGTATAGCCTCAATCTTTCTAGGATCAACTCAGATCCCCTCAGCAGAGACCACATGCCCCAGAAATGTCACTTCCCGCAACTAGAATTCAAATTTGCTCAACTTAGCATAGAGTTGTTTCTCTCGAAGTATCTGAAGTACTACCTTAAGATGATCATCATGCTTATCCTCAGTCTTAGAGTACACCGAAATATTGTCGATGAAGGCTACGACGAATTGATCTAGATACAGCTGAAAAACCTGGTTCATCAGATCCATGAATGCAGCTGGAGCATTCATCAAACCAAAAGGCATGACTAAGAATTCGTAATGCCCATAACGAGTCCTAAAAGTCGTCTTATGAACATTGGCTTCTTTAACCTTAAGCTGATGATACCTAGAATGGAGATCTATTTTAGAGAATCTCAAAGCCCCACAAAACTGATCAAACAGATCGTCGATCCTCGAAAGTGGGTACTTATTCTTCTCAGTTAACTTATTCAATTGTCGGTAACTGATGCACATCCTCATGGTACTGTCATTTTTCTTTACAAACAAAGCTGGTGCCCCCCATGGAGACACATTAGGACGGATGAATCCACGATTTAAAAGTTCTTGAAGCAGAACCTTTAGTTCTGTAAGCTCCTTCAGTGCCATTCGATAAGGAGCGATGGACACCGGAGCCTAACCTGGTAGTAGTTTAATGCCAAATTCAACTTCTCAGCTTGGAGGTAAACCCGGTAACTCATTGGGAAAAACATCCAGAAATTCCCTTACTATTCTAATATTCTCCACAGAAGAGTTCCCAGAAACTGAAACACTTACGAATGCTAGATATGCTTCACACTATTTTCAAACCAATTTTTTAGCCACTAGAGCAGAGACTATGTCAGACAAGTAATCCTGACACTCACCTATCACAACAACTTCTACATTATTCTTGATTCTCAGAACTACCCTCTTAGTCGCGCAATCTAAACTGGCTCAGTACTCTACCAGCTAGCCTATACCCAGAATCAAATCGAGCTCTCCAAACAGTAGCTCCATCAGATTTTTTAGAAACACAACCCCTTGTACTTCTAATGATACATTCCTATACAGTCTGCTTACCTGAACCGACTGACCCAGTAAACTCAATACAGAAATCTCACCAAAAGTACTCTCAACTACAATCCCCAAGTTTTTAGAGATAGAGCTAGCTATGTAAGGATGTGTTGACCCTATATCTACTAATGCAATGTAAGGAACATCATAATCGCATCAATGGCATCTCTGTCCTCAAGGCGTCGAGCACCATACACCATCGCAGGCTGCCTTGCCTTAGTCTGATTAGCACCTCTACCCGATGCTCTCTGTCCTCTGCCCGATGCTCTCTATCCTCTGCCCGATGCTTTCTGTCCTCTGCCCAAACCATTACCATCCCTGGCCGGACCATGGCTATTAGGAGGCTGTTGTATTGCCCTCTATGGTTGAACAAAACCCGGAACCGAAGCTTACATCTAATCAGAATGCTGTGGGCACGCTCTAATCTGATGATCAATTGTCCCACAATGCAAACATACTCCTAACCTCCTCTAACACTTATCCGGATGGCGCCTACCACAGTCTTTACACGGCTGAACCCCAGTAGGAGCAATTGGAACTCCCACTCTAGAAGGTCCATCAAATTTGGCCAGTTTCTTAGGCATCTAAGCAGAATTAGAGGGCTCCGAATCCCTCTTATTCTTGCCCCTCTCTCGGTTCTTATTCTGGCACTCCATGCACTTAACCTCTTCCGTGATCTTCGCCTTTTCCACCAAAACGGCGAACTCTCGCTCCCTTTGCGGAGCTATCAAAACCCTCAGACTGTCCCTCAGACCATCCTTAAAACAAACACTTTTCGTACTCAGATGCCACCATCCCTTGAGCATAGCGACTTAGTCTCAGAAATTTGACCTCATACTTGGCCACAATCCTATCTTCTTGCGTGAGATGCATAAACTCACGCCTGCTAGCATCCACATAACTCACTCCCACATACTTCCCCTGAAAGGTGATCTTGAAATAATCCTAGACGATCCTATTGAGTATCCTTCTCAACCTATAACCACTACCGGTATGCGTCGTCGCGAAGCAAAGATACTACGCTCTTCATTTTTTGCTCAGGAGTGCAGTCAATATCATTCATTATCCTTTCTGTAGCCTCTAGCCAATATTCAGCCACAGTAGGGGCGACTTTAGTGACGCCCCTAAATAGTTCAGCTCTATTGGACCGGAGTTGTTTAGTTATCGACCCACGACCTCCAGATTTCGAATGGGGTTTAACAATCCTCTTTAAAACTCTCAGCATTACTTGGGACAGTGCGTTGTCCCCAACCGAGTAGCTTTGAGACCCGATCTCGACAATAAGTGTAGTCAGTGTCTCGCTCGTATCCAAATTTAGCATACTGCCCAATAAGGAAGACTCACCTCGAGTCCCCCTACGACGCCCGCCGCGCCCACTAATACCATGATCACGCGTTCCACAAGCGCTCATTGTTTCAAAGTTTTATCTACATTACAAAATTTTTCTGTATCAGTTTCAGTGTTTATTAGCAAGTATATTCTGCTTTAAGTATTTATCAGAAGCTTCAGAAATCTTTTAGAAGTTTTACTCTCTAACTAACTCAGGATAGTTTCATAAAATTCTAATTACAGTATTTCTAAGTTCAGAAGTACTTCTAAGATCGACGCCAAAGACTCAGTATACCACATATTTCACTCAAAAAGAAACAAACTTTGTTTGAAAATCAGTTCTTTTACAAATACAATTTTGAACCCAAAATTCACAGCCTGAGTTTTGTAACTTCGCTCTGTTACCACTAAATGTAATATCTCAAACTCAGCCTAAACGTTATGGCCAAATCTGAAAATGTTATGAAGAAGGGTTTTGAAACTAAACTTATCATGTTAAAACCTCGTACAGTTTGTAGCTAAAAGAGAGAGTTTTCATTTTAGGAAAAACTTATTGTTATAGTCTTTAATGAAACCATCAGTTGCTTGTTCTTTTAAGTAAAACAAATATTTGCAGTGAAACTTGGAAAGTCGTTATAATTTAAAACAAACCGAGATTGTATTTTCAAAAATATTTGTTTACGTAAAACTGTGGTTTTGTAAAACATTATAAGATAAAATTCATAAACGCATCCAAATCCAAAAATTTAAAACCAACAGTCCAGAGAGTTCTAAAATTACAAAAATCTCAAAGAAAATCTAAAAGCTTAAACAAATTCTCAATTATTTAAAACTGGTTCCAGACTAGTGGTCACCGTTGAGCCTCCGTGGCACCGACCCGCCTATGTCTGAGGATTTCCTGGACAGAACAGACAAACAGATGTTAGTTTTCAAAAACTCAGTGTATAACTCAACAGAAACTTATATGCATATTAACTTAGATTATCACATAACAGATTAGACATAGACATAAGTCCTTAACAGAATCAGATTATCAGAAACATACAAATATGCAGAGTCATACCCCTATCCTCTACACACCATCTCCGACCTTCCTAACACATTACATGGGGTATAAGACACTTACCCATCCCTACACACCACATAGTGTCTATACGACACTTATCAGAATAGTTTGCAGCCAAACTGCTAGTATATCAGCGAAATGTCGCCTCACAGAACACTTCCCTTACATATACAAATCCCACCCCATATACACATACAAATAATAGATAAATAGATATTAAAGAATTAACATGTCCCGCATGCTCATATATAGATATCATACATATTTATACAAAACAATTAAATCATACATATCGATTTTCTTAATACTCAAATCAGTCTATCAGATTAGCAGATCTTATGCATTAGGTTTGTTTTGCCCTTACTGACCCTACGGAAGGCCCACAGTTGATCGGAACGACATGTACAACCCTAGGGAAAACTTTAAAATTTTGGGCCTACATGCCCGTGTAGGCCCACACACCCAAATGTCACACGGCCACACATACACCCGTCACATGGTCGTGTGTCACACACGGCCAACAACACAGTCGGGCACATGCCCTTGTGGCGTCAACAAGCCACTTTTTTGGCTATCGTCGAACCTCATTTTCTTGCCTTTTCATTACACACCAGGTTCATTTTTTATGCAAAAGCAATATCGAGGCCTTCGAAACGTAAAAAAAGTAATCCAAACGCCATTTAGCAACTAATTTATGAATTCAACAACAATAAAATTTGAACAATGCCCACAAACTTACCGCCGACGAAAACCACCAGTGACACGATTTAGATCATTTGAGCGAAAACCACTGCTTTACCGTCTTCTTCTACGCAAAAGATTCATAATATTCCAATCCCCTAACTAGACACCCCTACACCTTTACAAAAGAACACTTAACAATTTATTTACAGAAACTGATAGCAAAAACAAGAATAATAAGCCATACAACACTTACCGAACCAAATAAAGAAACCATAAATTTGAAACGCAGTGATATAAACGAAGAATTATGGTAGAATTGAGGGAAAGAGAAAAAAGAAATTTTGATAGTGGAAACCAAGAATACGTCAAAATGGGGAGAAAAGTTTTGGGAAAGAGAAAGAAAACTAAAACTAAAAATAAAAATTAAAAATAATCCTAACTCCCCTCACTACCCTACTAACAACATAATCCCTCAAATCCGACACCTCAATCCACATCCAACTACCTCAGAATTTCAACTACATCGAACCTCTATCAGAAAACGAAGGAAAATTGTCATTTCTACTCACACAAAGACTCGTACATGAAACATTAGACAAACTAGCACCTTACCACTTGAACCAGTAGGCTCATTCTGATATGAGTTTACTGAAGATAAAATATATGCCCAATTGCCAAGGAATAGGCTAGGATCAAAAATAGCAAAATTTTCAAAAGTGAGACTTGAACACAAGACCTCAAGCACACACCCACATCACTTAACCACTGAAACAGATACTCATTTATGGCAAAATTCACAGAAACAAAACTGAATTAATCAGGGTGTTATACTTAAAGAGTGTTTTACAGTTTGATGCAATATTAGCTCTTCAAGAGCATATAATCATTTTATTATATAACCTTATTGAATGCCTAATTTATTTTAAATAATATATAGTTTTAAAATTATTTTCAACATGAATGATACAAAAAATTATGATCTTCTAAAATTTTATTTATTCATATAAAAATAAAATTAATAGGTATAAATAAAACATATGTTAAATATAACAAATAATAAATTCATGTTACTAATAAATCATTGTGGTTAGATAATATTTTTTTATATATCATAACACAACACAAAATATTATAGTGTCAAATTAAAATAACTTTACAACTATGAAGGTTTAAACATAAACATTTTCTAACCTCCACCTCTTATACATAATTTCATTTCAGATTTTATAATGATGTGAAACTATCACAAACAGAGTGAATATCCTAAAGTTCATGACAAGTAAGTATTTTTACTCGCATTCCGTAATAATCATATATCTTAATCAAAATCAAAATTAAACCAATCAATTTTATTAAAAATAAAAAAAATATTTATCTCCACATAAAAATCTTAATAACTAAATGTGTGAAGGGATACGGATGGTGAATTATATAAATTGAACTTTCTAATAGAAATCAAATCAAATTTCATAAGAAGTTGATTAAATTGACTTACTTTACCATGGATGAGAAGTAATGATTATAAACATCCTTTGTAATGAAGAGAAAGAGATCATCCCCAAGTGAATATAAAAAAAACAAACTTTGAGAGTGGATCTTATTTCTCGATTTCATATAGGTAACGATATCAAATCTTTCACCATCCTTAAGAACAAAAAGTAAAATAAGTTAATCAAAAAAATTATAGCATAGAATGAAAGAAGAATGAAAAATAATAATCAAATACGAAACATTAAATAAAAGAAACATCTTGTAAAAACTTTGCATCTTGCCATCAAATATATTAGAAATCATGGAGGATAAATTTGATCGTCGATAAAAGGAACTATCACTTTGAGCAAGATCATACCGATAAACAACGTCACAACGTGGCGATGTGTTCCCACATAAATCAAGTTTTTTCTCCCAGTTAAACTCTGTCATCTTTTCCCAGTTGAACTCTAATTAATCTAGGAATATTTTAATCATATTAGGACTTAAATATTAGTATATTTAAAGGCTCTTTGTAACCCTATTTTAGCGAGTTTTTAGAATATCTCTTATGTGAGATTTGATGAAGAGTTTTGTGGGGAGTTTTTCAGAGAGCTTTGTATTCAGGGTTTAGATTTTGATCATTTAGATTATTTTCTCCATCTTGTACTCTTTGTTGATTTTCCAATTAGTGAAGTTTCTTTATCCGTGGTTTTTTATCCTCTTTGGAGAAGTTTTCCACGTAAAATTTGTGTGTTCTATCTTCTCAACTTTTCTTGTTCGTTGTTTATACGGTTTGATCCCCAAAAAATCGATATTAAAGCTTGGTTCGGATTCCATAACCAACACGATCAGAGATGGCAACAACAAAGTTTGATATTAGAGGTTCGATAGAATCACTAATTTCAGTTTATGGAAAATTCAGATGTCGACAATTCTGATTCAGAACAGTATGAAGAAGGTCGTTACCGAGCAAAAGCCTAAAAACTTAAACCAGTCAGAATGAGAAGAGCTTGATAACAAGGCTTTTTCAACAATTCAGTTGTGCCTCACAAACAATGTGTTGCAAGAGGTGCTTATAGAGAAAACAGTAGCAGCCTTATGGAGAAAATTAGAAACCCTATACATGACAAAGACTTTAGCTAATTAATTGGTGTTGAAACAATGCCTATACATGTTTCGTATGGATAAAAGTAAGAACCTTAAGGGTCACATCAGTTAATTTGTTACTCTCTTGAATGATCTAAAGAATGTTAAGGTTAATATAGATGATGAAGATCAGGCTATGCTATTATTGTGCTCTTTTTGTCTTTCGTTAAAACTTCCAAGGAAACTCTGGTTTATGGTAGAGATAAACTCTCATTTGAGGATGTGAATGGTAACTTGTTAAGCAAGGACAAACTCGATAATGAGTTAGGTTTGGGTAGCAAGTCTGGTAGTCAAGTTTCAGTTTTGGTTGCTAGAGACAGGTAACAGTCTAATGATTAAGGTCATAACAAATCTAGGTCAAGATCGAAGTCGAGGAATTGTGACAAGACGTGTAAGTACTGCAAGAAGTTGGGTCACATAAAGGCAGAATGTTATAGGTTGAAAAATAAAAACAGGAGGGCTACTGAGAGTAACGAGGAATAAAAAACTGAGGTAGTCGATGCTAGTGTGGATGAGGACAAGGGTGATGATTGGTTGTTGGTGTCTACGACCAAAAGGTCTAAACTTATGTCCAAATAGATTATGGATTCGAGGTGCTTTTTCCATATGTGTCCAAAAAAGGACTTGTTCTCCACATATAGTCCAATTGAAAGTAGAGTTGTGCTTATGGGGAACAATTCACCCTGTAAGGTAATCAGTGTTGGTACTATTCAAATTAGGATGCAGGACAGAATCACTAAGACACTATCAGATGTCAGGAATGTGCCTGATTTAAAGAAGAATCTCATCTCATTGGGAAATTTAAACTCGAAGGGTTGTAAGATCACTGTAATACCCTTCACTCGTCTCTGAAACTGAAATAGGGTTAATGCTACATCAAATAATAGAACATGAACATGCTATTTCAATTAAAAGATTATTTAAAACAATCATTAAATATCAACCATTCAATTAAAACATGTCATACGTGCAAGATCGAGCTTAAATTGAGCTTGCAAAAGCTCTAAAAGCAATTGAGAACTAAACATGGACTAATTTGAAACTTCACATAAAAGTGGGGCAGAACACAAAATAGGGGTCACACAGTCTGGTGACAAGCTGAGGTCGCGTGGTGTTGAATCACACAACCATGTACTCCAACAGTGCTAAAGACTGAAGCCTTGTAAATTTAAGTCACACGGTTGTGTCGTCAAGATGTGTAACAAACTGAGGTCGTGTGGACCTGAATGTAAAATTTTGCAAATATTCACACGGTCGTTTGATTAGAACATGTGAGAGACTGAGACCATGTTAATAATCATGCATCTAAATTACCAGTGGCACGCAGTCATGTGGCAAATCGTGTGACATCAAAATGATTATTTTTTCAATTCATTCAACCTAAACACTTAAGCTTTCTAAACATACATCTAAATACTTCAAAATCTTACCTAAAACACATTAAGAAAATCAAGCCAAATCATGATATAAAACAACCTAAACTGCCTAACCAATATGCCTCATTTGACACCACAATATACAAAACTAATTTTATCCTTTCAATTCAACCATACCAATCATGCATTGCCTGTACATTCATCATGGCAATCTTATACCAATACGTTAATACAAATTCAATTTAGGCATATCAACCTTCACTTCATTTATGCACAAGTATGATTCAACTTACCAAAATCAATATCATCAACCTCACTTTCATACAATACCATATAAACATACCAAAATGGAAATTTCATAAGTTCAAGATCAAGCACATATATACATTATACCTATTACATGGCACTTATATTGAGCCAAGATGAACCAAAGACTACCAAAAGAGACACTGGATAGTGTAAGCCTTGGAAGTGATCCGATAGCCAAGTTTCGCAAAGATGCAACTATAAAAGACAAGAAAATAAAATGAGGTAAGCATTGACATGCTTAGTAAGTTCATAGGTACATAAACGATAGTCTTACCTTAGATTCACATTTAAGTAAATAGAATTAATTAGTTTAAGTCACTTTCCTGTCAAGACATTTTACGATAGCAAGATGAGTATATCACGAACCAAATCATATAATCTTCCCAAATCCATTCAATATGATACATAACAGTATCATTTAGTCAAAACTATAAAACCTATGAATCAAGTTAATCAATTTATCGTATCCATTCACAAGCACTTCCCTCATCACATACACAATCAAATGTCTTTTAAACATATAGCCTAGTCACCACATGTCACATTTATAAAGAGAGCATTTCATACATATAAATTATAAAATTTCCAGTCATTTTGATATCGTTTCCAAACAAATTTTAAACATGTACTCATCATTCATTCAATTTCATTAACTAACATTTCAATAGTCGTACAAATATATCATTTCCAAGCAACTTATGAAGTCAATCCATATACTTTCCCTTTTAACAGTTAGCCCAATGAGTTATAAAAAAAATTCAGATACTCGAGTAACTATGCCGCACCAGGGAGCACCGTAATGCTATCAGAGGAACCAAAGTGAAAACAGGGACCCCGAAGTGCATAGTATAATTGATGTGAACTCAGTTACAAGTTGATTCACGATTTTATGTGCTCGATCATCTAAATAGATACTTGCACTAGATTTGGATAAAATTGAAAGAAAAAGCAAACTAATGATAAATTTTGGACATAACTCTTGAATATAAACGAACCAGAAAAGAAATGATATTCTATATCAACACGACCCAAATTCTATAAAGTTGTTTAAAATCAAAAAGTTTAAGGATGGATGGAACCTTGACCTGCTATCTATATTGAGACAGAAACCAAAGTATAAGGATGATCACCATACTTTGGGATGGTTAAAAAAGTGATAAGATCGGTTTGAGAATGCCACAAGAATGAGTTCTTGATAAGTTTAGAAAGTTGTAACAACCTATTTTTAGTAAGATCGAAACAGTGGTTTTGGGACCACAAATTTGAGCCAAAAATAAAAATTCATTTTATTTTATGGTTGGTATTATGATAGGAAGGTCACATGAAAATTTTGGTACAAAAATTTTACCAATTGTGTGTTTAATTAGGGAAAGGACTAAATTGCATAAAATGCAAAAGTTGGGTTCTAGTAGCTATAGGTATCAAATAGCTATGGAGTTCAAAACTTAAGGTCCTTATATGGTAATTAGACTATTGAAGAGTAGTTAGTAGATATTTTAATGACTTATCCATGGAAAAATTAGAAAAGAGTAGAGACTAAATTGGAAATCAATAAAATTATTAGATGATAGTTAATTAAAAAGAAAAAAATCATCTATTTTCATATCATCTTCCCCAATTTTTCTATGGAAACCCTAGGAAAGAGGAAGAAAACTTTTCAAGCTTAATAAGGTATGAAATCAAGTCCCGTTTTTAGTAATTTCTATATTTTTAGAATTGGGATAGCCTAATCTTTCTATTTAAGGGATTTATTTGAAAAGTTATAAAGGTATGAAATTTGGGTCATGGATGAATATGCTAAAAATTTGAAATTTGTGGTAGAAAATGAAAAGTTATTCATAGATAAACAACTTTTACAAAGCAATTTTTGATGAAAACTTAATTTAGGGACTAAAATGAAAAAGTGGTAAAACCCATGGAAAATTCTAAAATTTGTGAAATGTATGTGCTGTAAATGTAGTATATAAATTTTGGCTAGGCTTGGAAAGAGGGTTAAATTTCATGAATTTCATTTTCCGAGCCTAGGGACGAAATTAAAATTTTTGAAAAAGATAGGGGCAAAATGGTAATTTGCCTAGGATGTAATAGGATGCAAATGTATATGAAATTTGATAGATTAATAGTTAAATTTACCCATATAGATCCAGAAAGACCAACCACAGAACTAGATCGAGGAAAGCAAAAGGTTTCGGATTAGTTGAAATTCAAATACGAACCATTTTAAAGCTAAGTTCATGTAACCTAAAAATGTTTGTTAATATGCTTGAATTGAATTGTATGATTGTGTTGATATGGGTGACATGATATATACATAATGGAATAGACTTAATTTGTGTAATATGGACAAATTATTATGTTCCTGTTGAATGTTGAATTTCGATGGCTTGGGAATAATAGTGCATATGTTGCAGATAGAATTTAGCCCAGACGGGTAATTCTAATATAAGCCTTCTTGAGCTTAGGTTGTAAATTGGATTTAGCCCAGACGGGTAATCCATATTAAGCTCTCTAGAGCATATGCTTCGAATAAGATTTAGCATGGACTGGTAATCCTACTGAAAAATGTACGGCTCAAGAGTGTGCATTTTTATTATGTACCTTAAAGGGTACTTTTGCACATGTGTATATTATTCGAAATCCATCGAGATTTCAATAGTTCGATGGAAAAGACTCTTGAAGTGTGGAAAGGTGAAATTAATGGAAGCTGTAATGTGATGAGCTTATCTATGTTTACTTGATATTCATATGAGGTTTTGTGACTAACTTGTTGAATAAGTCTATGTGTTTAGGTAACTTATCCAAAATTGATGGAATGTTTATGTATGCTTGCATTAATAAATATGACCGGTAAGTTTATTTTCTGTTATACGAACCTACTAAGCATAAAATGCTTACTCCGTCTAATTTTCCCTATTTTATAGTGCTCAAAGCTCGCGAAGGTTGGAAGTCGATCGGAGAAATCATCACACTATCCACTATCTCATTTTGGTACAAATAGAAATCTCATTTTGGTATAATGGCATGTATAAGCTTATTTGGCCAATGATGGCTTGTAATTATTGTTTTGTAATCTACCCATTGGAGTGGCTAGTGGTGGTCTAAGTTTGGCTCTTTTTGAATTAATATTTTGGTAATCACATACGTGCTTATTATGTGTTAGTTTGTTGGAATTATGTTAGCATATAAGTGTATGATAAGAGTAAGTTTATATCCTTTGATGCATGAGATAATACCACATGGTTGATGGCTAAATTTATGTGAATATGATATTGGATTGGTGGATATATGTTTGTGAGCTTTGGTGCAGGAAAATGGTAAGTTTTGGGTGACAAATGAGGCTAGGAAATGGCTTTATTTTGTCCACATGGGTAGATACATGGGCGTGTGTCTTGGCCGTGTGTGACACACGACCTGTCCCATGGGCATGTCGTCCAACCATGTGTCCCCTGCATCTTAAAAATTAGAAATAGAATGCTCAGAATTGGGCACACGAGCTGAGACACAGACGTGTGTTTCAGCCATGAGGTTGACACAGCCTTGAACACGGGCATGTGACTTGGCCGTGTAACTTCAATTTCTTCATGCCTTAAAAGTTAGAAAGTTACACGGGTTAGGGACACGGGCGTGTGTAGTACAAGGCCTGACCACACGGGCGTGTGAGCCCTGCATCTTGGAAAATTTTTGAAATGTCGTGAAAAATTTTATAAGTTTCCGATTAAGTCCCGACTTGATTCTAATGCTCGTATTGGGCCTCGAGGGTCCAATTAAGGGACGTTTTGAATGATCTCGGTAGATGAATAGTAATTTACAGGAATTATTTGAAAAATGTTCTGAATGTTCTGATAATACTCCTAAACCTTGTTCCAATGATGGATATGGGTTAGGGGTGTTACAAAAGTTCTTAAAGAACAGAGAGATTAACTCAAATATGTTTATATCATAAAACATCTAACCCTACAAAAATAACTTAAACGAAATATATATAGGACACCTAGTAGATAAATGGCCATGTTCAGCCATAAATGAAGCACGTGAACAATTAAAAAATGGATTAATGTCTTCTCTTCAAGTGAACAGCCAATATTAGCTTCATAGATTCGTCCATGCATGCTTAAAGGTTAAGCAAACTGCTTCATAAATTCGTCCATGCATGCTTAAGGATTAAGCAAGCTCTAATAGTCACAATCAGCCATTATGATGGACGGTGGCCTTTAATGGAGCATGAAAATGACCAATAGTCAGCTTTTAGAAGGTTTTCCCATGGCTTCATTCAGCTCTTATCTTAAATAGTGCAATAAATCACTTTGTGTTGACCAGAAGGTCACTTTCAATGCCCATATGATCAGTCATTTAAGTGTGAACAAATGGATGCTTTTGCAAATCTGAACACCCCCATAATGTGAATAATATTGATTTTTCTTGGCAAAAATAAGCAGCCCCTCTAAGCTTTAATTAGGCCAACCAATGGTCTTCTCCTATGACACATTAAACAAACATTAGGACACATTTAACACAAACACAAAGCTATAATAAACTTGAATAGAATTTTAACACACTTCTAAGACACATTTAATAGATGTAATAAACTAGGACATAATAAACACACATAATAACCATGTAATAATAATGACATAATATTTTAAGACATGTTAAAATGCTATAAGAAAAAAACATAAAAAAATGTGGAATAAAAAAATTATTTAAGATTCCAATTTTGGGCCTTAAGAGCCTACAAATGCCTTTTTGGGCTTCTTAGGTTTAACCAAGTTTTTAGACCCAGTTGGCAGCTTTGGTTCTGGCTCAACAAATGAACTCGAGATCACGTCAATTAACACCAAAGTGCAAACCCGTACAAGCATGCATTGTAACCCTATTGGCATGTCAATCGTATCCTAATCATTTACTACGTTCAAACTGGCATTTAACCAGGATTCATAACATTTATAAATCAAGAGCACTTCCATGTTATTAGTACACATGTTGTAAACAAGTCACATTTATTCCAAATCCATATGAATCATGTTTCACAAGTATTCATCAGTTTTCAAATAAGTCATTTCTCACCTTGGTATTAGTTTATAGCATTTCAAGTTTCAAATAATATAAACAAATACAAATACACAATTCAACAACAATTAAATACATTTATATACATTTATATACCTTATGAACTTACCTAATTTATTTAGCTAATGAGTTGGTTCGTAAGGATTATTTTGCAATTTTCCTATTTTTTTCCTGATTTTCCTACGAACGATTCAATCCTTGATCCATATAAAAATTCATTTCATATTATCAGCTTTTATCACTTTTAAACCATCTCAATTCATGAATATAATATCTTTTATTCATTTTGCACAACTTCCCTAAAGTTTTCTATTTCTTCAATTTAGTCTCTAAAATCGAAACTATTATATCTTTCAAAGTAAAGTTTTGATTTTAAACAAAATTACAATATTATCACAATAAATCCCTCTAAAAACATAATTTTCAGAAATTTCATGAAAAATTTTACATTATTACAAATTTTTCCTTATACACAAAACTAACAAAATTTACTTAACAAATTAGTCTTTAAGTATATCTAAACTTATAATCAAATTATTAAATATCAAAAAAAAATTCAATTTTATTCAATGGAAACTTTAGAAACCTTTAACAATTTTGAAAACGGAGATACAGGTTAGTTGGACCTAGTTGCAACGATCTCAAAAATATGAAAGTTACAAGAAACTAGCTTGATTTTGACCTACATGCACAAGAAACAAGCTTGACGGATTCTCTCTTAAGCAGCAATGCTGTTCTTTGATTGGAAGAGAAGAAAATGAAAGAAGAATATGATGTTTTTGTTTTTATTTACTTCATCATTTTATTATTTAACTTAATTCATTAAGTTAATGTATACTTTATTAAAAACCATGCACTAACCGTCCTAATAAGGTTATTAGGACCTAATTATAACATAAGTCCTTACACATTTAATGATTAAATTTTTTAACTAATAAAATTTAATAGCGATTAATTTTTACAATTTTTTCGGTTTAGTTTTTTTCCCTTAATTAACTATCAAATCACCAAAATTATCAAACCAAACTTCAATCCACTTATAAAAAAAATTCTGTAATATCTAACAAAAATATTTACAAGCTCAGTGATGTTTTTGTTTTTATTTACTTCATCATTTTTTTTATTTAACTTAATTCATTAAATTAATGTATAATTTATTAAAAACCATGAACTAGCCGTCCCAATAAGGTTATTAGGACCTAATTATAACATAAGTCCTTACACATTTAATGATTAAATCTTTTAACTAATAAAATTCAATAGCGATTAACTTTTACAATTTTTTCGGTTTAGTTCTTTTCCCTTAACTATCAAATCACCAAAATTATCAAACCAAACTTCAATCCACTTATAAAAAAAATTCTATAAATATCTAACAAAAATATTTATGAGCTCAGTTTATGAAAACGACGTCCCGGTCCCTCATTTTCCAAAGCCACTGACTTTCAATATGCACTACTTGTTCATTGACTAACTAACCAATTAATAAAATCTATCCAATCATAATTCACCATAATATTTTATTTAACTCATAAATATTAATTATTAATGCTTACAAAATCACTCGTCAGAATTGTGATCCTGAAATCATTATTTTTCGACATCACTAAAAAATGGGTTGTTACAACTCTCCCCTATTGAAAATTTTGTCCTCGAAATTTTTACCTGAAAATAGTTTTTGATACTGTGATCTCATTAACTTTTCTGTTTCACAAGTAGCTTTTCCTATACCATGTCGATTTCACAAGATTTCCACTAACGACACTCATTAATTTCATATTTCTTTTATTCCCAATGCTATAATTTTGACTGGGTCTTCTGAATATAATAAGTCAGGTTGTATTTCCATCTCGTCGAAAGTAATCACGTAAGAGAAATCTGATCTATATCGTTGTAGAATCGAAACATGGAAAACATTATGAATCTTTTTAGCTTCGAAGGTAATGCTAGTTTATAAGTCACATGACTAATTCTCTTGATAATTTCATACGTCCAAACAAATCTCAGACTAAGCTTCCCTTTTCTGCCGAACTGTAACACTTTCTCTCACGGGGAGACTTTTAGAAATACTTTGTCACCAGTCTAAACTCAACATCTTTTCTTCTCGATTCTACAAACAATTTCTGATGATCTGAAATAGCTTTTAAACAATCTTGGATCCTGATAAAAAACAATAGACAATGGCTCATCGTACAATTTGACAATCACAACGGCATATAGTTCAGTTAATGTTCTCAAGCGAGTAATCAGTCTTGAATGGAATAAATGAGTTGACTTCGCCCACCTGTCCACAATTACCTAGATTGAATCTTTCTTTTTCGGAGTTAATGAAAGTCCCAATACAAGTCTATCGTAACACATTCTCATTTCCAATTAGGAATCATAATAGGCTGTAGTAAACCTAACAGAACTTGATGCTTGACTTTTACTTGCTGACATACCAATATCTCGATACAATGCACATGACCACAATCTCTCACATGGCCTGGCGACGTAGCCATGTGAATATTTACAAAGTTTTACAATTAGGTCCAACACGACCATAGTTAGTTAAACGACCTATCGACACGGTCATGTGACTCTACATACACGGTCTGAGCTCCCACACACAATTAGGCTACATGGCTGTGTGTTTAATCCCACACGGCCTCAGCTTGTTACACAACCGTGTGACTCTTGTTTTTTCTTTTTACCTATATTTTTTGTAAAAGTTTCAAATTAGTCCTGATTTGTTTCCAAGTTGGTCTAAGAGTTTCATAAGCTCGATTAAGGCTTACTTTTGATCATAAATCATATAATACTACTATTATTGAATGTTTCGTGGTTTGACTGAATATTTAAGTTGATTTCATATGTGATATTGATTGTTAATTGTCGTAGCATCTTATAGCTCGGGTCTGGTGACCTGACTGGGTGTAGGATGTTACAAAACAAGTCACTTTTATTCTAAATCCATATGAATCATGTTTTACAAGTATTCATCAATTTCAAAATAAGTTGTAACAGCCCGATTTAGACCCTAATCGGAACGGTGGTTTCGGGACCACGGATTCGAGTTAGAAAAATATTTTTAAATTATTTTTCGTGTTTATTTTGTGTGAGTTTATATCTGTGAAATTTTCGTGATTTAATTTTATCGTTTGGGTATCCGATTAAATGAAAGGACTTAATCGCATGAATTGAAAATTAGCTAGTTTTAATTGTAAGGACTATTTTTGGTAATGGCTTCTTAAATCGAAGCACTCATGATGCAAAAAGTCCAATTTTTTTCCTATATATATATATATATATATATATATATTAGTGGACGGCATTAACTAAGTTGAATATATTTTCTTATTTAATATTCACAATATATATATATATATATGTTATAATAATAATATGTATATAATTATATGTATCTAATATAAGTTATGAGTTAGAAACCATGTGCATGTGACATGGACGAATATGTCCTTGACTTATAAGCTTTAGTTGCTAATTTTTAAAAGGGTAATTTAGGAAGCCAACCATTAATTTATATAATATATGTTATAAAATAATATAAGCCTAAGTGCTCTTATAATATCACCATAGCCGATTATAAACAAAAGAAGAAAAAAAGAGAAGAAACTAGGTTCGGCCACTCCCAAGTTCAAATTCAAGGTTCGTTTTTAGTCGATTTTTGATAATTTTTACGTTTTTGAGATCGTTGCTTCGAGTACTACAAAACCCATGCTTAAATTTTTAATTTTGATGAATATTTTGAATTATGTCATTGATGAGAGCTTGTGATTTTTATTGTTTGATGGTGAAATATGAAAGATAGGTGTAGGGTTAATATATTTTGTATTGGAATTTTTGATGATTTTGAGTAATTAGGACTTAATTGTAAAAATAAAAAGTTGAAGGGATAAATTATGAAATTTATGGAAAATATGGACTTGTATGTATATAGGGAGCATTCGGCCTAACTAGAGTGTAGCCAAATTTTGTGTATTTTGTGTTTTGTGTAATAAGGACTAAATTGTAAAAATGGTAAATATTAGGGGTAAAATGGTAATTTACCTATTTATGTGTTTATGGACTAAATTGAATGAAAATATGTTTGAATGAGCTTAATTTGGATATGTTTAGATCAAGAACCAAAGAAAACGGATTTGGATCGGGGAAAAATGAAAGTTGTCGACTAGCAGTCCCGTCCCGTTTTACGACGTCTGAGGCAAGTTTATAAGCAAATAGACGTGTTTATCGATAGTTTAATTTTATAATTATATGTTGTTATGAAATGTTATGATCGAATTATGCTATGGCCGAAAATGTTAAATTGGGCTATGACATTCTCAAGTTCGATTCGACCGAGATACGACGTCCGAAAGCCCCGTATGAACCTTAGGAATAGCTAGGATACATATGTCATGACATAAGATTCCGATATATGTGTGCGAGTAAGTCCATGGCATCGTTTTGTGATTTTGATATGTGTTTATGAGTAAGACCCTGTCTGGGACAGTGGCATCGATATGCGATGCATGGAAGACCACGTCTGGGACGTTGGCATTGTGCAAATTATGTGATTATCCGAGTGTCCTATCCAATTCCGAATGGTTCATCGGGCAAAGGTAATCGTGTACGGATTGTGTAACGAGTTAAATGGTTAGGTATGAGTTAGTTTGATTATTAATAAAAATAAGGTAAGTATATTCAGTCTATTGTATATTATTGAATAAGTGATAATTTTTGTGTATGTACATTTATATGTATTCGGTCAAATGATTTAACATATGTACATGGGATTATATTATGAACATGTGTACTAGGTACCTATTGACCATTCGGCTTTGAAGGTTAAATAATGTTTGTTAATCTTGATTATATAAGCATTCGGTTTAAGTAAAATACTATTGTATACAAATGTACATGATATTGTTAGTTGAATTCTTGTGTTTATGCGAATAACTATGTATATGTATTTGGGTGTATAATGATATTATAACTTAGGAAGTTGGTTTCACATTCGGCTATTATGGTTGTGATAGTATTTGGTTAAGTAAAAATATGCATGATAATGTTACCATTTATTTCTCTTGTAAATTCGAAGTTAAACTTCGTTTAGTTTATAACATTCGGCTTAGCTTGAAGGGAATGATTAAATCTTGAAATTGTCTATTTTTTTTAAACTTACTAAGCTATGTTAGCTTACTCTTGTATTTGATTCTTTATTTTATAGATTTTGGAACCAAGCTACAAGCTCGGGAGACCGTCAGTCAAGTTTATCACACTATCTACCGTTTTGGGTATCTTATTAGCTAATCTTATATTATGGCATGTATAGCCTGGAATATACTTTTGAAATGTTGATTTTGGCTATGTAACTAAGGCCATGCGAAAATGGCTTGTTACTTATGTTTAGTTTTAGTTTTATATGTGCTTGGTTTTGCTGTCCATGATTTTGGCTTAATATATGCTATGATGTTTAGTCATGGTTTGGTAGGTGGTAAGTATTTTGTGCAATGATAATGACTTTATGTCTTAGGTGGAAATCGGTTTGGGGTTGAGTTATTGATCAAACCTTTTGATAATTATATCACATGTTGTGGTCTTTAAAAATACTTGTGGTTCGGTCATATGTTTATAAATGATGATATTTTTTGCTAGGGTTTGTCATGTGTTTGCTAGGTGACAATTATGTCATATGTTTGTAATAAATTAATAACCATCAACGTGTATACTAGGATATGTGTATATGAAATATTTGGTCACCTTAATTGAGTTGAAAATTTACTTATACTTTACTTGGACATACAATGAATATATTATAGATGTTATATATATATATATATATATATATATATATATGTAAATATGCGTATGGTTGATTTCATTAAATGTGCAGGTTGCTTTTAAATTATATATATCAGGTGTTATATGCTTGAATCGGTTAAGTGATGAATAATGTTCGTGTTTTGTAAATAAATAGTCAATTGTTCTACCATGTGTTTAATGCTAAATGTGACCGCTACCCTAGTGTTGATTGCATATTATGTACAAGTGTATGTTAGCCTATTCGGCTATGGTGTAATGTATTAAACATTTATTTGTGATTATTTATTAAAATATATAAAATGATTGCATGATTTGACATGGATTCTAAGGATTTTCTCTTAAAGTTAAATTGTGAATGGTATTAAAGATTAATAGTTAAGAAATCCAATAGTCGATTCACTTTGTATTAAAGAATAAAGCATGCAAGTTCATTTTGCCTATTATTTAAGTCGCATATGTGGTGGTTTATATACGTTTTATGGCTTACTAAATTTTAAATGTGTATATAATTTAGTTACCATATGAATAACCACATAACTAGTATTGGAAGTATGTTTGACCTTGTGTGTGTTAGATTAATATTGCGTATGCAAATACTTTAATGCAATAAATAATAAGTGGAGTTTAGTTGTGACTCATATACGCAAGATATATGTCATTTACTTGCTATCATAAATGAATTTGACTTGGACGAATATATATATATACATAAATGTCTGGAGTTGAACTGTTGATCAGTAATGCCTCATAATTCTAATCCGGCGATGGATACGGACTAGGGGTGTTACATAAGTCTTTTCTCAAATTGGTATTATTTTATGCATTTCAAGTTTCAAATAGTATAAACAAATACAAATGCACAATTCAACAAAAATTAAATACATACATATACATATATATACCCTATGAACTTACCAAATATATTCAGCTAACGAGTTTTTTCCTGATTTTTCATTGAACGATTCAATCCTTGATCTATATAATAATTCATTTCATATTATCAGCTTTTATCACTTTTAAATCATCTCAATTCATGAATAATATGATATGGATGAGCGGAAAAGGATCTTAAAGTTTGTCCAAGTCGCGGATTTGACTTAGGGCTCTAGACGTTTGGAAAGAAACTTGGATTTTGACAGAACCTAAAATGCAATCGAATCCAAGTCAGGTAAAATAGTTAAAATAAATAACTAAGATAAATAAAATAGAACAATAAATCAAATACTAGAACAATAAAGAAGAAAGTAAAGAAGATAGATGGAAAAGATAGAGCGTGGCATGTAGAAGTCTTAAGAAGCCTTGGAAACAAGAAGAATCCACAACCCCCTTCAAGTGGCTCTAATTTCCCCTCCAAGAAATAAAACTTAGTAAGAAAAAGTTTGAAGATGATCCCCTCAATCTGAAAAAATTGTTAAAACTTTTCTAAAAGAAAACTCACAAAAAATTCTTGAAAAGAAAAGCTCAAAGAGAATTTATTAACTCAAAAAGAAGT
This sequence comes from Gossypium anomalum, assembly GCA_025698475.1. Taxonomy (NCBI): domain Eukaryota; kingdom Viridiplantae; phylum Streptophyta; class Magnoliopsida; order Malvales; family Malvaceae; genus Gossypium; species Gossypium anomalum. The sequence continues at coordinate 50,050,868 of CM046967.1, read as the reverse complement.
TGTTGAATAATAATCAATTGATTCTTTGTGTAAAATGTAAAGGCGTTTGTATAAGCTAGCTAAATAAATCTAAATAAAACTCTTAAGTATACTAGAACTCTACTTAATATAAACAAGAAGTAGTTTTAAACTAAAATTTTTATTAACATAAAACTCCTAAATAACTTAAAATATTTAATAATTATAAAAAATTTGGAATAAAAAATAATAAATAATAAGAGCTGATAATATAATATTAGCCTTATATATAATAAAAATTAAGCCTAAAACTTGAACCCAATATGAAATGCCTAAGCTTATGGGATTGATTGGGGTCATTGAAGTGAAATGCCTAAGCTTGTTAACATCTTCCACATGGGCTTGTCATCATAGATTGAGAGTTTCGGCCCACGAACAAAATTAGTTCATTCTAATTCATCCTCACTTGGTATTGAACTCCAAAATTCATCGTCTTGAAGCTTCATCTCTTCTCGATTTTTTTTTTTTTTTTGTGATGAAGTCTTGAATGAATAAGTTGAGTTTTAACTTTAACTGCTTGGATTTAGATCTCATAATTGGGCCTTGAGGGAAACTAAGCTCATCTCTATTATGACCTTTGAATTGGACCGAACTGCTCGTATCATAATATCTTTTATTCATTTAGCACAATTTCTCTAAAGTTTTACATATTATTCAATTTAGCCCCTAAAATCGAAACTATTATATCTTTCAAAGTTAAGCTTTGATTTTCAATACAGTTACAATATTATCACAGTAAAGCCCTCTAAAAAAATATATATATTTTTAATTTCATGACAAATTTTACATTATTACAAATTTGCCCTTATACACAAAACTAACAAAATATGCTTAACAAATTAGTCTTCAAACATATCTAAGCTTACAATCTAACTATTAAACATAAAAAAAACTTCAATTTTCATCAATGACAACTTTATAAATTTTAATAGTTTTGAAAACAAAGATACGAGTTAGCTGGACCTAGCTGCAACGATCTCAAAAACATAAAAATTACAATAAATTAGCTCAATTTTGACTTACATGCACAAGACACAAGCTTGACCGGTTCTCCCTTAAGCAAAAATGGTGTTCTACGGTTGGAAGAGAAGAAATTGAAAGAAGATGATGATGATTTTTGTTTTTCTTTATGTTAACATTTTATTATTTAACTTAATTCATTAAATTAATATATAGTTTATTAAAAACCATGCACCAACCGTCCCAATAAGGTTATTAGGGCCTAATTATAACATAAGTCCTTACACATTTTGATAAGTGAGTGAGGTAGAAGAAGCAGAAGAAGGATCGAAATCAAGTTGTTTGACTCAAGAAGGAAAGATTTGGATGTGACCTGAAAAGAAAAAGCCAAATAAATTTAAAAAATAAAAAAAGAAATAACAAAAACAAGAAAAATTAAAAAATAAAGGATAAGTATCCAAAATAACAACTAAATAGAGAAAAGATAAATTAAATTAAAGTAGAAGATGGAATGATAAATCGATGGATATGATGGATAGAAGGATAAACATCCAACTGAACCATTTGATATATAAATCCCAACAAACTCAATTAATGGCTCTAATCAACCCTCCAAGAAATAGTCCTTGGAAAATTAAAGGGAGAAGAATGGATGCTCACGACTCCTTGAAGAAAACCGAGAAGAAAACTACTTCTATCATAAGAAAAAAATCTTGCACAAAGAATTAACTCCCAGAGTTGAAAATTTTATTAATGAAAACAAATTGTCTCATTAATGAATAATGAAGAAGCCTTTATATAGGCTAGCTAAGCAAATCCAAATAAAAATCTAAAGTATACTGAAACCCTAATTAATCTAAACAAAAAGTAGTTTTAAATTAAACTTTCTTGTTTGACTAAGAAACATAAAACTCATAAACAACTTAAAATAGTTAAACAATATCCAAAATTTGGAATAAATAAATAATAAAATAATAAAACCTAATAAATATAATATTGGGCTCATTTATAATAAAAATTAAGCCTAAAAATTGAACCCAATATGATTGAAACCCAAATTAAAAGCCTAAAACTCATAATTTCCGTAATAATCCAGTCCAGAAATTCTGCTCGCACAGTCTTCACTAAAATGGTCATCACTTGAGATCCTGAAATCGAAATTTAGTGATTCAAAGTGTGTTTCAAAGCTAATAGATAGATCTTCGAATTTTATGAAGACATTTCAACCCATAAATGTAACATCCCAAAAATCGAGGTTAGTAGAATCGGGTTTGTAAATTGAGAGAGAGTGGTCATGCCTTAATTTTTAAGATTATCTATGCATTTTTAGGAAATAAATAAGGTATTGGTTTGTTGGTTAAGTGTTAGTGAAACGTTTCTTGAAACCAAGTTCAAATCCCTTTTCTCTCACCATTTTTATTATTTTACAATTTTTGCCTTAAACCCTAGTATGTGACATGCCTTGTTTTTAAAATAAATATTGCAAATGTAACACCCTAAACTTGGCCTAGAAGTCTAGACCGAATCCTGGATGCTACATTGATCACTGAAGTGATCGTGAGAAAATTTCTACAAAAACAAGTTGTTCAAAATTTCCATTTTCGAAAATGTTTATTTCAAAACCATTCAAAACGCTCAATCGTTAAGACTCCGTCCACAAGTTTAACAGTAATAAATGTACGAATAAAAAGTTTAAAATGGTAAGCGTAAACCATGCAGTTTAAAACCAAATATAAAAACAAAAAAACACAAACTGATATTCCAATTTGCCAAAGCTGTTCGAGACCTCAGCGTACTGAGTCCAACATCCAAAATTCTGAAATGTACCTAAAAGGGAAACAGGAGAGGGGTGAGCTACACGAACTCAGTGTGAGATCAAAACCAATTAACTACAGAATCAAAAATGGAAAACCATTAGCAGTTCAGAAACCGAATATACTTATAGAGTTGTACAGAACCAGTCAGTACATTCGTATCAGACATACCGGTAAATAGCAGTGTTTTGTGCGTATTAATAACACACTCAGAACACACAATCGCAAATACCATTCAATCACAGTAACACAGTTATAGTTCATAGTCTACAGAATTCACATAAGTACAAGCACTTTTCAGTCGAAGTGTACAACCAGACAATCGCACTCACGAGACAGTCAATAAGATGCACATGAATCCAGTTGAGTTAAAGAAAACCCACCCATCCAGCCAACAGACCTCTCCGTCCCCCATCACTCCTCAATAGAGCTATTAAGCTCATCCAACCAATCACTCCATATAGGACCTCGAAAAGCCCATCCAACCCTACACTCCATATAATGTCATCCCGGGTTACCCGGCAACGATGGACATCAGCATTGTCCTCGACCCTCAAAGAATTGGGACCGCCCACGATCCTCTGGGTATTAGGGCTAACAGTATGCAAATAAACTGCCAATCATGTATATTATGTAGTAAAGCTAGCGTATAATCTGTACTGTGCAATGCGGTAAACTGCGGTATAGACATGCAATATAAACTGCCAGATCAGATAGTGGTATGTAGCATAGCTAACGTACATACCGTATAATGCAATGCAGTAATCCGCTATACTGATAGGTTGCAGTAAAACTGCCAGTTCAAATAATGGTACGTAGTTTAGCTAACGTACATACAATACAATGCAATGCGATAATCTGCTATGCCGTTATCAGTAAAGTCCATGACCCTCTAGGTATTGGGACAACCCTCGACCCTCTGAGTATTAGGGGCTATCAGTAACCAGCAGAACAGCTGCCAGTTCAGTCAATCTTCCTTCTCTTCAAAATCCCACCCAAAATAGTTTATGCATATGTATGTATGTATACAAATGTACATATGTAGATGTACCAATTCAGAACGCAATTCCGGACAGTCTTTCACAACCAATCAATTAGTTACAAAAGTATATACACCCATACACTCAGATTCAGTACCTAACATATCACACATCCAATCACAATGAAAACATAAATTGAAGTCAAAATGGAGTCATATCTACCCTCAATAAGCTTAGCTTAGTCGAGGGTTCGAAGACACAGAGTTGTGATTACACTTACATTTGATCTAAAATCATTATCTAGCAAGATAGGGCCACACGCCCATGTGCTCTGGCCATGTGGAGCAATCCAGGCCGTGTGGGGGTCCAAAACACCTTTGTGAAGGGTAGCACACGACCGTGTGATAAAGGCACACACTCGTGTGAAGGGTAGCACACGGCCGTGTGATAGAGGCACATGCCCATGTGAAGCAGGGACATGGTCGTGTGAACAGGTCGTGTAACTCACTGTCCAATTTCGCTAAAATAAGGTACAAGGCAGACACGGCCGTGTGAGGGTCTCACACACCCGTGTGGGATCCTTAAATCTCCAAATCAATCACACAGCCATGTGGCCAGGCCATGTGACTCTAAATCCCTAAAACCCTAATTCCTAAATCCACATGCCCATGTGCCCAAGGGACACGGCTGTGTGAATTCCGACAGAATACCTAAATCAGCTACATGGCCATGTGGCCAGGCTATGTGGTACCCAATTTGGCTCAGAACCTTAATTCCCAAATCCACACGACTGTGTGCCTTAGTATACGCCCATGTGGCCATCGGGGAGGCCACAAAACCACCCCAAATCAGCCCTGAAACTGCCGTTTAGGCCACCATAATAGTCCCTAACATTTGCCCTATCAACATATATCAAAAAGTGACGATTCCCATTACTTTCATCGATTAAAAACCCAGAACCAATGGGTTAGCCTACAGTCAAGAAAATTCGAATAGAGAGAGTTTGCAAATTAAATAAACAAATAGAAATAGTGTAGTTACAGTTCGAATCCCACACCTATAATGCAATCGGAGAAGACGACAGAGGCTCAAAATTCTCGAATCCACAAATCAACCATTTTGAGAAATATTCAGAAAGCATAAGAGGGGGGAGGAGAGGAGAACGTGAAAACAAAAAAGCCAAAAATAAAATAAAAAATAAAAATAAAAGTAGCTTTCGTCATGAAACTAGTAAGTTAATAATTATAAATAATTATAATTATTAGCTAAAAACAAAACAAAATAAAATACCTGCCACAATTTTCACACTAAGACCCGAACCCGGAACCATGAGGTTCCCTAACACTCTCTCAACCACCAGACTAGTAGGCCCATTCTGACACTAAACTGCACATCCACACACATATGTGCAACCTTCCTATTATCCCTACGCTTAAAACTCAAAACTTCTAGGCCTAAAATTCGGGGCGTTACAACAAATTTATTTTAAGAATGAGGAAAAAGCCTAATGGTTAAAAGAAATATGAGAAAGCATGGAAATTAAATGAGATCCCAAGTTTGAATCCTTTCCCTTGCGAAATAATTAAATTTTGCAAAATCCATTATTTTTTTAATATGTGTGCCATCCATACTCTTGAACCCTAAGTATAAATACAATTTTTTATTGTATTTTTCAGCCTTTAATTCAATTTTTCCCTACCCTAGCCATTCACCCTCTTCCTCTCCTTTTTTCTCTTCAATTTTCTTTCCTTCTCCCATTGTTGTCGTCACCTACACCTCCCATTTTACCATCTCTTTCTTCTTCTTTTTTGCATCAAGATTGTGTACCATTTCATTTACTCTATTTCTACTATTTATCCTCATCCAAATCAGCTCCAAATATGAAATCTTGAATCCTAAGATTGATCCCAAACATTGCCAAGAAAGTGTCATTGTCGTTTCTCTCAACTAGTTTGGGTCAGATCTCTTTTCTCTTCAAATTCTTGATTAATCTTATCAATTAAAAACCAAAACTTACAGATCTAGAATTTTAGGGATTTTAAATGATTTCAAAATTATTTTTTTCTAGATTTTAATAAGATCTCAAACTGTCTTAAAATTCAACCCCAAATTTGGCCACCATGTGTGGTGGTGCGCCTCTGTGTAAGAAAGGGGGTTGTTTTGTTTATTGGTTCTTGACCATATTTTTCCAGCATTAGATAGTGTTCTTGAACCCTCCTAATCAGCCTTTAATCACATGTTAATTAGGGAGAGACATTCTTGATCAATTAGTCAATCAGATCCCACAAATCGTAAAGTGTAAGTGCAATTAAGGATAACTAGTTTTTTATTTCGACATAGTTGTTGGGTACAGGTTATGAATTGATTAAATGAAAGAATTTAATCATTAATTAGCTATTTATTTTCCAGTATTTTATTGAATTAGGTGTTGACCCAAACACCCAAAATCATCCATAAAGGCGATGAACGATTGTATGTATGGTTCGCATCGATACAGTGTAAGGAATCTAACTAGTTTGGATTCAAAAAATTAGCTATAATTTCAACGATTGGTTTGAGCTTATAAGTGGGTGTTTTGGGGCTAGTTTAGTGGTAAATTGATTGAATTTATATTGAATTTTGGTTTTCGTTTAAGGAATTATTAAGGAAATTGGAAGATTCGCTAGTCTGCTGCGAGGAAGCGAAAAATAAAGTGTGGGTCCTAAACTCATAAAATTGTTTGAAAATGTTAAATATCATGTTATATTTGATAAATTAGCTTACTAATTGGATTGACTTAATAACCAAATTATTGATTTTGTAAGTGGTCGAACTAGGTATGTTTCGAGCCTTAAAAGATTGACATGTTGCCAAAATTGCTAGTTTGATAGTATGAATGTTTGATTGAGTTTGTAATTGTATATTTGAGTTATGAGATATGAGAATGTTTGACTGAATGATATAATGTGTTGAGATATTAAGCTTATGTATGATTTAAACGCATGAGATATTTATTATATTGTTTACTGAAAAGGGTACTATTTATGCATAATGAAAATCTGTAAAGTATGTGAAGTTGAACGATATTGATTGATACCAACACAATGGTAATTTGAAAGTTTGGAACACTATTTTCATTTACTGAAAGTATATGATTATTGAGGACATACTGAGCATTTAAAATGAATGTGAAAATTATTGAGATATGATTATGTATGAGATTGTAAAACATATTGCATATGCATTGGGTTGGGTTGGGATTTTGTGGTTGACGGAGGAGTTCCATGGAGTACCGGTGGCATATTAAGTTCACATTATTCATAGTCAGTGCACCACACCTGGAGTACCAAGGGAAATAGCGATTTATCACATTTTTACTGGCAGCTTGTCTGCATTCTTACTGGCAGAATTTTCTGCATATTGTTATTAGTGGTTTTAACCGCAACGAGCTTAAGCCCATAATGTTTTTGAGTTTGGATGATAGGTTCTGGGGAACTCGTATTGTGTAACGAATGGTATGGGTAGGAATCTTTTTGCATTGCATCATGTGCATGACATATTCAAATGTTATTGATTTATGCTATGTATTATATTTTGTTGTATTAAATGGTATCAAAATTAATGATTGTTACTCGAGTGAATGATGACATATGCTTATACACCGTTTGACATGAATTTGACAATGGCTATGTAATGATATGAAATTCCTATAATGGTTCTATTTTCTTCTGTTAAAGCGAATCTGTTTCACTGTATTCAATATTTATGTTTGTTTAAATAATTGTTTGACTGACACTGAGCTTTTCATAAGCTCACCCCTAATAGTGTTTAACTTTTCACGTAAACCTCAAAATTAGGACTAGAGTCGGCATTCGAAGAATAACCTTGGACCTCGAACTATTCTTAATAAGTATTATTAAGTCTTTATTGGTTTTGGCTTGTAATTTTTAATTACCTCTGGTCTATGGCTTGGTAACTTTTCTTTTGAGGATTTTTGCATGCATGCATTACTCAAGCATAATACCCGGATAATGCATAATATCCGGCTTAAGTAAAATTTGATATTATTCCCTAGTTTCCACTGCATTGCAAACGAATTATTTTTGAAAAACAAATCGATAAGGCAACTAAGTTTCCAAAATGACTGTTTCCAAAATGACTTGAAAATTAGTTTTTCCGCTGCATTAGTTTAACATCGAGTTTTTTTAAAGAAAAGCAACAAGCAAATGGTTTTTCTAAAACAACACTATCAACAATAAAATGAATCCAATGTATACACGACCTAATGAATGATTGCTTTTAAGCTAACTCAAAGTACAACTATGGTTTTCTCTAAAATGAGTTTATTTAAAGTTTTCAAAACTATTTCAGTGGCTAATGTAGCCTTCTCAATCTAGCCATAACATCTAGGCCGAGTTTGGGAGGTTTTAAGAAATGCTTGGATCCCATCTAAAAAGTCATTGCAATTCTACTAATTTCATAAACTTGAAAATTTGTAGCTTCGGTGAATGGAATTTAATAAATTTCACCCAATCTATTTATGTATCATTCCCCCTTTCCTCGAAAAGATCCATCCTCAAATATTGTCTTTGATCGAATCTTGATTTGATTTACTTAGCCTTTGACATTATTGTTGATCCTTGAGGTAGTGTGAGCCCATCACATCCATGAGTCTAAAATTGGGCCTTAAGACTTGTATCACATTTAATGATTAAACCTTTTAACTAATAAAATTAAATAACGATTAACTTTTACATTTTTTTTACTATTTAGTCTTTTTTCCTTAATTAACTATCAAATCATCAAAATTACCAAACCAAACTTCAATCCATTTATGCAATAACTCCATAAATATTTAATAAAAATATTTAAGATCTTAGTTTATGAAAACGAGGTGACGATACCTCATTTTCCAAAAACCAGTTACTTTTAGTACGCACCACTTGTACCTTGACCAACTAAGCAACTAATAAAATCTATCCAATTATAATTCACCATAATAATATGTAACTCATAAATATTAATTACTAATATTTACAAACTCACTCGTCAGAATTATGATATCGGAATCACTGTTTTTCAATGTTGCTGAAAAATGGGTTGTTACATCATCATCAAGTCAAGCGGCATTAAGGTATATCGTGGAGCTCTCGTTCTAATTAGAGGTCAAAAAACCAATAGTCTTATGTTTTAAAGGTTCAACGGTGACTGGTAAAATAGTAATTTCCTCGTCTGTTAAGGAGTCGGAGTCAAATCATTTGAAGCACAAGCGACTTGGTCATACAAGTGAAAAAGTTATGACTATTTTCAATAAAAGAGGTTCTCTTTTAGGTGTAGGAGTTGGAAAGGTAGAGAACTGTGTTTATGGGAACCAGACACGAGTCAACTTTGATTTGGTAGTTTAGAAAACCAAAAATCTTCCAATTTCAAAGTTCAAACGTTGCTTGGAATCGATTAATATCCTACAAAGAGCAAGTTAGACCCGTGACAGACATTGGCAAAAAAGGTGTGCTAAAGTGGGTGATGTTGTTAAGGATATTACGCCAAGAATGGAGTCGAACACCATATCATTGAAAGACGAGGGGAGAGAGAGAGAGAGAGAGAGAGAGAGAGAGAGAGAGAGAGAGAGAGAGAGAGAGAGAGGGAGAAAAGGGTGAAGAGAAGGGAGGGAAAATAGGACAAAGAGGGGAGGGAAAGAGGATGAAGATGTCAACAACCTTAGGCCGGTGGCCAGCTAGACGACAACAAGGGTAGGTTGGGCTTAGGCTAGAGATTCAAGGTTTTCCACGAAAAAGAGATGAAGGCCTGTTGTGAACACAAGTTATTGTTATTTTGAGTGTTAAAATCACATAAATTACAATAACTAATGGCCCATAAGAACATCTTTTAAATGTTATTTAGACCCTCAAACTCCAAGCTTCTAAAATATATATTTTTAATAATTTTATTTTTAAAATTTTTAAAAGTTTAATAAATTTTTATCTACTTTTATAATTTTTTACAATTTTATAACTTTCAAATTATATATTTTTATATTTTAATAATTTTTTGATGGTTAGAAAAATTGTTTTTATAATTTTTTGAACCCTTTTTTTTATAGCTTTTGAATATTTTAATTTTTTTTAGAATTTGTTTAACTTTTTAAGGATAAATGTAAGGACCCTATAGTCAGGGGTGTCAGAAAGTGTATTTCCAAGATTCTGTTCCCGTAAATCAGACTTGTAAATATTTTTAATAAATGTTTACGAAGTTAGTTGGGTAGTTAATTAGATTTAGATTAAGTGAATTTTGTGAAATTAAAAGTTATTAAGTATAAGGACCAAATCACGTAAAGGTTAAAAGTTGAATTATAAATTGAAATAATGTAAAGGGGCTAATGTAGCAATTGTACCATTAACTAAATTGGTTGAGAGGTGGCGGTCCATGGTTTAATGATATATATGCATGTATATAATATATATTATATATATGTTAACTTTAATTAAAATGTTAATAATATAATGATATTATAATAGAAACATAATAAAAGAAAATAGAAACATAGTGGAAAGAAATAGTGAATGCATGCAAATTAAAAGAAATGTAAAGAAAGGAGAGAGAACAAAAGGCCGACGACAACCTAAAAGAAAGGAGAGAGAACAAAAGGCCGACGACAACCTAAGGGGTTTTCAACTTTTCAACTTCATTTGGTTAGTCAATTTAGTATTTTTTTTTTCTTGTAATTTTTATATTTTTAGAATCCTGGTGTTAAGTACTACCTGACCCATGTCAAATTTTAACATTGATTAAGATTTTAGATATTGTTATTGTTGAGTAGTGTTAGTATTAGTGATTTAATTGATAGATTTTTAAGCTAGAAATGGAAAAGGATTAAATTGTAAAACAAATTGTAAATTTTGAGTTATAGGGACTAAATTGTAAAAAATTTGAAATTTAGGGGTTTAATTGAAAATAGGGAGATAAATTTAGCTTATATTGAAATTAGTATAAAAATATAGGATTAAATGTGAAGAATAAAAATTAGTCTCGGCTTAGGGACTAAATTGGAATTTAAGCAAATATTGAGTAAAAATTGAAATATTCAATGTGCAATTGAATTTTGCTGTATTGATATATTTTAATTGTTTTAATTCCGTAGCTAACGTCATGTCGGAATCCTCGACTAAAAAGGGGACGGACAAAATCGACGTCAACTAGTTCGAAATCCGCGGTTTATATTTCTATAAATCCGAACCTAGTTGTTAATTGTTTTATTTCGATGTAATGTATATGGTAAGTGGTTGAGTTGAGTATTTTGGCACTTTGATAGTGAATTGAAATCATAGTTGATTGAAATGGATTGAATTGGCAAATACATTATGAATGTATTGATTATTTGAATTGAAATGAATATATGTGTAAATGTGATAATTTGCAAGTATGAGAATTGGATATTGGTTGTACTTGAAAAGTGAAATGAAACCCTATTAACTGTATCAAGTTGAGTCAGATATAGATGGCATGCCATAGGATAGGAAGAGTTTAAGGATTTCTTCGACTTAGAGTCGATGAGGCACTGGGTGCCAATTTGCTTCAGTTTAATATATGAGATACTAAGTGTCAATTTATATAGCGTTGGGCACAGTTATTACTTTGGATTTATCCGATGAGGCACTGGGTGCCAAACTGGTGTGTTGGTTGGATCCGTGTATCCATCCGAGTTCGATTCATGTTAATAGGGTAATTGAATAATAAAGTTCTATGATCGATATTGAAATGGCAAAATATGTGAATTGGAAATGGAAAAGTGGATTGATATATGAAAGGTGAAAATGTTGTGATCATAAATGAGATATATGAGTAATGTACTCATGGATTGAATATAGTTGGTTTATGCCATTGTTAAAATGAATTGTTGAATAATGTGACACCCTAAACCCACCTTAGAAGTTTGAACCGAATCTCGGATGTCACATTGATCACCAAAGTGATCGTAGGTAAATTTAAAAAAAAAACTAAGTTATCATGTCAAACCAAAACATTTAATCGTTTAAAGTTCAATCAGTAGAATTTCAGTTAATTTTAATATATAAAATCGAAAATAATAAAAATGAATAAATCTTAAAACAGAACTTGTACCATAGTTGTATAAAATCTTACAGTTCAAAAACCGAACAACAAAATAGAAATTGAAACACAAACTGATAATTTATTTTTCGCGAAAACTATTCGAGACCTCCGCGTATCGAGCCCAGCGTCAGAACTCAGAAAAGGTACCTGAAAGGGAAACACTAAGAGGGGGTGAGCTACTCGAGCTCAGTACGAGTTCGAAATAAGACAAGAAATAGAATTACGAATTTCAAATCAGTAGCGCAACATATTTTCAAATACTCCCAGAGGCAGAAAACATACCTGGAACCAACGTCCCAATGAAACTTAACAATCAGAGCACATCAAATTCACACATATGATTCAGCACAAATGCAGTTCAGACAAACAAATTACAGACAACTAGTCCTACAGTCAAAACTCATAGATAGATGCGGATGAAATGCAGTTGAGTGATAAAATCCACCCATCCAGCCAACACACCTCTTCGTCCCCCAATCACACCCCATAAGTGCTGTTTAACTCATCCAACCAAAATACACCACATAGGACCTCGAAGTGTAACAGTCCGATTTAGACCCTAGTCGGAATAGTGGTTTCGAGACCACAAATCTGAGTTTGAAAAATATTTTAATATTATTTTTTGTGTCTGTGATATGTGAAATTTCTGTGATTTAATTTGTCTGTTTCTGTGCTTAATTATGAAAAAGGACTTAATCGTATAAAATGCAAAAGTTGCATGCTAATTTTTAAAGTGCCTATTTGGTCTTGGCTTTTAAAATAAAGGTCCTTGCATGGTAATTATACCATTGATAAAGTAAATGGACAATATTGGACATGTGTTAGGTGAATTTAATGTTTTAAAATAAAGGATATTATAGTAATTTGTGAATTAAAGCTTATATTAATAAAAACAAAACAAAAGGTGGTCTTATTATCACCTTTTTCAGCCGAAACTTAGAGAAAGAAGAAGCCATTGAAGCATTTTGATGTTCGGCTAGTGCATGTCTAAATAGGTGAGCTTATTTTCCTCGATTTTTGATAATTTCTACGTTTCTGTGATCGTTGCTTCGTGTTCTTCAAAGCCCATGTCTAAATTTCTATTTCTGTTAAAGATTTCATGAAATGCCATTGTTGATATCATGAGTTTTGTATGCTTTTGGATGAATTATGAAGGCTTGAAAAATAATTTATAAGTTTTGTCTTTGAATTTTTATGAAATAGAGTTATTTGGGCTAATTTGTGAAAATGAGGGTCAAAGTGTGAAAATATAGGGGCTATAATGTAAAGTGCCCTAAATATGTCTTCATGGATTATTTTGAATGAAATGAATGATTGAATGGTTGAATTTGAATTGTATTAGATCAAGAACAGAGAAAATTAGATTTAGATTGAGGGAAGTCTAAAGTAGTTGAATAGTTGACTCGGTTCGTGTGCAATCCATACGAGGTAAGTCAAACTACACTTACGTGTTAAGTTGATTTAAATTCTGCGCATATAGACTATGATCTACATTGGACGACCTTGAGAGCCTGATGAATAAACTCTGATAATATGCTGGTGTATGAGAAGCTCTGTATATTCTTGGAAGAACGTTGACATTGATCGAAGATATCGTGTAAGACCGTGTCTGGGACACAGGCCTCGATCTGAGATTTACATGTAAGACCACGTCTGGGAATGTCAGCATTGTACCTGTCTATGAATCTCTATTTCGTTTCTGAATTGTCCGATGATAAACTATGATATATGGAATAAATATATGGAATGTATAATTCATACAGGTACATTTGTATCGTACTAGATTTCTTAATAGAAAAGACTATGTTTCTGTGAAGTAAGGAAATATTCTATGAAACAGTTGTGAATTCTGGCCAGTAATTGTTACTTATATGCTATATTAGTTGTGTAATTGTATTTGACTTACTAAGCTCTTTGTAGTTTACTTTGTGTGATTTCTATTTGTTTTACAGTTATCGTAGCTACTGAAGGCTCGGGATAGTCGAGGATTGTCACCACACTGTCAAACTCATTTTGGTACTTTTGGAAATGTACATATTTTTCTTAAGTATGGCATGTATAGGCTAGAAGGTTTACGATTGTAAGCTTGATATGTATATATGTTATGCCATGTCAATTGGCTAGCTAATGATAAGTTTGTGCATAGTATTAGTGTATGTTTGTAATATGCCATGCTCTAATGTGAAATGGTCATCTTTAAGCATGGAATTGGTTGAAAATGTTGATATGAATGTTGTATATTATTTCTTGTAGGATTGGACCTAAAAAGGGCTGGCAAATTGGCTTAAACCAAGCCTACATTGTGCCACACGGTCAGCGAACACAGGCGTGCCTTATGGCCATGGGCTTAAATCAGTAGCTAGCTAAATTTTACACAGTCATGGCACACGGTCGTATCTGTTGGCCGTGTGAAAAAGTCAGTATAGGACCTCTATTTGGCACAGTTGGACCACATGGGGGTGTCTTGTACCCGTGTGAGTCACACGGCCTAGCCAAACGGGCATGTGACTTTGTTAGTTTTGAAAGATTTGGACAAGTTTTGAAAATTCTGAATGGGTTTGGTTTAGTCTCGACCTTTCTTAAATGTAGGATGTAGGTCTCGTAGACCATTTTATTGGATGAATTGTTGATGAATGCCTATGTATCAATGTTATATGATATCTGTGATTCTGTATTGTTCTGAAATGCTCTGTCCGTCCGGTGATGCCCCTTACCTATTCCGGTGATGGATTACGGGATAAGGGTGTTACACGAAGGCCCATCCAACCCTACACACCACATACGTGGACTAGGCCACTCAGATATAATACGCAGAGAGTTGACGTATATGCAGTACAATGTAATGCGTAGTCTGCTGTATAGTCAAGCTACAGTTTATACTACCAGATTAGAATATGGTACTCAGCAAAGCTGATGTACAAGCGGTACAATGCGGTAAATCATTGTACAATTAATATGCAGTAGAACTACCAAATCAGATCAAATTCAGTCTCCCTCTTTTCGCAAACCCACCCAAAACACTTTATGCAAGTGCATGAATGCATTCAATCTCACAGAAATAATGACCACGTTAACAGATAATCAAACAGAGTAGATATGCACACAAACACGCCCAGATAATCGGGTTCAAAGTCAGACATTTCACCCAACAATTACAATTTACACATACGTCGTAGCCCAAGTCAGAGTCTTAACTACCCTTACTAAGGCTTAGCTAAGGGTGGAACACACAGAACCGCAAACAGATCATAAACCAACATAATATAAACATTTCGCAAGGTAAGACCACATAGCCGTGTGCCTCAACCGTGTGGAATTGCCCAGGCTATGTGGAGCCCACACATGCCTATGTGGAGCCCACACATGCCTATGTGGAGCCCACACATGCCCGTGTGAAGGCCCCACACGCCCATGTGAACAACCCGTGTAACTCACTGTCCAAAAGTGCTAAAAAATAAGAACAGAGGAGACACGGTCGTGTGGAGATCTCACATGCCTGTGTGGGACACATGCCCATGTGGCTAGGACGTGTGGTACCCAAAATCATCAAAAATCCTAAATTCCCAATCACACACGCCCGTGTGCCTAGGGGACATGGCCGTGTGAAAATCGAAAAAAATCCCCAAATCGACCACATAGCTATGTGGCCAGGCTGTGTGGCACCTAATCCAGCCCAGAACCCTAATTCCTAATTCCACACGGCCATGTGAACAGGCACACACCCGTGTAGCCATCCTTTTGGTCACAAAACCACTTCAGAACAAGCCAAAATCGTCTATTTAGCCATCGAAACAGCCCCAACATTTACGGCAACAAGAGTACATCAAAATATGTCATTTTCCCATACTATTTCAACAACCAATACCCAACCCACAGTTTAGAGAACATTCGAGAATGTCGAAACAATAATTCGAAAGAATAAAGAAAAAGAAATAGTCCAGACTCGAATCCCACACCTGTTTCGTGATCGAAAACGTTTGGATGCCGAATCAAAGACCATGAAACGAAGCTTTTCAAATACCGTAGACAAAAACCAATTTCGCAGAAAAGAAAAGAGCAAAAAGAAAAGCCAAGAGAGGGAGAGGGAGAGGGGGAGGAGAATGTGTAACCAAAAAATAAAAAATAAATTAAAATCAATAAATAACTAAAACTAAACAATTTAATTAAAATATTTAACAAAACAACACAAGACGAAAAAATATTCTTCTAAAGTGCACACACAAGGACTCGAACACGCTCCCACAGATACTAACACCCACTAAACCACCAGACCAGCAGGCCCATTCTGTCATCTAATCACGCAACTAACCATAATAGCACCCCTCACACTCAGACCCTAGCCACCAAAACTCAAAACTTCTAGCCCCAAAATTCGATGTGTTACAAATAATCCATGTTTTTATAGGAAGTGATATTAATTAAGTTATATGTTAAACCAACTAATGGAAGAATATTTGTGAAGTTGAGCAAATCATGAAATAATGTGGTATTATGCATGAAATGGAGATGGTGATAAATTACAATTGCTTGTTAGATAGTAATGTGATTATACAATTCAAATCGAGCATTCATGTATCTTTATGTCTTTAAATGTTCGGACTATAGAAATATCACTGAGTTTTACTCAGTGTACGGTTTTATTTTTAGTGCTCAAGTTAGGTACTTCTCTTTTGATTGGCAACTCAACATCCAATAACGATCCCGATCTCAAATGTGGTGATGTTTACCTTTTGTGATGGCATGTACCTAGGATGTCTTAGTTGATAGTTATTTTATGAATAGATTGTATATGGAGTTATAAGAATAATGTTGCTTTGAGTATATAAATATATGTTTATGTTTAAAGCCATAAATTAGCATGTTATTTTGGAACCATTACTTGTGATGTGTATGTGAATTTAAGTTTGATGTTTTAGGTAGATATAAGCTAGGTTAAATTGATTGATTTTGGCATGTTTAAAACTTTGATATGAATGATGCATGGATGATAGTTTTGATGATATAACATGTGGTACCAATGAGGGCACATTGGTTAGGCAAATTAAGTGATGAATTTGGTGTATTTTGGGCATGTTTAATCGTGTTATAAATAAGTTAAATGATTGGAAAATGAGTTGCTTAGTGCCCAAGTAAGTAGGAAATGGTAAACTTGAGTTTTAAGGTACTTTTGGGTGCATATGGCCTGGCCACACGGGCGTGTGTCACACATGGGCATGTGACCCAAGTCAGAGAGTTACACGGCCTGGCCACACAGGTGTGTGACCCATGTAGTTGAAATTTTTCTAACTTTTTCCTAAATTTTTCAAATGTTTTTGATTTAGTCCCAAATCATTTCTAAAGTGCTTTTAAGGCCTTGAGGGCTTGAATAAGGTACGATACACATGTTTAATGATGGGTTATGTTATGATTATTGAAATGTTTTGAAATGAATGATTTAGGTTACGTTTACTCGATAATGCTTATAAACCTCATTTCGACGACGGATATGGGTTAGATGTGTTAGAATAAATACCAAAGCTATACATGAACTTTCATCTAATGAACAATATCTTATATATACTATGACTTTATGTGATTTTATAAATGAAATTTTGATTTGATTCAATTTTCACAAATCACTAACAACATTATCGAATTAGCACCATTTTACGTTGATATATTGCATACACAAACAATGATATTAATCAAATGTGAAAATAAATGTATGTATCTATTTCTTTATATATGTACAATTGAATTAAAATCAAAGTTTTATATATAATTCTAAACCACATTTCAAGTTTTAGGAATATAATTGCACCAAATCAAAGTTCATTAATCAAATTACATGTTGGACCACAGTTCATGTATAAATTTGATATTTATTCAAATTTTATAATTTTTAAATTATTTGATGACATGGTATATAAGAAAAATAGTGACACATTGACAACTTAATACACATGATAGGCGATGTGTACAAGAATGACCAAAACATTAGTTATTAATGATCATGTTAGCAAAATCATTAGGATTTAATGGTTAATGAAAATTTCCATTAATCAAATAACTAAATTAGATTCAATTTGTTAGTTCAAGGGTTTAATTGAATACAAAAATAAAAAATTAATTGATTTAAAAAAATTAAAGGCTTAAATCCTAAGCAAAAAGAGGTCGGCTATTTAATTTAACTTTCAATTGTCTTTTTTGTTCACCAGTTGACAAACAGTGATAACTTTAATCATCGTCATTGATTTAATCTGATGCTTTAATCACCAAAGGTAGACATGAGATAAAACGACATTTCTTCTTTGACTTTTTTTACTACAAATCTAGCTCAAGATCCTGTAATACCCCAAAAATTACTACAGTAAGAAAGTAAGACAGTATTCTTGATATAGTAAAATAATTAAATAAAATGATGAAAAGGGAAATTTTGAGTTATGTTAATATTGGGAAGTATATTTTGATATATTAATTCAGGAAAGGACTAAATTGTAAAAGTGAGACAGTTTTTGTTGCCGAAGAGTAAATATTCAAAATTTGAGGGATTAAAGTGTAAATATGAAAATTTTGAAGGACCAATAGTGCAAATATTTTATGGGTGGAATGATCTAGAAAGTAAGGAAAATGGACGAATTAGGATCAAATTGAATAAGTGAAGAATTATAAGGGACTAAATTGTAATTTTACCACTATATTCTTCTTCCCATGCATCCAACGTATGAAAAGAAAAGAAAGAAAAAAAAAATTTTTCCATTACAATTTGGTCCTTTCCCAAATATCCACCATTTTCACTTAGAAATCAAAAGAATTTGCATAGATACCAAGAGGGAAAAATATTGAGACTATGGGGAGTTAGAATATCAAGTTAGATTCAAGAAATAGAAGCTGGAGGAGAGAGAAAATCAAGTTAAAGATTGAAATCAATAGGACAAGGTAAGAACATCAAGATTTCAATATATTTTTAAGTTGATATTATTGAAAAAGCATGGAATTAAAAATAAATTGTGAAAGAAATAGTAAGAAAATATGTGAGGATTTAAGGACTAAATTGTGAAGTGAAAGGGTAGAGAATGGATACAAATGATAAACTAGGTAAATATATGCAGAAAGGAACTATAGAATTATAGAGATAATGAAGTTCATGATCAAAAGAAAACAAGGAAATTTCAAGGACGAAATTTATTTTAAAGGGGAGAGAAATGTAATACCCCGAAAATTACTACAGTAAGAAAGTAAGACATTATTCTTGATATAGTAAAATAAGGAAATAAAATGACAAAAAGGGAAATTTTGAGTTATGTCAATATTGGGAAGTATATTATAATATATTAATTCAGGAAAGGACTAAATTGTAAAAGTGAGAAAAGTTTTGTTGTCGAAGAGTAAATATTCAAAATTTGAAGGACCAATAGTGCAAATATTTTAAGGGTGGAATGATATAGAAACTAAGGAAAATAGATGAATTAGGATCAAATTAAATAGGTGAAGAATTATGATGGATTAAATTGTAATTTTACCAAATTAAGTGATGACTCAAGGATGAAATTTTAAAAGATCATAAAGGGAAAAATAGTCAATTAGAAAGAGAGAGAAATCTAGAAAGCAATGATGATTTTGATGATATTTTATAATTATTTAATTATTTAATTAGATAAATATTATTTTATGAGATATTTTAATTATTTTATTATTATTTTATTTAGTATATATATATGGAAAGAAAGATGAAGAACCACCATCTTTTTCTTCCTATGCATCCAACGTATGAAGAGAAAAGAAAGAAAGAAAACTTTATTTTCTTTAGAATTTGGTCCTTTCCCAAAAATCCACCATTTTCACTTAGAAATCCAAAGAATTTCCATAGCTACCAAGAGGTAAAAATATTAAGGAGACTATGGGGAGTTAGAATATCAAGTTCCATTCAAGAAATAGAAGCTAGAGGAGAGAGAAAATCAAGTTAAAGATTGAAATCAATAGGACAAGTAAAGAATATCAAAATTTCAATATATTTTTAAGTTGATATTATTGAAAAAGCATGGAAATGATGTTAATGTAGAGTTTTCTTATATAAGGTTCTATGTTCTAGATATGTTAGTGAGGGGAAATAAGAGAAAGTGATGGGAAATATTGTAGAGAAAGGAAATAAGGTTGTTATAAACTTGGTAATTAACATTTTGCACTAAAATAGTTTTGGACAGCAGCAGCAGTCTAACTTTGAAAAATCACCAAAAATTGTGAAAATCGAATTAGAGGACGAATAAAATATGAAATTAAATATTATTGAGTCTAAGTTTTCATAGAAGAATCGGTTTAGGCAATAGAATTGTAAATTATGAGTTATAATAAATTTTGTGAGACAAGGTCAGAATGATTTCGGGTTCCCCTGTCCTGACTTTGGAAAATCATCAAAAATTGTAAAAAAATAATTAGGAGTTTAAATTTAAAATTTTAAATTCTTAATTAGTCTATTTTTAAGATAAACAAACAAAAACATCATCCAAATCTTGTACTAAGAAATAATTATTTTTTAGTGAAGAAAGGTTGAAGCTGTCAAACAGCAGAATAGGGACAAATTTGAAGATTATACTGTACTTATTGGCTAAACTATAAATTCTGAAAATTTTATGGTAGAAATATATTTGAGTCTAGTCTCTAAAACATCAAGCGGATCTTAATTTAGAATTTTGTAGCTCAAGATATAAATAATTTAGTGACTATGACCCAAGTAGACAGCTTGATATGAACATATAAGTAAATAGTGGAATTATATATATACATTAAGGATGTGGAATGGAGAGGAGGTGGAGGAAAATATATCAATATTCAGTTTTACATTTAAAATGGCTAATTTGCATGTTTTAGACTCAGGGACTAAATTGAATAAAATTAAAATTTTAGGGGTAATTTTGTAAAAATGTCAAAAATGACCAAATTGAAGGAAATGAATTGTTTTATTGTCTAAATTAATAAATTGAATGAAATTATTAATTTAGATCAAGATTTGGGTGAAAATTGAAGAAAGTAAAAAATTACCAAAATGCCCCTGAATCTTGGTATTTTTGCAATTTAATTAGGTAAGTTCATATGATTGAAATTTATGATTGATTGTTAAAATTAGAGATTATATAATGTATTATTTCATATCTTAGTTATAGAATTATAATTAGTATGATAAAATGAAAATCAAAGCCAAAGTTCAAATTGAGTAAAACGCTGGATTGAGTACAATCGTTCAGTGATAAGTGAAGTGACAAGTGATGAATTGACGGATAAAGTCATGGTATAACCATGGCAATGTGTAAATGTAAGACCATAGCTGGGCTGTGGCATTTCAGTGAAAAGACCATAATTGAGTTATGGCACAGTGAATGCAAAACCATGGTTGGACCATGGCAGTAAGTGTACATGTATAAGACCATAACTGGATTATGGCATCATGAGTGTAAGACCATGGCAGGCTGTGGCAATATTCGTATAAGACCATAGTTGGACTATGGCATAAAGAAAACGATGTACTCAAATATGTAAGACATTCACTAATTTGACAAAGATTGGTAAGTGACATATGAAATTAATATTGAAAAACTTATGGTTATTATTGTATTGATCTGAAATAAGTGTACTAATTGATATTTAAATGATTCAACAGGTAAAGTTCTGATATGAGATAACATGAGTTTGAAATGAATTATTACTGGTATATACCTGAAATACATGAAAATGATGGTACATGAAATATTGATATAATGAAATGAATGACATATGTTTATAAAGAAACGACAAAAGAATCATATGTATCATGACATGTAAATATGTGATTATCTTTAATATGTTGACACAAGGAAATTATGTATATTGTGATGAGTAATAAACTCAAGTGTAACATGTCAAGAAAATAAATTTATCAATGTTGAATTTATATGTAATATGTACAAGTACACTAACTAGTGTTGTTGCTTAATACTTAGGCAAATGCCAAGCTATTGGTCGAATAGTGATATGTTTATTTATATGATGCATTGAAATGGTAAGCATTTAAGTGAAAACATGCTAGTACTCATGAAAGAGTGGTAAGGTTTAAATTATGCAATTTCTTATGAAATGACTTATCATGTGATCAATTCGAAAAAGACTTCGGCTAAATGCAATAGCTTGCTACCATGGTTGAATGATATGTTTATGAATTGTGTGCCATGCATTGGAATAAATGTGGAAAGTAAAGAAATACAAATGAAAATAAAGAAACTTGGAAGAGTTAAAGTTATTTAAAATCTTACTAAGCTTGGGATAATATGAAAAAGTGATGTTCTCTATTTATTCACCTTGTGATTGGATGAATATAACTTCATGAGTACTGCAGTATCAATTTTGAATTAGTCCCGATATGTTTCTAATATATATATTTTTGGGGCCTCGATGACTCACATAAGAGACACTATGATTAAATTTGATTGATTTCAAGTATGATTGCTATATGAAGTGGAATTTTAGTTAAATGATCTGTAAATTTTGGTAATGCTTCGAAACCCTATTCCTACAATAGATACGGGTTAGGGGTGTTACAAATCCCTTTCAAGTATGTCTGAAGTCAAGCTCTGATACCAATTGAAAGAACACAAGTCGACTTGCTCTCTATCCAACTTGATGTTCCAAATGATTTTAAAATAGATGTTGGGACAGAGATTTTGGAGAAGATAGTTTAAAAAGCATTTTATAAAAGGAGAGTAAGGCAATGAGAAAAATTAATATTCAATATTTGTTAACGTAGTTCGGATTCACCAATCCTATTTTGCAAAGCCTTGCTTAGTAAATGGTTTTATTCAACAATCGTCTGAATCACCTATTGGCTTAAGCTCAATCTACCCTTACACAAAGAAGTAATTAGATCCCAACTGTAACACCTCTCACTCATCTCGTTCATTGAATTAGGGTTACGGGATGCTACCATACATAACAGAACATTACCATTCTATATTAATTCAAAATTCACTAATCAATAATCATTCATCATTCTTTTAATAAAAAAACATGTTAACCATACATTATCAGGGTTAAATCGAGCTTACAGAAGCTCTAAAACAATTCAGAACAAAGCAATAACTAATTTGAAACATTTCAAAAAAGTATGGCAAAGATGCAAAATAGGGTCACAGGGCCACGTGACAGGCTGAGGTCATGTGAAGTTGAACCACACAACCGTGTCCCCAAATCGTGTAATAGACTAATGCCGTGTAATCCAAGGTCACACAGCCGTGTTGTCAGGCCATGTAACTAATTGTGGCCGTGTGAACCTAATTGTCACCTAAACCATACAGACCACACGGCTGTGCCATCTGCCCGTATAAGGCACACAGTCGTGTGTCAAATCGTGTAACAGGCCGTGTGTACCTATGAGTGTCTTTTCAATCAAGTTACACATCCTTAAGTTCATTACCCTACAAGAAAGCATTGAATCATACTTCAACCTATTCAGATACATAAAAAAATGTGCCAAAACACAACTCAAATTATTTATCCTAAGTGTCTAACCAATGTACCATTATGAAACCATCACAACCAATTCAAAATATACAACCTATTCATCCATTCATTCATGTAAGCATATGTATGTATGTTTACACGAATATGGATTTCACCATAAATACCATTCAAACCTTACCTTTCTATCAACCTAAGACATGCTTTAACTTTTAGCAATATTATCCATAAATAAATTTCAAACAAAAAATTTCTTTGGTACATATATATAACTTACCAAATCCATGAACATTTTAACATCACAATTGCATACTCCACAACAATCAACTAATAACAATACCAAGCATTTCATCCAAATTTAATCATTACTGTAACAGCCTGTTTTCGGTAAAATTGGAACAATGGTTTCGGGACCACAAATCTAGTTTTGGACGAAAAATTATTTTTATATTATTTAATGGTCTATAGTATGATAATAATGTCATATAAAAAATTTGTAAAGAAATTTTACCAATTACATGTTTAATTTGATAAAGGACCAAATTGCACAAAGTGTAAAAGTTGAGTTCTAATAGCTAAAAGGATTAAATAGCTATGGAATTCAAAATTTGAGGTCCTTATATGGCAAATAGACCATGAAAAATGCTTAGTGGTTAAGGATCATGATTCATCCATGGAAAATAAAATAAAAAAAGGATGAAATTGGAAAGTGAAATAATAAAGTATGATAAATGATAAAAAAAATATCATCATTTATATCATCTTTCCCAAATTAAAAGCATAGAAACCCTAGCCATGGAAACCTAAGCTCAAGCCAACTTATTTTGCTTAATTAGGTAAGTATTCTTGCCTGTTTTTAATGATTTTTATATTTCTGAGATCGTAATAGCTTAATCTAGCTATCTCAGGGATTAATTTGCAAAGTTATCAAGGTACTAGGTTTTGCCATGGATGAACATAGATGAATTATGAAGTTTTATGGTAGAAAATGAAAGGTTGTTGATAGATAAACAACTTTTATAAAAGGGAATTTTGATAAAATTATGATTTAGGGACTAAATTAAAAAGATGTAAAATTCATGGAAAAACTCTAAATTTTATGTAATACATGGGCTGTAAATTTTACATGTAAAAATCGGCTAGGCTTGGAATAAGGATTAAATTACATGAATTTCATTTTTCGAGCCTAGGGATGAAATCGTCATAATTAAAAGTTTAGGGGCAAAATGACAGTTTTGCTTAAGATGTGAATTGAATTGAAATGAACATGAATTAATGTTAAATTCATTCATATAGATTCGGATAAGCCAAATTCAGAGTTAGAATAAGGAAAAGGAAAAATGTCGAATTAGTAGATTTTACGTACATGAACATTTGTCGAGGTAAGTTCGTATAACTAAATTGTGTATATTTATATGCTTGAATTGAATGTTGTGTATGTGAGTTGTATAAATTCTATATACATGAAATTGATTACATATCTGACAAAGCCCGATAAATATTAAATCTCGTTTGCATAATAGAATTTGATGGATACAGGATTTCCCGAATTGGATGTAGTCTTGCATATGTTACGGACACACCACAGCTCCTACGAGCATCTTGTTATAAGCCCTCTCGAGCTTCCCGTTATATGGTTCCTGCGAGCATCCTAATTGGAAGTGATCTTGCATGGTTGTGGACTACCGCAGCTCTTTGTGAGTGTCCTTTTATATGATCGGTTGTGATCTTGCTTATATTGCGAACACAAATGCAGCTCTTTGTGAGCTTCTTGATATGGCTCACTTGAACTTCCCAATATATGGCTATCCAGAGCTCCTGATTAAAGGCTCTTTGTGAGCTTCCTGATTAAAAGTTCTTTGTGAACTTCCTGATTATAGCTCTTATGAGCTTCCTATTATTTAGCCCGGATAAGCTTCCTGATAGGCTCTTTGTGAGCTTCCTGATTAATGGCTCTTTGTGAGCTTCCTGTTATATGGCTTGAGAGAGGATTTCTCAGTTATGTGCTAGCACTCCTGAATATGAATTGATGGATTTCTGATTTGTACACTTCGAGTGTACTACATGTGTATCCATCGATGTTTTCAATGATTCAACGGGCAAAATCCTAACATGAGAAAATATGAACATGAAATGAATTAATACACGTATCTGCCTGAGATACATGAAAATGATGATACATGATATATGGAAATATGAGATGATAATATATGAATATGAAATTTGTTTGATGAATATGTTCATCAATGATTATAGATTTGTACACCTTGAGTGTATTACCTATGTAACACTGACATTTCAAATGATTTAATGGGCAAAATTCTAACATGAAATAATCTAAACTCGAGACGAATTATTATGAAAATGTACTTAAAATACAGTGATATGATTTGTATATGTTATATGAATGCATGATGTGGAAAGTATATGTACATGGAAATCTAATTATTGTTGAGCCCATACATGTTTCTTGATATTTATATAAAATATATGACTAACAAGGGTGATGAGGATATGTGTTAGGGATCATGATCAATTTGATTGAATGTGCCTTGTATGTTTATATTGAATTTAAATGAGTGGTAAGTTAATTACCATGTTATACGAACTTACTAAGTATTTCATGCTTACTCTGTTTTATTTTCCCTGTTCTATAGTAATTCGGAGGCTCGTTGGATTGGAAGCTTGGCAGAGATCACTCATACTATTCATCATCCCATTTTGATATATATATATATATATATATATATATATATGGTAAATTAATTATGATTATAATGGCATGTGTAGGTTATTTAACCAATAATGGCATGTAAATATTTTGAATGAAACTAGCCATTGGAATGGCTTGTGTTTAACATATTTTGATATGTTTATAAGTAACATATTTTGATATGTTTATAAGTGGATCTATCATGATTGAAGAATGAATGTAATCATGCATATATGCATTTGGTAACTAGATAAGTATGAATGATAGATTAACATGATAATAAACTGTCATCTGAGGTACCTAAGGGTACATTGGTTGTATGTGATATTATGTCATGTGTAAGACATGATTTGGACTTGTTTTGAATGCTTTGATATGGTTTGTAAATGTGTTTAAGTGTTGGTGTAGGTGAAAGACAAGACGAGTGAGAAATGTGGCTTGGAAAATAGCCTATTTTTGTCCATACAGGCAGAGACACGGGCGTGTGTCTCAGTCGTGTGTGACACACGACCTAGCACATGGGCGTGTAGCCTGACCATGTGTGCCCTGCATCTTTAAAATGTCAAAATAGAATGCCCAGAATTGATTACACGGCCTGGCACACGGGTGTGTGACTGGGCTATGTGACCCTTTCACCTATACACAGCCTAGCACACGGGCGTGTGACTTGGCTGTGTGACCTAAGTCAGAGAGTGACACGACTTAAGACACAGGTGGTACACATGGCCTGACCACACAGGCGTGTGACCCCTGCACCTAGGAAAAATTTTGCGAAAAATTCTCTGAGTACCCGGTTTAGTCCCGACTCGTTTCTAATGCATGTTTTGGACATCGAAGGTTCATATAAGGGACTTTATCTTTGATTTCTGACATGATTACTATATAAAATGAAATATTTATTTACTTGATCTGTATATACTAGTAATGCTTCGTAACCCTGTTCTGGCGACAAATACAGGTTAGGGGTGTTATAATTACCCCAACCATTTCATCATCTAAGATCAAACACACCATTTCTAAACATGCTTTCATCAATTGCCAAATGCATACCAAAAGAAATCATTAAATCAATTTGTTACATAACCACCATTATGATATATTACAACTTCAACTTTTAATATAAATTATCAAACCAAAATAGCCTATATACAGGCCACAAAACCGAAATAAAATGATTCAAAATCTACCAAAACTAAAGTTTGATAGTGTGAGCCTTGAAGTTGATCCGACTACCCAGTTTTGCAAAACGTTAACTATAGAAATCAGAAAATGAAACAGAGTAAGACTATATAGCTTAGTAAGTTCATAATTAAATTCTAAACCAATTTACCTCATTCAAACAAATTAAAAACAACTTAGATTGTAATAACCTTACATTCAATTTGCAAGAACATGTGAGATTTGCATAGGATTAAATCATCAAATAATTCATGTTCATTAATAGTTTAATCAAGATAATTCATATATACATTCCACTGAAATCATTCATGTATATTCAATTGAAAACATTCATGTATATTCATTTAAGTCTGTAAATCTTTTTGATAATAACTCACATATCTTAATAAATCCTTTGAAGATCATTCACAAGTTTTACTCGCTCGATGAACTATAGTAACATAACTCGAATACTCGAGTAACTACACCACACTAAAGAGCATCATAATGCTATATAGAGGCATCGTAGTGCAAACAAAGGCACGATTGTACAATCAGAGGCATCGTAGTGTAAACAAAGGTACCAAAGTTCAAACAGAGGCATTGAAGTGCAATCCCGTACAAGTGTGCATTCTAACCCTATTGGCATGCCAATCGTATCCTAATTGTTTACTACGTTCAAAGGGGCATTTAACATAATTCATAAAATTTATAAATCAGAGGCACTTCCATAATACCCATACACATGTTGTAAATCAAATATGTTCATTCCAAAATCATAAAACTTATGTTTCACAAATATTCAACAATTTCCAAATAAGTACTCCCTCACCTTATACTTAATTGTAAACAATTTATAATTTCAATTCATATCAAATATTCAACCATAGTTCAATTAAATCAATTCAAAACAACATAAGTTATAAATATATACACATTCATCTATACTATGAACTTACCTAATATATTCGACTAATGAGCTGATTCGTTGGGACTATTCTACAATTTTCCTTTTCCCTGATTTTCTTCTATTCGGTTCAATCCTTTATGTATATAATAGTCAAATTCAATTTATCAATTTCAATTACATTTTCATGCTCATTTTTATGCATATGACCTATTAATTTCATTTTATAAATTTTCATTGAATGTTTACACTTTGTTTAATTTCGTTTCTAAAACTGAAACTATTATAATTTCCACATTTAAACTACAATATTCAAAACCGATTATAATTTCATCCTTAAGCAGCCTTCAAATACTAAAATTTACAGAATTTTTATGCTAAACTTAACATATTTTCACATTAGTCCCTAAGCTCAAAACTAACTAAATTTCCTTTACAAAATAGTCCTATTCAACAACCAAGCTCATAAATTCATCATTTAACCTCATGAATAACTAAAAATCATTAATGGAAAGTTTCAAAAAAATTTACAGTTTTATGAAATATTCCTTTGGTTAGCTCGATTAAGCTACAACGATCTCAAAAACACAAAAAAAGAAAAAGAAAAAATGAGTTTGAATTACTCACCATGCAAGGTAAGGAAGAGTGACTGAATTCCTTAAGCAATTAATAATGGTGGTTTGGTTAAGTAAAGAAGAAACGATGATAAAACCAAATGGCCATCCACTTAAGTTTTATGTTTAATATTTTAACTTAATTTTTAACTTAACTTTTAACAAAATTATTATTATATCAAGTAGAAACTGTACACTAATCTAAAAATGGGTAAATTAACATTTAAATCCTTAACAAGAATTAATCATGCATTTTAGCTAGTAAAAATCAATAACGATTAAGTTTTATGTCTTTTACGATTTAGTCCTTTTTTTCTTTAATTAACTATTCAATCGCTAAAATTACTGGACCGAGACTTAATATAATTCTATAATAATTTTGGACTTGATCATTGAAAATTAAGGTTTCAAAACCACCATTTTTGATACCACTAAAAATTCTGGATGTTACACCAACAATGAACCTAATTGTTCAAATCACTCAGCCCAAACAACCTTATTTACAATCAACAATTTATCTCCAATAAAAATTAACAAGAGTGTCACAAAAATAAAAGTGTAAGCATAAAGAAATTGTTTACAAAAGAAATTAAAAAACTAACCCTTGAAGACACCAACAAGCATAATATTCATTGGCCTGATTCAAACATTGACCAACCGCTAAAGAGATAAGTCCTTATTACTAATTTAAGTGTTAATTTTATCTCTTAAATAATCATCAATAATTATCCCATAAAAACCCTAATCTCCAAGTAAAACAATCAACTTATTCTCTAAGAAAAAGGAGAAGGACCTTTCATATAATCCAGTTGAAGGTCTCCACATATAGTCCAGTTGAAGGTGGAGTTGTGCTTATGGGAAAGAATTCACCTTGTAAGGTAACTGATATTGGTACTGTTCAAACCAGGATACACAACGGGATCATTAGGACAATGTTAAATGTCAAGCATGTGCCTAATTTAAAGAAGAATCTCATCTCCTTGAGAAATTTAGACTCAAAGGATTGTAGGATTCCATCGAGCCAAGTGGCACTAATGTAACAAACCTAACCTGAATCCATCGCTGGAATAGGGTTACAGAGCATTACCAGAGATTACAAATTAGAAAACAAACATTTCACATTTATACAATATTCATATCAGAAATCAATCACTAAGTCCCTTATAAAAGCCCTCAAGGCTCAAAATATGCATTACAAGTAAGTCGGGACTAAATTGGAAACTCAAAGAATTTTTCACGAAATTACAAAATTTTCCTAAATGCAGGGGACACACGCCTGTGTGACCAGCCACACAGCCAAATGACACGCCCGTGTCCTAGGCTGTGTGGGCATTAGTTGTGAGGCACACGACCGTGTCCCGGCCCATGTCCTTACCCGTGTAACTCTCTCACTTTGGTTACACGGCCAGCCATACGCCCGTGTGCTAGGCCGTGTGGACAATTTAATTTTCAATAATTTGGTGCAGGGGTCACATGGCCAAGACACATGCCCGTGTACTGGGCAGTGTGACACACACAGCTGAGACACACGCCCGTGTCTTTACCCGTGTGATAATACCTGAGCATTCTATTTCTTAATTTTTAAGATGAAGGGGATACATGGCCAAATCACACGCCCATACGCATGGCTATATGCCACACACGGCTGAGACACATGCTCGTGTCTTTGCCCGTGTGGACGAAATAAATCTATTTCTAAGCCTTATTTCTCACCCAAATATGTCTTCCACTTACGTTGCCATTTTAACACATTCCCAAGTCAATTCAAAACGTTCAAATCAAGCCAAAATCGAGTCTTATGCATGACTCATCATTACCTATGTTCAAGTGTTTAAACTTCCCAAATATACATTTATATACATATAACTATATTTTCTCATTTAAGCTTACTTAAAGCCATTTATCATTAGATTTATATGCTTTTCATCACACAACCATTTCAAACATATCAAACATAATAAGGCCTTATACAATTTTCATCAAAATATACTTAATACTAGCCATTCCAATGACTAGTTAAAACCAAAGCATTATCATGCCATCATTGGCCAAATTAACCTATACATGCCAATATAACCAGAATTAATTTTACCATTTGCACCAAATGGACCGATAGATAATGTGAAATATCTCCGCCAAGCTTCCAACCCAACGAGCTTCCAAATTCCTTTAAAATAGGGAAATCAAAAACAGTGTAAGCTTTTAAGCTTTTCGTATAACCAGGAATTTAACTTACCACTATTTTATACACATAAGGTAAACATACATTTCATTCCCAAGTCGTGTTGGCCATGTGCCTAAACACTTATCCTCATCAACCATGTTAGTCACTATAATCTGTATAATAGCTAAAATTCACGAATGTACGTAGTCATCAAGCAAGATTCATACACATATTTCTTCTATCACATTTTTCAGTATATCATGAATGAATAAAATCATCAAGCATATTCCACATTCATGTATCAAAAACATCATGTTTTAATATATCATGTGATATCATTTCCATGTATTTCAGGCTTGTACTAGTAATAGTTTATTCTGAACTCAAGTTAATCATATATTATTCATGAATATCAAGAAACATGTATGAGTTCAACATTAATCAAATTTCCATATTCATATACTTTCCTCATCATGTGTTCAAATATCATGTACAAGTCATGTTCATATAATTCATGTATATGCTTGTAATAATTCATTTCATGTTAGGATTTTGCCTGTTGAACCATTTAAAATATTGATGGATACACAGGTAGTACACTTGAAGTGTACAAATCAGAATTCGTCAATTCATATTTAGGAGTGCACTTTAAAGCACATAATCGAGAAGCACACTCTCGAGCCTTATCATAGGAAGCTCACACAAAGCCATTTCAGAAAGCTCATAAAGAGCCTATCGGGAAGCTCATCTGGGCTGTATAACAGTAAGCTCATAAGAGCCATAATCGGGAAGTTCACAAAAAACCATATCGGGAAGTTCACGAAGAGCCAATTTAACGGGAAGCTCCGAATAGCCATATATAAGGAAGTTCAAGCGAGCACTGTCGGAAAGCTCACAAAGAGCTGCATTTGTGTCCGTAACATATACAAGATCACAATCGATCATAAACAGGGAGTTCACAAAAAGCTGCGGTAGTCCACAACACATGCAGAATTACTATCGATTAGGATACTCGCAGAACTATATAACGGGAAGCTCGAGAAGGCTTATAATGGGATGCTCGTAAGAGCTATGATGTGTCCGCAACATATGCAGGACCACAATTGATCGTGATTTTCTGTGATAAGTTTTATAAATTTATAATTAATCGCTCTTGAAACTAACTATTATCACAACATAAGCAAGTGTACCTATCGAACAGTAGTTTAGCTTTAGCAAGACCGGATTGTCGAACCCAAAGAAACTAAAAGTAGTAGTATTAACTGTCTGTTTATTATCTAGCCTAAAAATAAAAGGGTTTGTTTTAATTAACTAATTTACTAAACTAAGAAATCACAGAAAATAGAAGTGGGGAATTACTTTTGGAAAAACGATTGATTTAAGATAATACCCAAGGAAAAATCCACCTAGACTTCACTTGTTATTTTGATTCCGAATCAGACGATTTATTCATTTAACTTGTTCCGTAGAAATCCCTGAGTTATGTTATTATCCCTATTCAAGACTAATAACATCTAACCCTAGGTTGAATAATTGAAATCTCTTTCTAATTAACACCCTAAGGTTGCATTAACTCGATCTATGGATCCCCTTATTAGGTTTCACCCTAATTCGGTAAAATCTTGTCACCCTATCTCTAGGCGCGCAATCAAATTCGCTTAATTATGACAAAGTTACTCTTAGAAAGGGACTATTCATCATCCAAATAAGAGTATTAACTTGAATCAATATCCTGAAATATCGAAACAAGAATTAAGAATACATAATTAAGAACAAGTTAAATATTTATCATACAATTCAGAAAATAATAACAAGATTTGTCTTAGGTTTCATTCCTCTTAGGTATTTAGGGGGTTTAGTTCATAACTAAATAGGAAAACATCCCAGAAGAATAACGAATACAAAACATAAAGAAAACTCAAAACTCTTGAAGGGAAATTAAGGAGAGATCTTCAGTCTTGATGGTGAATCCGGCTTCTGAGATGGATCAATCGGCTTTCTTGGAGTAATTCCTTGCTCCCCACTCTTCATCTCCCTTTTATTCCTCCTCTGGGGTGTTTGAATAGGCTTTAGAATGCCTAAAATCCCTCCAATTTGCCTTTTTCCGAATAGAACTTAACTAGGGCTCGGCAGGGACACGCCAATGTACGATTACTTCAGGCCGTGGTCAAGGCTGAGAGATCAACACACCCGTGCTGAGGTTGTTTTAGGCCGTGGTCAAGCCTGTTAGAATGGCACGAGCGTGTGTTCTACCCATGTGAGGAAGTCTAGGCCGTGTTGTTTTCCCACGTTGGCACATTTTCTTCGTTTTTGGCACGTTTCTTGTTCTTTTCGCTCTCCTATGCTCACCTAAGTATAAAAAATGAGGTTAAAGAATTAGGAGCACCAAATTCACCAAATCTAAGGAGAAATCATTCATAAATGTGTTAAGTATGAGATAAAAATATGTATAAATTACGATTTATCAAATACCCCCACACTTAAGCGTTTGCTTGTCCTCAAGCAAAATTTTCAATTCACAATTAAGAATTCCTTTTTCTCAACTTATAATTCCTATCAATAACATCTCAAGCTAATCTATAAGTAATCATACATTGAGAATTCAACTAGAAGAACATCAAAGTTTCAAACATTCCAAGTTGAGCATTTAATCATGAAAAATATAGGCATCTGCCCTTATTTAAATAATCACCTTTGATTCAAAATCTCACAGACTTTAACATCCTCACTAAAGATTCACTCAAATCACTCGAAGTGTTTAAGGATAATGAATGTAGCACTCAACAGTCAATATGAAAAGTTATTACCATAGGCTTGCATGAAAATCAAATCTCCACCACTATAAATTGAGATGATACATCAATCAAAAGGTTTTTAGAGAGTTGTTACGAGGCTCGGTTAGGGGGTGTGGTCACAAGCTAAAAGAAAATGTTAGAATCGAGAATAATTTAAAAAATTACTTAACTAGAAAAATATTTAATCACCACTTGCGTACAACAGAGCTTCTTTTCAGAGTATGGAATTTAAACACTTGAGCTCAAAAATGAAAGATCACTACTAATATGTAAATTTTTTTTTTTTAAGAACAAGTTAAATAACATAGACTAACTATTAAGAATAAGACATAGCCAAGCAATTTATTCAAATCAAATCTCAACAAAAATAGGGATCAAATTAATTGAGGGGATTTCAACAATAATGAGTTAAGGGTTAATATTAAGGGTAATACAAGGAATGGCTTGTTAGGCTCAAAGGGGTTTATTAAGGGTTAATTGTGAATGTAGGCTTTTCATGGCATAAGTGGTTTAACCCTAAGTGCCTCTATCATCTTGACATATCAAATCAAATGGTGTGGTCTTGACATGCATAATCAAGTAAGTTCTAGAATAACAATTCGATATTGACGTACTCAAGCAATAATAAAAGTGAGCATGAAATAAATAATAGATGCTCTTTAAAGGCTCAAAATCTCACAAAAATTATGGCTTTTTTATGTTCAAAACTGTAGATTTCAATTCAAGGTAATACCTAAACTTGGGAAAACATCCTAAAATTTTAACTTCTTAAAAATCAACTTATCATGCTTAATTCT
Source organism: Gossypium anomalum (assembly GCA_025698475.1). Taxonomy (NCBI): domain Eukaryota; kingdom Viridiplantae; phylum Streptophyta; class Magnoliopsida; order Malvales; family Malvaceae; genus Gossypium; species Gossypium anomalum. Next base: position 50,016,397 of record CM046967.1, on the reverse strand, counting down.
CTAATGTCTTAAAGTTTAAATAATCAATGCATGAATGTCTATGTTTTAATTCAAGATATATCAATAAAAATCATAATTTAATCAAAATTCATTCTAAAAATGATATGAAAGATTCATAAGAGAATAAGACAAAATTCAGGGATTTTTCTGATAATGATATAATTTACCCCCCACACTTAAGATGTACATTACCCTCAATTTACAAAGATAAAGTTAGTGGCAATTGTAGATAAAATATCATAAGATAGGGAGATAAGTGAAACTTCCTGAATGTTAAATGAATGAACTCCCTAGTTTGGAGTTATGTAGAATGGAGAAGGATACTCCGGTGGTGGTAGAGGTTGGGTTCCACAAGTGCTGTGCTAAAGGAATATTCTATCTCGTGGTGGAGTACGGCATGGTAGTTGTGGAGAACCTTTTCCAGTGGAGTTTGAAGTTTCTAAGTAATTGTGAGCTTTGTAGCTCTTTATAACTATGATAAAACCATGAACTTTTTAGGGGATATAAGGAAGAATAATTACTCATAAAGAATTAGCCGAGATTAAAATTTGTTTATAAATCCTAAAAATAAAATAGTAGCAAAAAGGAAATAAAATGATAAGTTAAAAGTGGAAATAATAAGAAAAATGACAAATAAAAATAGAAACATAAAGATAAAATAAAATAACATATTTAAATATCATCATCGCCGGATGGTTCGTGAGGTGGTGGTGGCGATGAAATGTGGAGGTGCTGACAAATCTACTGTAGAGTAGCATCAATGTTATCAAATCACTGAAAACACTTCTGCTCAAATCGAGTGAGGTGCTCAGAGATGTCAGAATATGAAGACGCCGCATGAACTGACCGATAGGTGGGTGGTGGCTGAGACAGTAGGTCTTCTTGTCATGGAGGGACATCATCAGTAATGTCCTCAGGAGCCTCCTCCTCAGTTGATTGGGCAAGACGATATTGAGGAGGGTAGGTTCCATGGTGCCTTTCGATCATCCTCATACTTAGCATGCTCGAGATGCCTTGTGGAGACATCTGGCCAATGAGGGTAAGGGACGATTCTTGTGTTGTGGTGTTGAGGAGCCCAAAGTGTCGAGCCAGTCGAGTCACGTAGGGGCCAATGGAGATGACCCTCTTTCGATGTTGCTCTGTCAGATGGCGAATGGCAAGGGCGATGAAATAGGCGAGGTCAAAGACGTGCCCGTGCTACATACACCATAAGAAGTAGACGTCGTGAGTGTTGACGACGCTAGTGCTCTCTCTCTGCCTTGTCAAAGTGTGAGATAAAATAGAATGTATGTACCTCAAGGACGGAGGGAGAGCTGATGCCTTGGAGTGACTGGGGTTGTAGGTGGCCGAGCGTGGTTTTAACGCGTCCCAGCACCATGAAGGAGAATGATGGATGTGGCGGTTAAGAGTGTCGAGGTCGTTCTCCTCCATGAACTCCTCTATATATAAGCCCAGTACGATGCTAAACGCGGGGACGCTCAACTGGCATACTAAACCACCAAGCCTAAATTGGACCATTCCCGGATCATCATAGTTGGTCATCACGGTCTAAAGATGAAATGCTAAGCAGAGTTCCATCGTCAGCTCGAGATACGTCGGTTTGATGATCTCAAAGAAAAGCCCACAGGGGTCGGTGGTAAGGAGGGCCCAAATTGCATCTGCCAGTTGGACCTGCTCAAGTGCAGCCCAGTCAATATATCGGCCCACTTCCAAGGGTCGGGCCCGTAGGATTTGAAATAGTTCCTCTTGATTGCCTAGTGGAAATTGGAAGAAGGGGTGTCAGATTTTTGAAGTGGGACCCGAAAAAAATGATACCTCTTTCTATTTTTTCGAAGTGGGGGTGGCAGTTCCCTTTCTACGTGAAGATGACATGGTATACCTGCAAGCAAAACCATTATTCCATCTTGATGAATGGACTGGGTAAAACGTAAACAAATTCAAAAAGGAAAAAGTCAAAAATAATTTCAGCCACAACTACTAACACTAACAAACCTAACTAAAACAATAAATTTTATGGCATAATGTCGTGGCATTAGTATAAATATCAAAATGGCAAAGAACTCTATGGAAATGTAAAAAATATGAATGTATCACAATGCATGGATTATAATGGCAAAGAATAATAAGCAAGTGAGAACTATGAATATTGACTTAGAATAGGTAAATGGGGCTTGATAAATCATGAAATAAAAAAAATTCACATGGAATAAATGATAACTAATTTAAAAAAAATGAAATTTGAATGATAGCGAAATGAAAATCGTATGAGATAAATGAAGATTATTATGATAAATAGCATTAGAAATAAGTAAAATTAAAGAGAAAAGAGTAAACAAACGCTGAAAAGAGGAGTTTGGGCGTCAAAGATGGAGTTGGAAGCAGCGCATGGGCGTGGCAAGGAGGCCATGTGGAGTTGCAGCGGCTAGGGTTAGCGATTTTAGGTGAGGAAGTTGATGAATAGTGAGGGGTTTTTATAAATTTTGGGGCACACGGCCAGGGGACACGCCCCTGTGCCCTAATTTTAGCTCGTGTGTTTCGCTTTTTTTTAAATTTCGACGCCTCTGACACACAGTCCACGCCTGTGTTCCTTGGGCGTGTTGATGTACACGATTGTATTGCACGGTCGTGTCTGGCTTTGTTCGCTTCTCCCACACTCGTGTATGAAGACCCATGCCCGTGCTAATTTGACAGGTTTGACCACGGGTGCTAGACACGGGCGTGTCGCATGCCCGTGCTATTTTTTCAAGTTCAACCATGATTCTAAGACACGAGAGTGTCCCAGGCTCGTGTTGTTTTGGCAGGATCGCCCATGGCCATGTCTCACGGCCGTGGCCATTTATCGCAGCCCGTGTTTGGGAAAAATCCTTGCCTTGTTTCCACATGATCTTAAGCATGCCCGTGTGCTTGGCCGTGTGAGTGTGGTAAACCTGTATTCAAGAGCTCAGTTAGTAAGTTAGGTTTTAAACACTAGTATTTAAAGAAGTTAATACCGTTAGTGCTCGGGGGTATTGTTTACCTTAAAAGTGCCAAATTTGGGATGACTTACCTCGACTGTACTGAATGGGAAAATGCTAAGTACCGTAAGAGGAATTTCTTCATTCAGTTTGGCAGTGGCAATGTGAGGATCTGCGGCATTTAATAAAACTTCATCTCCAACCTTAAGTTGATTTGGTGTGGTATTGAGCTTGTTCTGGTGTAGTTTTGGTTTATCGTGTGTTCTCAGTTTATGTGTTTACCATTCATCTAGCTCCTTGATTTGTAACCTTCGTTCTTCATGAATAGGTCCTCTATTGTTGCTTGAACATGGCTTATGTTCGTCCTTCAAACTCATTTCCTGCAAAGTAGGTTGCACCATATTGTCAGTTTAAGTAGAATGGTTTATACAATCACCTTCAATTTTTGATGTGTTACCAAAATTGCAAGCTTGAAGGGTGATTATTTCATCTCCCACACGAAGTGTGAGTTCACCTGTGCCAACATCAATAATCATTCTAGCAGTTGCTAAAAAGGGCCTTCCTAAAATCAAAGGAGTGTTGCTATCCTCCTCTATGTCTAGAACAACGAAATCAACTGGGAATATAAATTTATCAATTTTAACTAGAACATCTTCAATAATACCCCTAGGAAATCTAATAGTTTTATCTGCTAATTGAATGCTCATCCTAGTCTGTTTGGGTTTCCCAAGACCTAGTTGCTTAAACATTTTGTAAGGCATGACGTTAATGCTAGCCCTTGAATCAGCCAATGCATTATTAACATCTAAGCTACCAATTAACCAAGGAATTGTAAAACTCCCTGGATCTTTTAATTTGTTGGGTAGCTTATTCTGTAGAATAGCTGAGCAAACTGCGTTTAACTCCATATGCGACGCCTCGTCCAACTTCCGCTTATTTGCTAAAAGCTCCTTTAAAAACTTCATTGAGTTTGACATCTGTGAGAGAGCTTCAATAAACGGTAAGTTGATATGTCATTTCTTTAAAAGTTTAAGGAATTTACCAAATTGTTTATCTGAGTAGTCTTTCCTTGTCGCATTAGGGTATGGCACACGAGGTTTATAATCTACACTTATCAGTTTTTGTTCGGTGTGACTTACCTCACCTTTACCCTTGCTTACCACAGTTTCTTGCTTTGGTTCTGGTTCAGATGTAACTAACCCTTCCTCATATCTAAAGTTGATTGCATTGAGCTGTTCTCATGGGTTAGGTTCAATATTACTTGGCAAGCTACCTTGTGGTCATTCGAAAATTAATTTGGAAAGCTGGCCTATCTGAGTTTCGAGCCCTTGGATCGACGCTTGTTGATTTTTAAGTGCTGTCTCGGTATTCTAGAAATGAGTTTCTGACACCGAGATGAATTTGGATAGCATCTCCTCAAGGTTCGATTTTTTCTCTTGTTGGTAAGGTGGTTGTTGGAAGCCTGAGAGTGGTGGTAGTCTCTGATTCCCTTGACCACCCCATGAGAAATTTGGGTGGTTCCTCCAACCTGCATTATAGGTATTACTGTATGGGTTATTTTGAGATCGAGAGTTATTGTTACCCATATAGTGGACTTGTTCCTCTTCGGTTGTAGGATTGAAGGGTTGATATTCTGTATGTACGCTTCCCCCACTTGAATCACACCTCATCACTAAATGTACCTGCGTAGAACCAAGTAAACCATCAATCTTTTTATTTAGAAGTTCTACCTGATTTGACAGCATAGTAACTGAATCGACGTTATAAACACCTGCTGTTTTGGTTGGCTTAGTCCTCATGACCTGCCACTGATAGTTATTCAGTGACATCTCTTCTATAAATTCATAAGCATCTTCAGGTGTTTTATTATTGATAGTCCCACCAGCGGCTGCGTCAACCATTTGTCTAGTCGAGGGATTCAAGCCATTGTGGAATGTTTGAACCTGTAGCCAGAGTGGTAACCCATGGTGAGGGTATCTTCTTAAAAGGTCCTTATATCTCTCCCATGCATCCTATAGTGTTTCTAAATCCATTGGCACAAAGGAAGAAATATCATTACGTAATTTCACCATTTTGGCCGGCAGAAAATACTTTAATAAAAATTTTTCGATCATTTGTTCCCAAGTAGTGATTGATCCTCGTGGTAACGAGTTCAACCACTGTTTAGTTTTGTTCCTCAATGAAAAAGGGAATAACCGAAGAGGAATGGCATCATCAGAAACTCAATTAATTTTAAATGTGTCACAGAATTCCAAAAAAATTGCCAAGTGAGTGTTGGGATCCTCATCCTGCAAACCATCAAACTGAACAAATTACTGTATCATTTGAGTCGTGTTAGGTTTCAGTTCAAAATTATTTGCAATAATGGCAGGCCTAACTATACTTGACTCAGTTCCTGTTAAATTAGGTTTAGCATAATAATACATAGTACAAGGAGAAGGATTCTGATTTACTAGATCAGCAGAAATCGCAGGAGGTACCAGATTTTCCTGATTTTCAGCCATCTGCTCAGTTGTATTTGGAATATCATCCTCTTGCTCGTCCTCTGTGTATCTTACTCTTTGCCTTATTTCTCGTCGGTTTCTACGACCTGTGTGATCGATTTCTTCGTCAAAAAGTAATGGTCCCAACGAGTTTCTTCTAGTCATAAACTATAAGAACTTGCCAGAAGAAAGAAAAAGAAAATTTAGTAACGAAAACTAAACAAAAATTTAAATTGCAGTAAAAGTAAATGGCTAAAGTAATAAAAATCGAGTGTTCCTAATATCTTAGTTCTCCGGCAACGGGGCCAAAAACTTGATCGTGATTTTTCATGATAAGTTTTATAAATTTATAATTAATCATTCTTAAAACTAACTATTATCACGACGTAGGCAAGTGTACCTATCGAACAGTAGTTTAGCTTTAGCAAGACCGGATTGTCGAACCCAAAGGAACTAAAAGTACTAGTATTAACTGTCTTTTTATTATCTAGCCTAAAAATAAAAGGGTTTGTTTTAATTAACTAATTAACTAAGCTAAGAAATCAAAGAAAATATAAATGGGAATTACTTTTGAAAAAACGATTGATTTAAGACAATACTCAAGGAAAAATCCACCTAGACTTCACTTGTTATTTTGACTCCGAATCGGACGATTTATTCATTTAACTTGTTCCGTAGAAATCCCTGAGTTATGTTATTATCCCTATTCAAGACTAATAACGTCTAACCCTAGGTTGAATAATTGAAATCTCTTTCTAATTAACATCCTAATGTTGCATTAACTCGATCTATGGATCCCCTTATTAGGTTTCACCCTAATCCGGCAAAATCTTGTCACCCTATCTCTCGGCGCGCAATCAACTCCGCTTAATTATGACAAGGTTACTCTTAGAAAGAGACTATTCATCCTTCAAATAAGAGCATTAACTTGAATCAATATCCCGAAGTATCGAAACAAGAATTAAGAACACATAATTAAGAACAAGTTAAATATTTATCATACAATTCAGAAAATAATAACAAGATTCGTCTTAGGTTTCATTCCCCATAGGTATTTAGGGGGTTTAGTTCATAACTAAATAGGAAAACATCTTAGAAGAATAATGAATACAAAACATAAAGAAAACCCAAAACTCCTCAAGGGAAATTGAGGAGAGATCTTCAGTCTTGATGATGAATCTAACTTCTGGGATGGATCAATCGGCTTTCTTGGAGTAATTTCTTGCTCCCTACTCTCCGTCTTCTTTTTAGTCCTCCTCTAAGGTGTCTAAATAGGCTTTAGAATGCCTAAAAGCCCTTCAACTCACCTTTTTTCGAATAGAACTTAACTAAGGCTCAGCAGGGACATACCCGTATGCGATTACTTCAGGCCGTGGTCAAGGCTGAGAGATCAACACGCCCGTGCTGAGGTTGTTTTAGGCCGTGGTCGAGCCTGTTAGAATGGCACGGGCGTGTGTTCTACCTGTGTGAGGAAGTCCAGGCCGTGTTGTTTTCCCACGTTGGCCCATTTTCTTCGTTTTTGGCCCGTTTCTTGTTCTTTTTGCTCTCCTATGCTCACCTAAGTATAAAAAATGAAGTTAAAGGATTAGGAGCACCAAATTCACCAAATATAAGGAGAAATCATTCATAAATGTGTTAAGTGTGGGATAAAAATATGTATAAATTACGGTTTATCAACAACTAAAACGGGAAATCCTGTATCCATCGAATTTCATATATATATATATTCAAACGGGACTTATGACTCCTCGATTATAGTCGGATATGTGAATACTTTCATATACATGTCAATAATACAATCACATATATACGATTCAATTACACAATTCACATATACAACATTCAATTCAAACATATAAATATAAACAATTTAGTTACACGAACTTACCTTAACAAATCTACTAATATGATATTTTCTCTTTTCCTTGTTCTAACTCCGATTTTAGTCTATCCAGATCCAATTAAGCCAAGAAAGCTTGCTTTTTCTTTCTTAGGGTTTCCATGTATTTTTTGGGAAAAAGATGAACATAAATTATGATATTTTGTTCATTTTATTATTTATAATCTTTTCATCTTTTTCTTTCCAATTTCATTATTTTGTCTAATTAAATTTCCATGGATGAATCATTATCCTTATCTACTAACCCCAATAATTGGTCTATTTTCTATATAAGGACATGAAATTTTGAATTCCACAGCTATTTGATACATATAGCTACTAGAACTCAACTTTTACATTTTATGCAATTTGGTCGTTTCATCAAATTAGACATATAATCGGTAAAATTTCTTAACAAAATTTTCACACGATATTTTTATAATTTTGTAGATCATAAAATAATATTAAAATAAATTTCTCTTCCGGGATCGGGTTTGTGGTCCCGAAACCACTATTTCAATTGCATTAAAAATGGGCTATTACAATTAAGGTATCTCGTGGAGCTCTTGTTTTGATGAGAGGTCCTTATCCTTTTTCTCTACCATAAATCAAGGTCACATCCTCAAATAGGAGTTTATCTCTACCATAAATTAAGGTCTCCCTAAAAGTTTTAACAAATGAGGAAAAAAGCACAATAATAACATAGCTTGATCTTCATCATCTATGTTAACCTAAACATTCTTCATATCATTCAAGAGAGTAACAAATTGACTGATGTGACCCTGCAACACATTGTTCATGAGGCACAATTGAATTGTTGATAGAGCCTTCTCATCAAGCTCTTCTCATTCTAACTAGTCTAGGTTTTTAGGCTTTTTCCTAGTAATGACCTTCTTTAGATTGTTTTGAACCAGAATTATCGCTATCCGAACTTGCCACAAACTAAAATTTGTGATTTCATCGAACCTTTCAATATCGAACTTCGTTATTGTCATATCTAAACGTGTCAATTATAGAATCCAAACCAAGATTTAATACCAGTTTATTAGGGATCAACTCGTATAAATAACAAACAAGAAAATTGGAGAAGATCGAACACACAAATCTATGTGACCCAACCTATAACATTCAGGAAAGAGTTTTCTTTGTAAGTACCTTCTGCAATACATTGTTCGTGAGGCACAACTGAATTGTTGATAGTGCCTTCTCATCAAGCTGTTTTCATTCTGTCTGATTCACATTTGCGAGTTTTTGCCTTGTAATAACCTTCTTTATATTATTCTTAACCAAAATTGTCATCATCTGAACTTGTCATAGACTGAAATTTGTGTTCCCATTGAACTACTTGATATCGTATCTCATTGCCATCTCTGAATAGGTTGTATGCGAAATTCAAATTAAGCTCTGATACCAATTTATTGGGAATCGACCCGTATAAACAATAAAATAGAAAAGTAGAGAAGATCAAAAACACAAATTTAACATGAAAAACTCCTCTAAAAAGGATAAAAAACCATGGGCCAAGAAAACTTCACTAGTCGACAAACCAACAAAGAGTAAAAGATGGAGAAAATAACCTAAATGAGTAAAACCCAAAACCTGAATACAAAGTTCTCTCAAAAACTCTTCATCAAATCTCACATAAGAGATATTCTAAAAAACTCTTTAAAACAGGGTTACAAAGACCCTTTAAATAGGCTAATATTAAAGTCTTAATATGACTAAAATATTCTTAGATTAATCAGAGTTCAACTTGAAAAAGATAGCAAAGTTTAATTAAGAGAAAAAAAAATTGAAATAAGAGGCACATCCCACAAAAACTATTGAGATGCATTATTTAATGTATGTGATATCTATTTCATCCAAATAAATTTAAGTAATTATTAAAGGCTGTATTGATTAATCAAGAAATTTTAATTAAAATATGAAAATTTGTAATGCCAAAATGAGTTAGTGACCAAATTTTAATTATAAATTATGTTTAATATTGGTCATACTTCAGTTATTCAAGCTGAACTTTAGGGAGTGTATGAAGGTTTATTGTTGACGTGGAATGTTGGATTTCACAAAATGATATTGGAGATGGACAATTTTATAGCAATTCATATGCTCAAGAGTAATAGAGGGATGGGATACCTGGCCTCACTAGTGAACTCCATACGAAGAATTTTGCATGAGGGATTAGGATGTCGATATCAAACATAAGTATCACAATGGCAAATCAAAGTGTAGATCATGTTAAAATTTGGCTTTGACTATGGCTTTTGGCCTTCACATCTTTGAAGACTTGCCACCAACTCCAAACTAGTTAATATTTATAGAGATGTTGGAAGTCATAGTTCCATAATTGTGTTATGTTAGTACTTAAACTTTGCCTTTTTTTTCACAAAAAAATAAATCAATGATCAAATTATAAAATTTTTAAAGTTATATACCTTTATAAAAATTTTACAAAAACTTGGGGTCAAAAATGTAATTTACTTTTTTAAAAAAATAATAATAGTATATGGATATTGCCACGTGGCATATTAAATATTGTGGTAATATTATACAACAACTGATAAAATATTGTTATATTGTCATGACTCATGACATCCAATCATTGTGACCAATGATTACGAATAAAAAAATTTAAAACCTTGACTTTGGTGTTAAAATTAATTATACTAACAATTTAATGGCCAATTAAAAATTAATGAAGAGTTGAGTTAAAATTTAAAGAAGAGTTGAGTGATTATATATTTACTTTACTTTTTTATTATCAATTATAAACTACTAATTTATGAATAGTTTAATACTACTATTATTCGTGGGAAAACATGATTTCTCTCTCTAAAAATCCTAGTTCTGACAAATCCATTGTAGAAGAGTTGATCCCTAAAAAGGTTAAATTCAGAGACAAGGACTGGGAATTGAATGATGGCATGAATGTTGATTCGCCATCTGCTCATCCCATCTCTTGGAAAGACATGCTCATCGTGTAACACCCCTAACCCGTATCCATCGCCGGAATAGGGTTACGAGGCGTTACTGATCAACCACAACATAATTCATACATTTGTGCAAACATAATTATAATCCATTCATTTGAATCACTTTGTCCCTTATAAGGTCCTACGAGACCTTAAATCATGCTTAGAAATGGTTAGGACTAAACCAACAACATATGCAAACTTTAGGAAACTTAGAAAATTTTCTTAAATTTCAGGGTCACACGCCCGTGTGAACTAGCCATGTGTCTCACACGGCTACCAGACACGCTCGTGTCATAGGCCGTGTGAAAATAGGGCATACATACTGACTTGCACCACACGGCTGAAGACACGCCAATGTGTCATGGCCATGGGAAAACTAGGGAGGTTACTGACTTGGGTCACACGGCCGACCACACACCCATGTGCCAGCCCGTGTGCCACACACGGCCAATAGACATGCCCGTGTGTCTAGGCCGTGTCAAAACTGTAGGGCACACTGACTTTAATTCGAAGGGTACCCCAGGGGACACATGGCCGTGTAACATGACTGTGTGTCACACACGGCTGAGACACACGCCCATGTCTCTGACCATGTGTCACACACGGCTGAGACACACGATCGTGTCTCTGCCTGTGTGGACAAAAATAGGCCATTTGCAAAGCCTATTTGCCACCCTTTTCTCATGTTCATCTAGCCATAAAAATGGTATCAATTCATCACATATATGGGCAGCCAAAACATACCAAATCACATATAATTCATGCCATTTCATAATCAACCATTTCACTACTTAAATTCTCAACCACAATCATGCCAAAACAATTAAACTTGCATAACTTCTAAATGCATTTCATCATCATCATCTTATCACCTATTGCAAACCACAAGACTTACCATTTTAGCATTCCATAATCAAGCCATCACATAAGAATTATATACATCATATAACTTACTTATCAAACACATCATTTAGGCCAACTTAAATGACCAAATACATACCAACATTTACAAGCCAAATCTCATGGCTAAAATCAAGTCTCAAAACATACCACAATGACACTAGCCTATACATGTCATATACCATAAATACAAAGCTCCAAAAGTACCAACAAGATGATCGATATTACGATAACGTATTCTCGACGATCCACGAGTCCAAGCTAGCTTCGATAATCTATAAAACATGGAAAGAACACACAAAGTAAGCTTTTAAAGCTTAGTAAGCCATATACAAATAAAGCTATCACATGAACATTTGCATTTCAATTCAAATATGTTTAACATATCTAATATCATTCAAATTCACAAACCTTTCTTTTGAACATATATTCAATGTCTTAATCAAATTCATCAAATATTTCCCCTTTTCAATATTCGTATAATTTCGTACGTACCTGAGTCACTTAGCTCATTCACATATTTTGCTTGACTTGACTTTGCCCGTTGAACCGTTCGAAATCATTAAGGATACTCAGAAATCACATAAGCTCGTACAATGCCATATCCCAGATATGGTCTAACATGTTATCACATATTGATGCCACTACCCCAGAAAGGGTCTTATACGAAATCGATTAACGATGCCAATGTCCCAGACATGGTCTTACACGTAATCTCAATACAATGCCAATGTCCCAGACATGGTCTTACATGTAATCACATCTCGATAACCTAATGTCATGACATTCGTATCCTATACTATTCCTAAAGTTCGTACGGGACTTTCAGATATTGTAACTTCGTCAATTCATGCTCATATTTGCTCGTTCGAAAATCATAGCATTTTAATGATAATAAAACATATAGAATCTAATTCAAAGACATTTATTTGCATATGAACTTACCTTGTATTCGAAATAAACGAACGGAATCGATTATCCGTTAACTTCTGATTTTCCCCTATCTAAATCTATTTTCTTTCGTTCTTGATCTATATACATTCAAAATTAACTCTTTTATTCATCAACACATTCAATTTAGTCCACAAACACATATTTGGGCATTTTTGCACTTTAGCCCTTAAACTTTCATATTTCTTACAATTTAGTCCTTATTTCATAAATACACAAAATTACACAATTTTTTTCAAATACATGCTAGTCGAATTTTCATAGTATACATGTTAGCCCATATTTATCATTTATTCACGCATTTAACCCCATATTTTTACATTTTTACAAATTAACCCCTTTTAAGCAATTTCACCAAAAATTACTTTACAAAACATGATAACCTATCAACAAATACTCATTTTCTATCATCTAACATTCAAGAACTCAAGCATTCATCAATGGAAACTTTCAAAATCATCAACGCTTTCAAAAATTGAGGCATGGGCTAGCTAGTACTCAAAGCAACGATCACAAAAACATAGAAATCATCAAAAACTGAGCTCAAAACATACCTCAATCAAGCTTAACCATGGCCGAACCCTAAATGAGCTTCCATATTTTATTTTTTTTATTTTAGATGGAAGATGATAACAATTTAGGCTTTAAAATTGTTTTTCTTTTATTTATTATAACTTATTACATATTTTACCATTTTACCCTTGATTATTAAACCATTTAATCATCAAATATAAGGCCACTTATGTCCATATCCACTATAAAAGGTCTAATTACAACATAAGGACCTCACATTTAATAATCCATAGCAAATAGACACCTTTATCATATAGAATGCAACTTTTGCATTTTACGCGATTAAGTCCTTTTTTTCAAATTAACCACTTAAACAATAAAATTAGTTCATGAAATTTTCACATATATACATTCACATGATGTAAACACCAAAAATATTATTAAAATAATTTTTTAACATCGAATTTATGGTCCCGAAACTACTGTTCTAATTTAGCTAAAACTGGGTTGTTACATGTCAGCCCTGCGGTAGAGGATCCTTTCAAAGGCCCGAAAGAGAAGGAAGCCATTGATTTTTTAGGAGACATTTAGAAGTCCTTTGTAAATGGCGTGCCTTCTATTACCTTTTCAGATAAGATTCACCAAATTCTCATTCAGGGTATGGACAACACTGTGATTTTAAAATTACTTGGTTGTAACATTAGTTTTTCGGTGCTGCAGAACAAAATTTACAGTATGTGGAAACCTTCATTACCTTTACACATGATAAATATTGAAAATGGCTATTTCTTAGTCAAATTTCAAAGCAGAATAGATTGCGAAAAGGGTCTTTCTAAAGGGTCGTGGATCATTTTTGGTCAGTACTTGATCGTTTAACCTTGGACACTGGCTTTTGATCCTGCTCAGGCCTAGCCAAGCGTTGTCATGGCGTGGATCAGATTCCCTACTCTTCCTAACTATTTGTATAATCGCAAAATCATTACAGAAATTGGGGATTTGGTCAGGAAAGTGGTCAAGTTAGATATGAATACCGACAATAGGGCAAAGGGTCGATTTTCTAGAATGGTAATTTATGTCAATCTAGATAAACCATTGGTTTCCCAAATTCTGATCAATGGTCGATCGCAGAAGATGGAGTACGAATCCCTATCTACTATTTACTTCCATTGTGGAAGATATGGCCATGTGGAAAATATTTGTCCCTTTAAAACTACTGGGCCATCAGTTGAGAAGGATAATAAATCACCGAAAATGATATCGGAGAATTCAAAATCGGTTAGGGAATAATCGAAGAAGAGAAACAAGAATTACAGGTCGTGGATGATTGTGGAAAGGAAATCAAGGTGGAAAGTCAGGGATAACGGTTAGAAGTCTGCTGGAATCTATGGGAAAGATAAGAAAATTCCCTATATTAATGGACTAAATAATAGGAATCTCAATAAAGGAATTATTGTTGGAGATTCAATTGATGTTCGGAGCTCTAAAGGGAAAAAAATCATTAATGAGATTCATCCTGGACATAAATTTGGGGTCAATCAAAACAGTCAGTCTAACTTAATAGGAACACAGGCAAAAACTCGGAGGTGGGTTCCAATATTAGTTTTGGCCTGTTTAATAAAAGTAATAATGGGCCAGAGCTGAGACCAAGTTTGATCCAAAGCCATTCTAAGGAATACTTATAATTTTCAAAAAAAAAATCAATACGGGCTTAGACCTTGATGATTTAACGGCCCCTGATCAAATGGAGCAAATAGGCCTGGAAGGAGTGGCCCAGCTAAGCCTTATTGTTATTCGGAACTGCAGCCGAACCCTAGCAGCGGGTGGAGAAAGCAACGCCTCCACCGTCGAGAATTCCCCTAAAGACGTAGGTGTGTCCTCGACCCTTCTTCTTCCAGCTGTGACTTCAAAAGGAGATGAACCCAAAGTAGTGGCGGTGGCAGTGGTTCACCTTGACTGCGACAAGCATTCAGCAATAACTTTCTTAGGGAACAAAATTGAAACCAGCCGGAGCCGTGGTTCCCCAAAAAAAGTCCCTTGGTCTCAACTCAAGAGGGTTTTATTAGCTCAGGTAAAAAAGGTAAAATGAAAAGGAATAGCATTTTCACCAAACAGAACAAATTTCTTCATGGCAGCAACACTCGTTTCAAGAACTTCGGTTCTCAACGGGTGTCATTGAAAAAAATCCATAGAGTAGCTAGTGCAAAATATTTCAGCGTTCTCACAAGAAAATCTCGACTCTAGGGTTTACTCCGGAACCTATAACAATCTTGGGGGTGTTAGTAACCCTAAACAGTAAGGAGGTCCTTTGTCTTTATTAAAGTTGATATTGGGTTTTATTTGGTTTTTTTTCTTTTTTTATGTCTTTTAATTATTTTATGGATTTAAACCTTAAAATTTTCTCATAGAATTGTCAAGGGTATGCAAGCAGGAACTTCATTTGAGGTTTTTGGGAGTATAATGCCGAGCATAATCCAAATATAGTTTGTTTGGTTGAACCTAGGGTGAGCGATAAAAAAGCTAATTTTACTATTGAGCAGTTGGGCTTTAATTATTCTCATCAGGTGGAATCTGTTGGTTTTTCAGGTGGTATATGGGTTGTTTGGAAGAATTCGATCAAAATTCAATTATTAGGAATCACACGCAATTTATTTCTCTAAGTGTTGATAATTTTATTCCTAATAATCCTTTTTGATTTCTTTTGTGTACGGAAGCCCGGACAGATCAAAGCAAAAACTTCTTTGAGAAGGGTTAAAAGCAGCTTCTCAAACTCAACCTATTCCTTGACTAATTATGGGAGACTTCAATGCCATCTTGTCACCTGAGGATAAGAGGCTTCCATATACTATAGGTAAGCGATGTGTTTTATTTGGAAATTTTATTGACTCTTGTGATTTGCAGGACTTAGGGTATTGTGGACCATTTTTCACTTGGCAACGAGTTAATACTTTTGTCAGATTGCATCGGGCTTTAGCTAATGATGAATGGATGTCATTGTTTCCACAGTGTTTAGTTCACCATCTCACCCGTATTAAGTTTGATCATCGACCTCTCTTATTGTCTACTAAACCTGATCTTGGATTAGCTATTGGAAGACCTTTTAGATTCTTAGCAAGATGGACGCAGCATGATACTTTTCCCACCTTTGTTAAAGAGAAGTGGAATTTTTCAAGTAATATAGCTGATTCTTTGAGTAATTTTACTTCTTCTGTAGAATGTATATAGTTTTTTGGGTACTCGTAAGCAACATCTCAAGAGAGCTCTGAGAAATATTCAGAAGGCCTTTGATCACTTTCCCTCTAGTTATTTAGGTCAAAAAGAGATGGAGGTTCGGGATGAGTTGGAAAGCGTACTGGAATATGAAGATTTGTTTTGGAGGTAAAAAGCTCGTTGTGACTGGCTTCAATTGGGAGATCGCAGCACAAAGTTTTATCATAGTCGTACGATCAGAAGAAGGAAATTCAATTGTATTACTACTTTACATCTTGATAATGAGGATTGGTGTTTCGACCAAGATATATTGCAATAGAAGGCGGTAAAATTTTTTGAACAACTTTATGGTGAGGCCTCCCCTACCTTGAGTAGTAGTTCTAATTTTGATTTTCCTAGCCTCACTCATTAGGAGATTAATTTTTTGGAGGAGGCAATCACAAATGAGGAAATAAAAAAAAAAAGTGTTATTTGACATGGCGCCTTTGAAAGCACCTGGTAGTGATGGTTTCAATGCACATCTCTTCCAAAGTCAATGGGATACCGTTGGGAAAGATGTATGTCAGTACGTTAAAGGTGTCTTTGCTAGGCGTACGATCGAGTAAGAGTTAAATAACACGTTGATTGTTCTAATCACTAAAAAAAAAGCCTAGAAGATTTCAATCAGTTTTTGTTATAGCCCATTTTTGGGTCAAATCGAAACAGTGGTTTTGGGACCATGAATTCAAAGTAGAAATATTTATTTTATTGTTTCTTTAAGGCCTACAGCATGATAGAATAACTGTGTGAAAATTTCGTTAAAAAATTTTATCGATTGAGTACTCAATTTAACTAGAAGGGCTAAATTGTAATAGGTGCAAAATTTGAGCTCTATAGGCTAAAGGTAGTAAATTGTTATGAAATTCTAAATTAGAGGTCCTTAAATGGTAATTAGACCATTATACTTTAGGATGGACAAAAATGGACATGGAGTAGGTAAAATTTCAAAGTCCAAGTGAGGGGTAAATAGGTAATTTGGTAAATAAAGCCAAAATAACTAAATAAAAGATGTCATATTCTTCAATTTAGTCTCTTATAGCCAAAATTTTGGGGCAAACCATAGCTAGGGTTTTGGACAAGCTTTCAAGCTCGATTGTAAGTCCGTTCTTGTCCCATTTTTAACGATTTTTACATTTTTGAGATCGTTGTAACTTGATTTAGCTATTTCAAGGACTAATTTGAAAGAAAGTTAAAGTCTAAAATTTTTCCCATGTTAAATATGTTTGTATTTTGATGTTTGATGGAAGAAAATGCATGTTCGTTGTTAGTTAAAAAACATTTGTACAGTGATTTCCGATAAAAACGTTAAATAGGGACTTATTTGTAAAAGTCTACCAAATGTGTAGAAAAGTGTGAATAAAGGAAAAATGTGGGCTGTTATGAGTACAAATCATATTCAACTAGGCTTGGGTCGTAAAGAAATTGAAAGAAAATTATTTTGTGAGCCTAGCGACTAAATTGTAAAATGTTGAAAAGTTAGGGGTAAAAATGTAAATTTTGCCATAATATGTTTTTGGGCTGAATTGAATAACGTGATGATTAAATAAGTTAAATGTGGTATTATAGATTAAGAAAAATGAAGTTCGAGTCTAGATCGGGGGAAAAACAAAGTAACTAACGAATAGATCCTTTTGGTCGTTTTTGTAACCGAGGTAAGTTCGTATGTTAAATAAGCTTTACTTTAAATGTGTTTTAAATGCGTTAATTTATGCATGAATTGTGTAATCAACCTTACGAACACATTTGACGACGATTTGGCAAGCGAGAAATACCAATCGAACCTTAGGAATAGATGAGGATACAAGTGACATGTCACTAGGGTTTTATGTTATGTGATCCGGTCTTTGGTCTCGTGACGTCCCTCTGGGTGGTGGTGAGTATACCGGCATATGTTGCGGTTACTTGATAACTTGTGTGAGCAGCACTGAGTAGTTGCGTCTTAACTGACAGCTTATGTAAGCAAGCTTGTTGTTGGCTCGAGAACGAGCATATATGTGATATGAGATAGAGGTAGAAATGGCTATATATGTGGCACCTTGTGTGCAAGGTTTCCCGAGTATCCGAATTTATTATTCCGAGTGGTTCATTTGGTATGTCAATGATGAGAACAAATATGAAACTATTACGAAATGGTACAGGTATGTATGCAAAGCTTATGTTTAAAAAATTTGTGGAATGATGATTCTAAGGTAAGTTGTGATGGAATGAATTATGGTCATGAGATTTTGGTGAATTATATTACCTTATGTTAAATTACTTGTATGTTAATGTATGGTAAGGTTAGCCTATTTCTTTCATACGAGCTTACTAAGCTATATAGCTTACTCCGTTTTATTTTTCATGTTTTATAGTGTCACCAAGCCAGCTCGGATTGGAAATCGTTGGAGATCGCATCACACTATCAAACTGTTATTTTGGGTACCGATGATGTTAAACATTTTGAAAATATGGTATGTATAGGGACTTGGTCATTTTGTTATATGTGTTATTAAGAATTTGGCCAAATATATTGGCTTATAATTGTCAAGGCTTGATGTGGTATTTGGCCATAAAACTTGGCTTATTTTGGTTGAATTTGTTGTAAGCTTATATATATTTATATATGCATGCATGTACAATTATCTCTTGTGTAATGTGGTTTATAAATGCTTGGTAAATGGTTAAATGTGACTTAATGGTTTTGGATGTTGAATGGTAAGATTGGCTTATTGGTGTGCTAGGAAAACTAAGTAAAATTATGCATGTTATTGGTAGCCATTTTGAAACTTGTAGAATATGAATTGGTATGATTTGGTTTGACAAAATATGATGTTGTAAAAATGTTGAGTGTGGATAATGAGATGACATGGTTTGGCCTTGTTTGTAAATGTTTGGGTTGTCTAAATATGCTATGATTTATGCCATTGAACTTGTGTGTGTTGGTGGAAATGGGGTGACAAATGGCTTGGTAAATAGCCTTTATTTTATCCACACAGGTAGACACACGGCTTGCCCCATGGGCATGTGTTCCTGTCATGTGTCCCTTGTACCTTAATTTTGAGAAACAGAATGCTCAGAATTGAACGTACAGGCAGAGACATGGGTGTGTGTCTCAGCTGTGTGAGGGACATGGCCTCAAGCACGAGCGTGTGTCCCGACCATGTGAAGTTTGCACCTATTTTATGAAAAATTAATTAACTACACGGCCTAGCACACGAGCGTGTGACCTCAATTTGTTCATGCTTTGCAAAATAGAGAGTTACACGGGTTAAGGACATAGGCGTGTATGACTACACGGCTTGCCCACACGGGCGTGTCCCAAATCACATTGGTGTGTGACCCCTGTTAATAGCAACTTTTTTTTTAAGTTTTGTAAAACTTTCTTATGTGCTCGGTTTAGTCCCAAACCACTTCCAAAGCCTGTTTTGGGCCTCGTAGGCTCGTATTAGGGACTTTATGATTGAATACAAATGATTTTAATTTGGATCCAAATTTATGACTATATATTTTATGTTTGCTTGCGATGTGAGTCCGGTAATGCCTCGCATCCTGTTCCGGCGTTGAATACGGATAAAGGGTGTTACAGTTTCGGCCCATCAGCTTGTGCTCGGTCCTTTATAATTTGGTGATGAAAGTGATCACTAACTGCTTTAAGGTGATTTTTTTCTAAAATGATCTTTTAAGAACAAGCTGGTTTTATAGCGGGCTGGAACATTTCAGACAATATTATTCTCGCGCAAGAAGTCATCCATTCTATGCGTTGCAAGCGAATGAGGAGAAAATGGATGGCCATTAAGTTGGATTTGGTGAAAGCTTACGATAGAGTGAGTTGGGACTATATTCATGATGCTTTGATTGCGGTGGGGATTTCTATCTTTTTACGGAGAGTTATTATGTCAGCCATAACATCCTCTTCTATGCAAATTCTTTGGAATAGAGTGCCTTCTCGAAAGTTCAAGCCAGTTAGAGGAATTCGTCAAGGATGTCATTTATCACCTTATCTCTTTGTCTTTTGCATAGAGGGCTTGGGCCATAGTATTCGGGCTAATAGGGATGCTAGCAAATAGAATTCAATTCAGTTATCCCACTCTAGCCTAGAGATCTCGCATTTATTTTTGCTGATGACTTGGTGATCTTTTGCAAAGCGCAACTGGAGCAAGCTAAGCTGTTGGATTCTATTCTTAAGAAATTTTGTGCAAGATTGGGGCATAGAATAAGTGTTAGAAAGAGCAATATCTGTTTTTCCAAGACTACTGAAGGAGGTGTCCGCAATCAAATCTCCCAAAGTTCGAATTTCAGGAAGTTCAAAACCTTGGCACTTATTTAGGAGTCCTTCTCCTACATGAAAGGGTTACTAGCAGTACTTTGAGCTTTATTGTGGAAAAGGTAAGGCAGAAACTGCAGAATTGGGATGCGAGGAAGTTATCTATTGTAGGGAGGGTTACATTGGCTCAGTCAGTACTCCTTTCCATTCCTAATTATTTTATGCAATCCTTGATGATCCCGAAAGGTGTTTGCTCTGATATTGAGAAGTTGGTTAGACAATTTATTTGGGGAAACATATAAGGCCATACTAAAATGTCCTTAGTGGGATGGGACTCTATCTGTCAGCCACGGGTTTGGGGTTTCCTAGACTTTAGACATTTGAGTGATCAGAACACTTCTTTTCTTATGAAGATCGGGTTTAGCCTTGCTTCTAAGAGTAATGCACTCTGGGTTCGTGTTCTTCATTCTAAGTATGGATGGAAAAACCATCTTCCAGACTCTATTAGCTGGAATCAATGCTCACACTTATGTAGGTCTCTTTCTAAAATTTGGCCTACACTTCGGGAGAATCTAATTTGGTCTATTGGATATGGCGCTTCTGCTTGCTGTTGGAAAGATCCTTGGATTCCAGGTATGGGTTCTTTAATATAAAAAAATTCCATCTTTTTCTAACTTTGACTTGGACTTTTGTGTTAAGGAGTTTGTCAATTCGAATGGGAGTTGGAATTTGGATCTATTCCGTGTCTGGCTATCAAAGGATGTGATTTGTAGGATTACTAGTATCCCTCCTCCAGACAGGATAGGGTGATATGGACTCGGTCTTCTTCCAGAGCTTTCTCTGTTCGTAGTGCTTATTGGACTTTAAAAGAAGACACTTGAAATTCTAGAGATGAGCATTGGAGGCTTATTTGGAAACATTTGGGACTACAGAGAGTAAAGGTATTCTTCTGGTTGGCTTTCAAGAATAGACTTCTTACCAATGCAGAGCGTGTAAGAAGAAGAATTTGACACAGTAATTCTTATTCATTGTGTGGATACGAGTCTGAGGACTTGGCTCATGTGCTTCGAGACTGTCCTTCCGCGAAAGATGTGTGGTCGCTTGTGCTTCCACAACATCTTAAACAAAGGTTATTCTCTACCTCTTTTTCAAATTGGCTTTTACTTAACCTTCATTTTCATGAAAGAATGCAGAATAGTGGTATGATTTGGTCATCTTTATTTGGACTAATTGCTTGGCGCATATGGAAGAATAGAAATCTTTTTATTTTTCAGAATATATCTTGGACAGCTACTAAAGTGATCAAGGTCTCTAGCTGCTGGGCTCGCTAATATGAATCAAATGTTCACGGTAGCAAAAGAAATGATCCCACTTTGGTCTCACTTAACAATTTGGATGATACATGGATCTTTTCATCCATTGATGAGGCTGTGGGCAAAGGTTCAGGATACGCTGCTACAGGGGGTGGTTAAGGATCAAGACGGAAATTGGATAGTGGGATATACTCGCTTCTTAGGAGTCTGTTCTCCGTTTGAGGCTAAAGTTTGGAGCATTCTTGATGGAATTCTTATTTTGCTTAACAAAGGTTACAGACGAGCTATTATTCAAACTGATAATCTTGAAGTTGCCCAAAACTTGACGGATTTGAGTTTAGAAGATTTTGGGATCGCTGTACTCAGAAGGACTCAGCGTATCATGAAGGTAGAAGGAAAATGGAAGATTAAACACATTCCAAGATCTCAAAACTTGGTTGCAGATGGTCTAGCTAAACTCAGCTTGAGTTGGAAAACAAGCCTTCAAATCCTTAATGAGGCTCCAGAGGAAATAAGTGTTTTGTTACAAGAAGAAAATGACAATGGGTGGTTTATGTAGTTGATGTAATTCTTTTTTCACCAAAAAAAAAAAATACTACTATTATTCGTTTACAGTTATTAATCTTTATGATTTTAATAAATTTATTATCAATATTTGCTATCACATTTTCTTTTAATTTCTAATCATAAAAAATAATGATTAATTTTATAGATTATAATCAAGTATACTAAGTGGAGATTTATTAACTCCATTATAGGTTCTGATCATATCTACTCTTTTTGACATAATGTTTAAAACTACCCATACTTTCTTCTCAACCCATAAGAGGATAATGTTCTAAAACTACCCATACTTTCTTCTCAACCAATAAGAGGATAATGTATATTAGTGCACTCGAATTCACGTCTTTCTACATTGGTAACAATATTTATGCCAATTGAGTTAAGACTCAATCAATAATATTTAACAATTTTTTAACTCCACTTGTAAATTTTCTTTGAATCTCTCAAATAGTTGTCCTAATCTTATTATGGAAAAGATTTGCAATATTAGCAACATGCAATTTATTAATTTAATATATATGAAATAACATGCAGAGTTGATATAAGTTTAGACCTAACTAATGTTATCGTAATGACGCCATTTTTAATGGATAAACACTTGTATATAGCTTACGCAAAATTTACGTATTGGTGATAAATTTACAACTATTATGTTATCCATTTCTTTACTACAGCCTTGTTAACATAAAATTTTTAATTATTTTGTGTATATTTTAACCATTTACTAAATGATTTATTGATTTATAGCTTTTAGTTTATAATTGTATTACACTTTAACTAAACAATAATGACATAAATTCAAAACTTAAAAAATAATTAAATTAATAAATCAACCAATTTAATTTAATTTTTATAATTAAATATTTTTACATAACTAATTTTACTTCTATTAAAATTAAAACAATTTTATCGTATTAAAATATATGTAAAATTAACGGTAACTTTCTTTTAAATAAAAAAGAAAACTAATATAAATAAAAGCAAAACATTAACAAAGAAGACATTGCAGAGTTAAATTTCTCGAATTAACGGTAACTTTACATCAATTCAAAAATTATTTAGATCATGTTAAAACTAAATTTTACAAAAGCGTAAGCTGGAATAGCTCAGTTGGTTGGTCGGAAGTTCGAACCCTCCTTCTAGCGAAATTTATTTATTTTTTAGTTAAAACCAATGAGCTCCTCTGTATAACTCTACTCTACAAGCCCAACGCCAATCAGTCCAACAAAGATTTCTAAATTGTAGCCCAATGGCCATCACAATAAAATCAAAATCAAAATCAAATCAGGAGGAAAAGTCTACAATTATAAAATTTTAAATTTATATTAAAAAACAAAGTGTAATATCTGTACAAAATAGGTGTAATATTTCTCTATCTCCAAATACATGCGACTTATTTAAAATCATATTATTATAATATTTTACCAAGTAATAATTTTAAAAATATAATTCATAAGTTATATGATTTTTTTTACTTACAAAATAATTATTATTATCAATTATTTAATTTAATGTAATACACCATTTTTTATTATTTTATTTTTCAAAATTAAAATTACATTCTAACTCTTACTTTCTTATAATTATACACTTTATCTTTTATGAACACATTCAATTATCAAAACTATTAAAATTCACTACTTGAAATATTTGATATATATTTCATCAATTTAAATTTAAATATTTATCCATCAAATAATTTTAATCAGACAAAAATTATAGTTTCAAAACAAAATAATGACCAAATTACACAATTTTCAAAGTTTTATGACCTAATAGATTTTTTCAAAAAACAATTAATAGAAAGAAATTGTAATTTGTTTTTGAAAAAAATATATTTTCATTTGGTACTATTACTAATGTAATAATCAGGAGAATGAGAGTTGAAATATGTTTAAATATTTTTTTCCTTCAATTTGTTTTTCTTTTATGAATAGTTAAATTAAATGTGGTAGAGCATGAAATTGACGTTAAAAGTGCTACCAAATTTAACACCTCAAATTACAAAGTCTATAAAATAAAAGGAGTCATAAATTTAAAGTTTTTCAAACAAATTGGCTCTTCGCTAGAAGTACAAATTAAAGTCACAATTGGATCCGTGTTAGAAGAACATAACCTTTGAAACATGTCAGCATTGATTTGTTAAGTGGTTTAATTAATCAAAGTAAAAAAGGAAAAATATATTATCCATCTCAAAATATCAATCATCCCAGTAAAAAGAAAAAAAAAGAATGAGAATTATACGCCACATTCCGGACAGAGTCTTGTTCAACACTATCTTTGTTACAGTCAACATACTAATGGCTTCCACTCGCTTCTCTCTCTCCCGCTCAGTTCATCCCATCCTTAAATGCCCCCCTTTTTCTTCTTCTACCCGTTTTGCCCCCAAGGCTTTGCTTAAATCCTACCCTTGTCCTCTCTGGCCCTCTTCTTTCTCCTTCTGCCTTCAGACCTTGCATCACTCTACTTCTCCTTATCTCTCTTCCTCTTCCTCTTCCCCTTCATTTTCTTCTTGTTCTTCTTTTTCTCCTCCTTCAATGGCTTCCTCATTTACCGTCGATGATAGCATCGGCTCCAATCCTCTCCTGCAAGATTTCGATTTTCCACCTTTTGATATTGTTGAAGCCAAACATGTTAGGCCTGGGATTCGTGCCTTGTTGAAGAAACTCGTATGTCGTTTTTATCTTTTGGGCTGTTTTCATTT
This sequence comes from Gossypium anomalum, assembly GCA_025698475.1. Classification (NCBI taxonomy): domain Eukaryota; kingdom Viridiplantae; phylum Streptophyta; class Magnoliopsida; order Malvales; family Malvaceae; genus Gossypium; species Gossypium anomalum. The sequence continues at coordinate 49,991,672 of CM046967.1, read as the reverse complement.
CTGGGTTTTGAGGGTTTTTTTTTTTACCTTGTTCTAGGTTCGATATTGAGTTTTCTCTTTGCTAGATCATTCGCTGGTTTTACTCCTTGTTTGAGAATTCAAAACTTTGGTTGCCTTGATTTTTTATTTGTTCGAGTTTTTAAAATTTGAAACTTTTTTATGCTCTAGCATCTGGGGTTTCTGGATTATTTGTGTTTGATTTGATATATTTGTGTTGGTTGAGTAGGAGAGTGGTTTGGATGAATTGGAGAAGACAGTGGAGCCGTCATGGCCAAAGTTGGTGGAGCCATTGGAAAAGATTGTTGATCGGTTGACTGTTGTGTGGGGAATGGTTAATCATCTTAAGGCTGTTAAAGATTCAGCTGAGCTCCGTGCTGCCATTGAAGAAGTCCAGGTACATTGTTGTTTCTTTATGTTATATGATTGCAAGCAGTCAGATATGTAACATGCAGTATGTATATTTAAAAACTAATAATGTAATGTTTATGCTTGAATTGCCATCGTCAAAATATTTGGCATCAATCTTTTAGACATCTAATAACTATCTCATTCTTATCTTAGATTAAACCATGAATTTTTGTTATTATATTGACATAAATCATATTAGAATTAGCATACAGCATGATGTACTAGGGAGGGAGTTAATTTTTATTGGTTGAATCAGAAATTGTGGTTTTCCTATTGGTTTTGAAGCAATTTGGTTTGGCAGTTGTTCAGTTTGATTCTAGTATTTTGTAGAGATAATGAAATATGCATCGGTGCCTTACTCCATAGTCTCATCAAACTTCTTGTGCTTACTATGTTTAGTTTTTCCTTACAGCCTGAAAAAGTGAAGTTTCAACTAAGATTGGGACAAAGTAAACCCATCTATAATGCTTTCAAGGCGATTAAAGAATCTCCTGATTGGCAATCGTTGAGTGAAGCTCGCAAACGTATTGTAGATGGTAAGTATATGTTCCCTTTTCGTTTTGGTGCCTTAATTCAATGCTAGAACCATTACTCAATACTGAGTGCACTGTCTATTAGTTGGCTTGCTATAGCAGATATTAAGATGAGCGTTCTGTTAAAAGAACAAAACAAAACAAACAAACCAACTTAGTGTTGCTGCAGGTAGATATTGCTGATATAAACGTGTTCTCATTACAACATGCTTCTTCCATTCCTTTTAGTTTCTATGAGTGTTTGACTTGATATCTCTTTTGTTTTATTTTATGTATTCAGCCCAGATAAAGGAAGCTGTTCTTAATGGTGTTTCACTTGAAGATGATAAAAGAGAACAGTTTAACAAAATTCAACAGGTACAATATAGTAGTTATGAAGTTGAAGTAAAATGAATGTGTCATATTATACTTATTTTGAAGTCAACTTCTGTGAAAAGTAAAATGAAGGGAAAGTACTTGTACAAGTTTTCTTTGAAGTTCTTGGTGTCTGGTTTCTTCTTGTAACTATATAAACATTTATGCTCAATTGTATCATGTTCATTCCTTTTGGCTATTCTTTTCTATTTACTATGAGCTAATTTGCAGGAATTGGAGAGGTTGTCTCACAAATTTAGTGAGAATGTTTTGGATGCCACAAAGAAGTTTGAAAAGCTGATAACTGATAATAAAGAAATTGATGGTTTGCCTGCAACTGCTCTTGGGCTAGCTGCTCAAACAGCAGTGTCCACGGTATTCTTTTCTAAATTTCAGCACGTGTTTGCATTTATTAATGGTCTCTGATTGTCAAGACTAGTGCAGTTTCAGTTTTCGGTCATGTAATATATGTTCTCTCTCTATACTCGCCTAGGGGCATGAAAATGCAACTGCTGAGAATGGACCATGGATGATTACATTGGATGCTCCAAGTTTTATTTCTGTTATGCAACATGCTCGTAATCGTGCCTTGCGTGAGGAAGTCTACCGTGCTTATATAACTCGGGCATCAAGTGGTGATTTGGATAATACACCAATCATCAACCAGATATTGAAACTTCGGTTGGAAAAGGCTAAGCTTCTCAATTACAATAATTATGCTGAGGTATGAATCTAGAGTATCTGCTAGACTGCATCCTTTTCATAGGCTTACTAAAGCATATTTGATCAGGTAAGCATGGCAACAAAGATGGCTACTGTTGATAAAGCTGAGGAACTATTAGAAAAGATTCGTAGTGCTTCATGGGATGCTGCTGTCCAAGGTATTATGCTAAATTTAGTTTATTTTTGGTTGAAAAGATTGCCAATTTTTCGATCTTTGATTTATCATATGAACCTTTTTCCTCAGTGCTTGTCTATTTGATTAAAAAGACTCTAATTTATGTATGAAACTTGAAGATAAATCTGAATTTTTCTGAACATAAATCTGAAATTCTTCTTATTCTTAGTAGAATCATATGACAACCTAATATAGTCTAAAGAGTAGCAGGAATTTTAACCCACTAAAATAGGAAACAAAATTCCTAATAATTAGGAATCCCATCAAAACAGGAAAGTGAATAAATTACAATTGCTAATTCCTAATAATTAGAAACTAAATCTAATCTTCTAAATAAATAAAAAAAATATTGATCCCTTTGTCTACACTCCCCCTCAAGCTGGGTTGTATATGTTATACAAGCCAAGCTTGGAAATCAATTCATTGAAACTATCCCTTGGGAGTGCTTTAGTAAGAACATCAGCAATCTATCATTTTGTAGGAATATAGTTGAGCTGGACAATGCTGTTATTGACCTTCTCTGAAATGAAGTGTTGATCAATTTCAATGTGTTTTGTCCTGTCATGGTGTACATGATTTTGACTGTCATTGAACATCATGACTGAGTCCTGTACCTCAACTTTGAGTTCCCTCAACAATCTTTGTAGCCACCACATTCCTTCACATATTCCAAGTGCAAGAGCACGATATTTTGACTCTGCATTACTCCGTGAGACTACAGCTTGTTTTTAGCTCCTCCAAGTAATAAGATTACCCCAAACATTGGACCAATAACCAGTGATTGATCTTCGATCAGTTTGCTCACTTGCCCAACTAGTATCGGTGTAAATCTCCACTTCTCGGGTTGCACACTTCCTAAATAGTAGACCATGTCCCGGAGTCATTTTTAAATACCTTAAGATTCTGTTTACTACCCCTAAATGATATTCAGTTAGATTGTTCATATGTTGACTGACCACACTGACTGAATATGGGATATCAGGCCTAATTTGAGATAGATAAATGAGCTTTCCAACTAGCCTTTGGTACCTTCCCTTGTCTACTGTACTGCTTCCTTCACTTCTGTTCAATCTTTTTGTTGGATCCATAGGTATGTCAATTGGTTTGCATCCAATTAACCCTGTTTCACTTAATAGATCCAAGATGTATTTCCATTGAGATATAACAATCCCTTCCTTAGAGAACAGTATTTAGGTTTCGTGTAAGTTGGCTTATGGAAAGTAAATTGCAATTCAATTTAGGGACATAAAGAACAGAAGAAAGATGAAAATCCTTTGTCAAATAAATTGATCTTGTTCCGGGCACAGGAGAGAAAGAGCCATCTGCAATTTTGACTTCGTGACTGGTGCATGGCTGAAATTGCTGAGCATTATGCAATCACCAGTCATGTGGTCCGAGGCCCCTGAGTCAACTATCCATGTTTTTGAGTGATTATTTTTGACACTAAGAGCATAGGATTGGATACCTTGATGTGCAAAGAGATTGGTGTGATGTTCTATAGTGGTTGGAGTTGCTTGGCCTGTATTAATGACTTGACTAAGCATTTTCTGCAATGCCTCAATCTGCTCTTTTGTGAATGGATTAGCCTTAGCATTGGTTTCTGTTGTGATTGCTGTGTTTGCACGGTTCTCAAATTTGCCAGTAGATGGTTTCCAATATGTAGGTTTACCATGCAACTTCCAACATGTTGCCTTCACATAACCAAGCCGTTTACAGTGGTCACACCAAGGGCTTCCTTTGCCAGCCTTGTTCTGAGATGAACTGTGTATGTATAAGGCTGAACCCTCAACTGTAGGATTGATGTTGGTGTCTGTCATCATCAGTTTCTTTCTACTCTCCTCTCTCCGAACCTCTATAAATACTTCCCGAATGGTTGGGAATGGTTTAATTCCCATGACTCTCCCCCTGACCTCATCTAGATCTTTTTTGAGACCAAGGAGAAATCTGATGGTTCACTTCTGTTCAACAATCTGTTTATACAAACATAGAGTCATCAACACACTTCCATGAGTGTATTTCATAAAGATCCAGTTGCAGCCAACAACGTGTGAGGGCATTAAAGTATTGAGTAACACTAAAATCTCCCTGTTTTAGGTCATACAACCTAGTTTCAATTTCGAAGAGTTCCGAGGTGTTAACATTTCTTGAGCAGTTTTCCAGATTTCTTTTGTTGTACGATGAAGCGAAAAATTTTCTCCAACCTTTGTGGTCATGGAATTAATCAGCCATGACATAACCAAGTGGTCATCTGTTTTCCAGGATCGGTATTTTGGATCTGTTTTTTCAAGAGCAACAGTTTTGCCTGTGAGATGACCGTCCTTCCCCCTTCCGCAGATGTACATGAAAATAGATTGTGACCATTGGAGAAAATTATGGCCATGAAGTTTGTGATTTGTGACAAGGTGAGAAGTGTCAGAAATGGAGGAAACTGAGGGATGAGACTCAGATTGAGATGTGATTTTCGAGGCGTATGATTGAGAAGTCATGGCTCCGATACCATGAAAATAAATATAATTTTTTCTTATTCTTAGTAGAATCGTATTACAACCTAATATAGGTTAAAGAGTGGCTGGTATCACACCCCATTAAAATAGAAAACAAAATTCCTATTAATTAAGAATCCCAACAAAACAGGAAAGTGAATAAATTACAATAGCTAATTCTTAATAATCAGAAACTAAATCTAATCTTCTAAATAAAAAAAAAAAAAAAAATACTGATCCCTTTTTCTACACTTGTTTCTTTCCTTGTCTTTTTATAGTTTAAAGTTCAGTTCTTAACTAGTAGATGTTGTTTTTCTTGTTAGGATTAGATTAATATGCTACCTTATTTTAAAAGAAACTGCACCTACAACAATTAATTTTATGGTGGCTTGCATTAGACCGTGCATGGGTTGGGCCACTTGGCCCGGCCAGAAGGCCCGCCCGAAAAATGGGAGGGTTTGGGTAAAACTATAGGTTCGAAAAATAGGTTTGGGTAAAAAAATAAGGCTCGTTTATAAAATGGGTTGAGCCTCGGGTAAGGTTTTTTGGCACAAGCCTGGCTTGGCTTGGCCCGGCCAGAATATGCAAAAAAAAGACTGCTGTTTTTTTTAATTGTTTTCTTGCTGTTTTTTACTATTTTGTTGCTATATATATATTTTTGTTGTTTTTTCACTATTTTACTACTGTTTCACTGTTATGTTTTTATCCTTTTGTTGTTATTGTTTGAATATTGCATAACTCTTATTTTATTCTTAATTTTGTTCCTATTTTAGAGGTATTTTCTTGTTAAGTTGCACTTATCTTACTGTTATTTAATTATACATTTTTTTTTAAAATTTATCTGCAATTTGTTGGGAAACGTTTATTTTAATGTTTTTAGTATTTTTGATGTATTATATTTTAAAAAAAAAATTATATAAAAAAATTAATACGGGTGGGCCGGGCCTGAGTTTTAGCATTTTTATCTGTGTCGGGTTTGGGCAAAGTTTTAAGCCCATTTTTGGGCTGGGCCGGGCTGAGCAAAAGGGCCTAAAATTTTGGTTGGACTCGGCCCAGCCAATGGACACCACTAGCTTGCGTTATCTACTCTCTGATTTGACTTTGTTTTAATTCACCTTAATGCTGCATTCAAGTTCATGGTGTACTCGGGAAGGTTGCTTTTTCTTTGATACAATTTTAGAACCTGATTTCCTCAAGCCATGTCTTGCTTTCCCTATTTATCCTAAACAGTTCCTGTTTGATATTTTCATTATTACTGCAAGCTTTTCTAGACAGAAGATAAATGGAAAGAGATTTTAGTATACAATTCTTTCTGCTCCTTGCAGATGTTGAAGACCTAAAAAGTTACTCCAAAAGTCAAGGTGCTTCAGAAGCTGATAGTTTGAGCCATTGGGACATAAGCTTCTGGAGTGAGAGGCTTCGTGAGTCAAAATATGACATCAATGAGGTTGACTCTCTCACTCTTCTATTTCTTAGTTAAAAATCATGCCTTCAAGACCTCCGTTTTGTGATTAAAACATGTCTTTCCTGATGAAAATATCATACAGGAAGAACTCCGGCCATATTTCTCATTTTCAAAGGTTATGGATGGCCTTTTCAACCTTGCTAAGATACTTTTTGGGATTGATATTGAGCCAGCTGATGGTCTGGCTCCTGTAAGTATTTCTTGCTTCCTCTACACATTTCTTCACTGCCTATCACATGAAATATTAATTTTACATCCTAACAAGTTTTATTATTATAATTATTATTTTTGAAGGTTTGGAACAAAGATGTGCGGTTCTACTGTGTTAAAGATTCTTCAGGTAGTCCAATTGCCTACTTTTATTTTGATCCATACTCTCGTCCATCAGAGAAAAGGGAAGGTGCATGGATGGATGAGGTTGTTTCTCGAAGTCGAGTACTGTCCCGTAATGGTACCACAGCAAGGTTACCTGTTGCTCACATGGTCTGCAATCAAACACCACCAGTTGGGGACAAGCCAAGCCTCATGACATTCCGTGAAGTAAGTTGAAGATATTAGTTTTAAGTATGATGCTAGTGCTAGTAAATTCTTGTCTTCTGATTTCTGAATGATTGGACATGCAAAATGAGGTCCTGAAGCCTAGAGCTTTCCCCTTCTGTAGCCCTTCTTAATTCCTTTCCTCTTGTAGTAGTGCTTCTGATCTTATCCCCAAAAACAAAGATTTTAGCCGCCTAAGCAATTTGCTTTTATCATTAATATATCAGTTAAGGCAGTCTCGTGTAAATCACATTCAAGTTAAAGTACCGAGGTGATAATCCTTGAGCACATATGATCATAGCCGGTGGTTTTCTACTGTTAGCATATTTAAAAAACATACCTTCCTAGAAGGCTTCATGTGCGAATGCTTCTATTTAGAACTTATTACAATTAAAAGCATGGGTCTAGTACACACTTTTAAATAAATATACCCATTACAGAAATATGCATCTGTTTGCTAGACTGCCTGGTTCTATGGGAGCCTAATCTTCTATAATGTTATTGTTTAAACAATGGCCAAGACTAGCCAAGTCTGAGAGGATGAACTATTTATATATTTAGCTAACCTCAGATCTTTCTTCCAAATATTTTGGCTTTATTCCATCTTATACTGCTCCCATGTGTGGTTTTTATGGATGAAGATAGGATATGCTTTTATCCTATCATTTTTTACTGATTATTGTAGCAATAATGGCTCTTTTGCGTGTTCAAAGTGGCTGCTAAAATTTTCCCGTCTCTGATCGGTTTTCTTTTCTCAGGTTGAGACTATTTTCCATGAATTTGGCCATGCACTTCAGCATATGCTGACCAAGCAAGATGAAGGTCTAGTTGCTGGCATTCGGGGTGTTGAGTGGGATGCTGTTGAGTTGCCTTCCCAATTCATGGAAAATTGGTGTTACCACAGGTCAACATCTCCAACCACCAAATTATCATCTCTGGGATTGCTTCAGAGTTCAGACTAAATTCCCTTTTTCTTGCTAAAAGAAATAAATTAGAAGTACTTGCATGTGGAAAATATGCAAACAAGGCCCTATATAATAACTTCCTATTCTATGTATGGCTTTGTAAAGCAGCCCAATACTTATGGTATGTTATATGGTCTCTTGCTTGTGGTTTCTGGATATTTATACTTCTTTAATCTTTTTACTACACTGTTTCTTGTCTATCTTGTTGCATCTTATCATAATATTACAATGTGACAACAACTGGTTAGGAGAAGATATGGCAATTTGATCCTTACGGCTGTGAAGCTTAAGCTTTGTTCTCATTATTTTGTTGCCTGGGAATGGACTAACATCAACTTTTCTTAATTCTCTTAACTAGTTTGTCTGAATATGTGTCCCATACCCATCATGTGTATTTCATCTTCCAAATCAATTATAACTTTCGTTAAGTAGATTTTTATTTGAAATGTTTTTTTTTTTTTTGCTGCAGGGATACATTGATGAGCATTGCAAAACATTATCAAACCGGGGAGAGCCTCCCTGAAGAGGTATACCTGAAGCTCCTTACTGCAAGGACTTTCCGTGCTGGTTCTCTAAGTCTTCGTCAGGTCAGTTGAACTCGTTCTGCCCTCGTGTCATCTTGGTGTATATATTTTATGCAGAAACAATGTGTTTCCTGAGTGCATCTCGTGATACCGAATCCTGCACCTTAATACATGGTATGATTCATTGTAAGGGTTCATTAGCACCATGTTCCTCTCATCTTCCTTCATTTTCCTCGGTTTTCCTCGTTTTTCCTTTTGTTCTTACTTATCTTTCCTTCTAACCCTTCTCTTACCTCCATGTTGGGTTCATTTTGTATGTTCTTCCCTTTAGTATTAACCGTGTTAGCTAAAAAGGCTTGTAGTTGGCTGTAGAAAAAGAAAAGGACCTACTTTGTAATGATATTGAAATATCTTGTCTGAACCATCTGTTTTTTATGCATTAAAGCAGGCACTTTTATGTCCATGAAAATAACACAGTGTTACAGAAATGTGTAGCATAAGATGATTTTAATGGACACAATGGGTATAATTTATTGTAACTTGTGTTTACTACCTTCTGTGACTCCGTGCAGTATTTCTTGTAAGCTCTGTAACTCTTCTAAGTTGTTTTCTTCTAATGTAAGGAGACTAATTTTTGGATAAGTTGATCTCTGGTTGCTCTAATAGTTTGATCCTTTCTAACTTTTTTCTTTTTCCAGATTCGATTTGCTAGCTTGGATTTGGAACTACATACAAAATATATACCAGATGGACCAGAATCTGTTTATGATGTTGATCAGAGAGTTTCCAGAAAAACACAAGTGATCCCCCCATTGCCAGAAGATAGATTTCTATGTGGTTTCAACCATATATTTGCAGGTTTAATTCTACTTCTTCCAGCCCCACCCCCTCTCCCCCCTTATGTACTTTTTAGTACTATTGTTTTGGTGCAGACTTCACCAAGGAGATTTTTGACTTGATAGCTTTTGTGAATGCCAGGTGGATATGCAGCTGGATACTACAGTTACAAGGTAAAATTCTTATCTTTTTTCTAGTCTCTTTCTTAGAAAACTACTGTGGAACATGTTTTAAATGTTTGTTGTTGGAACTAGCTATAACGATCTGATTATCACCAATCTGAGAAAGACTGTATAAGTAACTAATGATCCTCCTCTGTTCGCCTCTCCTTTTCCTTCTCTTTTTTACTCTTGTAGCCTGCATTTTCAGTCTATCCTGTATCAAGTATTTGTCTGCTAAGTTCTTGTGATGTTTTAATGGATTGTGGGCATGATTTGGATCCTTGTTATACCTTTTCTTTCCTTTTCCTTTGCTCTTAGCTATGTGATTTGAAATTCAAAATGCTATTTTGCAGTGGGCAGAAGTGTTGTCTGCAGATGCTTTCTCAGCATTTGAGGATGCTGGATTAGAAGACAGCAAGGTATGGTGGTTGAAAAGGCTACTCATAGTTGTTTTTTAAAATATTTTGTTCTCTTTTATATATTTTCCTGTTCAATTGTGTACATAAAGTATATCAAAATCTTACCAATTTTTATGGCTTTGCTTACATTTGGTGAGCCGTGGGTCCTAATAAAATATTCATTTCTCTATAAAAGCACAAACATGTTCATTGAATATGGATACTTCTCTAATTCTGATTTTGTTGCATACAGAAACTCTGCTTCAAGAGTCACTGCTTGCTAAAACAAATTTATGATCCTGTTTTTGTTAGTACTTAAGCCATGATGCATTGATTGTTTTCCTATAGGCTGTTAAAGAAACCGGCCACAAGTTCCGTGAGACTGTTCTTGCTCTTGGAGGTGGAAAAGCACCATTAGAGGTTAGTGTATGCAAATTGTATATTCACATTCCTAATTTTGAAAATTTTTAATCATATTCTGTTTCTTTTCCTTTCTCAGCAACTTTCTAATGGAAGAAAACACCAAGTTTTGATCTTTACTCTTATCACCATTAAAGTGCTCGATAGGCACTGAAACTTGTAATGTTGACCCTAGAAGTGCTTCCTCATTGAATCTGCTTAACATGTTTGATGTTGCATGTCCAGGTGTTTGTGGAGTTCCGTGGACGTGAACCTTCACCCGAGGCATTGCTCAGGCACAATGGATTATTACCAGTCACAGCTTGAAATAAGCTGCTTTTTGAGTTGCCATTCAGGGTTTTACCAAATGAGACATGGGAATCAAGTTTTTACAGGTCATTCAAGTTGCTATTATACACCATGTTTATGTTTTGCTAGTTATTGTCCTCAAAAGAAAAGAAAAAGAAAACACAACCCATCTAGGTTTAAATTCATGTGGGGTTGTGCTTTAGAGATGCCTGAAAACCTTACAAGGACATATATAGTCCGAAATTTTCATTGGTTTGGTGTTCTCTTTTTGTCATCACTTCACATGAAAATGGAGATTCAGATCTTATTCTTCGATCCAAAAAAAAGAAAGAAAAGGAATCATGTACTAATCAAGTCAAATGTTGGGATGCAGCTTCTAGTTGTAATATTTTACGAAAATGTGGAGCAAAATAGATGGTGAAAACTTAATATTCATCAAAGATTTGATGGGATTAATGTTAAGATATGTATAATATTAAGGATGGTTATCATTGTTTTAGACTTGTGGAAAACATACCTTTAAAAGGTTTAATTCACGATTTAACCTTTGGAAGTATACTTATTTTTTCATTTTGGTGCAGTTTAAGGAGCTGTTCAAACATGATAAAATAACTTCAGATATGAGGATAACTAAGGTCCCAAACAATATTCAGTATCATTGGAAGTTTGTCTATTGCTTTATCTTCATGTTAAAAGGAGGATGATTCTATAGACAATTCGAGTCGGATTGGAGCTTTATAAAGGACTTTCATCGTTCATCATGGGTGTAGTTTTTGAGGGCACTAATGAATTCATTAGAGGAATATTTGATTAAGGGCAAATCTAGAGATCTTGCTATCGTTAGTGAGTGGATAGATTATCTTCGGTGAGTGAGATGGGTTGAATAAGTTCACATTAGCATACGAAATTAAAACTACAATAATTCTGTAAGGCTAAGTAAACATTTTTTTTTTGGTACAACCAGACAGTTTCAGTTAGTCTAAAGTCATCATCATTCATTTGTATACGGCTTAAATCATCTAAAATGCCTTGAATATTGGCGTTACATACTTGGCCTAACTACAAAGCAGGGCTGGTTGATAAACAGTCGTAACGGCTTGGCTAATTTAACCGGTAAAAACAGGAGCAGGAGAGGAACTAAGGAATGTGCATTAACACCGCATTGAAGTTCTGCAATAATAATACTAAAACTTGAAAATTAAAATGGAAGCGATGAAGGTACTTGTTGGTCTTTCATTGAAAAAAACTTGGGAATAATTCTTGCAGTTAGCCGATTTATCAATTTTAAACTGATGAACATCTCATCCTACTATCGTGGCTCAGGAGGAGCCATTGTTTGTGGATTAGTAGTGGAGGGTTCTGAAGCAGTTGGTGTAGGTGGTACAACTATCTTCTTTTCCATCACTATTGAGAAGCGATTTGACCCTCCCAAGCTATATATGCTGTCAATGGACTTCATGTACTCAGATGCATTGTTCTCTATGATCAAAGCATCTTCCAGCTCTCGAACAATGTCCTCCATGCACGGACGGTAAGCCGAAAAGGGCTCAATACATGCCAATGCTGCCTCTACTACTCTCCACATTGCCTCAGCATGGTACCCTCCTTTTATGTTAGGGTCAACTATTTCATCAATCTTTGATTCCCTTATGTAAGGTTTTGCCTGCATGGAAAGGTAATTTCTTTGTTACTCTCTAATCAACAATCTAGAGATGAAAAAACTGAAGATCAGATGATTTATACCCATTCAACTAAACTCCATTCATTTCGTGGCCTCTGTATGTTTAGAGGCTCCCTACCACTTATAATTTCAAGTAGAACCACACCAAAGCTGAAGACATCACTTTTTGCAGATAGTTGCTGGGTTGAGTAATACCTGAATAACAACACAAATTATGATTCAGCCTACTTGGGAAAAACTGAACCAGGTGAGAGACGTTCTCGTATCCAAACCCCAGTAACGTAAAGTTGCGTACTCAAGTAGTTCAAGAAAATGAAAATTAGCTCGAAAACGATGATTCTTACTCTGGATCCATGTATCCGGCTGTGCCCCTTACTTCAAGGGAAGCATTACTGTCACCTTCTTGAGGAGCATATTTTGAAAAACCAAAGTCTGCTACTTTAGCACTCATGCTATCATCCAAAAGTATGTTGCTTGATTTTACATCCCTATGTATAACACTACGCCCGCCATAGGTATGAAGATACATCAAACCTGAATATTGGATATGCTCATTATACACTTCAAACCGGATCAATGTTCTTATTTTGATGTAGAGAAACAAATCATATATAAATCATTAATATAGCTAAGCAACTTACCTCGAGCAGCACCAAGAGCAATGGAAAGCCTGGTTGTCCAATCTAAAATTTTACGTTTTGCTGCTTCCCCTTTTAAAATAACTGATGGTTAGAAAAGTGATGAACAACACAAGAAATAAGTGCAATGCTTTCTGGTGAAAAAGTACCATAGAGTCGATCTTGCAAAGAACCATTGGACATGAAAGGATAAACGAGGATTTGTTGATCGTTTTCACAACAATAACCAAGAAGAGGAACCAGGTTCTCATGCCGAATAGCCGAAAGAAGGTTTAACTATGGAGAGACCGAAAATAGTTAGGAATTCAGATATATTTTAATATGTATCAAAGCCATAGCCTGAAGATTGTAAGCTGATTATTTATGTATATAGATGTATACCTCGTTCTCGAACTCTCGAGATCCTTGAGTTGAGGTAGCTGATCGGACCTTCACAGCAACTTCCTGACCATCAGGAAGAGTACCTCGATACACTGATCCGAACCCTCCTTCACCGATCAATTTTTTGTACTTTTCGGTGGCCATCTCAATGTATTGTAGAGTATACGTCTGTATAGATATTGGCCTAACAAAAACTTCATCTGTGCTAGGAAGGGAGAACACCACATCTGCATTTTGAGCAAAATACATACAGGAACTCTGATATTAGCTTCCTGGAAATGGAGCTAAGGGATGAATGATTAAAGAAGAGTGGGTTACTGACTCTTTGCCAAGGGGAGTCCTTTCCCATTGTATTTTCTCCTAGCCATTAGTTTTTTTCTATAACGGCAAACCAAAATGGTTCCAAGAGCAATAGTAACTACAGCAGACCCACATGCAGCAGCACCAATGACAATTCCTTTTGTTGGACCCCTTGATTTTCTGGAACATGCTCCTGAACTGAGACATAAATGCAACACATCAGTCCATTTTCTTTAAATGCTTCCATTGCTCTTCAGAGTAGGAAAATAGAATAATTTCATACTCAGTGGTTAGCTTTGAGCTGTTCATGGTAGATGGCAGGTCATGGTCAAGTTGAGAATTGCATCCATAGTTTCTGGGGAAGAAATTGAATAATTATTGAGTCACAAGCCTATATATTCATAATTTCAGGTAGAGAATAGCTAGTACCAACTCACAGTGTACTCAAGTGGGGAAGTGAGATAAGAGATTGTGGTACAGATCCTTCAAGTTCATTATAGCTTATGTCCCTGGCAATATCCACATATAGCTTTTTAAGGCTAATGAATGAGCTAATAAAAAAAAAAAAGGCTGAAATTTGGTTTGAAGAGAAAATTACACTGATGTGAGATCGGAGGATGGTGGGAATGTTGGAATCTCGCCGCTGAAGTCATTGTTGCTCAGGTTCCTAAAAGTACAAAATCAAGTGACATGATACAAATTAGATAATAGACCACACCCAAAAACCAAATATCAAAGATGGTGGGAGACCATACAATGTTTTCAGGTGGGTTAGCTTTGTGATACTCGGAGGAATTGACCCTTGAAATTGATTTGAAGAAAGATCCCTGAAATTATATATTAAGAAAGCAAGCAGCTGTCAAGTTAGTAATCAACCCCTACTCATGTCAAGAAGATAAATAATGAGTTGGTGCAATAGAAAAGAACTTACAGATCCGTGATGACAGTGGAACCATTGATGGAGTTGCAGGCCAGACCTGGCCAGTGATCAGGAAGGCATGGATCGCCCGACCAAGTTTCCAGTAAGTCATTTCCTTTATTAGGCATTAACAACTCCTCTTTTACCTTCTTTATCTCAACCACTGAATATGAAGAAATAAGTCAGGATCTTGCATTACTACAACACAAGTACAATTTGTTGGACTTACCATCATTGTAATCAGTCTCTTGATCCCTTTGGCGCACCTGCAACATCTCAAAGGCATTGCAAATTGGTCCAAGTTCAGATCCATTTGATCCCTTATCCAAGGTCAAATTTAGAGACCCTTTAGCAGTCACATTGAAAACTAACTCTCCATAGTTTGATCCTTTTGCCAATATATCAAAATTATCCGCTTTCTTCTCATTGTTGATGTAAATATCAAACACCCTTTGGCCAATTCTAACACTGTCATTGAGCTCAAGAAAGTAGAGGATCACAGTGTAGTTATAATCCCCATTATCAAGGTCATTTTGAAGGAACTTCAACCGTGTTGAATCCGTGACAGCAGTTCGTAGAACATTGAGAGGCACTGTTGTATTCAAATTGTTGTGGATAATAACAGTGGAGTTGGCTGCTGGTGAGTAAAGACTTGATGCTGCTTTCCAAATTCTGTCATATCTGTCTTCTGGGTACCTGAAGTTGCCAAATATGCATAAATACGAAACCAAATTAGCACTTGTTTTGTATAGGTTAAGTATGCAATAAAAAGGATGACATTTCCTGCATTTGTTCATCCTCTAGAATCATTTATAATGTTTTTAAGGATATGGAAAATCATATACCTGGTCTCTCCAAAGCCTCCTAGATCAGTTCTATTAACCACTTTCAAAATATTGGATGATTTATCATTCAAATACCCTGAATCATTAAAAGGCCTTAGTTCAAGACTCGATATGTAGGGATCTCCTTTTCCATGCACTAAGCAGAAGTCAGTATAGCTATTAGCAGCTCGGAAAATCCCCTCAATCACCAAGTCCGCCGATGAGTTCACCACGCTTAGTGGCGTGCTACCGACTGAAACAGTAAATGAAGATTCAAACTCAGCAGCTCCCTCTGTTTCAACAACAGGGAACGAACCCCTTATCAGATAGTCTTGATCTTTAACCGTCGGTAAGCTATAACATCTTTTCCCCCATTCGATCTCGAAAATCCGAGAACTTTGGTTTCCCTGATTCAAGTTCTTGCATCCTTTTCTGTTTGTAAACCATTGATCATCAGGTATCCAAGTCAAATTTTTATCTGTAAAACTGGATTGAACGCAGCATGCTATGCTCAAAAACCCTGCATGAAAAAAAAAGTATTGTAGTTTAGAACATCAAATTTTACAGATCATCTGAAATTCACCAATTATCAAGCAAGATCTGGATTGACTTGTCCTAATCAATTCTATTTTCCAATGAACATCGTACATGAAACTCGTTAGTATCCAACATAAATTCTGACAAGACATAACACTATGCAATGAGATCATTAATGATACGAACCTTGTGCATTAGTTGATTGAACAATATTGAAGAAACAAACGATTAAAAACACAAAACATGTTAAAATCCAGTAAACCAATCCTTCCATCATATCATACACACTCCATGTCGGGTTATCAAAATCATAATCAACCCAACCAAGTTCTCCAACTTATGATCAAAGTCTTGTAATTAACCCAATAATAACAAGTTGTTGTTGGAGATCATTGAAGCATTGAAGTTTTGCAATGAATATTGTCAGACAAATGGAACAAGGAGAAGGAAATAATAGAGGTTTGACTTTAGAAGGAAGAAAAAACTAGAGGAGCTTAATTTGCTGAGAAATTAAGAAGGAATTAGAATATAATACAAAAGTTTGATTATCAAATTTATGTTAAAATAATGGCATTAACTAATTTTAATTTGTTTTGGTGGTGGATGGTAATCAAAATGTACTAGAATTTTGGGTTAAAATAATGGAGCTGAACAACCTCTCAACTTCGTCTGCCTCCGTCTCTCTTCCTGTCTCTTACCATGAACGCAGCATCATGGAAATTTTGGTCATTGGGCCACTCTAGCTACTATTTAATAATAACAATAACAATAATCCTACACTTAAATAAATCACTTTTCAATTTATAATTTTCATAATCTATTTTTTACTTATTTTTAAATTTAACTATCTTAAAATTACAGTATTATTGGAATCAAATCGAATAAATCGTTATACCAATTTGAATAAAGAAATTGACGTTGAAAAAAATTGAATATTTGTAATTTCTTTATTCTACCCTTAGAAGTAATAAACCATAGTATGTAATATATATTTAGTGCTTATTTGAAGTATTGTGAACATTGTTCCTTTTTTGAAGAAGATTTGCATTCCAAGTGGTTGATAAAAACAATAATAAAATATTTGATTTAATTTAGTGTTAGGAGTAAAGTAAAATTTATTTCATTGGAAAAATACAATAAAATCATTAAATTATAAGTAAAAGAAAAGGGGGGAAATGAAGAGTTGAGATCTGATTGAATTTAGGTAAGCAATCTTTAATTCAAAACCAAAATGTGAATTACCACAAACGTGTGAAGACAATTTGGGTGAGTTGTAATCCCATCAGCACAACTAAAAGCAGTGTTTTACAGGGTTGAGGATATGGATGTTCCTCATATTAAAAGCAGTGTGTTCTACTTGCTCAACTGAATCCTTAATAAACATAACATTGTAGAACCAGTCCATCCTACACTTCTACTACATGTTTTTTTTTTCATTTAAAATAAAATGGTAAAAACATCTCTTCAATTTTTTTCAATTTTAATATTGAGTAAATTAATCTATTCAAAAGTAATTTAATTTCGTCAATTTTGAAAGTAAGCAGTGAAGGACAATTAGTCACAACATTAATGTCTTACGTTAATTGTAAATTGGTATAATAATAAATTTAGCCTTTGGTGTTTACATATTTTGTTAATTTGGCCTTAATTCTAAAAAATTAACAAATTTAGCCTCAATATTGACACATTTACACAAACATTGTGAGCTAAATTTATTAAATCAGGATCAAGTTAACAAGATATGTAAACCTTGAGGGCTGAATTTATTATATCAATCAAAATTATGTACAGTTGATGAAAAACATTAATGTTATGATTAATTGTCCTTAGTTGCTCACTTTTGAAATTGATAAGGATTAAATTGCTTCAATTTTTTGAGAGGGACTAATTTGCATTTTTTTATACAATAGTTAGAATTACCCATAATCTCTCCCAACCTTTAAATAGGAGGATAGACGTGTTTCAACGTGCTCGAACCCCGCATCATCCTACATCGATAACAATATCAATTCCAATCAAGTTAAAACTCACTAAAAAAAACTATATAAAAAAATCTTATTCATAGTTTTCTATATGTTTGAAAACATATCTTATATTTGTGAAAGACATTATTGTAATACCCAACTTCATTAAAAGTTTTTTTATACAATATTGGGGTAGGGAATAGGGCTCATACGATTTGAATCCGTGTCAAACGGATGTCTAACAAGAGTTGTAAATATTACTTCATTTAAGTCAAGACTTATCTATAATATATATAAAAGCACGAATTTGAAAAAACTTTTGAACCAAGGAGAATACCATTTATTTCCACCATATTACAAAATTAACATTTAAAAATATTTATAATTTAATTTAGAATTATTAGTTATAACTTTATTTAAAAATAAGTTGTGATTATCTTATTAACCCTAAAATAAAGTTATAACTAGAATAAAAGTTTGAGCATACTCACTCTACCAATCAAAATAACTAATAATTAAGGTTCAAATATTATTTTAAAAATTGTGAATTATTTTTATTTTTATAAGTAATTTTTTTTTGTTTTCATATCTATTAACGTAATAGAATAAAGTTATAACTTGAATAAAAGTCTAAGGGCATGTTTGGTTGGATGTAATGGCTATGCCATTACATGCCTATTACCACCCTATTCTGCAGCCCCACATAAACCAACGTTTGGTTCAATGGAATACCCTATTACGGGGGTATTCCATTCCGGGCTTAAACAGAGATTTTTAGAGATTTCTATTCCCTTCCCCCATCACCGTTTAGCTAATCGTTGCTTAAGGAACCCTATTTTGCCCTTACCAAAACTTCACCTAAAAAACACTCTCAATCGACAGCCATTTCACGTACCCTTCGACTCCGGCATTCCTCTCCCTCATCCAAGGTCAGGTAAACATTTTTGCTTCTGCTTCCTTCATATCATCTTCATTTTTGCCTTTTCATTTTTGTTTTATGGTTAAATGAGTTTCTTCCTTACTGATTCATCGAAAGAAACAATGGCAGAGCCTTGTAGAGTATCTCAACGATCTCACTCAAATCGGTAAAAAAATCAACGTTTCGAAGCCCAGGCACGTCTCTTCATTCTTTTCCATTTCTGGATTATCTGTTGTGTGAACATGATGATTCTGATTTGTTGGCTTCTTTTTTTTTTCTGTATCATAATCTCTATATGGCTTGGCATACATAAATCGATTTTGATTCTGCCATGAGATTAAGTTATTTCAATTATAGATGCGTATTTCTGCCGATTTTTGTGCCATTTTCCCTCTCTTCTATACTGCATGTGAAGTCTACATTTTGATTCTGCCATGAGTCGATTACCAAGTTTTGATAAGAAAGCATATTATTGGTAGAAGATATGCAATTATGCATTACGATTAACCTGCTAAGAAGTTGAGAACCTAAAAAAAAAAAGATTTTTTTGTTAGTGTTTATAATATTTAATATTATTGGAAGATTCTTAAGCCTCCATAATCCATATAATCTTCTTGTACCGCATGAAACATTGATATAGCTTAGCGCTACATAATCTTCTTTGTTTTCCAGCGATTACAACCCTCATGCGTTTCCAAGGGCAGATTTGCATCTGATTGGAGATGCAAGTAGAGGGGTGTGGTCTTGTTATATTTAATGGTGACAGCTAAAGCCCTTTTAGCTTTGTTTTTTTGTATGATTTAGTTAGTTGGGAACAAGGGAACTGAGAGCAGCTCTGGCATATGCCTAGGGATGGCTTAGCCCTCATGCCCTGTCCGTACCGTTTTATCCTTTATTTTATTTTTTCATCAGCTAGAAATTCAGTTGTAATTTCATCTAGTAGTGATGTAATTGCTGGTCTACTTTAATTAAATTTCCAAGTAACTATGATAAAATTCAAGAGTTAAGGTCATTTTAATGATGGTTGCTTTTCTTTTCGCTTAAGATATGTTCCATAACCAATTTGGTTAAAATATTTTGGTAAGTGTTGCTACAAAAACTTAAAATTTGAACTTATTATTTTATATTTGGAGTGGTAGAATGATCCATTTCTAGATTGCCTGATTGGTTCCTCTTTCTCTTAACTAGTTGATCGCATTGGCTTTATGCTTACGGTATACAATCATCCTAATAACATTCACTCTTTGCATCACTTAATTGCTTCATCATAATAGAATATATTAACATTCTTTTTCCTTTTCTGTTAATTCATCATTTTCATAACGATAGCAAAGTTAAAGGTTACTCCATCTCATACAAGTTTATTGCTTTTGATTTACTAGCTTTTAGTTACCGACATGTGATATATAGGATCTTATTATGGACTCAGAAAGTTGTCCATCGTCTATTTTTTTTGAAGATGTTGTCTACACATTGTCCCCTTTAGACACAAATTGCTATCGTGGTAGGCTTGCATGTTAAACAAAATGCTTGACGTAGACAGCCCGCTCAAAATTCTAGTATTTGTGCTTTCGTATGTATCCCAACTCTTAGAAGAGAAGCGCAAGTCTGAATCATGCATTTCAAGCCTGTTCAGTTCACTTTCCTCTTTAGCAGCGTTAGTAATTGTTCAGTTCACAATATAGTAAGTTTACAGCTTGGTTGACGGAAACGTGATGTAGAAGTTAACCATTGGTATCTGCAATGTAGCCACATGGTTTCTTTAACTGCTCCCCGCCGGTCGATGCTCCTCCTAGCATGGTTTCTTATAAATTTTAATATATTTATGTATTTGTATTTATACTTGCACAGAAGTTCCTTCTAAGCTTTTCTTGTCTAAGTTTATTTTCTACTAAATCTCATTAAAAAAATTAAACTATTATTTGTTATCATATTAAAAAAATAAATATAATATATTTATATAATTTTTATAATTAAACCTATGAGAAAGGGTAATATATTTGTCTTATGGTATTTGAATGGTCCCATGGCTGAAATTATAAGTGAGGAGATAAAGGCTTTTTTTTTTTTAAAGAATAATAAATATTTACAATGCTTGTCAGCTCAATATGAACTGTGAAATAAAACACTTTATAGGAATTGAGGATCTTGAACTGTGAAATAAAACACTCTATATGATTGATGGTATGATGAGAATTTTGTATTCGAACTTTTACTAATATACTTTGTAAAAGCTTCATATTATACTTTCTTGTTGAGATAATCTTTGACTTTGACCTTTCTTACCAATATGTATGGACTACATTTACTTTTCTTACAATTGTACATTTTCAAGGATTACATCCTTTCATGTCTCAATTTTAGGTAAAGAAAATAAAGTTATATATTTTGGTATAATCTAAATTTTAGTCTTCAACGGTTACATCTTATTAAAAATAAAAATAACCCCCGAAGTTCTTATAGAAAA
The DNA here is from genome assembly GCA_025698475.1 of Gossypium anomalum. Taxonomy (NCBI): domain Eukaryota; kingdom Viridiplantae; phylum Streptophyta; class Magnoliopsida; order Malvales; family Malvaceae; genus Gossypium; species Gossypium anomalum. The sequence continues at coordinate 49,970,771 of CM046967.1, read as the reverse complement.
TCAATTATCACAATGTTGAGACTAACACTACTTTGTTAAACCACATTAAATTAAATTGTACCGTTAAGTTGGAATCTAGTTTATGGATGAATACGAATTAATCAACCCTTCAAATAATAGTAATGATTTTAAAAATCAAAGTTTGAAATTATGTAATTTGGATGTGGTTGTATTTCAAGATTAGATGTTCATTATTAATTTCTCTTTTAATGTTCAAGATATTATTATTTGCTAAACAAAGAGTTGATTTTGTTGAATGAAATTTGATAAATATGTATTGTTCATTTTTCTTTGACAGTGCATTATTACTTCCTCTTCTTATTTGGCTTGTTTGATTGCTTCCTCCACTCACAGTTGAGCTTCTTGTACTCACTAAACTACTGTAAGTTCTTTAATCAATTAAATTCTTTGATTTTATTTTACTTTTATTGAAATTAGTATTGAAGAAATGTGACCTTTTTACTATGATTTGAAGATATGTAACACTTTAATATCTTGCAGTAATGGCTCGTCTGCCTTTAATAGTACAAAGTGTGAGGCGTAAAAGAATTAGTCTTGCATTGACAATATGGTTGCAACTGTGTACAATTGCGAGTTGGTTCTTACTTACATTGGGTGCCATCCATAGCCTACATACTTATAGACCAAGGATTAGATCCTATATTTTAGATTTTTATGCAAAACGAGATTATGTGAAAAGACTTGTATATGCTAGTGACGAGACCTGTATTGAACAAGTTAGGATGAATAGAACTACCTTTTTTAAACTATGTGAGATGTTACAAACTTTAGGGGGATTGAAGTCGTCAAGGAACATGCTTATTGATGAGCAAGTGGCAATATTTTTACATATCATTTCTCATCATCTTAAAAATCGAGTTATCAAGCATCACTTTAATAGGTCTGGGGAAACCGTTAGCAGATCATTTCACAATGTTTTAAATGCTGTCATACGCTTACAAGATGTGCTATTTAAAAAGGTGGAGCCAATTACAGCTAATTCTACAGACCCAATGTGGAAATGGTTCAAGGTATTGGAGTGAGTTCTATATATAGCTCATACATAATTTAGTTGAGTTAGATTTAAATATAGTATCCTAACTCAAGGTTTTATACATGTGATGTAGAATTGTTTAGGTGCTTTAGATGGAACCCACATTAAGATTAGGTTTCCAACAGTTGATAAAACTAGATATCGAACGCGAAAAGGTGACATAGCAACAAATATGTTAGGTGTTTGTACACCTGATATGCATTTTGTTTATGCTCTTCCTGGTTGGGAAGGTTTTGTTGCTGATGGAAGGGTTCTTCGAGATGCCATTAGTAGGAGACATGGATTAAAAGTTCCTCATGGTAAAGTGCAAAATTAAAGGACTTTGAATAAATCTTTAAGATCATACTTTTTTGGGAAATTAATCATGACAAATAGTTTTTTTATATGTTGTTATTATCTAGTTGATGCTGGATACACAAATTGTGAGGGATTTCTTGCACCTTTTAGAGGACAAAGATAGTGGCGTCAAGGTTACCAGCTAAGTACTCCGGAAGAATTTTTCAATATGAAACATTCTTCAGCGCGTAATGTTATTGAAAGATGCTTTGGGTTATTAAAACTTAGATGGGGAATACTTAGGAGTCCATCGTTTTTTCCTGTAAGGGTGCACAATAGAATCATTATTGCCTGTTGTTTGCTCCATAACTTTATTCGAACCTATATGAGTCTTGATCCTATTGAAGCGGAGTTGGAAGAAGGATTACCTAGTAATGTGATAGATGACGATGATCCGAATATCATAAATATTCATCCATCAGATGCATGGGCTACTTGGAGGATGGAACTAGCCAACCAAATGTTCGATGAATGGAAAGAATCTAGAAATTAGTTAGGTTTAGGGTAAAAGTAGTAAACGTTAATTTGTTTATGTTATTTCATGAATCTAGTTTATGAAACTTTGGTGGTGTTTGAATTATTTTTTTGTATTGTACTAGACTTGTTGAATTATAAATTATTTTGTATTGATTCATCATGTGTTATAATTTTATAAAGTGTTCACTTTTTGATTCATAATATTGAACTTATGTTTAATTTTTTTCCTTTAAGATAATTATGTCAAGTTTTTCACAAGCAAGTGTTTCTTCCCAAAATTCTCAATGAACCAAAAGGAAATGGCTTCCAGAAGAAGATGCTGCATTGGTTTCCTGTATGGTCGACTTGCACAATGTTGGAACCTTTAATGCTGATACGGGATTTAAAGCTTGTTATTTAAATGAGTTTGAAAAAATGTTAGAAAAAGTTTTACCCGATGCCAAGTTTAAGGCTAAACCTAATCTTGAATCGAGGATTAGGACATTGAAAAGGGATTGGTCAATCGTTTATGACATGCTCAGCGGAAAAAACAATAATGGTTTTGGTTGGGATGAGCATAGGCAGCTTGTTGTTGCTGAAGATGCAGTGTGGAACTCATATATAAATGTAAAAATTATTTCAAGTCTTTATTACCTTAATTTGACCAAACTTATATCTAATATGAATTCCTCTTTTTTTCAGAGTCATAAAAAAGCCACTCAATTCAAACATCGTAGTTTCCCTTATTATGACCAACTTACAGCCATCTACGCAAAAGATCGAGCCACTGGGAAAGATGCTCAAACAACCGCTGATATTATTGAAGAAATAGATGCTGAGGATGTAGCTACTACAAATACTCATGAAGAAAGAAATGATTTCCATGGATGCGAAGCTAATGTTTCTTTGGATGACATGGATCTTTCAAGCACACAACAGCAACCAGCTATAAACCAAGGTGATTCCACATTTTCAAAGAAGAAAAAAAAGACTTCTGATGCAAGTGATCATATTTCATCTACTTCATTTAATGATGCTGCCACTTTATTAGCGGAAAAGATCGAGACCGTTGACGTTGAAATCAGTGGGAGTATTGCCTCCGAGGTGCTAATTCAACAAATGTCAGAAATGACACTTCAAGAAAGTGCTCTAAAATTATATCCAACATTATGTGAAGTAGAAGGTTTAATTGAGGATGAGCGTTATCGTGCATTGAGCAAAATTCCAGATCATCCAACGCAAATGCTCATTTTCTTTAGTTTACCTTCTTCTGTGCGATTGGGATGGGTCAGAAGATTTCTTGCTGACCATTAAAAAATCATAGTTGTGTTGATGATATTTTGGTAACTTTTTGTGTTTGTAATGGTTGGATGGTATAATGAAATGATAGAATGTCATTACAATGTTTTGAGGTTGTAAAATTTTATAACATATGGATTATGACATATAAACTAATGAAATCATGTCACTTTTTGTTAATATATGAATATTATGTTTGGATGTGAAATATGATTCTCAAGTTATTTATTACTTCTTATATTTTACTTTTTATTGTAGAATAATCAAATTATTTGTTTCACTTATGATATTTTAGCACATTATGTAGTGCAGTTTAAAAATAATAAAGTAGATTATATATTATTTTTATACTATTATATATTATGATTTTTTAATTCATATAATAATAATTATATTAAGAATTTTATTAAATTATATATTATTTTATTAAATTATGTTTAGTAATAATCATGTTAAAATATGATTAAATTATTTATTATTTATATTAAATTATTTTTAATAATAATCTTATTAAAAATTAATAATAATAACAATAATCATATGATATGCTAAACTCATTTTTTTATATTGACAATTGTGACCTAAGACAACAGGTGAAAGGCTAGATTAAAGCAAATATATTAGGCATTGAAATGTTCTTAATAATAATTTTATATTAAAATTATTATTAAATATTATTAATAATTATATTAATAATGTTATTAAAATATATATTATTTTATTAAATTGTATTTAATAATAATTATGTTAAAATATGATTAAATTATTTATTTTTATTTTTATTAAAATATATTTAACAATAATCTTATTAAAATTTAATAACAATAATCATCTACCAACAAAAATTCTGTTAAGGGTACTTTGGTCATTTTAGCCTTTTTTCTTATGCTATTACAATATCATTCCATTCAACCAAACACAAGAATTCTATTACAACTCTATTCCATTCCATTCAACCAAAGCGGTTGAATTATCGATTCTGACTCTATTCCATTCTGATTTATTCCATTCTGACTCTATTCAATTACAGCCCTATTCCATTACAGTGAACCAAACGTACCGTAAGTGTATGAATAGAAATTAATTTTATCTTTTAATTATCACTTAATTGGTGGTAGAGTTATATATCAATTAAAATTTAAGTTTAGATTTATAAATAACATCCATTAGTAGTATCTAAGAAAAACCATCAGTAAAAAGAATGAAAATTGCTAGCATTAAACGACAATGGCACTGGAGAGCATCACATAAATATGTGAGATCATTTTAATTGATGATGACATTATATAATATCGTTTTAATTTTTTTTAAAAAAATTATAAGTTGTTATTTCGTGCGAAAGAAGTACTATTTTATACTTTCTTTTATACTTTTATTATTATTATTATTATTATTATTATTATTATTATTATTATTATTATTATTATTATTATTATTATACTTATACGTAAAAGGATGACATTTGAAAATACAAGTAAAAAGATTTACCCTATAAAATTTCAATAATTATTTTTTAATTATCATTATTAAATGTATTTATTAATTTCATGTAAATATCTTTTGTGTTTATCATGAATCATTATTATAATTGATGCATTTTATTTTACCTTTTTTCATTTTAATTTAATATTATAATTTACTTTCTAATATGATTTTAAAATTTTATATTATTTTAAAATTATTTATTTATAAAATATTATTTATTTTAAATATTATGTTTATTTTATTTTATTTATTTTTAAGTATTTATTCATCTACAATGCAGGTGATAAAGAAATATAATATATATAAAAGTTTGACCATTCAATTATATATAAAAAAATTAAAAATTAAGCATATATATTTATCACATGCATATATCCAATACTTTCTACTCATGAAAACAATTTCTTTCTTTTAAGAAAAATAAGGTTAACACTACTTTTTTGTTCATATTTTCTCATGCATATAGGCCAAGCGAATAATAAAGAGTAGAAAATAGTATTTTATATATGTGGGGTATGTCTCACATTTATCAGACATTTGATAGGTACCTTAAATGAGAATCGACGAGCAACCGAATAAGGGCCATTTGGCAGCGCGTTTTAGGCTTTAAGTAGGACTGCTTCTCCTAGTTAGAATCTATTTATTCCAGAGATATTTTAGTATGATTAGAACTCTAATCTAAGCCTATTTAAATGGGTCATTGTATCCCTGTTTTGATATGTCAATCAACAAGGGCTTTTTATTGAGGGCGACAAGATGTAGTGGAATATGAGTTTTGGTGAGTTTCGTGGCAATTATGGATAATATTTTATACCCCTTTTGTGAGTTGATGCATTGTGAGCTAATTAAAAATTTGAATAAGGCAAGTGTACCTATCAATTAATAGTTTAGCTACTGTGAGCACAGATATTGTTCCCACGAAGATTAAAAGTACTAGTAATTACCGTCTTTCTATTATTTAACCAATCAATTCGAGTGATTGATTAAAAAATAAAATTAACTAACTTAATTAACTAATGAACACGACAAAGAACAAAAGAAGCAAATAAATTATTAACAACCAAGAAGCGAAATAATACCCAGGAAAGAATTTGCTTAGATTTTATCTGTCACTATCAATCTAAATTACGCAATTTCTTTACTTAGTAACTTAATCCATAGAAATCCCTAAATTATGCTAATATCTCTTTCGAGAGTAAGAGCAACTGACTCTAGTTTGATTAATTAAAATTTCTTTCTAATTAAAACCCTATTATCACATTAACTCGATTTATGGATTCCCTATTAGATTTGACTCTAATCCAATAGATTTATGTCGTCCTATTTCTAGGATTGCATGCAACTCCGCTCAATTATGTAAGATCCACTTTTAAACAGGGTCTATTCCTCCTTTGATTTAAGCACATCCAACATGGATCAAAAGTCTAGAATTATTAAACCAAGAATTAAGCACACTATAACACCCCTTACCTAGCCTGGTCACCAGACCTAAGTAAAGAGATGCTACAATAACCTTCAATGATTAATAACCACGTTATTAAACAATACATACTTAGTAATAATTGATATTCTACTTAATCAAACATATTAAATATTTAAAATTTTAAAAGTACCTAATTGTAAAATCCAAGATTGGAATAGGATTGATTTACAAAAAAAAAAAAAAAATTAAAGTTTAAAGTTAAAAGTGAAAATCCATAGTTGGTACCAATACCAAATCAATACGTTTTTGAAAATTGGTACCAAAATTGAATATTATTTTCTTTGTAAAAAAAATGATATCGATACTTATTTTAGGGTATCAATATATTATGAAAAAGTATCAATACTCAAATAAAAATCTATACCATTTTGGCGTTCTGTTTGTTTTAAAACTATTCATATGGTCAAGTATCGATACCAATTGCCAAAGTATCGATACTTAGGTTCAAAATGATAAAATCTCATCTTTAAAAGTTCATTTTATACTAAATTTTCCTATCACACAAAAGACAATATTGATGCCTATTTAAACACATAAAAACTCTAGCCAATGTGCTCTCGTTGACACCACAATTCAATTATCAAATCAATAACATGTTCAAAACATAGTATAATAACACAATACACAATCATTAATAACAATTTATACCAAAACACTATTCTTTTCACTCATAAAGTACTTAGCAATATTTACACACTTTATAAGGCTTATCTACATATACCAAACAAGTTCTAACGCACATATGTACCAAACCAAGCACAATATTCACAAGTACTCAAAATCCATCTCAAAATCAACATTGTAACAACCCGTTTTTCAGTGGTTTCGAATATAGTGGTTTCAGGACCACAAATCTGACGAGTAAGTTCATATAATTAGTATTTAAATTATACGAGTCAATAATAATTTTTATATTGAATTTTGATATGATGAATTTAACCAATTGAATTAAAAGTTAGTATAAATGGTTCGGTTCAAAAGTCAAATGGTTATTGGAAACGAGGTATTAGGACCTCGTTTCTGTATTTTAAGGCCGCAAAAATTTTTATTAAATATTTACAGAGTTGTATTATATGTGAATTGAAGTTTGGTCAGGTAATTTTGATGATTTATTATTTAATTACGGTAAAATGATTAATTTGTAAAAGAGGTAAAAGTTAATTGCTATAGATTTAAAATAGTAAAGGGACCAAAATGGTAATTATACTATGGTCAAAAAGTCCAAGCGGTGGTGGATATGATTAATCTACTAACTTTTGAGCTATTTTCTCTTTTAGTCCTAATTTGTTTAGGGTTAAATTGAAATTAAATTTGTTTAGTTGGAATTTAATATAATTAAAGGACAAATTGTGTAATTGGACCTTCTTTTAATGGTTTAATAATATAAATGATGTGGAATTCTCTAGATTGTGGTAAATTGCAATTAAATCCTAATTAAATAAGGATTTATTAATTAATTTGTTTCTTGTATGATCGAAAATGGTGATTTTGAGGCCACAACTCCGATGTGTTAGGCCGTAAATATTAATTATTTAATATTTACAAGGTCATTAGTGTCGTATTAAAATTTGTCTAGGAAATTTTAACGTTTGGATGATTAATTAAGTAAAAGGACTAAATTATAAATATGAAAAAAAGATGGATTTATTAGTTAAAAAGGTAAATCAATGGACCTAGATAGTAATTAAGCCATATATATTGTGGATATGCATGGACGTGAATTAGTAGTTTTATAGGTTATATTGAAGGTTAATTTAGTAAATGGACAATTAAGTAAATAAAATAAAAGTTAACAAATAAAAAGAAAAAGGCTTCATCTTCTTTGTTCTTTCAATTGAAAATCGAAAACACCATAGTAAGGAGAGAAAAGCTTCAGCCAAGCTAGGTTTCTTGGGTTTGGTAGGTAAATCTTGCCCGTTTTTAGCAATTTTTATGTTTTTGAGCTCGTATTAGCTTAATCTAGTTAAATCAGGGACTAATGTAACGCCCCCATGCCTGAAACCGTCACCGGAGTCAAGCTTGAGGTCTTACTAAATTTATCTTACCTTTTAAACAACTCTAAACCACTTATTTTAATTTTCGGAATAAACTATTTTTTTGCATCATTGTTGCTTAAAAATTCATTTCTCAAGTTTCAAAACTCGAAATTAAGATCTGTAAATATTTCCTGAAACTAGACTCATATATCTATCTACTAATTTTTTTCTATAATTTTTGACTTATCCAATTAGTACAGTTTATTAGTTAAATTTACCCCTATTTTAGAATTTGACTGCACTGACCTCTACTTACTACGAACCACTTTTCTCCCTGTAAACAATTCATATGACTATACTGTCTATTTCTATTAAAACTAGATTCAATAAGGATTCTAAAAATATAAAGTACACCAACTAATTATTTTTTTAAAATTTATGGTGAATTTCCAAAGTTGGAATAGGGGATTCAAAAATCACTCTGGCCCTATTTCACTAAAACTCAGATATCTTATAAAATACAAAACCTTTACCTGTTTTGCTTATTCCATATGAAAATCGACACAATGAGATATAATTTCATATACTATTCACCATCAAACCATGTCTCTACGATTTTTAGTGATTTTTCAAAGTCACATTATTTCTGATACTTGAATCCGTTTTTAAGTTACTTTCACATTTTTCATAGTTTTCATGTGATAGTTAATACTTAATCATACATACTATTAAACATGTATATCATCAGCCATTCTATTAGCTAATCATTAGCAAGTATTTACACATCATTCATTGATCATATCATATCAAAAGAAACCAAGTTCCTATACATGCTATACACAAAACGAAACGTCTAACTATACCAATGTGATTCCTTCGATAGTGTCATCGGGTCTCCGACGTTTCCTTCGATCCCCGAGTGGCTTGATAAAAACTATAAGAAAAAGAAAATAAAGAAAGTAAGCACTAGGCTTAGTAAGCTTACAAGCAAATAAATTACAACATTCAACATAATGAATAATTATACATAATATCACCTAGCCTCATAAACTTTCTTTACTTCTCATTTTCTACCTTCTTCTTTACTCACTTACCTTCTTTCTTACCTGACCTTTCACTATTCATAAATATAATCTACCTTCTCTTTTGTTGATAATTCACTGTAATTTAACATGTACAATGATCCGTTGAACCACTCGGAATACTAAAGATACTAGGGTCGTTCTGCTCATCAATATCACCGCCAATGCCATGTCTTGACATGGACTTACATGAATTATTCATGTCTCCAATGCCATATATATATCTAATATGGGCTTACATGGCTCATTCCTATCTCCAAAGCCATATATCTGATATGGACTTACATGGCTCATTTCTGTCCTATTCTGTCCTGTCAACCCCAATATCTTAATATTCCTAAGGTTCAAACGGGGCTTCCTAATGCTTTTTCTCTGTCACTTCGCCTTTAATTCGACTTTAAATATTCTCATAAAATAAGTATATAAATGCTAGAAATTGACAATAATAATGTAAAATAAAAGAATATTGCATTTATTTACTGTAAACTTACCTCGATACAAAATGTGACTAAACTTTACAATTTAGTCCTTTACTTTTTCTTTTCCTCGATCTACTCCCGAATTTCGCTCTTTGTGATTATGGAGCTTGAAAGCTTGAAACAAACCCCAGCTATGAAGAACCCTTAAAATTTCGTGCTAATGAAGAAAATGATGAATTTTGTGTTATTTTTCCCTTTTTATTTCATTTAATATCTAAATGACCAAAATGCCCTTCCTTATTAAACTTTCAAAAATTCCATCCATTTTCTATTTTGTCCATGAACTTAGAAATTGGTCAAATTGTTATTTAAACCCTCATAATTAATATTCCAAAGCAATTTCATACTAAAAACTTCTAGAATGCAAATTTTACAAATTATTCGATTTAGTCCCTAATCTCAACTTAAGCACTTTATGCATAGAATTTCATCACGAAATTTTCACACAATCATGCAATCATATCACAAACCTCAAAATAATAATAAAATAAATTTTTCTACCTCAGATTTGTCGTTTCGCAACCACTGTTCTGTTTAGGCCCTATTTCGGGATGTTACATTTCTCCCCCTTTAGGGATTTTCGTCCCCGAAAATCTTACCTATGAGGAGATTTGGATACTGTTTTCGTATAGCCTCTTCGGGTTCCCATGTAGCCTCGTCTACCCCACGTCTACTCCATAGTGCTTTCACAAGTGCAATACTTTTGTTCCTTAATTGCTTTACCTCTCGAGCTAGAATCTTTACCGGTTCTTCACCGTAAGTCATGTATGCATTTGAATCTCAACCATCTCGAGAAATCACATGTGACGGATCTGAACGATAACGACGTAAGCGTAGACACATGAAATACATTATGAATCTTCTATAACTCAATCGCAAAGCTAACCGATATGCTAATGGTCCGACTCTCTCAATCACTTCAAAGCGGTCCAATAAAGCGTGGACTTAGTTTGCCTTTCTTGCCAAATCGAGAACTTTCTTCCACGGGGATACTTTCATAAAAACTTTGTCACAAACTTGATACTCAATCTCTTTTCTCTTCAAATCTGCATACGACTTTTGTGCATCTCAAGCGCTTTCAAGCAATCTCTCGATGATTTTTACTTTCTCTTCTATTTCCTTAACTAGATCAACCCTGTAAATCTGATTTTCCTTAAGCTCTGTCCAATACAAAGGTGTGCGACATTTACGTCCATACAAAGCTTCATAAGGTGCCACCTTCAAACTCGTCTGATAACTATTATTGTAGGCAAACTCTACTAATGGTAAATATTTTTCCCAACTGCCTTGAAATTCCAGTACACAGCATCTAAGCATATCTTCAAGTACCTAAATAATTCTCTCTGACTGACCGTCAGTTTGAGGATGGAAAGCTATACTAAAACAGGAGCTTTAGTCAACAATGCTTTTAACTTGTCAAAACTCTGTTGACACTTATCAGTCCACTCAAACTTGACATCCTTTCGCAGCAATCTTGTCAGTGGGGTAGCTATCATGGAAAATCCCTCTACAAATCGTCTATAATATCCGGCAAGACCAAGAAAACTTCTAACTTCTGATACATTTCTAGGAGGCTTTCAATCAACAATGGCTTAAATCTTGCTCGAATCAACCTTAATACCTTCACATGAGACAATATGTCCAAGAAAACCAACTTCTTGTAACCAGAACTCACTTTTGCTGAACTTGGCATACAACTGGTTATCTCTCAGAATCTGTAAAACTGTTCTCAAATACTCTGCATGCTCAGTCTCATCATGAGAATAAATTAAGATATCATCAATGAACAGAACTACAAACTTATCCAAGTATGGTCTGAAAATTCGGTTCATTAAGTCTATGAAAATGGCAGGAGCATTAGTCAAACCAAATGGCATCACAAGGAACTCATAATGACCATACCTAGTCCGGAAAGTAGTCTTCAGGACATCTGAGTCTTTAACTCGCAACTGATAGTGTCCGGATCTCAAATCTATCTCGGAGAACAGAATATCTCCCTTCAATTGATCAAACAGATCATCAATTCTAGGCAATGGATACTTGTTCTTTACTGTTACCTTGTTAAGTTGCCGATAATCTATGCACAATCTCATCGATCCGTCTTTCTTTTTCACAAATATCACTGGTGCACCCCATGGTGAACTACTGGGTCTTACAAAGCCTTTATCTGTTAATTCCTACAACTGAGCTTTCAATTCTTTCAATTCCAAGAATTCCTTTCTCTTCTGGTCAATAAACCTCTGACTGATGTACTTTTTACGAAATTCCTCCTGAAAGAAATCCCAAGTGACCCTCTCCTTTGGTACAATCGATACAAGTGTCTTCCACCAGTGGTAGGTTGAGTCTCTAAGAAGTGATACTACACATTTCATACATTCCTCGGGTGTACAAGATAATTCGTCAAAGACTCGATAGTATTTTCTAACCAAAATTTTGCTCTCTTTCTCGCATCATCATCTTTTGTTGCTCGGAACTCTTACGCCCTTGTTTCTGATTCTATCAAGCTGGTGGCTTTTCTCTTATCATGCACTACTGTGGATTGGGGAAGCTTGAGCTACATGGGTAGCTTTGAGAATCACGAGGGTGGAGGTCTAGCTGCCGGATTCGTCATTTAACGAACTCGGCAAACCAATCATTCAAAGCTTGGAAGAGAGCTTTTGAGTCACTCCTCCGATCAAGCTATTCTTGGCCTATTCTCGGATGGCTTTGCCTCTTCCGAGGAGCGGCGTATTACTTTCTACATCATCATCACCAGCTCGCTCGGGATCCATTACTATAAAACAAAATATTTAAAAATCGTCAGGAGTCGTCACACTATCAAAATACAGGTATGACATGTATAGCTAGACTTTTACTCACACTAACTGTTTCGAGAACCTACTAAATCTACTCTGATACCAATAAATGTAATGCCCCCATGCCCGAAACCGTCACCAGAGTCAAGCTTGAGGTGTTACTAAACTTATCTTACCTTTTAAGCAACTCTAAACCACTTATTTTAATTTTTGAAATAAACTATTTTTCTGCATCATGGTTGCTTAAAAATTCATTTGTCAAGTTTCAAAATTCAAAATTAAGATCCGTAAATTTTTCATGAAACTAGACTCATATATCTATCTACTAATTTTTTTCTAGAATTTTTTACTTAGCCAATTAGTACGGTTTATTAGTTAAAGTTACCCCTATTTCAGAATTCGACTGCACTGACCTCTACTTACTATGAACCACTTTTCTCCCTGTAAAAAATTCATATGACTATACCATTTATTTATTTTAAAACTAGATTCAATAAGGATTCTAAAAATATAAAGTAAACCACCTAATTATTTTTGTAAAATTTATGGTGAATTTCCAAAGTTGGAACAGGGGATTCAGAAATCGCTCTGGCCCTATTTCACTAAAACTCAGATATCTTATAAAATACAAAACCTTTACCTGTTTTGCTTATTCCATATGAAAATAGACACAATGAGATTTAATTTAATATACTATTCACCATCAAAACATGTGTCTACAATTTTTAATGATTTTTCAAAGTCACGTTATTTCTGATACTTGAATCCGTTTTTAAGTTACTTTCACATTTTTCATAGTTTTCATGTGATAGTTACTACTTAATCATACATACTATTAAACATGTATATCATCAGCCATTCTATTAGCTAATCATTAGCAAGTATTTACACATCATTCATTGATCATATCATATCAAAAGAAACCAAGTTCCTATACATGCCATACACAAAACGAAACGTCTAACTATACCAATGTGATTCCTTAGATAGTGTCATCGGGTCTCCGACGTTTCCTTCGATCCCCGAGTGGCTTGATAAAAACTATAAGAAAAAGAAAATAAAGAAAGTAAGCACTAGGCTTAGTAAGCTTACAAGCAAATAAATTACAACATTCAACATAATGAATAATTATACATAATATCACCTAGCCTCATAAACTTTCTTTACTTCTCATTTTCTACCTTCTTCTTTACTCACTTACCTTCTTTCTTACCTGACCTTTCACTATTTATAAATATAATCTACCTTCCCTTTTGCTGATAATTCACTGTAATTTAACATGTACAATGATCCGTTGAACCACTCGGAATACTAAAGATACTAGGGTCGTTCCTGTCTATCAATATCCTACCAATGCCATGTCTTCGACATGGACTTACATGAATTATTCCTGTCTCCAATGCCATATATATATCTAATATGGGCTTACATGGCTTATTCCTGTCTCCAAAGCCATATAACTGATATGGACTTACATGGCTCATTTCTGTCCTGTTTTGTCCTGTCAACCCCAATATCCTAACATTCCTAAGGTTCAAACGGGGCTTCCTAATGCTTTTTCTCTGTCACTTCGCCTTTAATTCGACTTTAAATATTCTCATAAAATAAGGATATAAATGCTAGAAATTGACAATAATAATGTAAAATAAAAGAATATTGCATTTATTTACTGTAAACTTACCTCGATACAAAATGTGACTAAACTTTACAATTTACTCCTTTACTTTTTCTTTTCCCCGATCTACTCCCGAATTTCGCTCTTCTTGATTATGGAGCTTGAAAGCTTAAAACAAACCCTAGCTATGAAGAACCCTTGAAATTTCGTGCTAATGAAGAAGATGATGAATTTTGTGTTATTTTTCCTTTTTATTTCATTTAATATCCAAATGACCAAAATGCCCTTCCTTATTAAACTTTCAAAAATTCTATCCATGTCCTCTTTTGTCCATGAACTTAGAAATTGGTAAAATTGTTATTTAAACCCTCCTAATTAATATTCCAAAGCAATTTCATACTAAAAACTTCTAGAATGCAAGTTTTGCAAATTATTCGATTTAGTCCCTAATCTCAACTTAAGCACTTTATGCATAGAATTTCATCACGAAATTTTCACACAATCATGCAATCATATCATGAACCTCAAAATAATAATAAAATAAATTTTTCTACCTCAAATTTGTGGTTTCACAACCACTGTTCCGTTTAGGCCCTATTTCGGGATGTTACAACTAATTTGTAAATATGTTAAATGTTTTGGATTATGCCATTAATGAGTTTAATTTATTCTTGAAATTTTATGAAAGGTAGTTTAGTTTATTCTTGAAATTTTATGAAAGATTATTGAGCTTGGTTGCTAGGTAGGACTATTTTGTAAAGTAACTTTTGGTAATTTTAATGTTTAAGGACTAAATTGTTAAAGTGATAAAATTGAAAGGACTTCTTATGAAATAAAAGAAATTATGGGCTGTAGAGAGGTCTTATACAGTTCGGCTAGACTTGGTTTTATTTAATATTGGTTAAATTGTAGGTTTGAGCTTAAGAACTAAATTGTATAAAAGTGAAATATTGGGGGCAATTTTGTAAAAATTTTAAAAAGGACTAAATTGCATAAAATGAATTAATTTTTTCTATTAGAATTAATTAATTGAATGAAATTATTATTTTAGATCAAGAACGAGTGGAAAATTGAGGAAAATAGAAAATTATCGAATAGTCCTTATACCTTTGTTATTGTTGCAATTTAGTTAGGTAAGTACGTTTGGTTTAATTTTAGTACATTTATATACGTATTATATGAACTTAATTGCATAACATTGGATTATATTGATGTGTGTAATTGGAAATGGAAATAATGAATTGAAATGACATCAATCACTGGTTGAAATACTATGAGTCGTTACTACAAATCAATCTTATAAGTTCGTGCATTTATTTATGCTTCTAATGATTCTTACATTTTTTGTTAATATACTATTATTGGATGTTATATTATATACCGATTGAAGTTCAGTAAGCGATATCCATCGACACTGAATAAAGGTCAAATAAGCATTACCTACTGAAATGTATACGCTATTAAGCCATACCTACTGAATCTACTGATTTGTATGCGCTATTGAGCCATACCTACTAAATTTACTGAAATGTATGTGGTATCAAGCCATACCTATTGATTCTACTAAAAGTATGCTCTATCGAGCCATACCTATTGAATTTACTGAAATGTATGCACTATCGAGCCATACTATTGAATTTACTGAAAAGTATGCTCTATTGAGCCATACCTACTGAATTTATTGAAAGTATGCTCTATTGAGCCATACCTACTGATTCTATTGAAAGTTTCTCAAATGAGCATTACTCACTGAATATATTAAAATATTGTACATATTGTTACTTCTCAGATGAAAGTTGCGATTTATAGGAATTTCACTGTTTAAATTTAAGTTGATTACAATGTTGGTTGGAAAAGCTTACCAATTTATTAAACGAACTTACTAAGCTTTATTCAAGCTTACCTATATTTGTTTCATTTTGTAGATTATGTTTTGAGGGCTCGAAAGATTGGATCAACACAAGAAATCACACTATCTGAGAAAATTTTGGTAGATTTTGATTTTGCTTGGTATATATGGCATGTATTAGGACCCTGTTGTATGTATGATATTGGTTCTTAATTTTTGAGCAAGTTTTACTTGCACTTGTGTTGTGTGGTTGAACAACAAATGAAATTAGGCATGTTTTACTAAGATAAGTTTGTTGATCAAGAATGAAAATATTGACATTATGATAAACTATGGTATGAAATGGAAATAGATGTTTTGATGTGTAATCTATATCTTGTATATGCAACTTTGAAAGTGTAATGTCATGAAATGCATCGTGGTGTCAATGATGGCACATTGGCTAGGTACATAGGTTGATTTGTTTGATATGTTTGGGTGTTATTGAAGATGGTTTTTGGCTTATAAAGTTGTGCATTTGAATGTGTTCAGGTAACTAAGCAAATGGGTGAAATTTGAGCTTGAAATTGGTCATTTTTGGACACACACGGCCTGGGACACGGGCTATCACGGTCTTGTGATGCGCACGAGCAACCTATATAGGTGTGTGCCCTGAACGTGTATTAAAACAGTATAGGTGCAAATCTCACACGGATTGACACAAGGCCTACGACATGGCCGTGTGATTCAACATCAAATTGAACATGGTCTAGCACACGACCTACAACATGGTCATGTGAGGGTATTTCAAAGGCTACACAGGCTAGTACACGACCTGCGACACGACTGTGCAAAATTGTTTTGAAAGGTACACAACCTATCACACGATTGGCTACATGGTCGTGCCCTTGCACCACACGACTTGGCCATACGGCAGTGTGACCCCTGTTTTGAAAATTTACAAATTTTCCTTGAATTTTCTGATTTGTTTCAAATTAGTCCTTAATTGTTCCCAAACTAATTTTAAGGGCCTCATAGGCCTGATATAGGTCTAAAAGTGTATGTTTGCTTCGATCTGAATTATTTTTTTAAAAAAAGTATTGCTAATTATTCTAGTGAACTAGATGCTATTGTTACAAAATGTTCTGAAATGTATAGTTGTACTCTGTAACCCTATTCCGGTGATAGAAGCAGTTATGGGTGTTAAAAACATCATTCAAACTATCACCTTTACAACTTACTATCATAAATTCAATTCACCTATTACATGTCATATAACCCAAGTTAAACATTCAAAAACTACTAGAAGATTTCAAAATAGTGTGATTTTTCAAGTCAATTTGATCCCTCGTATCTACAAGTACGTATCCACAAGAAAACAATAGAAAAGACACAAGCAAGCTTACTTAAGCTTAGTAAGTTCAACGGATTAAACAATTAACTTATCGAATAACTTTAATCAATATAGAATACAAAAAAGTCATAAATCATAATCCTTTCATTCATAATCAAATCACAGGTGACTCGTAAACTTTTATATGAATGAATTAATTCAATTAATTACGTTATAACTAATTACACTCGATGAACGTTGTAATGGATTCAAATACAAGGTTAACCAACCAAACACACCAAATCACTCAAATGAGCTAACCATCCAAGAACACACCCGGGCACCAAGTGCCAAGCTCGTAGCCTAACATCCCTCCGAAACACATCTCGGCACTAAGTGCCAAGCCCGTATGCTTTATATCCGTCCCCGAAACACACTTGAAGCACTGTAATATAATGCGATAATTCGTAACAAATGTTGAACTTCAGCATATTCAGTAAAAATGAATAAGATCAGAATCATCATTTCAACATCAACCATTCTTGTACAACACGCGATATAACCTATTGGCATGCCAATCGTATCCTATCCTACGTTCATCGGCTTACATATTTATCATTTAACAACATTTAATACATTTTCTTTCCCAAATCATTTCACTTATGAAAATTCAATACTTCCAAGTCATTTAATAAATTTCAGTCCATAAGTAATTAAATATTTAAATTATACAAGAATTAAACTGTACGAACTTACTAGGGTCAAATTGCAGAAATAACAAAAGTTCAAGGACTAACCGACAACCTTCCCTTTTCCACAATTATCAACTTGCTCTTGATCTATAATATAATTTAATTCAATTAATAGCTTTAATTTCACATTCTTTTCAATTTGATACCTATAACTCTTTATTTACAACTTTACACATTTGCCCCAAATATTTACATTTTACTCAATTCAATCCTTAAGATTAAAACATGATTATTTTGCACAATTAAACTTAATATCCAATAAACTAAATTTATACCTATCCCAAAATAGTCCTCACACTCTACAAATTCATATTTAATATTAATTTATTCAAATAAATCCCTAAAATTAAAAATTATGAAAAATCTTTTCACAAAATCTTTCTATTTAACATCAAAGCATAGTTATCCACCATTAAACTACAAATATCCACAATATGCATCAATGGCATCTTCTAAATTATTGAACAATTTAATAAAAAGTTCTCGGGTTAGCTAGATAGAGCTAAAACGATCCCAAAAACATGAAATTCATGAAAAATGGATAAAAATATACTTACATGCAAGACCATTAAAGACCGAAAATGAAAGCTCCCTCCAAACTATTCTTTTTTATAATTTTCGAAAGAGCACTAAGAAGATGACAAAATTTAATTTGTTTTTCTTTTATGTTTTCTATCCTTAATTATATAATTACTTAATTACCTTTATATAATAACCTAGAAATGGACTAAACTTAGTCCATATTTTTCCACTAAAGTTTTATATGGTTTAATTACCACCTTGATCCTCCAACTCACCTTATACCAACCATTTAATACTTTAACTATTAGAACTTAGTTTCCAAGCTTTACAATTTAATCCTTTGTAGTTAATTAACTATCTAAACGTTAAAATTTCATAACCAAAATTTAATATGACATTAATGACCTTGTAAATATTAATTATTAATAATATTTATGGACTGACACGTTAAAATTGTGGTCCTGAAACCACTATTTCTGACACCATTAGAAATCGGGTTGTTACAATTCTCCCCCTTAGGAAATTTTTCCTTCGAAATTGTTACCTGAGAATAAATTCGGTTATTGTAATCTCATTGATTTCTTAGTCTCCCAAGTAGCTTCCTCAATACCATGTCATTGCCACAAAACTTTTACTAACGGTACTTATTTATTCCGAAGTTTTTTTATCTCACGAGCTAAAATTTTCACCGATTTTTTAGAATACAACATATCTGGCTCTAGTTCTATTTCACTAGAAGTAATTACGTGTAAAGGATCTAATCTGTATCGCCCTAGCATAGAAACCTGAAAGACATTGTGAATTTTCTTAAGTTCGAGAGGCAAAGCTAATTTTTATGCTACAGGACCGATTTTTTCAATGATCTCATACTGTCCAATAAAACTCAGACTGAATTTCCCTTTTCTGCCAAACCAAAACACTTTTCTCTACGGTGAAACTTTAAAAAGTACTCGATTACCAACAGCATACTCTATATTCTTTCTTTTCAAATCTGCGTATGATTTTTGATGATCAAATGCAGCTTTTAAACAATCTCGAATAATACGGACCTTATCTTTAGTTTCATGAATTAAACCAGTGCCAACTAACTTATATTCACTTAGCTCTGACCAATTAAGTGATGTTCTACATTTTCTTCCATACAAAGCTTCAAACGATGACATTTTAATACTGGTCTGATACCTATTGTTGTATGTAAATTTTGCTAACAACAGATATTTTTCCCAGCTACCTGCAAAGTCAATAATACAACATCATAATAGGTCTTCCAGAATCTGTATCAACCATTTTGACTGTCCGTCTGTCTACGGATGAAATGTTGTATTGAAATTGAGCTTAGTACCCAATTCCTCGTAAAGTTTACCCTAGAATCTAGATGTGAACCTTGGGTCTCGATCTGAAATAATGAATATTGATACTCCATGCAATCTAATAATCTCGAATACAAACAATTCAACTAATTTTTCAAGCAATTAATGCATTTTGACTGGAATGAACTGAGCTGACTTTGTCAATCTGTCAACAATAGCTTAAATCAAATCTTTCTTTCTCAGTGATACAGGTGATCCAGATACAAAATCCATCATTACTTAATCTCATTTCCACTCGAGAATCATAATTAGCTGCAATAATCCTGACGGTGCCTGATGCTCTGATTTCACCTGTTGACAAACAAAATGTTTTGCCACAAATTTTGAAATATCTCATTTCATACCTGACCACAAATACGTTTGCTTCAAATCACCAAAAATCTTAGTATTACCTGGATGAATTGAGTATGTACTATTGTGAGCTTCAGATAAAATATCTTGTTTCAATTCTGGATCATTTGGAACACACAATCTATTGCAAAAGTATAACATACGATCTAAATTAACCCTGAATTTTACAGACTGATCATTCTGAATTTGTTCTCGTTTAGCTACTAATTTTGTGTCATTATATTATTTCCAAATTCGTTGAAGAAATACTGGTCTAACTTTTAATTCTGCAAGAAGTGAACCATCATGATTCCAAATCAAATGAGCGTTCAATGCCCTTAAACAAATAATGATTTTCTGTTCAGTGCATCTAGAATCACGTTAGCTTTTCCCAGATGATAATCAATAACGAGATCGTAATCTTTCAACAATTCAAGCCATCATCACTATCTCAAATTCAATTCTTTTTTAGTCATAAAGTATTTCAGGCTTTTGTGATCTGTAAATATATGACATCTTTCACCGTACAGATAGTGTAGCCAAATCTTCAAAGCAAAAATGATTGAGGCCAATTCAAGATCATGAGTTGGGTACTTTCTTTCGTGTGGCTTTAATTGGCGAGAAGCATATGTTATAACTTTCCCGACTTACAGCAATATGCAACCCAATACACTGTGCGGCGCAACACGGAAAACAACATATTCTTTCTCAAATTCAAGCTGAGTCAATACAAGAGCTTCTGTCAACATATTTTTCAGCTGATCAAAACTCTGTTGACATTTATCTGACCAATTAAACTCAACATTTTTCTGTAACAACTTAGTCATCGGTAATGCAATTATCAAAAAATTCTTAATGAAACGACGATAATAACTAGCTAATCCTAGACAACTATGTACATTAGACGAATTAGTTCCGACCTTAATTTTACCAACTTAGACGAATTAGTTCCAATTTATCTTTCGATCTCATTGGTTAATCCAAGACTAATGAATGGGAGTACAACAAGATTACCTTTCGGTCTCACTTGCCTCGATATTCCCTTAAGGGGGTTACTTCCTAGTTTTTAAGTCTATTCGATTTAGTCCAATTTGTTACGATTTAGTTCTTTGTCCATAGATTTTAGCTTACCCACATCTTCATCAACTAACCTCCTTTGAGGTTTAGCTACTTATGTTGAAAGTAAAAGAAATGAACATGGAAATGGAAAACAAAGCATCCATGAAAGTAAAGCTTAAGAAAAATATGAAAGTTGGGATTTTTATGCAAGAAAAAATAAATAACATGAAACTAAAAATAGCTAACAAGAAAATCTAGAGTAATACACATAAAAGGAACAAGCTTTAATAGATTTAAAGTAAATGAAATCGAAATAGATTAAACTAAAGCTTGAAATGTCTTGAAACCAAGGTACAGTTAATAAAAGTGTAAATAAACCTTATCTACGATAATAACTAACTTAATTAACACTAAGAACATCAAGAACAAGAAGTAAAAGAAGGAAAATAAACTCTAAACTAAGGTAGAAGAAGAGAAAATGAAAACCTTTGAAAATGCAAAAAAAATAAGACAAAACTAAACCTAAAACTAAGCTAATGTGTGTCTCTTTCCTCCTCAGCCCAGTCTTCCTTTCGTTGTCAAAAATGCCCCTACACGGGCCTTGGGTGATTGGTGGACCCGGTGGACAAATACTACCCTTTTTGTCCAAGTTTATCCCCCTGATGAAGGTGATGTCGTGATACCATGAACTGGATATCGCTATACCTCAGGTAGTGTTGAGCTTTAGGGTTCTCTTTGAAGGGTGGATATCGCGATACCCGAAGAGGATATCAGGATACTACTAAAGAAAGTCTTCAATTTTTCATACTGTTGGATATATCGCGATACCTTTTCCTTTAATGTCGTTCTCACTAGTTTTCGATCTCCAACGCATCCCTACACTATTCATTCACGCATTAGGCCTTCCAATGATGCTATTGGCGAATTTGGGTTACAAAATGAGAAAAAATGAGACATTTTAACTTATTAACTAAAAATGTAAAAATAACATAATACTATGCTAAAGATGCAATTTTACTAGAGGAAAAACTCCCTAAGTTTGTTGGAAGACCCTAATTTGCCACATCAATTTGTGGCAGATCATCGGACTACTTTGTAATCCACTCTATTTGTATTACATTACCTTGAAACGTAGCATGCCCTCTTGTTACGAGTCGCTATGACCTATCATACTTAGCCAACTGTCACAGAGTGGCCATTTAGGTTTATTATTCCTCTTTCATACTGTATCCCCATATAACTAGCCGTTTGGCTAATACTTCCTTAATGTTTCCCCCTTAAAGAGGAATAGTCTTGTCACTAGTGTCATCCCTCATAGTACTTTTCTATCTTGAGTCCCCAGCCAACCCCTCCTATTCCAAGAACCTTTTTGTCGGGGTGCTTATGATCTTGACTCTAACTTACCAATTTCATTGAGCGTCTCTTAGCGGTTCTTATCGGTGGATCCTTATTTTGATCCCCTATTTACTCTCTCTTTCTCTTACTTATACACCAAGACTACTAGCGCGACAATTTACATATTTGATTCCCATCGGGTTACCCTCCTTTTGCCTTTTCAACTTCCATGATTACTTATAACAACCCGTTTTCGGTAAAATCAGAACAGAGGTTTCAGACACAAATTTAATTTCAGAAGGAAAACTTATTTTAATATTATTTTATGATCTAAGTACGATAATAATGTCGTATGAAAATTTTGTAAAGAAATTTTACCGATTACATGATTAATTTGATAAAGGACCAAATTGCACAAAGTGCAAAAGTTGAGTTCTAAATAGCTAAAGGGATTAAATAGCTATGGAAATAAAAATTTGATGTCATTATATGGCAAATAAACCATTAAAAATGCTTAGTGGTTAAGGATGATGATTCATCCATGGAAAATTAATTGAAGAAAAGGATGAAATTGGAAAGTGAAATTTTAAAAGATGACAAATGATTAAAAAAATGAAAATATCATCAATTTATCATCATCTTTCCCAAATAAAACATGGAAACCCTAGCTAAGAGAAAGGGAGCTCTAGCAAGCTATTTTGACTTAATTGGGTAAGTATTCAAGTCCCGTTTTTAGTAATTTTCATGTTTCCGAAATCGTAATAGTTTAATTTAGCTATCTCTGGGACTAATTTATAAAGTTATCAAAGTATTAGAGTTTTTCCACGGATGAGTATGCTGAATTTTTGAAATTTATGGTAGAAAATGAAAGGTTGTTATAGATAAACAACTTTTGTAAAGTGAATTTTGATGAAATTATGATTTTAGGACTAAATTGTAAAGTTGTAAAATTCATGGAAAATTCTAAATTTTTATGAAATTCATGGGCTGTTAGGCTTGGAATAAGGATTAAATTGCATGAATTTCATTTTCCGAGCCTAGGGACAAAATCATCATTCATTAAAAGTTTAGGGGCAAAATGGTAATTTTGCCTAAGATGTGAATTGAATTGAAATGAACATAAATTAATGTTAAATTCGTTCATATAGATTCGGATAGACCAAATTTAAAGTTAGAACGAGGAAAAGATAAAGTGTCGGATTAGTAGATTTTACGTACACAAACTTTTGTCGAGGTAAGTTCGTGTAACTAAATTGTGTATATTTATATGCTTGAATTGAATGATGTGAATTGTATAAATTCCATATACATGAAATTGATTACATATCTGACAAAGCCCAATAAATATTAAATCTTGTTTGAATAATAGGATTAGATGGATACAAGATTTCCCGAATTGATTGTAGTCCTACATATGTTGCGGACACACCACAGCTCCTACGAGCATCCCGTTATAAGATTTCTTGATCTTCTCGTTATATGGTTCCTGCGAGTGTCCTGATCGGTAGTGATTTTGCATGTGTTGCGGACTCCTGCAGCTCTTTGTGAGCATCTTGTTATATGATCGGTTGTGATCTTGCAAATATTACAGACACAAATGCAGCTCTTTGTGAGCGTCCTGATATGGCTCGCTTGAATTTCCCGATATATGACTATTTGGAGCTCCCGATTAATGGTTTTTCGTGAGCTTCTCGTTTAAAGGCTTTTTGTGAGCTTCCTGATTAAAAGTTCTATGTGAACTTTTTGATTATGGCTCTGTGTGAACTTCCTATTATATAGCCCAGATAAGCTTCCTGATAGGCTCTTTGTGAGCTTCCTAATTAATGGCTCTTTGTGAGCTTCCTGTTATATGGCTTGAGAGAGAATTTCTCAATTATGTGCTTTAAAAAGCACTCTTGAATATGAATTGACGGATTTCTGATTTGTACACTTCAAGTGTACTACCTGTGTATCCATCGATATTTTAAATGATTTAACGGGCAAAATCCTGACATGAGAAAATATGAACATGAAATAGATTATTACACGTATCTGCCTGAAACACATAAAAATGATAATACATGATATATGGAAATATGAGATAATGTTATATGAACATGGAATTTGTTTGATGAATATGTTCATCTATGATTATATATTTGTACACCTAGATCGTACTACTCATGTAACCATCGACATTTTGATTGATTTAATGGGCAAAGTTCCAACATGAAATAGTCTGAACTCGAGACGAATTATTATGAAAATGTACTTGAAATACATGGATATGATTTGTATATGTTATATGAATACATGATGTGGAAAGCATATTTATATGGAAATCTGATTACTGATGATCCCATACCTATTTCTTGATATTTATATGAAATATGTGACTAACAAGGGTGATAAGGATATGTGTTAGGGCTCGTGATCAAATTGATTGAATGTGCCTTGTATGTTTATCTTGAATTTGAATGATTAGTAAGTTAATTACCATGTTATACGAACTTACTAAGCATTACATGCTTACTCTATTTTATTTTTTTTCCTATTCTATAGTAATTTGGAGGCTCGTTGGATTAGAAGCTTGGCAGAGATCACTCACACTATCTATCAGCCTATTTCAGTATATATATGATAAATTAATTATGTATAGGTTATTTAGCCAATAATGGCATGTAAATGTTTTGAATGAAACTAGCCATTGGAATGGCTTGTACTTAACATATTTTGATATGTTTATAAGTAGATCTATCATGTTTGAAGAATGAATGTAATCATGCATATATGCATTTGGTAACCAGATAAGTATGAATGATAGATTAACATGATAATAAATTGTCATTTGAGGTACCTGAGGGTACATTGGTTGTATGTGATACTATGTCATGTTTAAGACATGATTTGGACTTGTTTTGAATGCTTTGATATGGTTTGTGAATGTGTTTAAGTGTTGGTGTAAGTGAAAGACAAGATGGGTAAGAAATGTGGCTTGAAAAAATAGCCTATTTTCATCCACATAGGTAGAGACACGGGCGTGTGTCTCAGCTGTGTGTGACATACGGCGTAGTACATGGGCGTATGGCCTAGCCATATGTCTCTTGCATCTTTAAAATGTCAAAACAGAATGCCCAAAATTGATCACACGGCCTGACACACAGGCGTGTGGCTTGCCCGTGTGACCCCTGAACCTATACACAGCCTAGCACATGGGCATGTGACTTGGCTGTGTGACCCAAGTTAGAGAGTTACACGGCCTGGGACACGGGCATGTCCCTTGGCCGTGTGAACCGCACGGCCTGACCACATGGGCATGTGACCCCTGCACCTAGGAAAAATTTTGAGATTTTGCGACAAATTCTTTGAGTACCCGATTTAGTCCCGACTCGTTTCTAATGCATGTTTTGGACCTTGAGGGTTCATATAAGGGACTTTATGTTTGATTTTTGACCTGAATATTGTATAAAATGAAATATCTGTTTACTTGGTCTGTATATTCCGGTAATACTTTGTAACCCTGTTCCGGCGATGGATACGGGTTAGGGGTGTTACATTACTATTTTAGCAGACTATTTCTCTTTCTACATTTTTTCCTCATTCTACTTATTTCCTAATAGTCAGTTGGCTCAGTATCATTTTTCATTACTAACCTTTTCATCCAACCCTTTTATTTAGTGGTGGGACTTCCCACAATTACTGTCTTGACTTTCCGCCCATGTTTATTATCCTAGCGGAATTTCTATGCTGCCCTTGCTGAGCCATGGTCTTACATAGTATACTCCCATGTTTAATGTCCTGACGGACTCCATTGGTTTCCATAGTTCAACTATGGTCCTACACCTCGGGATCCTCTTATTTAGTGTCCTAAAAGATTTTCTCGTGTTTA
Source organism: Gossypium anomalum (assembly GCA_025698475.1). NCBI lineage: Eukaryota > Viridiplantae > Streptophyta > Magnoliopsida > Malvales > Malvaceae > Gossypium > Gossypium anomalum. Next base: position 49,944,314 of record CM046967.1, on the reverse strand, counting down.
TTGTCCCGATGGATTATCTATGACCGTCTTTCAGCTATGGTCTTACACAATATAACCCTATGTTTACCATCCCGACGAACTATCAAAGGATGCCATAGCATCTTTCAGCCGTGGTTTTAGTCTTATTTTTATCATGATGCCATAATGTCTTTCAACTATGGTCTTACTCATCTTTATCATGATGTCATCTCATCTTTTAGCCATGGTCTTACTCATTTTAATCTTATAGCTTTCGATCAATCCCATGGTCTAGCCATAATCTTTCTTGTTTACTCTTTCCATTGTATTCATTCTATTCCTTCATTTCACCATTTCTAATTTTGATGCTCAAATATTGTAGTGTCCCCTTTGCAAGGCCTGGAGCTTTGCTCATCATGGATGCACTCAGCAACTATGTATGGCGGTATCTAACCGAATCACCTTTTTCCATTCCTAACTTCATCTAACCCTTCAATGATTCTCATTCATGTGATGCTAGAACAATCATACACTATATGTATTTCTTAGATGAACTTTTATGGAATCATACTTACTGAACTATCATGGTGGATACTCATAGACCCATGCAGACTCTCAACATACTTAGCATTTCAAGGTTGCAGTGCAAAAACTCACCTGATGATTCTTTTCCTTGTCTGTTTAGCTTTTCCGGACATTGAAGCTTCCATTCTCGTAGCAACTAAGCAAGACAACCAATTCATGGGTTAAGCTCAGTAATCCCAGTTTAAAACTTAAGCTTTCTTTGGTTTGGAAATTAATACCAGTGTGGTGCAATTGGTATAGATAACTGCTATCAACCTCACTGATGCTCTGTTTGGATGAGCATCAACAGTGCGTTGAAATTTATTTTAATCACACTGATAGCCTCAAAATTGGCTGGAGGTTTTAGCACCAATTCAACATAATAAAGCAGTAGGTTTTTTTAACAGAAAAAAGTACCCATACTTTTATTTATTATTTTACTTTTTTGAAAGTTAAACTAATTTCTTTCCCAACCCTATTTTTTTTTAGATTTGGGAACAAAACAATCACTTGTTTTTCAGATATGGGAACTGAAATAGTGATTATTTTTGGCTTCTTCCTACTTTTTTGCTTTGTTCTTGGTTGTGGCTGCTACTTTTTACTTTGCCTAAATGTTAGTTTTTTTTATATATATTTGTGTTGAGTATGGTATCATGTTCGTGTTACGTTTTCATCTCGTTTCTAAATTTTCCTGGTTTAGATTGGATTATTGATCAGTTGGGGTTATCTGCAAATACGAGTTGTAGTTTCCACTTCTACAATGAATACAAAAATTTAGCTTGTAATTGGAAATTTTTTAGAGCAGTGTAGTGTTCAGTTGTAGTTTTTCTTCTTAATACAAAATTGAAATGATGAAACAAACGATCAAATTAGGGAAATTTCTTGAAGAACAAAAAATTAGTAGGCTAAGAACAAATGGTCTATTTAAAAACGAATTTATTGCATTTGGATAAGCAACTGATTTTTTCTCTAATGATATTAGAGATGTAGTCTTTCTATATAGGTATATACGTTATTATGCTTCTTCAGTGTTCCTTTCAGATGATGTAAGATTTTGAGACCAACAAATCTTGAGAAACACAGCTTTGAAATATCCCCCTTTTGAAAGAATTTTAGCCTTCTCAATCCCCTACAGATCTTTGTATTTGAGAAGCTGAATTGTTATACATCTTTTGAAAATCTAGATATATGAAGATTAGGTAGTGTGGAAAATCTATCTAACATGGTTATATAAGTATCCAAGAAATAATGAAATGTTGTACGATTAGGTGCTAATGCTAGACTATGTCACACTGATTCATAAGTTTTTTGAAGTATTCATATTGGACACCCTTAGTTTTTTCATTCATATTTGGAAACTGATGTTGACACATGATATACATGTATGCATGCCCATATGTGCGAAAATTAAATACTTATATTCTATTATTTTGTTTAATCCAATACATCAAATTGTTAAAGAGTTTTTGTGAGAAATACTGAAGGGGCTTTACAAATGCGTGGATGTATATGTACCATGATATCTTAAGATATATGTTTGCTTGTATTTTTTATAATGGTGATCTTTAAATGATGCTTATTATGATATATATATTTATGGTTTTATGTCGGTTGACATTTAAAATCAAAATAATAATAGATGGTAAAGACACGAACTTTTGTGGAGGGAGATAGTACCTTAGCAATAAAAGTTGTTTGGGATGATGAGCTGACGTTGATATTTGTGAACTTTGCATAAATGAAGTCAATGCTGGCAATAGACCGACAACTCATCTAAACTCAAAAGGATGGGAAAATGTCATTGCTCTTTTTCAAGCAAAAACACAAAAAAATTATGGAAAACCTCAATTGAAAAATAAGTGGGATACATTAAAAAAGGAATGGAAGTTATGGAGGGAGTTGCTTAAGGAATCTACAGGTATAGGATGGTGTCCATATAAAAAGAATGTTGATGCTATTGAAGAATGGTGGGCTGAAAAAATACAAGTTAGTGTTAACTTTATCATTATTTAAATGCATAAAGTTTATTGAAATTAATAATTTACAAATATAAAAATCTTACTATAACATTTAACATATTATGTAGGAAAATCTTGATTTTAAAGTATTTAAGAAGAAATGAATTGAACCACGATTGAATGAGTTAATGTGGCAAATGTTTGGTGGAATTGTAGCCATTGGAGAGAATGCATGGGCACTTTCGTCTGGTGTTCTTCCAAGCATGGTTTCTATGGGAGATGATACACCTATTGAGGGATTTGGTGATTCAGATGAACATAATAACAAGAATGAAGGTATTCCTCCTAATGAGGCACCATCAAACCCTTCTCATGAAACTCCTAATCGAAGAAAGCAAACACTTGAGGTTGTACACGGTAAAGGGAAAAAAAATCAAGTTCAAGTAGAAAATCATCAACAAATAAATTAACTTCTTAAATTGAGAAATTGTGTGAGAGTATGGCTAGTCTAAGGAAGTCAGTGAATGAAATTATTTTTCCTCACTCTCAATATACGATTTCAAATGCAATGGATGCTTTGCGTGCTTTGGGAGATGAAATTCCTAAAAAAGATGAACTGTACTATTTTGCCATCAAAATGTTCCAAATATTGGTGAAACAAGAAGTGTTTTTGAACTTAGATCTAGATGTTAGGGTTTGGTGGCTTCAACATGAGTATGCTGAACAAAATCCAATTGCATTATTGTCATCCTTGGTAGCAATATCCTCATTTCCCTTCCAACCATACCATTAACCACCTCCACCATAAGCTCCTTAGGATTATTACTATAATATAACTATACTACTTTTTTATGTGTAAAACTAATGTATGATATTTTTTTTATGTTTGGTATTTTTATGTTATGCTTTTATTCAAGTTTTTTTGTGTTGTATAGAATGTCACAAAATATTAATTTATTTTCATTTGATTACTTTTTTAGGTTATGTATGAATTTTACAATATGTATAATAGTTTTGGTATGAATTATGATACCCTTAAATTAAGTGAAGAAGCTGAACAAAGAATAGCCACAATTGTTACACAAGTTGAGCACAACAATTATCATGAAGAGGAAGAATGTGTTAGGTAATGTAACACCCTAAAATTTGGGGTTAGAAGATCTAAGATTTGTTGGTTAGGGTTAGTGTTCGATTGGACTTCTAAGTCTATTTTCACATTTTAGGAGCAGTATGAGCCTGTTGGTTCAATGGCTAGCTCTGTAGGTAACTTGCCTGTAGTCTTGGGTTCGAGTCCATGTCCGCAATGTAGGGAATGTTTTATTTTTGGCTTCAATTTTGAAAATTTTGATAGGATAAATTTTATTAAAATCTTGTTAATAAAATTTATTTTTTATTTTATTTTTGAAATGGAAATAATAATAATAGAAAATTAGAAAATTCTTTCACGTTCCTCTATTCTCTCCTTCTTTCTCACGTTATTTCTTTCTCCTTCTTCCATTATTCTTTTTGTTTTTTTTTGTTTTGTTCTTTTCAGTTGGAGTAAGTTGTTGGGGGGTTTTGCATCAACTTGGTTGGGCATTAAAGCTTTTGTTCCTATCACTTCATTAGAGAATCAACGTTCGTATTCGTCGAAAGTGTAGTGTATTGCTAGAATAAGAGAAGAATCGGTCAATTTTAGTGCCTTGAGGCATTCATTAGGTGTGTTTCTAAAACTATTTAATTTAGGTTTTGAACTGATGTTGGATTGAATGGAATTCTGCAAATTCTGGTGTGTTTTCGAACTATTGGTGATCAGGGGTTGCTTTGCTATCGCGAAATCACAACTTACAGCCTATTTCAGTGTGGTTTTGTGACCACACGGGTAACTACACTAGCGCGTACCACACACGAGTGCGTGCCACACATGAGCGGTCCACACGGCTATGTGATGCTGTGAAATTAGGGATTTTAACGTTTTCCAGTACCAAACGACCGTGTGGCTACTATTTGGGAATTTTTTTTATTTTCACATGGACGTGTGCCTTGGACACACGACCGTGTTTCTAAGCCACACGAACATGTGAGTTTGAATCATGGTTGTGTCTACTCTCCTTAATTTTGCTTAATTTTTGCAAAAAATGCACAACAAGTTACATGGGCTACTTACATGGCCATGTAACTCTAACACACGGGCGTGTGTCTCCTCCACATGGCCATGTGCCACCTCCACATAGGCGTGTCCATCTTCCACACGGGCATGTGGCCTTATTTTATAGTTTTTGCACCCCTTTTTGGCAAATCAATGTGTTTTAGACCCTGATTAATTCCATGCTAATTTAAGTTCGGTAGGAGTAAATGAGATCTTAATTATGTTGAACTTGATTATAAATGTGCAACTATTAGATGTAATATTGAATCAAAAGTATGTATTTATTAGGGGCTTTTAGCTCTATTATTCGTACAAGTTTAGGTGTGATTTTTAAGCCTTTGTGACATAGGTATTCTATTACGTTTGGTTGAAATCAGGTATGTTGAATTCTGGTTCTATTGCTCTGAATACAAGTATGTCCATATGCATGATGGTCGTGCATTCATTTGCATTTGCATTAAAATTTGGGTTTTGGTTGTGAAGAGAAGGAAGACTGTTCTAGGCAGTATAGCTGCAATATTTCTTTACAGCAGTTTTCCACATTATATTGTACATATGTCAGCTTAGCTGCATATTGTTATTCGAGTGGCTTAGTTTCACATTTGTGGTGTGTAGGGTGGATGGTCCTATTAAGGTCCTACATGGTTTGCAGGGTGGACGGGCCTACTGTAGCCCTTATGTGGTGTGTAGGGTGGACGAAGTGGTGTTCGGTTGGTTGGGTGGGATTTTGATGTTCATTGCTATTCATCTGAGCATGTTTCATTATGTTAAATTTGAATATGAATGCTAGATTATTTGTAAATGAATGATTAAGTTATTTTGCTAGAGTATTATGCATGTTATGAATTTGCATAGTCGTGTGCTTCTGGTTTGCCTGTCTTGTTTGAATGTCGGCATTGCGAGTAAGTTAATTCAGTAGGGGTTCCAACTTTACGAATGGTCCTGTGACTCTATTTACTTTTGTTAATTTTTTAATCCAACATGACCTAACTACTTAGTTTTAAGATGCACACTGAGTTCGCGTAGCTCACCTCCCTTTAGTTTTTCCCTTTCAAGTAACTTGCGTGGTTAAGCTCTGGATTCGGTACTTCGGGGGTCTCAGGAAGTTTTGGTGTTGAGCGGTTTTATTAATTTTCTAATATTTTAATATGGTTGGTTTTAAAATTATTTGTAAGGAGATTATGCAAACTATGGTATAGGTTAAGGTTTAGACTTTTCATTAAATTACGTGTTTTTGGTTTGGACAACATTTCGAAAGTTTCACGCATGGTTTTTAATTAGGTTCTGTTGTTGTTTCAAGATTCATACACATTCGAGAAAACGACATATCGTCCGCTATTTTCCTTTCTTGAAATTTTGAGTTACAATTGGCAAAATTTTGAGGTATTTTGAAACTGCTCAAAAGTGCCAATTTGAATTATTTCTATTTGTTTTAAACTCTTATTAAATATTGTTTCAAAATATAACTAAGTTTTATCTAATTCACTAAAATTAGGAAGCATAGTGGTTTAGCAAATAATTTTCTATGTTTATAATAGAGTTTTAATTTTCGCCATTTTGGGTGGCCAATGTAACCTCCGAGATTCGGTCTAAACTTCTAGGCCGGGTTTTAGGGTGTTACAAGTAGTGTATTGGTACACCATGAAACTTGTTTCACTATGCAACTGTGTATGGATTCAAATTATACAAGTCAAATGTGGGTGGACGAAGTATTAAATGAGCATGATAATCATTGAATGAATAGTTGTAGGATGCCAAAAAATATATTTCACAGCTTGTTGCATGATTTGCAAACAAATTATGGCTTAAAGCATGGGAAAGTATCGGCGATGGAAAAGTTAGCATTATCGTTATACATTCTTGGAAATAAAGAATCAAATTCAAATGCAACAGAGAGATTTCAACGATCTGGGAAAACTGTTAGTCAAATTTTTATTGACATGTTGCATATATTTGCTCGAATAGGAATAAACATGATTAAACCCACTGAAGGTCAATTCGAGGAAGTACCGAATCATATTCGACATGATACAAGATATTGACCTCACTTTAAGGTAAAATTTACATAATCTTTATATTTTTAAAATATAAATTATTTCTAACTTTTATCTCATTACTTATATTTATTTTAAAGGATTGTATTGGGGCCATAGATGGAATACACATAAAAGTATGCATTTCGCCTTCTTGTCAAATACCTTATATCAGACAGAGAGGTGAACCAACTCAAAATATTATGACAGTTTGTAACTTGAACATGTGCTTTATTTTTGCTTTTCCTGGTTGGGAAGGAACAATACATGACAGTAGAATTTTTTTGCAAGCACTTAGAAAACAAGAGTTAAAGTTTCCACACCCTCCACCAGGTTGAAGGTTAATTTTTTTAATTAATCTTTACATAAAAAATTTAATTTATTTTTAAACTTGATATTATGTTTTACTTTTTTGTAGGAAAATATTATCTTGTGGATTCAGGATATCCACAAATGACAGGTTTTCTAGGTCTATATAAGGGGAAGATATCATTTACCTGATTTTCGTCGATGTAATTGTCGAGTATCTGGAAAAAAAAAGAAATCTTTAATCATGTCCATTCATCGTTACGCTCTGTGATTGAACGAACATTTGGAGTGTGGAAAATAAAATGACCAATATTAAGAGATATTCCAACTTATTCATTCAACAAGCAAGTTTTAATAGTTATTGTAACAATGGTTTTGCATAATTATATTCGAAGACATGCTTGATCAAATGATGAGGATTTTCGAAAATTTGAGAATATATCCGACATGCCAGTCTCTTCAGGCCATTTTGATTGAGGTGAATCGAGTTCTTTTAGCAGTGAAAGTGACCTTGAAATCGTGATGTTAAGGGAAATCATTGTAACTAGTTTAGTGAATTCATATTTGTAAAGACATTTTGTATCATAACCTAATTAATAATAATGAAACTTTTTATGTCTTATGTTATTATATATTTTTTGTATTAAAAATCATTTAATTAGATACTTCAAAATTTGATCCAAGTAAAATGTTATTGTAATAGCCCGATTTAGGGCCTAGTCGGAACAGTGGTCTCGGGACCACAAATCCGAAGTCAGAAAAAATATTTTATTATTTTTATGAGGTTATAGTATGATTATATAAGTTCTTGTAAAATTTGGTGAGTTAATTTTAGCGATTTCTAGTCCAATTTTGAAAAAGGACTAAATCGCATAAAAGGCAAAGGTTGCATTTTAGTACTCAAATATGTTAAATAGCTAGAGAATATAATTTGGGGGTTCTAAAAGGGAAATTAGACCCCTAGAAATAGGGTGGCCGGCCATGGGAGTCATGTGTGGTCAAAATTTCAACTTTTGGTGGGATTAGGTGACCAAATTTTGACCAAAGTAAAAATAAATAAGAAAATGATGATATCACCTTCTCATCTTCTTCTTTGCCACCGAAAATATCACCCATTGTTGGGTTTTGAGCTTCAAAAACTTGCAGCAATATTAAGCCTCACAAGTAAGTGATTCCCGCACCCTTTGTTGATGATTTTTGCATTTTTGAGACCCTTGAAGTATGAGTTTTCAAATGAGGGTGATATCTTGCAAAATGGTGAAGAGTTTAGGATTTTTCCATGTATGTATTTGTAATGTTTATTAAGCTTTTTTGGAATAATATGAGTCCTAGTTGTGTTATAAACAACTTTTGTGAAAGGTGTTAGCATGAAAACACCTAAAGGGACAATTTTGCATAAGTTGTAAAATAGTTAATAAGTACGTGAAATAGTGATATTTTAAAGTTGCTATAAGAGTAAAAATAGTTCGGTTAGGCTTAAAATACAAAGAAATTCGATGAAAATTGATTTTCGAGCATAGGGGTAAAATGGTCATTTTATCAAAGTCTAGGGGCAAAATGGTCATTTTACCAAAGATGTAAATTTATGATTGCCTAATTATAATTAGTGACTAAATGAGTGCATATTGTCATTATAGATCAAGATTTACCAAATCCAAACCTAGATCGGGGGAAGGCCAAGCAAACCGACTAAACCAAATAGTCAAGTACTTTTTGTAAACCAAGGTAAGTTGTATGTAAATAATACAACTACACTGTTAATATTTGTATCCATATAGCCATTGAATTGATATTGTATGAGTTGTTAAGTTATAAGTTGAGAATGCATAGTAATATTTGAGATAATAGAAGTATTCCGTTGAAACATTAGGATACGAACTGGATATTCGCGCCAAGGCATTGGGTGATAAGTGTGCCAGTGTAAGACATGTCTGGGACATGCTTCGGCCACATTCTGAGAGCTAGTGTAAGACCATGTCTGGGACATGGCATCGGCTTCTAGACGATGGCTAGTGTAAGACATGTCTAGGACATGCATCAGCCATACTATGATAGCCAGTGTAAGACCATGCCTGGGACATGGCATCGGCACAGAGATGAGTGCCAGTGTAAGACATGTCTGGGACATGCATCGGCCTCGACAGAGATAGCCAGTGTTAGACATGTCTGGGACACGCATCGGCTAAGAGTTGTGCTAGTGTAAGATATGTCTGGGACATGCATCAGCACGTATATTTGAGAGCGAGTGTAAGACCATGTCTGGGACATGGCATCGGCAATATATCCCATGTTGAAGTTTCATAGAATATCTAGTAGTATTCCAAACGTTTCAATGGTGAGAGTTATAGATCAATTTTGATAAAGAAAGAATGATCATATTGTGAGTGTTACAGGTACCTATATGGTAAGCATGAGTAACGAGCCTAATTAGAAATTGTGACTCAGGTAGATGACAATGAGTAAATCAGATTATGTTTACTTTTGAGCTATAAGTATGATGACTAATGGTGAGATTGTTGTTGTATATTTATTTATATGCAACTTACTAAGCTTTATGCTTACCCTCTTTCTTTTCCCTCTTCTTTTAGTGTCGCCAAGCTAGCTTAAGGATCCCTTAAAGTCAGAGATATCGATCACACTATCGTCCGCAACATTCGGTATAGTTTGATTTGTATTTTTAAAGGTGGCATGTATAGGGCTAGACTAGGATGTTTCATCATGAGAATTGTTTAAGTATTTTGGCTTAAGTCAAAAGCCCTTTATTTTGTATCAAGCCCAGAATAATGGCTATTATTCATTTTGATGAATGCATATGATGTTCTTTCTATGGATGAATTAGTGTCCATTGTGAAGAGATTTGTATATTGAAATGATTTTGTTTAGGTTCTGCAAAAAGGGTGACAAATGGGCTTGGGAAAAAGCCTAGTTTGTCCACACGGGTAAGACACACGGGCATGTATCCAGGTCGTGTGTAACACACGGCTCACGCCCATGGGTGTGTGTTATGGCTGTGCGTCCCCTGCACTTAAAATTTTAAAGTCATTTTAGCACACGGGTAGGCCATACAGGCGTGTTTCCATGCCGTGCCATAAAGTCAGTATGCATACAAGTAGTACACGGGCAAAAGACACGGCCATGTGTCTTGGCCGTGTGAAGGACACGGTTATAGGGCATGGGTGTGTGCTTGGGCCATGTGGTTTTGGTAGAATACCCAGGTTTTCAGGCACGGGTTCGGGACATGGGCATGTCTGTAGCACACGGTCGTGTGCTATATACCCACACGGGCGTGTGGAATCTTGGTGCATGAGATTTCCTAAGTTTTTCATGAGTTCTCAATTAGGCTCCGAACCACCTCGGATGTATATTTTGGGTCTCGTAAGCCCATGTTTGGGACAGCTTGCATGTGAAAAGAAGAGTTTTTAAATTGTTTAAGATTTCATGACCCGATTTTATATAGTTGATTGAGTTTTAGTCAGGTAACACCTCGAACCCTATTCCGGCGTCGGATACGGGCCGGGGGTGTTACAGTTACTATTTGTGAAAATAATATTTATCATTGTTATAAAAGAATATTTAACGATAAAAAAATTTAAAAAATTATTATTTTATCTAATAAATAATTTAAATTGATTATATAATTTATTAAAATATTTATAATAAAATATTAGAAGATACATTTTAATATTTTATTAAATAAATTTATAAATTCACATATTTTAATAATATTATAAAAGTAAAATAATTTTAAAAACTTCTATTATATATCAGTTCTAATCTAAAGTCCTTAAGAATCATTTTCTATTCTTATCTTACTGTTACAGCTGCATTTGAATCTAAACACACACTCCACCGTTGTTTATAATTTCACTGCTATAGTATCCAATCTCACCGTTACAGTAAATAATTTCACCACCACCGCTATTTTTAACCTCACCGGAGGTAAACACACCGCCCATCCAAACTAAGCCTTAGCTTTCCAGAAACATGCAAAATCCTTAAAATAGTTTTTAGAAGCCCTTAACTTTGGTTCCTAATTCTTAAGTATACTAAAGGATTCAGAACCTTACTAACTTACTGGATTCTCTATATTTCCTTGTAACACCCCTTACCCGTACTCAACGCTGGAACAAGATACATGGCATTACTGTATTTGAACGCAATCAAACACACAAAACCGGACCATAAAATTTTATTCCAATTAAGGTCATTCAAACATATACGTAACATCCCTTATACGGACCTACGAGGCCAAAACATACATCAGGAAAGATTTGGGACTAAACTGGGAACTTCTGGAACTTTTACCATACTTAGAAAATTTTCATGTTTTAGAGAGTCACACGCCAGTATGGGTAGGCCATGTGGTCACACACGCCTGTGTGGCTTGGGACACGCCCATGTCCTCAACCCGTGTAACTCTTTGACTATGACGTCATCAACCAAATAAGGTCACACGGCCAAGGCACACGCCCGTGTCCTTAGGCCGTGTGACGAATTAAATTCCAAAATCAGGTGTAGACTTCGCACGGCCTAGGCACACGCCCATGTTCTTAGGACGTGTCTCTCACACGGCAGAGACACACGGCCGTGTCTTTTCCCTTGCGTTTACTACTGGGCATTCTGTTTTACACTAATTAGGGTGCAGAGGACACACGACCAGATCACATGCCATTGGGGCAAGCTGTGTGTCACACACGGTCTAGGCACACGCCCGTGTGTCTACCCGTGTGGGCAACTTAAAGGCTATTTTCCAAGCCAATTGCCACCCTTATTGGTACAAACACATAAATGGCTTCAATGATACCTTAACACTCATAAACATAGCTTATACATGACAACTTCCCCTCACATTATACTTGTTTAAGACTCCCTACTATGAGAAATCAAATCTTACCAACACGCATATACGAATAAGCAATATTTCTTAGACTTGCATGCATGCATTTTCATACCATCTTATACACACACATGACATTCATCAACATTCAATCATCAATAACCATAAGCCATGTCATAAAAGAATTGGCATATACATACATAGATGAATAGATTTACAACCCAATATTCATTATGGGCCATATAGATGAATAGATTTACAACCCAATATTCATTATGAGCCATATCTTATGGCCATACACAAAATGAATCAATTATCATTATAAGCCAACCCATTTGGCTAAACCAATATGACATATAACAAAAACACCAAGTCCCTATACATTCCATACTCAAAATGTTGAGACTAACTATACCCAAAAGATCTAATTGATAGTGTGAACGAGCCTCCAACGTCCTTTGATCCCTTAACTAGCTTGGCAATACTATAAGGAAACGGAAAGGAGAGGGAGTAAGCATAAAGCTTAGTAAGCTTGCATAAAATTAATAAGAAATAAATAAATATGCCTTTTCATACACAAACATAACATAACTTAAATCATCTCATTCTCAATAACCATTGTAGCCGTGCCCTATCTCATTCAATTTACATAAAGTTCAATGGAATCCAAGGTCATAATTCCTTCATTCTCATCTTAGCGAAGTCTTATCATTTTGTAATATCAATAACTACGAGCTTGGCGTACATACCTGTACCCTTTCAACATGATCATACCTCGTCACTTCCTTGACAAATCCTTGGACTGCTCGTTGAACCATTTGGAATACTAAAGGACACTCGGGAGGCCTCATTCACATGGTAAGATGCCAATGCCATATCCCAAATATGGTCTTACTTGGGATCACAACTCGATGCCAATGCCATGTCCCAGACATGGTCTTACATAAGATCTCATATCAACGCCATATCCCAGTTATGGTCTTACATGATAACATATACCGATGCCAATGTCATATCCTAGATATGGTCTTATACGAGATCTCATCAACCCAAATGTCCTAATATTGGTACCTTAAGCATTTCTAAGGTTCAACTGGCTTTCATCACCTCAATTCTTTGTCGGACAACATCAATAATATTCATGAAGATAGATATACAATTCATGCAACATTAAATGTTAAGTACATAATAAAATGCTATATCAATTTCACATAAACTCACCTCGGTACAAAAATATAGACAATCAATTCAATTTAGTCCAAGATTTTGCTCTTTCCCTAGTCTAGGCCTAGGCTCTGTTTTTCTTGATCTATAATAGAAAATTTCACTTATTTAGTTACCACATTGTTCAAAACAGCCCATAAATCATATTTTGAAAAAATATAGTTTTTCCCCTAAACTTTCACATAATTACAATTTAACCCCTAGGCTCGTAAAATGAAATGTGTCCATTTTCTTAGTTACCCAAGCCTTGCCAATTCATATTCCCTCTTATAGCAGCCCACATTTTTCATCAAATCATATTTTTAACACCTATTTTTACATGTTTTACAAACAAGTTCTTTTTAGGTGTTTTCATAAAAATTTCTTAGAAAAAGATATTCATCTAACACCAAACTTCCATATTCCTCCATTAATCCTCAAAATACATGCATGAAACATATGGGTAAATTTTTTGAACATAAACCCTAGCTCAAAATAATGGGAGAAATAGTTATATCATGCTTCAAGGATCTCAAAAACATCAAAAACATCAAAAACTAACACCAAAATCATTTACATGTAGGAGGTTTATTGTGCTAAAAATTTCAAGCTTCCATGGAGGATTTTCTTCTTCAATTTTCGGTGGAGACAAGATGGAGAAGAAAGATGACCATTTTTTCTTTATTTTATTCATTTAGCTATTGTCATCAAATACCAACCCTACCAACTTTGACTTTTTGACTTTTCTTTTCCATTTACATCCATTCACACATATAATGGCCTATTTACTCATTAAGGACCTCAACTATTAAGTTTTATAGCTATTTAACACATTTATCAAATAAAATACAACTTTAGCACTTTACGCGATTTAGTCTTTTTTCACAAATTAAGCATTCAAACGATAAAGTTTCTTAACAAAATTTTTACACAATCTTATTATCATGCTGTAAACCTCAAAATAATACTAAAATAAATTTTATGACCTCAGGTTTGTGGTCCCAAAACTACTGTTCCGACTAGGCCCAAAATCGGGATGTTTCATTCCTACTCAAATCTCATAATTATCGTCCTATGTAGAGTTCCACGACTATCTTTCCTTTAGAACAACCAAGGAATGAGATGATAATGAAACAGGTTGAAGAAGAAGTCCCTATCGAGAAGTCACTCTCCAACTATTTATAGCCCTTCCCACATGGTTTTCAATCGTGTAAAATCCACCCACTTTCAATCATTTTGTCCCCCATTAAAAGACCAACCGGTTCTAATCTAATTGAATCAGAATTGGATTTCAACCTTGTCCAATATCATTTCTAACTTTTCATGTTTTTCCAATAAAGACCGTCAACTTACAGTTTTTTTAATTTAACTCTTAATGTTCCTAATTTTCGAGTTTCAAGGGAAAGCGAGTGTGACATTTTCGATGCCTATATGATTAATGCAAGTTATGGTTATCTACTTGAGAACAAATTTACTCTAAAGTATTTTTACCAAAAAGAAAAAAAAAAAACTCTTTTAAGTATTAGTTTTTGTTCTAATCTATGTTACTTTGATTGCACCTTAACAACTTTTTTTCGTAGATAGAATTACTAGCATTAGTTGTGCGTTTTAGATGTAATATCAGCTGCAACTTACTTTGTAAATAAGTTATTGTGTAATTAATCATATTTTTTAGCATATTTTTATCTAAAATTTTTATATTTTTTTACATCACTTTTAAGGATTTTAAGCAACAATTTATCAGATTGGATCACGTTGAATATCAATCCGGTAAGGATTATTTTGAGGACTTTTGGTATAATTGAATTTCCTTGGAGATCATGTTTCTTAAAGTTTATTTCTAGAAGATCTCTAAAATTTAAATTTTTATTGATAACATACTCAAGCATAATTTAAGGACATTGAAGTTTACATTGATTGAAGTTTTGAAAGCCAACAACTGTTTATTTAAAAGGATGCTTGTTTATTTTATTAAGCATGTGAGATTGAGAGCACTTATTTTGTTTATTGTAAGAAACTTATTTTAGTGCAAAATTTTTGTAAACAAATTATTCTTTATGTTTAGTTTGTAACTAAGTTTTTAAGAGGAAAGTGTTAGTGGCGAGAGTGATCTAGTTGATATATAGGAGTGGTATTGCAATTTGGTGAGTAAGCTGAACTTAAATCACATCTTGTACTATAAACTTATAGCAGGATTACTTTCTAAGTAAGGCCTCACATGTGTAAAAAGTTTTTCCAACTACCTAACCAACTTCCATATTCATATTTAATTTTGCTCTTTCAATTGTTAAGTCAATTTCAACAATATTCATTTTTAAAATTTTTTTATACTCTATGAGATTCGAGTTGAAGGTGAGTATTCAAGTAAAGCCTTTTTAACAATATCGACTCTAGGATGGAACTTACTCCAAATATTTGAAAAGAAAAAGTATACTTCCCATACTTTCAACCACTTATTGGTAAGTAGAGAACTACTTTTTTATGAAATGAGGTATTGGATTCCTTGGATAAATGGACACGTTTTGGTAAAAGTACTATAAAGGCCCTTTATATTAAGAATTGAATTGCATTTTGTCTTCTATACTAAAAAAATAGACAAATTAGTCCCTATATGTTAGATAAAAGAGGAATATGACCATTTTGTTAAATTTTTACTTTTTATCAAATCTCTCAATCAATATACACCATGTGTTCAATTTCTAATTATCTCTTGAAATCCCAACGTATATATTCAAGAAATTGAACAAATAAAAAAGAATAGTTAATATTTAACTTTTTAATTAAAAAAATGCTTCGAAATTTGCAAAATTATTAAGATGAGCTGTATTTCATTAATTACAATTTTTAATCTTCATAAAAATTTGATCGAAACAGCTTTGCCAACAACTAGATGTGATCATGGGCCGGGCCGGGTCCAGACAAAATTTTAGGCCCGTCTACTAGGCCCGGGCCTGGCCCAAAATATGGGCCTAAAATTTTGCCCAAGCCCGGCCCGAAATAAAATTACTAAGCCCGAGCCCGGCCCGGCCCGACCCATATTAAATTTTTTCTTATTTCATTAAATAAAAAAATTTAAAAATATAATAAATCAAATATATTTAAAAACATAAAAATAAATATTAAAATAAATAAAAATAATACTAAAACAAATCTTAAAACAATACACAAATTAAAAATATAATAAAAAATAGTTATATTAAAAATTAAAAATAATTAAAAATAAAATAAAAAATATATTAATATATAATTCGGGCTGGGCCCGGGCCAAAAAACTCTTACCCGAGGCCCGGCCCGTTTTCTAAACG
Source organism: Gossypium anomalum (assembly GCA_025698475.1). NCBI lineage: Eukaryota > Viridiplantae > Streptophyta > Magnoliopsida > Malvales > Malvaceae > Gossypium > Gossypium anomalum. Next base: position 49,928,019 of record CM046967.1, on the reverse strand, counting down.
GACCTCATTTTTTTACCCAAACCCATTTTTCGGGCCTATATTTTTACCCAAACCCTCCCATTTTTCGGGCGGGCCTTCGGGCCGGGCCGGGCTGCCCAGCCCATGATCAGCTCTACCAAGAACCAACTTTTTCATTTCCCGATTATGTTAGGAAAAATAAAACCTTTCTTTTTCATAAGAGTAGAAACGATTGTATTGAAATCCATTATCATGCCTTCCATTTTTATAACAAATGTTTTAGAGGCTAGGGCTTTTTGGAAAAATTTTTAGATGTTAAGTGGGTTTAGTTGTAATTTTTTCAGATGAAATTCCTTTGGAAAAAATTATAGGTTTTGTGAGTTTGAAGAATAACTAGCATTCAAGAAAGTGACAAAAAAAAAAAAATAAAACCCTACGGGTCTAGTGTAAGGACCAAAGAGGAAGTGATATGAAAAGAGGAGATAACATGAGAAGTACCATTTATTTTGTGGTGTTCTGCAGAGATCATGGAAGTGATATGAGTAGAGGATGAAGACAGAGCAAAGAGAAGCGAGTATCAAGGGTTTAGAGTTAAAAAGTTTTAAAGGTAAATTACACTAACGTGGCTCTAAATAAAATAATTGTTCAAACTAGTTAACTCTATTAAAAATTTTTCTTTTTATTAAGGAATTGCTAACATGATATAATAACCAATTGAATGATGGTATGTGACTTTTTTTACATTTGATTGAAGTTTAGGGACTTTTTTATAATTATCTCAAAAATACTTTTCTATTTCAAAAGCTGGCTACTTCCTTGTTCCAAATCTTGCAACAAGCTCAAACCCCAAGCATGGTAGAGTTGTGGAGTTGAAATTTTCTGCTGCAAACACATTGCCTTGATTTTCTTGGTGGAAAGCACTTTTTGGTTGAGAAACCTATAGCTTCTGGGTGGAAAGACAAATGAAGATAATTCCTGAGCACGCTAAAGAGCTGACATTCGGGAAACTGGACTTTATTATTATTATTATTATTATTATTATTATTATTATTCCTACATCCAAGGTCACCTCTTATCATTTAATTAGCTAATATATTATATAAACAATTCGTTAGTGACAAATGAAAGATTTTAATGGAAGTTATTAGTTTTAATAATTATTTTATTTAGATTTACTAATTTGAGAAAAAGAATAGAATGATTAAAATATGACAAACACTATTTTATACTGACCTTAGATGTAGTTTACTAAATTCTAAATATATTCTTAATAAATTAATAATCTTACGCCCAAAAATGACACATGACTCAAGGCGATTTGATAAAAAAGTAACACTATTAAAAAATACTATTTTGACTTATAATTTTTAATTTTAGGTAAAAAAAAATCCATAATGTATCTTAGGTATCTCCGTATACATTAATCCTTTTTAAAACTACAGTTTTTGGTGTTTACTTATACACACATTGAATTAGATATTAGATAATTTTATTTATTAATATATATTTTACTTAATAAGCTATATAATTTTCATAATTATAATTATAATTATAAAAAACACTATTTTACTCTATTATCAATTATTTATTTTTATGTTATATATTATTTATTATTTTATTCATAATATTTTTTTATTCTTGCATTATAAACTATTTTTACTACATTTATATATGTTATTAATTTCGTACAAAATATTATTATGGATAAACTACTTCAATAGTCACCCAATTATTATGGGATATTTTATTTTTGTCACTCAAGTATAAAATCTTTAAAACTGATCACTAATATTTGTGACATCACTTATGTTGGTCCCTTCATTGTCATGTCGCTAATATTCAATTGATGTAGCTATTTTGAAAGAACATCCGACTATGTTGTGGTGGAACTTGTGGCCATAACAATTGAAACAACAACAAGAAAATTGTGCACAAAAAGATTGTTAACGTGGTTTGGACTTAACCTATGCCTGTGAAGTCTTACTGTTAGGATCGCCCCGATTAAGCAACGAACAAGAAAAATAGTAAAAAAATTGAGAAATAGAACACACAAATTTAACGTGAAAAACCCCTCCAAAGAGGATAAAAAATCACGGGCAAAGATAATTTTACTATAATGGCAAAAGAACGAAGAGTACAAAAGATTGAGATAAAGATTAAACCCCGAAAACCCAAAAATAAAGAACCCTCAAAACGTAAACACAAAATTCTCTAAATATGTTATGAGTTCTAATCTTTAATGGGAGTTTTTTTTAAGGCTGTAAAAGAGCCTATTTATAGGCTAAATTCATAGGTCAAATAATAATAAAATAATTTAAACTGATTAGTGTTTGATTGCAACAAGTAAACAGAGCTTAACAGAAAGATTATTTCTCAAATTTGACTGAAAATAGGAGTCATATTTAACAAATCTCCACCTTGACTCATATTTTCGCAACGCCATCTTTGCCAAAGCTAGCCACGTGTGTAACACCTCAAACCCGGTCAGATACAGTCTTAGGGCTTTAGCCCATCTCAGATATAACATGCATAACAGACCAGATTAATAGAATAAGCCCACCAGCCCTGCACACCAACTCCGTCCAACCCAACACACCATGTGGGGATAAAATCGACCCATCCATCCCTACACACCATAAGGTAATGCATTGCAGTACATATCATAAGTACGCAGCTTAGCTGCTAGATAACGGGCTTATGAAGCCCTTCAGATACTTTCTTCACTTCATCAAACCCACCCCGATGCAATGCATCATATAAGTATGGCATGCTATAATGTAGACAAACGGATCATACATTTACTTTCAGAACAGATCAGATAATCATGCTAGGTATAACATGCTAACACATACATCACAGAATTAAGAGTCTAGATAAGGCTTACCGACCCTACTACAGGTCACAGTCAACTTTGACGACCTGTGCAACCTTACAGAATATTTCAAATTAAAGGGCTCACACGCCTGTGTGGGTTACACGGCCCAAATAGGCCTTGCTCATGTGGATCATACGGCCTGGCCCAGAATCTCATACGCTCGTATGGCCCACACAGCCCATTTGCCTGAGCCCGTGTCTCGTACACGGCCTACAAGCCATCACACGCCCGTGTCCGTCATGCCGGTGTGGCACGCGCACGGCTTGGATCGTCGATCACACAGCCGTGTATCGCCACACAGCCTCCACACGGGCAGTCTACAAGCCCGTGTGGCATCGACAGTAGCGTTTTTGGCGTTTATCGAAACGCGATTTCAGTTCGATTGGAGTACACACCTGGTATCGATTCGAAGCTAATGCAATCCCGAGCACTCCAGAACCTATTATTGAACAGTACTTTATCCTTTTAATCACTTAATCTGAGTTACCAAGAAACAGGTAAATCCTGAAAGTTAATGACAACGTTACCTTAAACAAAAAACAGTGATTCCTCGCTGTTTAGAACGTCGATTCGTGATCCACAGAACCCTGATTGTCTCCTAAACAGAAAACAATCTCTTAATAACCCAACATTTACTAAAACGAAAAAGAATGCATCTCCACACTTACCAAAAGCGTGTCTCCAAAGACAAAAGTAAAACTATCAAAAAGAAAAAGAACGGAAATGAAGTAGTGTAATGAAATTTCGGCTGCACAAAAGAGGGATTTTCGGCAAAAAGAAAACAAAGAGAAAGAACGTAGAGAGGGAAAAATAGAAGAGAAATTCGACAGGAAGAGTTCTTTTGGGGAACTTCTCAGAAAAATCTAATAAACCCTACCCTTTCAGTGTTTTAGTTCACCTCCAATTCTATCACAACCTTAGTGGCAAAAATAATGCCCAAACCAGGATTCGAACACAGGATCTCTAGTATAAACCCTTGCCACTTAACTACTAGACCAGCAGGCCCATTTTGTTAAGTTTTGACCAATAATTTCCTTTAAGCCCTTAACCAAAAGTCAGACTTTATTCAAACAAAAACCCAAAACTATCCCAAGTTAAGGCTCTAACTTGTGACCTCCCAAACACACCCAGAGTCCATAAACACTTAAACCAACATAATTTTATGCCAAACCAACACAAAAAAATGTTCAGATACCTCCATGCTCAACAATCACAAAAGCTAAATTTATCAAAATTTGGGGCATTACAACTCTAACCCCTTAAAGAAAATTCATCCTCGAATTTTACCTGATCAAAAAAGGTGAGGACACTGCTATCGCATTGAATCCTCTGACTCCCAAGTAGCCTCCTCAGTGCTATGATTCCGCCACAGCACCTTCACCAAGGGAATAGACTTCCTACGCAAGACCTTCACGTTGCTGTCTAAGATCTGAACAGGCTCTTCCTCAAACGTCAGATCTGGTCTAACCTCAATCTCTTCCACAAGCACAATGTGTGTGGGATCAGAGCGATAGCGTCTCAACATTGAGACGTGGAACACATCATGTATACAATCTAATTCTAGAGGTAACTCTAATTGATATGCAATTGGCCCCACTCGCTTCAGAATCTGGTACGGCTCAATAAACCGAGGGCTCAACTTACCCTTGCGACCGAACCTCAGAACCTTCTTTCATGGCGAGACCCTAAGGAAAACTATGTCCCCCACAGAATGCTTGATGTCCTTCCTCTTCAAATCAGCATAGGACTTCTGTCTATCAGAAGCAGTTTTCAGACGATCTCGAATCAGACGAACTTTATCCTCAGTTTTTGATACCAACTTCGGACCCAGAACTCGTCGCTCACCCAACTCAGTCTAGCATAAGGGAGTGCGACACTTACAACCGTACAGTGCCTCGTAAGGTGCCATCTGTATACTAGACTGGTAGCTGTTTTTGTAAGCGAACTCTGCTAAAGGTAAGTACTCCTTCCAACTGCCTCGGAAGTCGATAATACAGCCCCTCAACATGTCCTCCAGTATCTGAATCACCTTCTCTGACTGACCATCTGTTTGAGGATGGAAAGCAGTACTGAAGTCCAATCTCGAACCCAGAGCCTCATGAAGTTTTCCCCAGAACCGAGACGTAAAACGAGGATACCTATTAGAAATGATCAAGACAGGTACCCCATGCAGCCTCACTACCTTAGAAATGTGAAACTTGGCCAACTTCTATAGGGAGAAGTCTGTCCTAATAGGAATGAAATATGCAGTCTTGGTCAATCGATCCACGATGACCCAAACATAATCCTTCTTAGTGAGGGTTAGGGGTAACCCACTAACGAAATCCATCGTTACTCGCTCCTATTTCCACATCAGTATCTTAACCGGCTATAGCAAGCCTGAAGGTAACTGATGCTCAGCCTTAACCTGCTGACAAGTCAAACAACGAGCAACATAGTCTGTCACCTCACGTTTTAACCCTAGCCACAAGTACAACTATCGAAGATCTTTATACATCTTGTTTCCACCAGGATGCATAGTGTAAGGACTATTATGTGCTTCCCTCAGAATCGACAGTCTCAAATCCTCATCATTAGGTACACAGATCCTACATCAGAAATGCAGTACCCTATCACTATCAATTCCAAAATCAATCGCAGCACTGTCCTCTACCTAACGGAAACACAACTCTAAAGAATAATACCCCATATGCTTATCCTTGATCTGACCAACCCAAGTCGGTTTAACTTGAAGTTCTACCAGCAGACTCCCATCGTCAAAGAGACTCAGTCGAGCGAACATCGCTCTCAGATCGGTCATAGCCCTATGACTTAATGCATCGACCACTATATTGGCCTTACTAGGATGATACTCAATACTGAAGTCATAATCCTTAAGCAGTTCAACCCACCGACGCTGCCTAAGGTTCAACTCTTTCTGGGTGAGGAGATACTTGAGACTCTTGTGATCAGTGTAGATGGTACACTTCTCACCGTACAGATAATGTCTCCAGATCTTAAAAGTAAAGACCACTGTAACCAATTCCAAATAGCGCATCGGATAATTTTCCTCGTGAATCTTGAGCTATCGGGATGTATACGCAACAACCTTACCGTCTTGTATTAGCATACAACCCAGACCCACATAGGACGCATCACTGTATACCACGAAGTCCTTACCGGGTTCAGGCTGAATCAGAACAGGTGCCTGAGTTAACACGATATTAAGCTTCTCAAAGCTCTCCTGCTGTGCATCAGTCCACACGAAAGGAACTCCCTTACGTAGTAACTTAGTCATTGGAGTAGCAATAAAAGAGAACCCCTCTACGAATCGACGATAATATCCTGCCAGCCCTAGAAAACTACGGGTTTTTGACACATTCTTCGGCTGTTTCAAATCTAACACAGCCTCAATCTTCCGTGGATCCACTCAAATCCCCTCAGTAGAAACCACATGCCCCAAAAAGGTTACCTCTCTAAGCCAGAACTCACACTTCGTGAACTTCGCATACAACTGTTTCTTACGAAGAATCTGTAGAGCCACTCTTAAAAGCTGATCATGCTCGTCCTCAGACTTAGAATACACCAAAATGTCATCGATGAACACCACTACAAACTGATCCAAGTAGGGCTGGAACGCATGGTTCATCAAGTCCATAAATGCCACTGGTGCATTAGTCAACCCAAAGGGCATAACTAGGAACTCGTAATGTCCATAATGAGTCCTAAATGTCGCCTTATGCACATCAACCTTCTTAACCCTTAACTGATGATAACCTGATCACAAATTGATCTTGGAGAAGCAAAAGCCCATTTGAACTGATCGAACAAGTCGTCTATCCTCGGAAGTGGGTACTTATTCTTAATCGTCAACTTGTTCAATTGACGGTAGTCAATACACATCCTTATTGTACCGTCCTTCTTCTTCACGAACAAAACAGGTGCTCCTCACGGATACACACTAGGACGAATAAACCCACGATCCAATAGCTCCTGAATATGAGCCTTAAGTTCCATCAACTCCTTCGGTGCCATTCGGTAAGGGGCAATAGACACCGGAGCTGTGCCCCGAAAACAACTTAATCCCAAATTCTACCTCATGATTCGGAGGTAATCCCAGTAGTTCCTCTAAAAAAAAATCTGGAAAGTCCCTTACCGTTCGGATGTCCTTAACCGAAGAGTCCTCAGAATCAACAACACTAATATACGCTAAGTACGCCTAGTACCCCTTCCTTACTAACTTTTCTGCCACTAAAGCAGATATTACATTGGTTAGATAATCTCGTCATTCCCCAATCACGACTACCTCGATATCCTCCTCGGTTCTCAGAACAATCCTCTTTTCAGTGCAATCCAGACTCACTCGGTGCTTAACCAGCCAGTCCATACCCAAAATCAAATCGAACTCCCCAAAAGGAAGCTCCATCAAATCAGCCAAAAATACCATTCCTTGGACCTCTAACGGTACGTCTCTAAATAGTTTATTGACCCCTACAGACTGCCCTAACGGACTCACCACTATTATCATGCTAGAAGTGTTATCAAACGATGACCCCAAGGTCTCAAACACCGCACTAGCTACATAAGAATGTATAGAGCATATATCTATCAATGCAAAGTAAGGTACATTAAAAATTAAGAACGTACCCGTGATGACGTTTGGAGCATCTCTATCCTCTCGGCGACGAGCAGCATAAACCAATGCAGGCTGCCTCGCCTCAGTTGGCCCAACACCTCTACGTGGTGCTCTTTGACCTCGACCCATACAGTTACCACCCCTAGCCTATCCTCGGCCCCTAGGTGATTGCTGAACAACCCTCGGTGGCTGTGCAGTTTCAGTAGCCGAAGCTTGCAACTGATTAGTCCTCAATGGACAGTCTTTAACACGATGCTCAGTAGACCCACACCTAAGACAAGCTCCAGTAGACCTCCAACACTCGCTCGGATAACGTCTACTACAGACCTGACAAATCGCCACCCTAGTAGATGCAATAGTAGGCCTAACTCTCACGGGCCCATCAGATCTGGCCTTTTTCCTAGGCCTCATCCTAGTGTTCGAAGGCTCTGTATCCCTCTTAGCCTTCCTTTTGTCACAGTTCTGGTGCTCAGCGTGCTTAACCTCCTCCGTAATCTTGACCTTCTCGACCAACACAGCAAACTTACGCTCCCTCTGCGGAGCTATCAAGACCCTCAAGTTATCACTCAGACCGTCCTCAAAATGGATACAGTGCTCATACTCAGTCGTCACCATGCCTCACGCATAACGGCTCAGCCTCAGAAGTCAGCCTCATACTCGGCCACCAAACGGTCTCCCTGAGTAAGATTTAGGAACTCACGCCTCTTAGCGTTGATATAACTGGCCCCCACATACTTGCTCCAGAAAGCCGTCTTAAACAAATCCCCTATTAGACTGTTAGACTGAATGCCATCCCTAACCTTTAGCCACCACTGATATGCTTCATTGTGAAGCAATGAAATAGCCCCCTTGAGCTTCTGCTAGGCAGTAAAATCCAGATCATCCATAATACGCTCTGTGGCCTCCATCCAGTACTCGGTCACATTAGGAGCAACTCCAGCGATGCACCTAAACACCTCAGCCCCATTAGACCAGAGTCGTTCCGTAACCGACCTATGGCTCCCGGAACCAGTGTTGGTTCCAGCAACCCTCTCCAAAATTTGCAGCATAGCTTGGGACAGTGTGTCATCCCCAGCTGCACGATCATGAGACCCCAACCTAGTGTCAGTAATAGGTGAAACCGGTGTCTCACTAGTTTCCAGATTCAAAATCGTATCAAATGCGAAGGACTTAGCTTGAGCCCCTCTACGGCCTCTACCCCGGCCTTTAGTACCCCATCCACGAGTAACACGTGTACTCATTGTAATTTTAAATTAATCTGTATTAAAAATTTTATGCAAATCAGGTTACAGTTCTGATATTTGTTAACAGATATTTTATGCAGTAAAGTTGTCAGAGTATTCAGAGTCTGTTATCGCAACTCGCAATTTACTACGGTTTTCTATTTACACTACCTAGAGTGTTTCAATAGGTATACTACCTACAATAGTTTCATAGCAAACATTAGTATTTTCTAATTAGAAATTCAGTATATTCTAAGCATGCTTTCAGACAATTCTATACAAAGTTTCAGAAACTTACAAGATCAGTGCCGAAGACTCGGTGAACCACATACTTAATCGGAGTATTTGAAAACATTCGAAAGTATTTTTTTTAAACTAATTTTGGAACCCAAAATTCACAGTCGAGTTTTAAACCCTACTCTGATATCGATAAATGTAACACCCCAAACTCGGCCTAGACATTATGGCCGAATCTGACGATGTCACATGAGAGTGTTTTAACTAACTCGTATCGATTCAAAAATTGTCCAAATTGTTATCTTTTACTTAGTCAAAAAATGATTAATAGTCGAAATGTTCTAAAAACGTTTCTTTATCGCAGAAGCTTTGAAACCTATATTTAAATACGATAATTCTTAATTTATTTCAGGAAAACCATAATACTGATTGAGTAATTTATAATCCATATTCACAGTTCAAACCCAGATTAAAATCCAAAAATCCAAATCCTAAGTCACATCAAATCCCCCAAACAAATAGTGAATAAACCAAAGTACAAGTTATAACCAAAATGTATGCGGAAGTGGTCACCGTTGAGTCCTCCACTGCACCGATCCGTCTACTGCTAGGGATTACCTGAACAGATAAATAAATAAAAGGGTGAGTTTTCACAACTTGGTGTACATCCCTGCAGTATAGCATGCATACAAACAGATAACAGAATACAGTCATAATTCGGGCCAGTGCCCTTATAGAATCATTATCAGATATAGTCTTAGGGCTTTAGCCCATCTTAGATATAATATGCATAACATACTAGATTAACAAAATAAGCCCACCAGCCCTGCACACCAACTTCGTCTAACCTAACACACCATGTGGGGATAAAATCAACCCACCCATCACTGCACACCATGTATGGGGATAAAATCGATCCATCTATCCCTACACACCATAAGGTACTGCATTGCAGTACATATCATAAGTATGTAGCTTAGCTGCCAGATAACGGGCTTATGAAGCCCTTCAGATACTTCATTCACTTCATCAAACCCACCCCAATACAATGCATCATACAAGTATGGCATGCTATGCTGCAGACAAACGGATCATACATTTACTTTTAGAATAGATCAAATAATCATGCTAGGTATAACATGCTAACACATACATCACAGATTTAAAAGTCTAGATAGGGCTTACCGACCTTACTACAGGTCACAGTCGACTTGGGCGACCTGTTCAACCTTACAAAACATTTCAGATTAAAGGGCTCACGCGCTTGTGTGCCCTACCTATGTGGGCCCATACGCCCGTGTAGGTCACACGGCCCAAATTGGCCTTGCCCGTGTGGATCACACGGCCTGGCCCAGATTCCCACACGCCCGTGTGGTTCACCCGTATGGGCCCACATGCCTGTGTGGTCTACACGACCCATTTGCCTGAGCTCGTGCTTCGCACACGGCTTACGAGCCATTACATGCCTGTGTCCGTCGTGCCCGTATGGCATACACACGGCCTGGCTCGTCGATCACATGGTGGTGTATCGCCACACAGCCCCACACGGGCAGTCCAGACGCCCATGTGGCATCGACAGTAGCATTTTCAGTATTTACCGAAACACGATTTCAGTTCGATTGGAGTACAGACCTGGTATCGATTCGAAGCTAACGCAATCCTGAGCACTCCAAAACCTATTATTGAACAGTACTTCACCCTTTTAATCCCTTAATCTGAGTTACCAAGAAATAAGCAAATCCCAAAAGTTAATGACAACGTTACCTTAAACGAAAAACAGTGATTCCTCGCTATTTAGAACGTCGGTTCGTGATTCACAGAACCCTGATTGTCTCCTAAATAGAAAACAATCTCTTAATAACCTAACATTTACTAAAACGAAACAGAACGCATCTCCATACTTACCGAAAGTACGTCTCCAAAGACAAAAGTAAAACTATCGAAAAGAGAGGGAACGGAAAGGGAGTAGTGTAATAAAATTTTGGCAGCACAAAAGAGGGATTTTAGGCAAAAAGAAAACAAAGAGAAAGAACGTGGAGAGGGAAAAATAGAAGAGAAGTTCGACAGGAAGAGTTCTTTTGGGGAACTTCTCTGAAAAATCTAATAAACCCTACCCTTTCAGTGTTTTAGTTCACCTCCAATTCTATCACAGCCTTAGTGGCAGAAATAATGCCCAAACCAGGATTCGAACACAGGACCTCTACCATAAACCCTTGCCACTTAACCACTAGACCAGCAGGCCCATTCTATTAAGTTTTTACCAACAATTTCCTTTAAGCCTATTAACCAAAAGTCAAGCTTTATTCAAACAAAAGCCCAAAACTAGCCTAAGTTAAGGCTTTAACTTGAGACCTTCCAAACACACCTTAGAGTCCATAAACACTTAAACCAACATAATTTTATTCCAAACCAACACAAAACAAATGTTCAGATACCTCCATGCTCAACAATCACAAAAGCCAAATTTACCAAAATTTGGGGCGTTACAACGGTCTTATCTTGAACTATGTAGGGAATTAACTGAGTCAAATTTATGCTTAGAAATTAGAAGACTTCTAGCCTTCGACTTATACACTGTCAAATCAAAATTAACCCGGGTCTAATTTTCACGAATACAGTGCCCTAACTTTTCAAAACCTGCATCCAAAAGAGAACCTTTCTTCAATGAAACAGTCATACATTTTCCCTCCTATGACCAAGTTGCCTCCGCTCCAAACGAGTTGACTTCGACTCTATAACGGATGAGAGATGTCTGATTTCACCGGTCATTGTAGAACCTTCCAGAATATAAAGACTGCCAGTTCTTTTACCTTTTAACAAAACGAGAGCTCCACGAGATACTCTAATACTGCTTGACTCGATGTTGATTCTGCATCCTTTTAAGTCTAAAATACTCAAGGAGATGAGATTCTTTTGTAAATCAGGTACATACCTAACATCTGAGAGTGTCCTAATCATCCCATTGTGCATCTTAATTTTAACAGTACCAATACCAATTACCTCACTAGATGAATCATTTCCCATGCGCACAACTCCACCTTCAACTAAATTGTATGTGGAGAACTATTCTCTATTGGGATACATGTGGAAAGAACATCCTGAATCTAGGACCCACTCGAACGTGAGCTTGGAGCTATCGCTCGTTGACACTAATAAGAAATCATTATCGTTTTCATCGACCAAATTAGCACCAGCTACATCTTCCTCGTTACTCTCAATAGCTTTTTTATTTCGCAATTTATAACAATCTGCTTTGATGTGACCTAACTTTTTACAATAGCGATACCTTTTGTCTCGTTTCTTTGATGCTACCAAAATAGAAGCTTGCCTATCTGTCTTGCTATCCAAATGAAGCTCATTGTCGAGTTTATCTCTACTCAGCAAATGACCCTTCACATCTTCGAATGAGAGCTTGCCTCTGCCATAAATCAGGGTCTCCCTAAGAGACTTGTATGAAGGAGGTAAAAAGCACAATAATAGCATAGCTTGATCTTCATCATCAATATGAAAACCTCAAGGTTCTTTAAATCATTTAAAAGAGTAATGAATTGACTAAAGTGATCTCTAAGAAGCTCACCTTCGTTCATGCGAAATGTAAATAAACATTTTTTCAACACTAAACGGTTAGCCAGAGACTTAGTCGCATAAAGAGTTTCTAACCTTTTCCACAAGGCAGATAAGGTCTTCTCCATCAATACCTCCTGTAATACTGTATTCGCGAGGCACAATTGGATTGCAGACAAAGCCTTTTCATCAAGCTCCAGATTGTACTAGAATTGCCATCATCCAAACTTGCCACAGATTGAAATTTGCCTCACCATCGAACTTCTCAATTTCAAATCTTGTTGCTATCATATTTGAATGGGCTGATCTATGAAAATTGAACTAGCTCTGATACCATTTGTTAGGATCGCCCCAATTAAGCAACAAATAAGAAAAGTAGTAGAAAAATTAAGAAATAGAACACACAAATTTAACGTGGAAAAACCTCTCCAAAGAGGATAAAAAACCATGAGAAAAGATAATTTTACTATAATGGCAAAAGAACGAAGATTACAAAAGATGGAGATAAAGGCTAAACCCTAAAAACTCGAAAATAAAGAACCCTCAAAACGTAAACATAAAATTCTCTAAATGTGTTATGAGTTCTAATCTCTAATGGGTGTATTTTTCTAAGGTTGTAAAAGAGCCTATTTATAGGCTAAATTCATAGGTCAAGTAATAATAAAATAATCTAAACTAATCAGTGTTTGATTGAAACAAGTAAGCAGAGTTTAACTGAAAGATTATTTCTCAAATTTGACTAAAAATAGGAGTCATATTTAACACTTACTGAGAGAATTAATTCACTAATATCAACACAGTACAAAAAAAAGGAACAATGATTTAAGCTTAACCTCTTTAATTCTCAACTTGCAACCTCACTTTTGCACATCTAAATGTAATTCCCTCTGCCTACTCTCTTAACCACTTAGTATGTAACCTCCCGAACCCGACCTAGACGTTAAGTCCAAATTTGAGAGATTACATTAGCCACCGAAATGGCCCTGTAAGCTATTGGGGTTTATAAAAAAGTCATTTTAAAACATTTGTTTGTTTTTTTTGAAGAAAACTTAGCCTATTTTCAGAAAAACTTACGAGTTATCAAAACCATTTTTAGATTAATTAACCTATTTAACAGTGATTCCTTTTGAAAACTTAGTTAATTACCACTTTATTTATTACTCAAAATTTTAATTATAATTTAGCAGCGAAAAAGTGATATTCGACTTAGTTTTAAATAAGTAAAATCAATATAGGTTTAAGCTAAATTAATTCTAAATCCATGTTTCATTATCCTAAGTCCAAATTGAATATTATGCATGCTTAACCAAACCTAAAATAGAAGTCTCATGCCACAATTCAAATTAAGTAATACAGTTATCAAAATAACAAAAATTTCAAATAGAAAATCTAAAATACTTTTTAATTAAAATTGATCTAAGCCAAACCCTCCATAAGTCGGGTCCGTGTCCTAATTTAGTGGGTTATCTATAAAGATGAAAAATAAAAAGGAAGTGAGCTACGAAGCTCAATGTGAGTTCAGTCACAAGAAAACCAAAGCAAACAATAGATCAATCAAGTAGAATAATCAATCCATAGAATAAATCACAATTCATTAGTGATACATAATTACGGTAATTCAGTTCATCTTATCGTCACAAAATTTCAATGTCCACTACTATGCATATGCATATATTTATGAATGAAATGCAATTTCAATTATTAGAAAAGGGTCTTCCCTTATCGCTACACACCACAATAGGAGTTCCCTAAAACTCCTCTACCTTACACCACATTATGGATAAACCGCTCATCGTTGTGCATAAACCACTAGTAATAAAAAGAGTGGATGAACCACCAGGGTTTTTGATAAAAAATTTTACAGACAAGCTACCAGAAAGCTGTGGATGCACAACATGGTTGTAGATTAGAGCTACTAGATCGCTGTGGTTAAACCACTCTGTAACACCCCTTACCCGTATTTGACGTCGGAATAGGGTACGAGGCATTATCGGACTTAAACTCAAACAAACATTCAAACTGAGACATGAATTTCCACTCAAATTCAAAAATTTTCACATGCATTCATATCGTCCCTTAAACGAGTCTACGAGGCCCAAAACATACATTAGGAGTGGTTCGGGACTAAACTGAGAACTTTCGGAACTTATACAACACTTAGAAAATTTTCTTGTTTTGGAAGGTTACACGCCCGTGTGGGTAGGCCGTGTGGTCACACACGCCCATGTGGCTTTGGACACACCTGTGTTCTCAACCCATGTAACTCTTTGTTTCGATTCTTTTTCTTTCTTATTTCTATTCTTTCTTTTGTTTTAATAATATAATATAATATTATAACAATATAATATAATATAATAACATACTTATTAATTAAGTAAATATAATACAATATATATTTTAAATTAAAAATATCTTAGAATTTTCAATGTTAAACTGCCTCAATTTATAATAATGGCATATTTACCTATTTAGTCCTTTTTACTTTCTTTAATCTATACTTAAACTTTCACACTTATTTCAATCTAATCTGTTTTCCTAATTACTTCTAATTAAGTTAAATTCACCTAATCAAAACCTAATTAGACACACAACTAACTTCGTAAATATTTATAATAAATATTTACAAATCCGATTTACTGGAACGGAGTCCCGAGAATGCATTTTTTTAATTTGATTCTTTTAAATCAATTTAATGATATAATCAATAAAATTTTCTAATCAAAATTTTCATGCAACCTTCCTATCATAGTATAGACCATACCACAATATTAAAATAAATTTTCTTTCTAGCTCAGATTTGTGGTCACGAAACCACTATTCCGATTTCACTGAAAATGGGTCATTACACATTCATTGTTGCAGATAAAAGCTGCTAATATGGTGTGGATAAACCAATCAAACGGTGAAGATAAAGCTGTTCAAACCGTAACATAAGGTAGGTTGTACGTACCATTACAAATATAGATACAATATACATATATATCATTCACAAATCATGCAAATATATATAACATTAATTAAGCCAATTAGGTCATGGATGCTAACATTATTCATATTATCAAGGACTTAATTGAATAAAAATAAAACACTAAAATAACAGGGGCTAAACTAAACAAATCATTCAGGGACTAAAATAAAACACTAAAAATTGTAAAATACTAAAAATTGTAAAACACTAAAATAAAACATTAAAAATAAACCATTTAGGGACTATACTGAACAAATCATAAAATTTTAGACAAAATTGTAAAGTAGGGGCACATGATCGTGTGGCCAAGTCGTGTGACAGATTGTGACTGTGTAGAACATGCAAAATTAGGCTTCAGGGGAGACATGGCTGTGTGGCAGGCCGTGTGGAGGGTTCTAAGCCATGTGATAAATGAAAATCCTAGGGTTTCAAGTGGACATGGCCATGTGAGAGGCTGTGTGGTCCACATGCCTGTGTGGCCCTATTTCGAGGCACGATTTTCCCCGATTTGCTTGTAAAATAACAAACACTTATCATCTAGATCTTGAACGTCATTCCTCACAATCAAATATGGTTTGTTGCACCTAAAACAGGTCCTTCAAACGACATTTATACATGGATTAATGGTTGATTTCAAGATTTATCAAGATTACTTGGGATTTTGGCAATATTTGTAAAAGATTTGTTAATTGATCGTAAGATTAGCGTGGATAGAAATTCTATAGAAATTTGAGATTAAACACTGAAATTGAGATGTACTTACCGATTCGTTGGCAAAGATTAAAGATGTTATTTGAAGATGCCGCTAAGAAATCAAGAACGAGGTTGATCCGGTATGACAAAAAAATATTCAATAGTAAAAGATGAAAAATATGATGTAAAGGAAGGGAAAGAAAAGAAAAAGAGAATAACTAGAAAGATGAAAAGAAGATTCTATTTATGATTTGAAAAAGGGAAAATTGAAATTCTAATTAGGAAAAGAAGATAAAAAGATAGTGGAATTGTAGTTCTATTGGAATTTTAGGGGAGGAGCAAGTTGTGAATTCTAACTAGGAAACAATTGGGTAAATTCTTAAGGTTTGTAAACCATAGAGGTGTCACTTGAAATTTCCCAAATTGTTGTCAAATTTGAAATTAAAATGAAAGGGGAGGAGGAGGAGGCTCGAACTTGAGTTCTCGAAAGAGGAACTAACACTTTAATCATTGGGATACTATCCATTTCTTGTTTATTTTTTATGCTTAATCATATAGATGCGTTTTGAGGCATATTTGGCAAAATTATGAAATAAAAAAAGAAGGAAGGGGATCAAACTTAGGTGCACAAGGTAGGATACTAACGTGTTAACCATTAGGCGTAAGGCCTATTTTTTGCATGTTTTTTACACTTAATTGTACATATTGTTTATTTTCAGGAGACTTGTCAAATTTCCAAAATAAAAAGGGAATGATAGACTCGAAGGGTTCTAGCATGCTAACCATTAGGCCTAAGCTTATTTCTTGTTCAGTTTTTACTCCCAATTTTGGTGTGGCCGTTATCCTAGATTGCTGGAAAAAAAAAGAGAAATGAGAAAAAGGGACTCAACTTACATATTATTTATTAGCTTACACATTATCATATATAACACCAGAACTTTAACACTTCTTCACTTAAGCCCTCTTTCCACTTTATTCAATGTCATGATATACTTTATTAATTCAACTTATTATTGTAAATGACCATAATTTCACAACTCCAACAAAAATTTGTATCATCAATACTACTTTCCTCTGAGAATACTATACATAGCATTATTAAAATAGTAAATAAATTACTTAATTGACATAATTAAAATAGTAAATAAATTACTTAATTGACATAATTTCTAATTAACTTAACTTAAACATAATTAAATTCTTGAAGTATTTACTTTTCGAGCTTAGGGTGGGGGTTTAGGTTAGGAGAAGGAAGAAGAAAATGGTGGAAATTTTTCTAGTAAAAGACTAATTTCCCAAAAATTGGGCAATTTGCCCTTTTGAGTACTTCTTTTTTCTTCCCTTTTCCAGTTAGGTCATAACTCAATTAAAATATACTATTTTCAAATTAAACTTCGTAATCAAGTTTCATTTTAGATTAATTAATATAATAAAACCTGATTATATTATTTTAATACTTTAATTAATTATTTAAAGCAAAGTTTTAAGGACTAAATCATAATTTTAGTAAAACTATTTTGTAAAATCGAGAGTAAATTTATGGAATTATCAAAATGAAACTTAATAATTCAAAATTTCAAGTCATTTTATAGCATTTAGGGACTTCCAATTGCATACCATAAAAACCAGGACTCAATTGCAAAGATAACCAAACATGGCCAACCTACATATGATACATTGACACTTATACATACTATGTCGTGTTTTCATGCCAATTTTCCTATTCTAACATATCTTATATTATACATAAATCATTCAAATCATGCTTAGTTACACTAAAACATACATTAACACACTTTAACAATCATGCGTATTTAGGCTTAAATCCAATCAATCAATCACAAACCCAATTCTTCTAACCCCATTTTTGGGATGTGACATAGTAGGCATTACAATGTCATCCAAGGATGACCATACATTCTAAAAAAATAATTTCTTTTTAGAACAAATAAATATAATTCACTCACCAAAAAAATCTTCACCAAGTCAGTAAAGTATAACATTTTAATAACCAACTCCATGAAATCAACGAGCTCTCTTATCTTCATTTTCAAATGCCCATCATATCCACTTATTCAAAAAGGTCATCTTATCTTCAACTCTATCTTTCTCAGCATTTGGCAGTCTTCAAAAACTTAAGGATTGCTATTGTTTAAAAATAATAAATAATAAGAAATTTGAAATAAGAAAAATAAAATAATGTTACTAAAATATAATGACTTTGAGGCATGTAGTGCACTTTCCTTAAGGCTTTTGTATGGCCCCTCAACATTACAAAAAAAATATAAAAATGACTAATACAAAAGTCCTTTATATAGACATGCAATAGGTGTATCTTTCTATGAGATACCCTTTCATAAGGATATATCTTTTAATGAGATACCCTTTCATAAAATTGTGTTGTTTTGCAAGACAACCTTACAAAAAATTATATCTTTATAAGATAACTTTATGTACAAAAGTTATGTCTTTACAACACAACTATTTGATCAATAATTGTAATTTATTAGACTTTTATACATAATAAAATATCATTACTATCCCTTTTAGTTTAGAAAGTTGGTACCATATTATATAGTCATTCACACAAACAAATATTATGCATTAAAGATGATATCTCTCGATTTGAACCATCAATTAGCAGATATATTTTAGAATTCTAATGAAGTTGTTGGTGTCCGAAGATTAGACCACAACTCCTAGTATTATAACTAGAAATACACCACGTATAATATTCATTTATTTGTTTTTTTTTCTTTCAAAGGTCGTTCACTTTTAGCACTAATATGGCCATCTGTTTATCTTGTTCATAATAAACATTTACAAGAGAGACCCCACCTCTGTTTGTTGATGCGACACCACTTTTTATGTTTATATAGGTATAGTCCATGGCCATGGCACCCTCTATAAGGGACTAAAGGATGGTTATTACCCAATGGGGTTTTTCTGCGTGTTCTAGGACGATGAGGGGCAAACCTCATGAAATGTGAGTTTAGGCAAATCCATATCATGAACACATTAGGAAAGAAAATGCCCTAGTGGCGAAACCTAAAGGAATGCCTTTTTGGCGAAATATGAAGGGCTAGCATTTGTGGCAAACCTTACAAGGATAGCTTTTGTGGCATACTCCAGATGGATTACCCTATAACGCGTCTTAATAGGTCTCTTAGACAAGAGCTTGAAGGATGTTCTTTGTGGCGTGTCATGGTATGGCCTTCATGGCGTATTTTAATGAGTTTCCCTAGTGGTGCGGTCTATATGGATCTTAAGCGTAATCAGTGGAGTCATTAAGGGCAAGATGTATCTATGGACTACATGGTAAGGTATTATATAAGACTAAGATTTGGTCGAAAATAATGAATTGAATAGACATGGAGATGTAATGTGTTAGCATTGAAAATGTATCCTAATTAAGGGCATGAATTTGTATGATCAAAGGAAGTATTTGTGATCTACGTGTGTGTTTATTCTGGAATTGTGATGAAGTGATGACTCACAAAATGATGGATGTAAGTGATACATCAAAGACATTTGTTAAGAAAAAGGAAATAATTTCAGAATAAGGTATAGTATCGAATAAGTATGAATGAATAGAACTTGAGAAAGTATTCGCAAGAAACAAAGTTGAAGGTCAAGAATGATGAGATCTTCTGTACAAACTATCGGTTGCAATGTGCAAATATTACTCAAGTAAATGACGTTCTCCTTACTAAGTTCTTATGAACTTATTTGTATGTGTTATGTTATAGGTGAGTTGATGTGGGTCTGCGTTGAGAAGGACAATTTTAGGATTACATTAAAAATGTGGCGTATCAGGTTATTATGCACACAAAGAAAGTTTGGTGGTGTGTTCAAGGTCTGAATTGTCAATCGGAAGACTCTACCCTAAGGCATTAGTAATGGAATGTGATTTCAATTTAGATATTGCTGTAATAGTTATGATTACCTACTTTATATGTATTCATGCATTTTAGTTGAAATGTTGTAATTAAGTAAGTTGTCAAGCAATTGTAATAGGTATAAGTAGATTAAGTTTTGTTTGTATTCATTGGTAATGCCCAAGATTCGGATCTGACCAATTAGATCAGGTTAAGGGTGTTACAAGAGTAACTCATGAAGTCAAAACTAGGAAGAAGCTGACAATTTAATTTAGGTTTAATTTTAGTTAATTAATTTTATTATTTTTATTTTAGTTTAATTTAATTATTTATTACTATTGTTTTAGATATTGCTCTACTAATTTGTGAATTGATTAGAAGAGCAGTTATTTTCAATAATTGATTTAATAATAGTTTTTCTCCAATCTATAATCCCTTCGGTACAATCCTTGAAATACTTACTTGTGTTTCAATGTAAACTAACTATATTACAATTTGACCTGTTTGCTTGCAAAAACCTCACTTAATTCTTATATTTCTATTTTTGCAGTATTTACAGTCTCAACATTCACAAGTTGGGAGGCGATCACCTGTCTCAGTGTCCGGTACGGATGGGAGATGCCACCGGAGCACTTCTTTTGTAAAAAATCTCGAAAACTATTTAATAAATCAAACTTTAAAACAATTTAATTTAATCATAAAATTTATAAAAGTATTGAAGTCTTTAAAATCATTTTTAAAACCATTTAGAATCATTTGGGGGTTGATTGGAAGTGTCCGGGTCAAATATGAGCTTTAATGGGCTCAAAATAGTGTAATGTCCCAATAATTTTAGTATAAGTACCGAAAATTTGACCCTTAGGCTAAAAAATAATCCAAAAATATTTGGAAATCATGTCCAAAAATTCCATACCGTAACATAAAGTGTCAAACAATTACAGTGTAACAGCCCAATTTCGGTGAAATCGGAACAGTGGTCTCGGGACCACAAATCCGAGCCAAAAATAAAATTTATTTTTATTTTATTATATGGTCCATAATATGATAGAAATGTCATGTGAAAATTTTGATAAGAAAATTTTACCAATTTTGTATTTAATTACGAGAAGGGCCAAATCGCATAAAATGCAAAAGTTAGATTCTAGTATCTAGAAGAATCAAATAGCTATGGAATTCAAAACTTAAGGTCCTTATATGGTAATTAGACCATTAATAAAAAGTATGTAGATATTTTTGGATGATTCGTCCATGGAAAATGAGAAAAAGGCTAAGGACTAAATTGGAAATAAAAATTATTAAAAGATGATAAATTATTAAATAGAAATAAAAATCATTTTTATCATCTTATTCCCCAAAATATTCCATGGAAACCCGAGGAGAGAGAGAATAAACTTTCATGGCCAAGTTGGATCTGGATAAACCAAATTCGGAGCTAGAACGAGGAAAGAGGAAAATGTCAGATTAGTAGATTTTACGTACATGAACATTGTCAAGGTAAGTTCGTGTAACTAAATTATGTGTTTTATATGCTTGCATTAGATGTTGTGTTTGTGAATTGTATAAATATCATATGTGTATATGACATTGAAAATATACCTGACAAAGCTCGATCAATTATGATGCCTGATAAATGATAAACAATAAAAATGTTACTTTTATGCTTGGAATGAATGTGGAATGTGATCATTTAAATTATATGAATGTTATGGATGTATGAAATAATCACATGCCCGATAATGCTTGAAAAATGTTTAAATTCCGGTTGAATAAATGGAAAAACGATGGATATGTGATTTCTCAAAATCAATGAGGTCATGCATTTGTTGCTAACGGGATTTAGCTCAAACGAGTAATCCTATTGACCTCATTATAGAAAGGATTTAGCCTGGACGAGTAATTCTGATATAGGTCATCTCGAGCATATTTTATGGATTGGATTTAGCCTGGACGGGTAATCTAGACCAAGTTTCTTAGAGCATATGTCATAAAAAGGATTTAGCCTAGACTGGTAATCCTGTCGTATACATGTGTGGCTCGAGAGTGTACCCTCTGAGATAGTACCTTATAGGTACCATTGGACATGAATTGGCAGATCCTGATTCTTACACCTCGAGTGTACTACTGTGTATCCATCGATATTTCAGATAAATCCAACAGGTAAAAGTTCTTAACATGAGAAGATATGAATAAGAAATGAGTTATTACACATATTGGCCAGAAATACATGACAATGACAATACTTGATAATTGATATATGGAAATATGAAATGACGATATTGTATGAGTATGTACATCCTGGTTTATAGCCTTATACACCTTGAGTGTACTAATTGTGACCTTGATATTCCGAGTAATATGAGTAAAGTTTTGATATGAATTGATCTGAACTCGAAATGAACTAGTATGAAATTATACTTGTAATAATGAGATAAATTATGCATGTTGAATGAATTCATGTTGTGGAAAGCATATGTGCTTGGAATCTTGATTGTTGTTGAGCCCATATATGTTTTGATGTTATTATGGATTATATGACTAACAAGGGCAATGAGGATGTGTGTGTAGGGCTTGAGGTCAAATTGATTGAATATGCCTTACATAGTTACCTCATAATAGAATGAATGGTAAGTTAAATACCACGTGTAAGAGCCCAAATTCGTCCGGGCCTTAAAAACCAAACAAAAAAACAAAAAAATAAATATTTATTTATTAAACGGTCCAAGTCTAGGTTACAAAGCCCAAACAGTAGGCTCGAAATTAAAAATCCCAGACCCGTTACACACAAGCAGTCCTGTAGCCCAAATATAAAAGCCCCTACCTGGTTACAATACCCAACAGGCCCAGACCTAAATTAAACCCAAACAACTAGGCCCAAAACTTAAATTTTTCAGCTAGGGTTTCCAACCCTAGCTCTGCGCCCTTGCGTCGCAACTGTTTCTGGAAGATTCGGGGAGCGTCTGTCTAGCTCCCGAATAAGGCCACCATCGATCATGCCCCATCAATGTTCCATCTACCCCCATCAAAGCCGTGTTTCCCGGCCTCGAATCTAGCTGCAGTTAAAGCCGAATGAAAACAGATTAGTGCCAGCACCGTCGTCATCAGGGCCTAATCATCCTGGCTCCCTGATTTCCTCGTGAGACAGCTGCAAGATGAAAAAACAACAACAGGAAAAAGGGGAAAAACATGGAAAGAAATCAAAAGATTTCTTTCCCAGATTGTAAATCACTTACAAAGGGTTATAAAAACCCATCTTTTTCTGATTTGTAACGGGGGGGATTTTTGAGAGAAATATACACACGATTTTCTAGAAAAGAAATATACTTACAGATATTCATTCAAAAAATACCAATAGTCTCTAGAAAAGGTGATTTAATCGCGCCTTACGTTTATTTTGAATGTATATACGAACCGTTCTAGCATATACGAGTAAAGATCTAAGAAAAAGGGGGTTACCTGTGGGAGAACGAAGGTTTTAAACCTTCAGACCACCGTATATGACGGCGCGTGGGCGCGTGTAGGGCCAATGACCGGAGCGTGACCTACAGAGGCCAAAGTCCTGAGCTCCTCACCTCCTTCTCTCTTTCAGAGAAAGTTTTTAAATTTTTTTTTTTAAAAACTCAGTTACAAATGATTTTAAAACTAAAGATTTAACTTATATAGCATAAATAAAACGACGTTGTTTCTATGCACAGGATCCGCGTGTTGGCCCGATTACCCGGGGAGGATCTGCGTGTTTTCAAAGATGGGGTTAATTTCCCAATCGATACTTCTACCCCTTTTTATGTTTACAATTAAACTTTATTCTATTTATCATTTGGCCCTATTATTTTATTTTAAGTTGTAACTTAGTCCCAACGGACTTTAAATCCTGGAAACGGCATCGTTTAGGATTAAGGCAAATTGCCCAGTGAGTCTTTTGTCATTTTAATTTTTGTAAATCAGGCCCAGAACTTATATTCTTTTGCAAATTAGCCTTATAATTCTGTTTAAATTCCATTTTAACCCTTGTTTTACTATTTTTTTTTTAACTTTGTTATTTTATTTTATATATAATTCATTTATTTTTTTTAAACTACATATTTATTATTATTGCTTATATTTTTATCATATATTATTATTTTATATATATATATCTATACTATATTTTATTACTTAATGTTTAAATATCTCTATCTTTATATCATCTTTCATTTAAATATTATTCTATACTATTATTATTTTTTTTACATCATTATTTATATATGGTTATTATATTTTTACTTATATATTAATCATTCGTATATATACTTACTATACATTATTTTTACATATATATTCAATATTATTTTATATTATTATGTCATTTTCTTATATACTATTATTTTTTTTATATACATTATTATCATTAAAGGTCTTAACTTGAATTACATACTTATTTTTATTTATATGCTAATAATTACTTTACTTATATTCTATTATTACACATTTGAAAATATTATGATATTATAATAATACATCATTAATCACTTATTTCACATTATTCTAAACTTATATTTATATATCTTATATAATTATTTTATTTTGAATATAAATTCTTTTACACATTTAATATTTCATATACCAATATAATTCATATTTTTCATATCACATTTTTATATGCTCACTCTATTTATCAATTGCTTATATTATACATATACTTTTAAAAAACTTATATATTTGTGTATTGGCTTTTACTTTAAAATTAATGTATTATTGTCATGATATGTATTTTATATTTTAGACTTTTATAATTTATTCTTAAATACATTTTTTTTTACATATATGAGTATCTAATTGTATATCATGCATCATTCATATGTTTAAATACATGTTGACTTACATGTTTATAAGTTTTTACCCAATTCTTCTTAAATATATATTGCGTTTTATGAATATTTTTCTTTCTTGTCTAAAATTTGTCATGTTCTATATGTTGGTTAGTGTATGATATTTATTTTATTGTGCTTTTATTTACTTGTTATTATAATATGATATCTCACATGTTATATTAATATGCTCCTTCATGCATCGGTTTTAAAAAACAAGGCTTCAAAGTTTTTTTTAAAAAAAAGGCAATGCTTGGTGTTTGGAAATTTCAAGAAAAGTAGTGCCCTAACTTATTGGGTTGCGACTTTTCACGTTGAGTTCGAATAATCAAGTACCCTTCTAAGGTTTTTAAAGGTTTTCAAAATGCGAGCAACAGTCTTGGAATTTCAAAGCAATATGTCCTAACTTACTGGATGTGGCGTTTTGTTGTTTCGAGATAGGGATTTCCAAAAGGCTAACTTAGTGTCAATATTTTGATACGAGTGAGCTCCAATTTTCAAAATCAAAAATATTTTAAAAAAGATTGCATCTTAAAATTTCTAATTTCCGACCTTAAAGACATTTGATAATCAATTAGGTACCAATTTTTTGGCGTTACGAGGGTGCTAACCCTTCCTCGTACGTAACCGACTCCCGAACCCATTCTTTTGATTTCGTAGACCAAAACCGATGATTTTAAAATAAAAATGTTTTAAAGGTGATCCAATCACACCTAAAAAGATTAGTGGCGACTCCCGTTTTCGTTTTTCTTAAAGTCGATTCCTATTTTCCAAAACTCGATTTAAAAAGGGTCTCGACAGCTTGGCGACTCCGCTGGGGACTAATAAGAGAGTCAAGCCGTGTAATTGATTATCTCTTGTCTTAATGTCAGAAATTAAAAATTTTAAAATTTAATCCTCTTTGCATTACATGTGTTTGTATTATTGCATGTGTTGATATATTCTAATACGCATTGCATTTGCATGACCGTTGTGGTCACACCCTTAAGTGGGAGTGAAAAGCTACGCCTTCGTGAGGTTTTCGCCTCCGTGCAGGATAGTGGATCAAAATGGTTTCGTGAGATTTTCATCTCCGTGTAGCCATAGGGAAATGTATTCCCCTGAACTGAACTCGATTCAAATGAGCCTATAATGGGTGAGGATCGAGGAATCTGCTGGTTCAGGTACCTCAAACTTTAGAACCAGCCTCATATAGACAAAAACCGTAAGAGCCCAACTTAGATAGAGTTAAACTTTAGATGTTACTGTTAAACTTTAGATGTTACCCTTATAAATAATTGTTGAGATTTATTGATATCATGTGATACTGACTATTTCTTTTCTTTTGTGCATGGCATTTTGCATTTACAAAATGTATCGATTCACGGTCAGTTTCTAAGTTAGAGAGTTTTGTTGTGGAGAACAAACTTCTTGATAAAGTGGAGGGCAACGCCAACGTCCATAGATGGTCTGAGCAAACTCAATTAGAAAAGGGAGATAGTATAGCTGTGGGATATATGTCAGAGCTGTCGGGATATACTCGTATTAGTGTCACGCAGAACAACCTCCAGGAGCTTAAGGAAATTTGGGATCAGTGGGGCAATGAGACCAAGCTGTTATTCTATGGTAATTATGGAGATTTACCTTACTTACTCGATGTTTAGGTAGATGAGCACTTGTTCCGAGCCCTTGCCCAGTTTTGGAATTTGACATATAGCTGTTTCACTTTTGGGGAAGTAGACTTGGTACCTACCGTGGAGAAGTACACTGCCTTACTTCGTTGTCCCAAATTTTAGGTTGATAGGATCTATTCTCGAGCTGCTAATGTCCCTACCTTTTGGAAGAAATTGATGACTATTACGGGGATGAGTGAGCAGTGGATCACTGCCAGAATTAAAGAGAAGGGTGAGTGCAAGTGCATTTCGTGAGACGCTTTGAAGGGTCTGATTTTGACACACCTTGATGAAACGAAGAAGGTAGATGTTTTTGCCTTAAGTTTGTATGGATTGACGGTATTCCCTAGGGCTTTGGGATATGTGGATGACGCAACCACGGATCTTTTCCATCGACTCGGTAAGAGGGTCACTTCTATCCCTGCGATTTTGGCGGAGACATTCAGGTCCTTAGGCACATGTAGGAAAGCTGGTGCAGGCAGGTTTATTGGTTGTGCTCAGTTACTTTTA
This sequence comes from Gossypium anomalum, assembly GCA_025698475.1. NCBI lineage: Eukaryota > Viridiplantae > Streptophyta > Magnoliopsida > Malvales > Malvaceae > Gossypium > Gossypium anomalum. The sequence continues at coordinate 49,901,002 of CM046967.1, read as the reverse complement.
GCTTGGTTCTATAGCCATTTTTGATTGATAGATAGGGTCATTCATCGGGTTTTCTTCAAGGATTATTCACAGCTGAAAGACATAGTCGCTTCAACTAGGAGAGTTAATGTTCCAGAGGAGAATTGGATAGCGCTACTTCAGAATCTTCAGTCGAAAGATGTTGAGTGGAGAGCTCCGTGGATGATTCCTGGTGAGATTCTTTACCGATGCGGCAGCTTCGATTGGGTCCCTCTATTGGGAATTTGGGGTGCCATTGGTTATCCCCCTTGCTTGTGTTGAGGCAATTTGGTTTGAGGCAGTTCATGCCAGCAACTCATGGGCTGGCTCAAAGTGAGTTCATGTATAGAGGGGCCGACTACAAGAAGAGGGTCGGTGAGATCTCTAGTGCTTGGAACAAGACGTGTCAGTTGAAAAGAGTAGCTATTAGCCCTGCTACGATTCCAGAGTATGTTGAATGGAGAGGCAGAAGGATTAACGATAACATCCCTGAGCCAAGCGTGGAAGGAGCTCGACCAATGGAGGAATATTTGCAAGTGATGCCCTCGGAGTTGGAAATTATGAAGCAAGAATTTGAGAGAAAGAATTTAGAGCTTGAGAAGAGGATAAAAAAGCTCGAAGAAGAAAAGATGTACTTGAGTTTAGATGTTGATGTCCAAAAGATGGAAGTCAAGAAAGAAAGAAAAGAAAAAAGGAATATTGAGAAGGATAGAGATGATTTGAAGGAGCATTATAAAAAGGCACAGGTATCCTTGAGGAGAGCAAGAGTAGGAGGTCTTGGATCGATTCTATGAAGGAGGTCCAAGAAAGAAAGGCTAGAGCTGAGTACTGGGAGAAGAAGTTCCAGGAGATGCAGTCGCGGAATTTGGTATTAGAGGAAGAGAATAAAGGGTTGAAGTCCAAAGTAACTAAGCTTGGAAGATCCCTTCATTTGCATCGTATCCATGATTCTACGATCGAGTTAAAAGAGCTAAAGAGTAAAGTTGAAGATTTGGAAGTAACATTGTATGAGGGTAAACTTCGGATCGAGCAGCTCGAGGCGCAAGAAGTTTATCTAAAGGGAGAGCTTTATCAGTCTAGAGGGCAGGTCAGAGAAAGGGATCATGTTATGGGAGAAGCCATAGCCCAGATTCAAGAGGTTGCTGAATATGTGCAGGAATTGGAAGTATGAGCCGATGTATTGAGTCTGATGTGTGGGTCGTCATCAGATATAGGACGAGAGTTAGCCCTTTTATTAGATAGAGTTAAAAATTTAGGCATTAGGGCGAAAGTGTACTTGTAATCCATTTATATGTAAAGATATTCTTTTTCTAAATAAAGTTTTCTAAATGAGATTGAATCGAGATTGATGCCTTTGTCGCATTCATGCATCTGCATTACATCATATCATATGCATTCAAGGTTGTAGAAAGACCCTAATTAGTTAAAATTTCTTTATAAAGGTAGAAAAGAAAACCTGGAAATCACACATCCTTACGGCACTCGTACTAAAACTAAGAACATGGATCAAAGGTTTGAGCAGTTGCAAAAGGATATGCAAGACCAGTTGCAAGAGCAGTTGGCTAAAATGCAGAATAAGATGAGGGAGCAAATATTGGAAGCTCAGAGGAACATGATGGCCTAAATGGCTCAGTTACTGAGAGCCACTGATAAGGGAAAGGCTCCTATGGCTATCACTGAAGAGGAAAATGAGGGTCCTCCTCTAGGTTTTACTCCACCTCATGTGCCACTGCAAACTGAGGCACCTCTTAGAAGACCATCTGTCACGGTGTCAACATGGGCCGATTGATGCTGGTATCCATATGAATTTCCCGGCTGGTTCAGGATTTGATTTGGGTGACAATCCTACTAATCCTCTCGTTCCTGATTTAGATATGGTGGAAAAAGAGGATTTGAAAGCTGAAGATGCAAGGCAGTTGGATGAACGCTGCAGATGGCTAGAAGAAAAGTTCAAGGCTTTGGAAGGCACTGGAAATCATCATGGGATTGATGCCAAAGATTTAAGTCTAGTCCCAAACCTAGTGCTGCCTCACAAATTCAAAATGCCAGAGTTTGAGAAGTACAATGGTACTACTTGCCCGGAGGCCCACATCACAATGTTCTGCAGAAGGATGACGAGGTATGTGAACAATGATCAGCTGTTGATCCATTGTTTTCAAGATAGTTTAGTGGGAGCAGCAGCCAGGTGGTACAATCAGTTGAGCCAGGCTAGAATAAATTCGTGGAGGGATCTTACACAAGCCTTCATGCAACAGTACAACCATGTGACTGATATGATGCCAGACAGGATCACACTTCAGAATATGGAGAAAAAGCCTAATGAAAGTTTTAGGCAATATGCACAACGATAGAGGGAGTTGGCAATGCAAGTACAACCACCACTGTTAGAAAAGGAAACCACCATGTTATTTATCAACACTTTGAAAGCGTCTTTCATCACTCACATGATTGGAAGCACCACGAAAAGTTTTGCGGACATAGTTATGGCAGGGGAGATAATTGAGAATGCCATAAGGGGCGGTAAAATTGAGGGGGAAGTGGCCAAAAGATCGGCCTCAAGAAGAAAAGATAATGAGGTGAACAACATAAGCAGCTTCAATTCGAAAGCAGTCACGGTAAGTCAGCCCAAAGTAGCCACAGTTGGGCAACAGGGCTCTCAAAAGTAGGAATCTAGCACTAGGCATGAGAGGATGCAATTTACACCTATACCTGTGACGTAACGGGAGCTATATCAAAACTTATATGATGCGCATGCTATAGCCCCTTTCCATTTGAAACCATTACAGCCTCCGTATCCTAAATGGTATGATGCAAATGCCAGATGTGAGTATCATGCTGGAATATCGGGGCACTCAATTGAGAATTGTACTAGATTCAAGAAAGCCGTAGAGAGGTTGATCAAGAATGGGGTTTTAAAATTTGAGAGTACCCCAAATACTGAGAACCCTTTGCCGAACCATAACAATCAAGGAGTAAATACCATTGTTGAAGCTGGTGGAAAAGGGGGGAAGGAAAATATTGTTCAGGTGAGGATGCCTTTAAGGGTAATCTGGAAAGAGATGGCGAAGAGAGGGATGATAACCTCTAAGAAAGAAAGTGAAAGAACGGGGAACTACTGTGAGTTCCATGGGAAAGAGGGTCATAAGACCCAAGATTGTGAAGAATTCAAAGCCTTGGTACAAGGCTTCATTGATAATAAAGAGCTACAAATTTTTTAGGGTAGCTCTTATAAAAGAGAAATAAATGCGCTGGAAGGTGAACAACAAGGAACCAGCCGACCAAGAATTATTATTTCCTTTCCAGGAAATAATGAAGTAGGGACGCCAGCAGTGCCCAAAGTCATTATCCATAAACCCGCTCCTTTCTCCTATAAGGATGACAAAAGGGTGCCATGGAGCTATGACTGTAGTGTAACAGTTCCTCAGGGAGAAAGTGTAGCCAGTGCATCTAAAGACATACAAGACAAAGGTTCCCATACACGAAGTGGGAAGCGTTATGACGGGGGGAGTATTAGAGTGGAACCCACCAAAGCAAAAGATGAGAAGGAGAAAAAGATCGAAGTACCCATTAACGAGCCGGTAAAGGAGGAGGAGGTTAAGGAATTTCTAAAGTTCCTTAAGCATAGTGAGTACAGTGTGGTCGAGCAATTGCGTAAGCAACCAGCGCACATATCAGTTTTAGCCTTGCTTCTGAGTTTCGAAGTGCATCGGGATGCATTGTTGAAGGTACTCAATGAGACATATGTCACTCACGATATATCTGTCAATAAGTTGGACCGGTTGGTAAATAACATCAGTGCTGATAATTTCATCTACTTCAATGATGATGAAATTCCACCTGGGGGCATAGGATCAACTAAGGCCTTGCACATTACTACTCGATGCAAGGGATACACGCTTCCAAGTGTACATGTTGATAATGGGTCTGCTTTGAACGTCCTTCCATTATCCATATTGAACAGACTACCTATTGACAGCTCGCATGTGAAAACATGCCACAATGAGGTAAGAGCCTTCGATGGAACCGAAAGGAAGGTGATGGGACTAATTGACATCCCCTTGGAAATCGGGCCAAATACATATGAAGTCGATTTCCTAGTGATGGATATCAAACCCTCCTATAATTGCTTATTAGGGAGTCCCTAGATACACTCGGCAGGAGCGGTGCCCTCTTCATTGCACCAAAAACTAAAGTTAGTGATAGATAGACGATTAATAACTATCAATGCGGAGGAGGATATCATAGCAACAGTCACTAGCAAAGCCCCTTATGTCGAGGCCAGTGAAGAGTCTATTGAGTGTTCTTTTCACTCTCTAGAAATTATCAACGCAACCTTCATTCTGGAAGGAAGCGAGGTGCCAGTACCCAAAATGTCTGGAGCTACAAGGATGGCCCTACAAATGATGATGGGAAGGGGAGCATCGCCGAGAAAAAGATTAGGAAAACAGATGCAATGAGGGATTCAAGTCCCAAAACTGATAGAGAAAAAGGATCGCTTTGGTTTGGGTTTTAAGCCAGACCATAAACACAAGAGGCGGGAGATTGAAAAGTGCCAAGCAATAAGGAAGGCACGTTTGACCGGAGGAAAAATGGAGTGGGAACCGATGATATTCCCACCTATATCCAAATCCTTTAAGTCAGGAGGATTATTGATTGAAGAAAGTTGTCAGATCAACGCTGTACATAATGAGAGGTTAGAGCAGGAAAATCTTGAGGGTATTCGCCCTTACGAACCGGGGAGCTCTCTGAACAATTGGACTGCGGAGGACCTTCCTGTAGTCTTTAGGAATTTTTCAGAGTAATTCTCGAAACATGTCTATTAATCTAAAGCCTAGGAGTAGTAAGATTACATTTGTGAAAATAGGCTTATGTTCATCTATTATTATTTAAATAAAACATAACTTTTATTAATTTAAATGAGTATTGTTTCACTTTTTTATCAACCAATATTCCTTTAAATTCTGGCAATTCTTATTCTTTTATTCATAGCACATAAGTGATCATTCTTAGATTCATTCATTCTTTGTATATTCTTTCATACCCCTCACAGATCTCTAGATATCAATGATATGAGCACTGATACTGCTGCTCCTAATTTCTTTTGTGAGCAAGACATGTGTTTAGAGGAACCTCAGGATTTTGAAGATGTCCAAGATAGTGACGTGTCTCTCGATCTATTAAGAATGGTAAAACAGCAGGAGAAACAAATCATGCCACATGAGAAAGAGGAAATAGAGAATATAGCCCTAGAGGAAGGGAAGGAAGTGAAAATTGGAACACTGATCACTAAGGACACAAGGCGTGGCTTGATTGAGTTACTTCAGGAATTCAAGGATATTTTTGCATGGTATTATCAGGATATGCCCGGATTGAGTACCGACATTGTAGTACATCGTCTTCCTATAAGACAAGATTGCAAACCAGTCCAACAGAAGTTGCGGAGAATGCGGCCAGATATTATTCTAAGAATAAAGGATGAGATCAAGAAGCAGTTTGATGTAGGATTCTTGCAAGAAGTGAAGTACTCCGAATGGGTAGCTAACATTGTACCTGTTCCTAAGAAGGATGGAAAGGTACGAATGTGTGTTGATTACAGAGATCTAAATAGAGCAAGCCCAAAGGATAATTTTCCTCTGCCACAAATTGACACTTTAGTAGACAACACAGCGGGATATTCGTTGTTCTCCTTCATGGATGGCTTCTCAGGATACAATCAGATAAAGATACATCCAGAGGATATGGATAAAACTACTTACATAACCTTGTGGGGCACCTTTTGTTACAAAGTAATACTTTTTAGACTGAAGAACGCAGGGGCAACATACCAACAAGCCATGGTAAACTTATTCCACGACATGATGCATAAGGATATTGAGGTATATGTTGATGATATGATCGCCAAGTCGAGAACAGAAAAAGAGCATATTGAGGTCTTAAGAAGATTGTTCTTGAGGTTGAGAAAATTTCAGTTGAAGCTTAATCCAGCAAAGTGCACCTTTGGAGCCAGATCAGAAAAGTTATTAGGCTTCGTAGTCAGTGAAAAAGGAATTGAAGTTGACTCAGACAAGGTCAGAGCCATACGAGAGTTGCCTCCACCACATACTCAGAAGGAAGTTTGAGGATTCCTAGGAAGGTTGAATTACACCACTCGGTTCATTTCACAATTGACCGAGAAATCTGATCCTATCTTTCGCCTCCTCAGAAAACACAATCAAGGTACTTGGGATGAAGAATGCCAGAATGCTTTTGAGAAGGTCAAGCAGTATTTGTTGAATGCTCCAGTGTTATCTCCACCTAGCTCGGATAAACCATTAATATTGTATTTATCAGTGTTCAGTAATTCTATGGGATGTGTGCTTGGTCAACATGACGAGTCGGGGAAAATGGAGAAGGCAATTTATTATCTCAGTAAAAAATTCACTGACTGTGAAATGAGATATTCACCAATTGAAAAGTTGTGTTGTGCGCTAATCTGGACCACCCGAAGATTAAGACAGTACATGCTATACCATACCACTTGGCTCATCTCAAAATTGGATCCATTGAAATACATGATGGAGTCAAGGGCTCTAAATGGGAGAATAGCGAGTGACAAATTTTACTTTCAGAGTTTTATATAGTCTACGTAAGTCAAAAGGCTATAAAAAGAAGTGCGGTAGCTGATTTCTTGGCTAGTAGAGCTCTAGAGGATTATGAGCCATTGAACTTTGATTTTTCAAATGAGGAATTAATGTGTATATCAATGATTGAAAATTCTCCATGGAGGCTCAATTTTGATAGGGCTTCTAATGCAGTTGGGAATGGAATTGGGGCAGTCTTGGTATCCCCTAATGGCGATCATTACCCATTCACGTGCAAGTTAGACTTTGATTGCGCAAATAATATGGCTGAGTATGAAGCATGCATCATGGGACTTCAAGCAGCCATAGAACGAGATATAAGAACCCTAGAAGTATATGGAGATTTGGCGTTGGTAATTTATCAGCTTAGAGGTGAATGGGAGACAAGGGACCCTAAATTGATCAATTATCGAAAGGTAGTTTTGGGGTTACTTGAGAAGTTTGATGATATCGCCTTTAATTATCTCCCGCGAGACGAAGATCAGATGGTAGATGCTCTAGCAACTTTGGCCTCAATGATTAAGGCAAATAAAGAGGAAGAGATGAGACCAATACAAATGAGTGTCTATGAAACTCCAGCTAGCTGTTGTAACCTTGAAGAGGAAGAAAAGGATGATAATCCTTGGTATCAGGATATATTACGATATGTAAGAGATCGTAAATATCCAGAACAGGCAACTGAAAATGACAAACGAACTTTGAGAAGGTTAGCTTGTGACTATGTCTTGGACGGGGATGTCCTGTACAAGAGAAGAAAAGACCAAGTACTTTTGAGATGTGTCGATGCTGTGGAAGCTAAGCTAATTCTAGAAGAGGTTCATGAAGGTGTATGTGGTACCTATGCAAATGGGTTCACGATGAGGTTTGGCTATTACTGGGCCACTATGGAAAGAGACTGCATCAACTACGCCAAAAAATGCCATAAGTGTCAGATTTATGGGGACAAAATTCATGTACTGCCTTCACCTTTACATGTCATGATTTCTCCATGGCCCTTTTCCATGTGGGGCATGGATGTCATTGGACCAATATCACTAAAAGCTTCGAATGGACATCGGTTTATCTTCGTGGTGATTGACTACTTTACAAAATGGATAGAGGCTACTTCTTACGCAAATGTTACTAAGTCAGCTGTAAGTCGATTTTTGAAGAAGGAGATCATTTGTCGGTATGGAATGCCTGAGAGGATCATATCCGACAATGCATTGAATTTGAACAACAAAACGATAGTAGAGGTTTACGACCAGTTTAAGATCAAACATCACAACTCTTCACCCTATCGTCCAAAAATGAATGGGGCAGTGGAGGCCGCCAATAAGAACATTAAGAAAATAGTGGGAAAGATGACTAAGACTTATAGGGACTGGCATGAAAAGCTACCGTTTGCACTCCTGGCCTATCGAACATCTGTCAGAACCTCTATGGGATGGAAGCAGTGTTACCTATTGAGGTAGAAATACCTTCTCTCCGAATTTTAACAGAGATAAGGTTAGATGAAGCTGAATGGGTTCAGTCCCGATATGACCAGCTAAACTTAATTGAGGAAAAGAGGCTGAAAGCTATCCGACATGGTCAGATGTACCAGAAGCGTATGATGTGAGCCTATGATAAAAAGGTTCATCCAAGGGAATTCCATGAGGGGGACCTTGTGCTAAAGAAAATCCTTCCCATTCAGAAGGACTTTAGAGGAAAATGGATGCCAAATTAGGAGGGGCCATACGTCGTGAAGAAGGCTTTTTCTGGCGGTGCATTAATTTTGATAGAAATGGATGGAAAGAGCCTACCCAATCCAATGAACTCAGACTCAGTCAAAAAGTACTTTTTCTAAAGAAGAAGAGAATCTAAGGTGAAAACCCGTAAAGGGCTCCTTGAATTTTCAAAAAAAAAAAAAAAAATAGAGAGGCCAAGGTGAAGACCCGCAAAGGGCGCCTTGTGACCAAAGGGGTTTTGAGTTGAAAACCCGAAAGGGCAGCTCAAATTTTGAAGAGCATACAGCAATCTTGCTATATCTGACTTGGCAAAGAGTGAAACACAGTGTACATTGGGGCATCAACAAAATACTTTGGACCTTTTAAACACATGTTGAACTCAAGAAAGATTTCATGGAACCGATGTATAGACGCTCAAGTGGCGATATTTAGAGCATCTAATTTTTGTCCTATTTGCTATCTTTAGATTCTATTTCTTCTTCAAGATATGCTATCAGATTTTTTTTCCTTTGTATTGTTGACAATTCATTCAAGTATAATTATTCTTAAAGATTTATTCATTTTTCATCGTTCTTCAAGTATGTTGCGTTAAAATAATGATAGATGAACTAAAATATTTTCACGAACGAAGTTTTGCACATTACTTTGGAATTTCTAGATAATACAAGAAGCTAAAACAGGACAATTGTTCGAGAAATTCACGTAAGTAAGGGATGAAGGAACTTGAGGAATTTCTTTCTTCCATCCCAAAAGGAAATATGGACAAAACCAATGATTCAATTCTTACAGACATCCTCAGTAGATCGTAGCATTGGAGGAAGGCCTACAGGCTGAGCAAGAATGAAATTTTGAGAAAAGAAAAGACAAATGAAGGAATAAATGGTGGCGCCTAGGATAGGGGTCATATTCACAGCACTTTGCGTCACAACATGTTTAATTAGGGACATTCGACTCACTTTGAGCATAGCATCCTAATTATCAGGCATAATCATTCTACAGGTTATCAAAGACGGCGTATTTTAATCAGTAGGGTAATAAGTCGTAGCATGGCAGATCTGACCTTCAGATGTTTATACTGAAGCAGATCCAAGATGATTTGGCATTCTTGTGTTTACAAGGAACAAATCGAGGACATAGCAGATTTGACTCTCAGATATTCTCAGACACATAAACAGATCTAACCTTGGATGTTTATATCAAGCGAGATCCAAGATGATTTGGCATTCTTGTGTTTACAAGGAACAAATCGAGGACATAGCAGATTTGACTCTCGATTTTCTCAGACACATAGCAGATCTAACCTTGGATGTTTATAATGAAGCGATCCAAGATGATTTGGCATTCTTGTGTTTACAAGGAGCAAATCGAGACATAGTAGATTTGACTCTCGATGTTCTCGAGACACATAGCGAATCTAACCTTGGATGTTTATATCAAGCGCATTCAAGATGATTTGGTATTCTTGTGTTTATAAGAAACAAATCGAGGACATAGCAGATTTGACTCTCAGATGTTCTTAGACATGGCAGATCTAACCTTCTGAAGTTTATACTGAAGCAAGATCCAAGATGATTTTACAGGAAACAAATCGAGGACATAGTAGATTTGACTCTAAGATGTTCTCATACAGACTCGAGATGGTTTGGCATCCTCGTGCTTACAAGGAACAAATCAAAAACATAGCTGATTTGGCTTTTACGTGTTTACAATGAAGCAAATCTAAGATGATTTGTTGTCTTTGTATTGTCAGAGAACAAATCGAAGAAGCAGATTTGGCATCTTTGCATTTGACGGAGAACAGATCAAAGATACCAACATGACAGTTTTGAGTCTACAGTGAGCAGATTAAGGACCATGATCCGATAAGGTCAGACAAATTTGGTCTTTCTATAAGTCTTTGCTCGATTCCTGTTGCACAGCAATGAGCAAAGAGGGGCAGCTGTAAGAGCCCAAATTCATCCGGGCCTTAAAAACCAAACAAACAAACAAATAAATAAATATTTATTTATTAAACGGTCCAAATCTAGGTTACAAAGCCCAAACAATAGGCCCGAAATTAAAAATCCCAGACCAGTTACACACAAGCAGTCCTGTAGCCCAAATATAAAAGCCCCTACCCGGTTACAATACCGAACAGGCCCAGACCTTATTAGACCCAAACAACTAGGCCCAAAACTTAAATTTTTTAGCTAGGGTTTCCAACCCTAGCTCACGCCTCGCTCGCAGAATGCTTTGCTCGGAAGATTTGGGGAGTGTCTGTCTAGCTCCCGAATCAAGGCCACCATCGATCATGCCCCATTAGCGTTCCATCTACCCCCATCAATGCCGTGTTTCCCAGCCTCGAATCTGGCCGCAGTTGAAGCCGAATGAAAGCAGATTAGCGCCAGCACCGTTGTCATCAGGGCCTAATCAACCTGGCTCCCTGATTTCCTCGTGAGACAGCTGCAAGATGAAAAAACAACAACAGGAAACAGGGGAAAAACATGGAAAGAAATCAAAATATTTCTTTCCCAGATTGTAAATCACTTACAAAGGGTTATAAAAACCCATCTTTTTCTGATTTGTAATGGGGGGATTTTTGAGAGAAATATACACACGATTTTCCAGAAAAGAAATATACTTATAGATATTCATTCAAAAAATACCAACAGTCTCTGGAAAAGGTGATTTAATCGCGTCTCACGTTTATTTTGAATGTATATACGAACTGTTCTAGCATATATGAGTAAAGATCTAAGAAAAAGGGGGTTACCTGTGGGAGGACGAAGGTTTTTAAACCTTCAGACCACCGTATATGATGGCGCGTGGGCACGTGTAGGGCCAATGACCGGAGCGTGACCTAGAGAGGCCAAAGTCTGGAGCTCCTCACCTCTTTCTCTCTTTCAGAGATAGTTTTTAATTTTTTTTTAAAAACTAGGTTGCAAATGATTTTAAAACTAAATATTTAACTTATATAGCATAAATAAAATGACGTCGTTTCTATGCACAGGATCCACGTGTTGACCCGATTACCCGGGGAGGATCCGCGTGTTTTCGAAGATGGGGTTAATTTCCCAATCGATCCTTCTACCCCTTTTTATGTTGCAATTAAACTTTATTCTATTTATGATTTGGCCCTATTATTTTATTTTAAGTTGTAATTTAGTCCCAACGGACTTTACATCCTGGAAACGGCGTCGTTTAAGATTAGGACAAATTGCCCAGTGAGTCCTTTGTCGTTTTAATTTTTGTAAATCAGGCCCAGAACTTATATTATTTTGCAAATTAGCCTTATAATTCTGTTTAAATTCCATTTTAACCCTTGTTTTACTATTTTTTTTAACTTTGTTATTTTATTTTATATATAATTCATTTATTTTTTTTAAACTACATATTTATTATTATTGCTTATATTTTTATCATATATTATTATTTTATATATATATATATCTATACTATATTTTATTACTTAATGTTTAAATATCTCTATCTTTATATCATCTTTCATTTAAATATTATTCTATACTATTATTATTTTTACATCATTATTTATATATGGTTATTATATTTTTACTTATATATTAATCATTCGTATATATACTTACTATACATTATTTTTACATATATATTCGATATTATTTTATATTATTATGTCATTTTCTTATATACTATTATTTTTTTTATATACATTATTATCATTAAAGGTCTTAGCTTGAATTACATACTTATTTTTATTTATATGCTAATAATTACTTTACTTATATTCTATTATTACACATTTGAAAATATTATGATATTATAATAATACATCATTAATCACTTATTTCACATTATTCTAAACTTATATTTATATATCTTATATAATTATTTTATTTTGAATATAAATTCTTTTACACATTTAATATTTCATATACCAATATAATTCATATTTTTCATATAATTATTATTCATATAAATACATTTTTATATTATATTATTAAATATCACATTTTTATATGCTCAATCTATGTATCAATTGTTTATATTATACATATACTTTTAAAAAACTTATATATTTGTGTATTGGCTTTTACTTTAAAATTAATGTATTATTGTCATGATATGTATTTTATATTTTAGACTTTAATAATTTATTCTTAAATACATTTTTTTTATATATATGAGTATCTAATTGTATATCATGCATCATTCATATGTTTAAATACATGTTGAATTACATGTTTATAAGTTTTTACCCAATTCTTCTTAAATATATATTGGGTTTTATGAATATTTTTCTTTCTTGTCTAAAATTTGTCATGTTCTATATGTTGGTTAGTGTATGATATTTATTTTATTGTGCTTTTATTTACTTATTATTATAATATGATATCTCGCATGTTATATTAATATGCTCCTTCATGCATCGGTTTTTAAAAACAAGACTTCAAAAGTTTTTTAAAAAAAAAGGCAATGCTTGGTGTTTGGAAATTTTGAGAAAAGTAGTGCCCTACCTTATTGGGTTGCGACTTTTCACGTTGAGTTCGAATAATCAAGTACCCTTCTAAGTTTTCTAAAGCTTTTCAACATGCGAGCAACTGTCTTGGAATTTCAAAGCAATATGTCCTAACTTACTGGATGTGGCATTTTGTTGTTTCGAGATAGGGATTTCCAAAAGGCTAACTTAGTGTCAATATTTTGATACGAGTGAGCTCCAATTTTCAAAATCAAAAATATTTTAAAAAAGATTGCATTTTAAAATTTCTAATTTCCGACCTTAAAGACATTTGATAATCAATTAGGTACCAATTTTTGGGCGTTACGAGGGTGCTAACCCTTCCTCGTACGTAACCGACTCCCAAACCCGTTCTTTTGATTTCGTAGACGAAAACCAATGATTCTAAAACAAAAATGTTTTAAAGGTGATCCAATCACACCTAAAAAGATTGGTGGCGACTCCCGTTTTCATTTTTCTTAAAGTTGATTCCCATTTTCCAAAACCCGATATAAAAAGGGTCTCGACACCATGTTATATGAACTTACTAAGCATTTTATGCTTACTTAGTTTTATTTCCCTATTTTATAGTAAATCGGAAGCTCGTTGGATTGGAAGCTTTGCGGAGATCACTCACACTATCCATCGGCCCATGTCGGTACAATTTGGTAAATCAATTATGGTTGTAATGGCATGTATAGGATATATTGGCCATATTAGCATGTAAATGTAAATGATGCTTGTAATCTAGCCATTAGAATGGCTAGTAATGGTTTGTTTTAACTATACTTGTAATGTCAAACTATGTAGCTACACATATGTGAAGTAGTTGATCAAACTATGTCTAACTTGAGGACTTAACTAAGGTAAGATTATAGACGTGTTTGCATGAGATGATATGCCATGATGAATGATGGAATTTTCTTGATTTGAATGCTTGAAATGGTTGGTATTTGGATGTGTGATTCAAGTGCCGGTCATAGGTGTGATTTTGGGTGAGAAATGAAGCTAGGAATGACTTTATTTTGTGCACACCGGCGTGTATCTAGAACGTGTGTGACACACGGTCGAGTACATGGGCGTGTAGTTAGGCCATGTGTCCCCTGCACCTTAAATTTGAGAAATAGAATGCTCAGAATTGAGCACCCGGGTAGGGACACGGGCATGAGTCATAGCCATGTGTGCTACATGGGTGTGTGTCTTGGCCATGTGAAACCTACAGCAAATATCGAATTGAATTAATTAACCACACAGCCTAGCACATAGGCGTGTGGCATGGCCGTGTGCATAAGTCAGAGAGTTACACGGGGTCGAACACGGCCTGTAGCATGGGCATGCCCCAGGGTCACACGGGCGTGTCCTTTGGACCATACGAGCGTGTGAGCCCTGTAACTTGGAAAAATTTTAAAAATTTCACGAAAATTCTTAGGGTTCCCGATTAAGTCCTGATTCAAATTTAATATACATATTGGGTCTCGAGGTTCCATTTAAGGGACGTTATCAATTATTTCAGAAAATGAATAGTAATTGACTTGAAATATCTGCAAATATTCTAAAAAATTTTAGTAACGCTCCGTAACTATAACACCCCAAACCCGGCCAGACATTATGGTCGGATCCAGCGTTTCACATTGAAGTGTTTTTCGAAAACCTTGTTTTCATTGGAAACCCTTCAAAGGAGAAAATTTAAGTATTCAAAACGAGGTGTATTTAAAGAAAACTATTCCTTCTTGTATGATAATAATTACTTTGTAAAATCTCTTTTCAGTTGTGGAAGCTTTATTTAAAACAGATGATCTATGAAAACTTGTCATTTAAAAATTGAGTTGCGGAAATGTAGTATTTGAAAACAGTTATGGATTAGGAAAATCATGTTCTACTTCTAATAAATATAAAGCATAGAAATAATAATAATCCTAATTTGAAATAATAACCAGAGGAAAGGCCTTATTACAATCTGGACTGAAATAACTTAAAATACTAGAAATTATAGGCTTAAGAAAACAAGTCCAAGCCGTCTTGCTAGCTGGCCACCTCGAAGTCTCTCCAACCGTCGAACCACCTACTAAGGATCACCTGAGAAAAATAAAAGAGGGGGTGAGTTTTCGAAAACTCAGTGTGTGCGACCCTTGACAAATAGAAAAGCATGCAATAGCAAGTCTTTTCGGGCCTGAGCCCAATTCAATATCAGAACAGATGCAAGGCAATCAAATATGCATGGGTCTCACCCATCCAACCACTACGCACCATCTCCATCCCCCGATACACACCATGTGGGGATATAAACATCGACCCACCCATCTGATACACTCCAATGGTAGCCTAATTGTGGTACTACCTAACGTTGCAACAAAGCTGCTAATCATATATTGGGCTTAAAAAGCCTTCGGTGGATCCACGGTCGTCAAGAAATCATGCGATCCTCATATACTTCCTCCGTTCCATAATTCCCAACCCATATGCAACCTAAACAGAATATCATATGAATGCAGTAGGTATATATGTAACATCCATAAATCTTACATTCAACACATAGGGGTATCTTAGTCATTTTTACCCTTAGGCGCTTTTCGGTAATTTCTCTTTATTATGGGTTATTACTTACCTTGGCCCGTTAACAAGTCCTCGTTGGCTAATAGCGAACAGATACTATGCACCAGGTAGGAATCCAGAGAAGAGGAGGTGGGTCAATAAGACTGCTTAAGTACCAAGCTCTCCCTAGATCCAATCTAGACATGCATATACCCATTGCCACCCCTTAACCTTATGGCTTGTCCACGATCACAATTGATTAATTAATTAAGTTTTATGTCTGTTTAAGCAGTTATCAGATACTAGGTCCAAAACCCCTTACAAAGCCTAAACGAGTCTACATATATGCATATGGCCCATTAGGCCCAAGCTCATTCATATGGCCCATTAGGCCCAAAACACATTCGTATGGCCTATTAGGCCCAAATCACATTCGTATGACCCATTAGGCCCAAACCACATTCATATGGCCCGTCAGGCCCAATCACGTTCATAGTCATAGAATCATATGATTTTTCATCACTTAATAACAAATTGCCAATTTTGCCTATTATGGGCCCTATAGCCCATCGGACCCATTTAGCCCATTCTGGCCCGGTTGGCCAATACACGGCTCAAGTCCACGGAATCACTCATGGGGCCTCTGGTAACCTATCAGTTTTCCCCTTACGAGTGTTCGTGCACTCGCAAGTCTATTCTAGCCAAACCTCTGACTTTTCGGTATTTCGACTTTTTGAGATTTGTCGATCTACTCTGTGTGTGCAGTGTATGTACACACCTGATACTAAAACGTGCTGTGATCTCCTCAGCCACGAACCTACAAACGATGTCACTCAACGATTAATCACCAAACGATGTCACTCAACGATTAATCACACACTTATCAAATACGATCACCAAAAGCTGAAAATCTAACATTTGCCTTACCTTGAACGACAAGCCTTAACAGCCCTTCCTTGATCACCAATCACTAGTATTCCTTAAATTCAAAACCCCAAAATGCCTAAGGAGCAATTTGACATAGATCTGAAATCTGAGATTCGATACTAACCCCACAAGAATCAGCCGAAGTAGAGGGAGTAGCGGCGGCACAAAGGGTCTTCAGCCAAAGAGGTATTCGGCTTTTGAGATTTGTATGGTGAAAGGGGTTATTCGGCACAAATAAAAAGAAGAGAGGAAGGAATCAGCTAAAACCAAAGGTGAATCAAAAGAGAATTTGAGAAGAGAAAGAATGGAAAATTGGCAAGCAAGGAACAAGGAATTCGGCTTTTGAGCACTTAGAGAGAAAAGTGTTTTGGCAACACAAAAATGAGAAATTCGGCTAAAGGAAAAGAAGCAATTTCGGCATTACCTAGAATTCCCAAAATCGGCACCTATATATACTATAGTCGAATTTACCTATCCCCAAATTCCCTATTCGGTTCCACTTGTCTACACCCATCATCTCTTAACTTTTCTCCTTGATAACTCCTCAATCCCTTCCTTAAATTTCTCCTCTGATCACTCCCTTCAGAGTTCACATCCAACGCCACTACTGGCTATTTATTGAGCAAAAATAAACCCTTCTTTTGATCAAGGAGGGATTCGAACCCCAAAACTCCTTGCCATGCATGTGACGCCACCTCTAAGTCCCACATGTGACGCTACTTGCCACTCCAACACAAGGCTCCTTGTGTCCAATTCCTCATTCGTTTATTTAAAACCCAAACTACTTGCCATCAAGGTTCTTTTAATAATTAAACTATAATTTCTTTCACCCTAAAGTTCGAACTCAAAACTTAACCAGGCCTATTATCACATAAATAACACTCGACTAGGAATATTAAGCACACTTTTATCAAAACCGAAAAAGAAAGAAAGTTCAGGATTTTTGGGGCGTTACAACTCTACCCCCATAAAGAAATTTCATCCACGAAATTTCCAACTAATAACACAGACTACCACACCACACTCCCACTGCGCACTCTAATTTCAACTTAGGTAAATAACACACTATGGGTAAGTACGTACCAGCCCTAACACTTCCGCGGCCTCGGCCACGGCCTCTTGTACCTCTTCTAGCACTCATCGTTGATTATCATATTATCTGGATTAGAAATTTTATGAAGTTTTAGTTAGTTTCAAAAATTAAGCCGATGTTTTATGAAAGTATTAAAAAGACAATTATTTTCGTAAATCCTCTATAGGTTCGAGGTCCTACGGGCTTCAGTTTCACTCTAACTAAAAGCCTCAGTATAATCATCTAAAGTCGTCCATTAACTATCTACAGTATATCAAATTAAACAAGCTTAATAATAAAAGAACTTACTTGGTTCGACGTCGGAGACTCGGTGTGCCGCGCAGCAAGATTTTTTTCTAAAAATTGTGATATAATAAGGCCTACTTCACAACCTGAGTTTTGCAACTTAGCTCTAATACCACTAAATGTAACACCCCGAACTCGGCCCAGAAGTTATGGCCGGATCCAGCGTGTCACATTGAAGTATTTTATTGAAAACCTTGTTTTCATTGAAAACCCTTCAAAAGAGAAAATCAAGTAACATTCAGTTTGTATTTAGTTCGAGAATGAGGTGTATTCAAAATGAACTATTTCTTTATTACTCAGTAAAATTCTCTTTATTTGCGGAAGCTTGATTTTAAAATAATTATTTTCAAAAAACTTGGGATATGTCTAAAAGAAATAATCCAGGTTCCGTATCAAAAATTCAAAGCGTAGGATTTGCCAATCTACTGTGTGTGTGTAGTGTATGTACACACCTGGTACTAAAACGTGCTGCGATCTCCTTAGCCACGAACCTACAAATGATGTCACTCAACGATTAATCACACACTTGTCAAATACGATCAACAAAAGCTAAAAATCTCGCCTTTGCCTTACCTTGAATGACAAGCCTTAACAACCCTTCCTTGATCACTAATCACGAGTATTTCCTAAATCTACATCAATCTTAATCATTAAAACTAAACAACAAGTGACTCACAATCATCTTAAGTCACTCTTAAATCCTCCATGGCCATTCGGCCAACCTTAACCAAAAAAAGAGGAATACTTACCCAAAACCTCAAAATGCTTAGGAGCAATTCGGTAGAGATCTAAAATCCGAGATTCGATACTAATCCCACAAGAATCGGCCGAAGTAGAGGGAGTAGCGACGGCACAGAGGGTCTTCAGCCAAAGAGGTATTCGGATTTTGAGATTTGTATGGTGAAAGGGGTTATTCGGCACAAATAAGAAGAAGATAAGAAGAAATCGGCTAAAACCAAAGGTGAATCAAAAGAGAATTTGAGAAGAGAAAGAATCGAAAATCGGCAACCAAGGAACAAGGAATTTGGCTTTTGAGCACTTAAAGAGAAAAGTGTTTTGGCAGTACAAAAATGAGAAATTCGACTAAAGGAAGAGAAGCAATTTCAGCATTACCTAGAATTCCCAAAATCGGCACCTATATATAATATAGCCGAATTTACCTATCCCCAAATTCCCTATTTGGTTCCACTTCTCTACACCCCTCATCTCCTAACTTTTCTCCTTGATAACTCCTTAATCTTTTCCTTAAATTTCTCCTCTGATCACTCCCTTCAGAGTTCACATCCAACACCACTACTGGCCATTTATTGAGCAAAAACAAATCCTTTTTTTGAGCAAGGAGGGATTTAAACCCCAAACCTCCTTGCCATACATGCTACGCCACCTCTAGGCCCACATGTGACGCCACTCCAACACAAGGTTCCTTGTGTCCAACTCCTCATTCATTTATTTAAAAACCAAACTACTTGCCATCAAGGTTCTTTTAATTATTAAACTATAATTTCCTTCACCTCAAAGTTTGAATTCAAAACTTAGCTAAGCCAATTATCACATAAATAACACTCGACTAGGAATATTAAGCACACCTTTTATCAAAATCGAAAAAGAAAGAAAGCCTCAGTATAATCACCTAAGTAGCCCACTAACTATCTACAGTATATCAAATTAAACAAGCTTAATAATAAAAGAACTTAATTAGTTCGACGTCGGAGACTCGGTGTGCCGTACAACAAGATTTTTTTCCAAAACATTGTGATATAATAAGGCCCACTTCACAGCCCGAGTTTTGTAACTTAGCTCTGATACCACTAAATGTAACACCCCAAACTTGGCCTAGACGTTATGGCTAGATCCAGCGTGTCACATTGAAGTGTTTTTCAAAAATTGTGTTTTCATTGGAAACCCTTTAAAAGAGAAAATTTAAGTAACATTCAGTTTGTATTTGTTGCTTTCAAAGCGAGGTGTATATAAAGAAAACTATTCCTTCTTATATGATAATAATTACTTTGTAAAATCTCTTTTCAGTTACGGAAGCTTTATTTAAAACAGATGATCTATGAAAACTTGCCATTTAAAAATTGAGTTGCGTAAATGTAGTATTTGAAAATAGTTATGGATTAAGAAAACCATGTTATACTTCTAATAAATATAAAGCATGAAAATAATAATAATCCTAATTTGAAATAATAACCAGAGGAAAAGCCTTATTACAATCTGGACTGAAATAACTTAAAATACTAGAAATTATAGGCTTAAGAAAACAAGTCCAAGCCGTCTTGTTAGCTGGCCACCTCGGAGTCCCTCCAACTGTCGAACCACATACTGAGGATCACCTGAGAAAAATAAAAGAGGGGGTGAGTTTTCGAAAACTCAGTGTGTACAACCCTCGGCAAATAGAAAAGCATGCAATAGCAAGTCTTTTTGGGCCTAAGCCCAATTCAATATCAGAACAGACGTAAGGCAATCAAATATGCACGGATCCCACCCATTCAACTGCTACGCACCATCTCCATCCCCCGATACACACCATGTGGGGATATAAACATCGACCCACCCATCCGGTACACTCTAATGGTAGCCCGATTGCGGTACTACCTAACATTGTAGCAAAGCTACTAATCATATATTGGGCTTAAAAAGCCTTCGGTGGATCCACGGTCGTCAAGCAACCATGCGATCCTCATATACTTCCTCTGTTCCATAATTCCCAACCCATATGCAACCTAAACAGAATATCATATGAATGTAGCAGGTATACATGTAACATCCATAAATCTTACATTCAACACATAGGGGTATCTTAGTCATTTTCGCCCTTAGGGGCTTTTCGGTAATTTCTCTTTATTATGGGTTATTATTTACCTTGGCCCGTTAAACAAGTTCTCGTTGGCTAATAGCGAACAGATACTATGCACCAAGTAGGAATCCAGAGAAGGGGAGGTGGGTCAATAAGACTGCTTAAGTACCAAGCTTTCCCTAGATCCAATCCTAGGCATGCATATACCCATTGCCACACATTGTGGCTTGTCCACGGTCACAGTTAATTAATTAATTAAGTTTTATGTCTGTTTAAGTAGTTATCAGATACTAGGCCCAAAACCTTTTACAAAGCCCAAAAAAGTTTACATACATGTATATGGCCCACTAGGCCCAATCTCATTCATATGGCCCATTAGGCCCAAATCACATTCATATGACCCATAGGCCCAAATCACATTCGTATGGCCCATTAGGCCCAAATCACATTCATATTGCCCGTCAGGCCCAATCATATTCATAGTCATGCAATCATACGATTTTTCATCACTTAGTAACAAATTGCCAATTTTGTCTATTATAGGCCCTACAGCCCATCGGGCCCATTTAGCCCATTCTGGCCCGGTTGGCCAATACATGACCCAAGTCCACGGAATTGCTCATGGGGCCTCTAGTAACCTATCATTTTTCCCCTTACGAGTGTTCGTGCACTCGCAAGTCTATTGTAGCCAAACCTTGGCTTTTCGGCATGTTAGCTTTTTGGGATTTACCGATCTATTATGTGTGTGCAGTGTGTTTACACACCTGATACTAAAACGTGTTGTGATCTCTTCAGTCACGAACCTACGAACGATGTCACTCAATGATTAACCACACATTTATCAAATACGATCACCAAAAGTCGAAAATCTCACTTTGCCTTACCTTAAACGACAAGCCTGAACAGCCCTTCCTAAATCAACAATCACGAGTATTCCTTAAATCCAAAACTCCAAAATGCCTAAGGAGTAATTCTACAGAGATCTGAAATTTGAGATTCGATACTAATTCCACAAGAATCAGTCAAAGTAGAGGGAGTAGCAACGGCATAAAGGGTCTTCAGCCAAAGAGGTATTCGGCTTTTGAGATTTGTATGGTGAAAGGGGTTATTCGGCACAAATAAGAAGAAGAGAAGAAGGAATCCACTAAAACCAAAGGTGAATCAAAAGAGAATTTGAGAAGAGAAAGAATGGAAAATCGGCAAGCAAGGAACAAGGAATTCGACTTTTGAGCACTCAGAGAGAAAAATGTTTCGGCAACACAAAAATGAGGAATTCGGCTAAAGGAAGAGAAGTAATTTTGGCATTACCTAGAATCCCCAAAATCAGAACCTATATATACTATAGCCGAATTTACCTATTCCCAAATTCTCTATTCGGCTCTACTTCTCTACACCTATCATCTCCTAACTTTTCTCCTTGATAACTCCTCAATCCCTTCCTTAAATTTCTCCTCTGATCACTCCCTTCAGAGTTCACATCCAACGCCACTACTGGCTATTTATTAAGCAAAAATAAACCCTTCTTTTGATCATGGAGGGATTCGAACCCCAAAACTCCTTGCCATTGCATGTGACGCCACCTCTAAGCCTCACATGTGACGCTACTTGCCACTCCAACACAAGGTTCCTTGTGTCCAATTCCTCATTCGTTTATTTAAAACCCAGACTACTTGCCATCAAGGTTCTTTTAATTATTAAACTATAATTTCCTTCACCTTAAAGTTCGAACTCAAAACTTAACCAGGCCTATTATCACATAAATAATACTTGACTAGGAATATTAAGCACACCTTTTATCAAAACCGAAAAAGAAAGAAAGTTTGAGATTTTTAGGGCGTTACAGTAACCCTGTTTTGGCGATGGATACGGGTTAAAGGTGTTATATACAATACAAGTTTATCCCCCTTATTTAAGCTCAAAATACAAATTGTAAACACATTCAAACTAAATAAGCCATTAAAGCTTCATTAATAACACTAAAAGGGGTTCTAAATACAAATAAAACTTACAAATTTCTAGTGTAATTGTAACACCCCTAACCTACGGAGCATTACTAGATAATTCATAACATTTATGGATAATTCATAACAGTAACTATTCATTTTTTGAGATTATTCAAAACATCCCTTAAATGACCCTTAGGGCCTAATATGAGTTTTAGAATCGAGTCGAGACTAAATCAGGAACTTAGAGAATTTTTCACAAGATTTCTAAAATTTTCCTAGATACATGGCACACAAGCCCGTGAGATCCTAAGAAACGCCCGTGCTGTAGGCTGTGTTCGACCCCGTGTAACTCTCTAACTTGTACCACACTGCTAGCCACACACCCATGTGTGTAGGCCGCGTGTTCAATTTAATTTTGAAAATTAGGTACAGGGTTCACACGGCTAAGACACACACCCGTGTTCCAGGCCATGTACTTAATTCTGAACATTCTATTTCTTGAATTTAAGGTGCAGGGGACACACGACCTAACCACATGCCCATGTACTAGGCCATGTGCCACACACGGTCTGGACACATGCCTGTGTTTTTACCCGTGTGGATAAAATAAAGCCATTTCTAGCTTCATTTCTCACCCAAAAATTTATCAATATTTTGCACCAAAACTTACATCAAAATACCAACCAATTCAAGCATTGTTTTCAAGTAAATTCTAGCATCTAATATGATATATCATTGCATATATAATTATGTTTATAATCTTACCTTAGTTTAACATAAACATTAAACATCACTTGATTATCCATACTTAATATATATGTATTTATCATGACATAATGCTTTATAAGTACTAACACAAACCATTACTAGCCATTCCAATGGCTAAATTATAAATAACATATTCAAGTCATCTATGGTCAGGTTAACCTATACATGCCATTATACCAAAATAAGCTTGTGGATAGTGTGATAATGCTCCAACTGTTCACCAACCTTTGCGAGCTTCCGAGCACTATAAAACAAAGAAAAATAAACCTAGTAAGCATATTATGCTTAGTAAGTTCGTATAACTAGAATTAAACTTACCAATCTCATTTATTAAAATTAAGCATATAATAACGTGTTTCCATCAACTTGGCAAAATTGCCTAAACACATGCATTCAATCAAACATGTTAGTCACAAAATTCTCATATAAATCAAGTAAATATAGATGAACTCATTATGCTATATTCTTTCAAGACATTATTCATTTCATCTCATAATTCTCTTATCATGTTAAGTATTTTATCCGTTGAATCATTGAAATTCCAATGGATACTCAAATAGTACACTCAAGGTGTACAATTCAATAACCCGTCAATTCATATTTAGGAGTACCCATTAAGGCACTTAATTAGAAAGCACACACTTGAGCCACATATCATATAATAGGATTACTTGTCCAAGCTGAATCCTATTTCCAACCTATGCTCATAAGAGCTTAATCAGGACTACCCCTCTGGGCTAAATCCTATCTATAACATATGCTCAAGAGGGATTTTATCAGGATTACCAGTCCAAGCTAAATCCTTTATGTAATGAGATCAATAGGATTACTCGTTCGAGCTAAATCCCATCAGCAACAAATGCAGGACCTCATTCAATAGGGGAAATCACATTTGTCCATCAAAATCCAATATTCAAACGGAATTTAACCCTTTTCAAACAATATCAACCATGTATTCAATTTTTATGTTATAACATCCAATTAATTCACATAAATATAAATCACATGCTATATAAATATACAATTCAATTCAACATATTTACATGCTCAATTTAGTTACACGAACTTACCTCGACACTTGTTCACGTGTATAGATCTACTAATCTGAAACTTTCTCCTTCCCTCGATCTAACTTTGAATTTGAGTTATCCAAATCTATATAAATGAACTTAATCATCAATTTATCACATTTCATATTCAATTGAACTCAATTTACATTGCAGGCAAATCACCATTTTGCCCCTAAACTTTTCATAAATTCTAATTTCGTCCCTAGGCTTGGAAAATGAAATTCATGCAATACTTCTTATTCCAAGCCTAACCGACATTTTAATATACAATTTATTGCACATGTATTCCATAAATTTCATAATTTTTCTTCAATTTTCACAACTTTACAAATTAGTCCCTAAATCATGTTTTCATGAAAAATCACTTTGTAAAAGATGTTTATATATCAACAACCTTGCATTTTCCACCATAAATTTTAAAATTTCAGCATATTCATCCGTTGCATAATTTCTATACTTTGATAACTTTTAAAATTAATTCCCTAAATAAATAGGGTAAACTATCTCGGTTTCAAAAATATAAAAATTACTAAAAACGGGACAAGAAAACTTACCAATTAAGCTTGATTAGTTTCTTCTCTCTCTCCTAGGGTTTCCATGCAAATTTTGGGGAAGATGATAAAAAATAAGATGATATTTCTAGATAATTTAATTATCATCTTTAATTTGATCACTTTCCAATTTAGTCCTTAGCCCTTTCTAATTTTTCCATGGATGAATCATCAAAAATATCTACTAACTTTGGTTAATGGTCTAATTACCATATAATGACCTCAATTTTTGAATTCCATAGCTATTTGATCCTTCTAGCTACTAGAATTCAACTTTTGCATTTTGTGCGATTTGGTCATTTCCTATCTAAATGCAAATCATGAAAAATATAAAAATGATTTTTCTTTCCAGTTCATATTTGTGGTCCCGAAACCATTGTTTCGATTTCAGTGAAATTGGGCTGTTACAACTCCCCCTTAGGGATTTTCATCCTCGAAAATCTTACCAGTAAAGAGGTTTGGATATTGCTTTCTTATGGTATCCTCCGGTTCCCAGGTAGCCTCTTCAATACCATGCCGTTGCCAAAGAAATTTTACCAAAGCTACCTTTGTTATTTCTTAACTCTTTTGTTTCCCGAGCTAAAATTTTAATCGGCTCTTCACTATATGTCATATCAGATTGAATCTCTATCTCTGTCAGAGAAATAACATGTGAAGGATCTGATCGATACCACCGTAGCATAGACACATGAAAAACATTATGAATCCAATCAAATTCTGGCGGTAAAGCTAACCGATATGCAACAGTTCCAATTCTTTCTGTGATTTCATAAGGCCTAATGAACCTTGGGCTCAATTTCCCTTTACGGCCAAATCGAAGAACTTTCTTCCAAGGTGATACTTTCAAGAATACCTTGTCACCAACTTGAAATTCTATTTCTTTTCATTTAAGATCAGCATAGGAATTTTGTCGATCAGAGGCTACTTTCAAAATGTCCTGAATTACCTTCACCTTTTCTTTAGTTTCACGAACTAAGTCAACTCCGTGTATCTTTTTCTCACTAAGCTCTGTCTAATATAATGGAGTTCTACATTTTTAGCCATACAAGGCTTCATAAGGTGCCATTTCAATACTGGATTGATAACTATTATTTTAAGCAAATTCAATTAAAGGCAGATATGTTTCCCAGTTACCTTTAAATTCCAAAATACAACACCAAAGCATATCTTCCAAAATCTGTATTACACGTTCAGATTGATCATCTATCTAAGGATGGAATGTAGTACTGAAATATAACTGTGCACCTAGAGCTTCTTGCAATTTGCTCTAGAATCGGGATGTAAATCGAGGATCTCTGTCTAAAATAATGGAGATAGGTACTCCATGCAATCTAACAATCTCAGATACATATAATTAAGCCAATCTATCCAAAGAAAAATCCATACGTACTGGAATAAAGTGTGCAGACTTTGTCAATCGATCGACAATTGCCCAAATGACATCTTTCTTCTTTAGAGATAGGGGTATTCCTGATACAAAGTCCATGGTAATTATTTCCCATTTCCATTCCGGTATTGTAACAAGCTGTAATAATCCTAAAGGCAATTGATGTTTAGCTTTACTTGCTGACATATTAAACATTTCATATTCAATTGAACTCAATTTACATCCTAGGCAAAATTACCATTTTGCCCCTAAAGTTTCCATAAATTCCAATTTTATCCATCGGCTCGGAAAATGAAATTCATTCAATTTACTTCCTATGCCAAGCCTAACCGAAATTTCAATATACAATTTACAGCACATGTATTCCATAAATTTCAAAATTTTTCTTCAATTTTCACAACTTTACAAATTAGTCCCTAAATCATGTTTTCATGAAAAATCACTTTGTAAAAGATGTTTATATATCAACAACCTTGCATTTTCCACCATAAATTTTAAATTTTCAGCATATTTATCCAAGGCATAATTTCTATACTTTGATAATTTTTAAAATTAATTCCCCAAATAAATAGATGAAACTATCCCGATTTCAAAAATATAAAAATTACTAAAAACGGGACAAGAAAACTTACCCAATTAAGCTTGATTAGTTTTCTCTCTCTCCTAGGGTTTCCATGCAAATTTTGGGGAAGATGATATAAAATAAGATGATATTTCTATTTAATTTAATTATCATCTTTAATTTGATCACTTTCCAATTTAGTCCTTAGCCTTTTCTAGTTTTTCCATGGATGAATCATCAAAAGTATCTACTAACTTTTGATTAATGGTCTAATTACCATATAAGGACCTCAAGTTTTGAACTCCATAGCTATTTGATCCTTCCAGCTACTAGAATTCAACTTTTGCATTTTATGCGACTTGGTCATTCCCATAATTAAGCACTAAATTGATAAAATTTTCTTATCAGAATTTTCACATGATATTCCTAGCTAAATGCAACTCATGAAAAATATAAAAATATTTTTTCTTTCTAGTTCGAATTTGTGGTCCTGAAACCACTGGTCCGATTTCACTGAAAATGGGCTATTACAGTAATCTAAGTCCTTATGTACATCCAATCTTCATACACAAATGGCATAAAAAACAAATTAAATAGAATGTCTAGCTTGAATGTGATGCGAGGCTCCCAAGTATAATCAAAGCTTCTGGACAAGTCCATAACCTACATGTTTAAACAACTAATGCGTGAGCTCAATGAACTCAGTAAATACATAAGGATAAACCTACTTATCCTATCCTTATTAGTGTTGAGCCCCGAATAAGTGTTTATGAAAAAGTTCACTTATGCCACATTGTAGTGTTACTAGAGAATTCAATCCTTATTAGCAAATCATAACCTTATTAGCAAATCATAAGGGCTTAACTTACATATTAATAGTTATTAGCATATCACATTATGAAGTTCATATATATGACTCCTATGGAGTGGTCACACGGTTTTTAATCAAATGTATGTCCACTTTTTATCAAAGATCAATTAACTTAGTTACACATAAGTGCATTCATCTTATATCCACATATTCGTTGGCTCCATTTAGAAGTTTTGTTCTTATAATTTTCACTTGTGGCATTTATGCCTACACAATAGTCTATAGTTTTTCATCTATTGAGAAACATTTGATCTATTATAACAACTTACTCAAGATAAAATCCACTTATGACGTAATTAATCAAAACATAATATCATGCCACATTCTTATTTAGTTTAACCATTTATTTGATTTCTTTTTCAACTTATTAGCTTATAGGCCATAGTAAAATCTAGTTAAATGTGACTCGGATACTCGAGACCCATCCAAACAAAACCAGAGAGCACATAAGTGCTAAGCGCGAAGGCAACATAAAAAGCACATAAGTGCAGAGCCCGAAGATAATGGAGAGCACACATAAGTGCAAGGCTCGAAGGCAATAGAATAACTATAGATAAATAATCTCCCAGACCAAATACGTGACTAATCCCTCTTGGTTTGTCAATTGTATCCTAACTATTTCACAAAGTGTAATGCCTCGAAATTTTGGTTTTGGATTTCACACTAGACCATGATAAATTCTATTAAAAATTTCAAATAAATTATTTCTTAAATCTTGAATGAAAGACTAAAATTTAATTTTTTTAGCTTAGAATTATGGAACCGCTTGAATTTTTAGTTTAATATTTTGAGGTTGAATTGAATTTCTATTTTTATTGTAAGTATTAAACTGAAATTTTAGCTATCAATAGGGGACTAAACTCACCGTTAATCTTTTTCTTCACTTATACTAAATATTTTAGATAATGGCATGGGTGTGTTGTTGTTGTTGTTGTTGTTGTTGTTGTTGTTATGTGTTATTATGTGTTATTAAATTATTAAAATTTTGAATGAATGTACATACTGTAACATCCCTTACTCGAGTTCACAATTAAACTTGAGCAAAAAATGTCACATTTTCGAGTCAATCACATCAACAAAGTTTAAATAATTCATTCATGTTCCACTAATCATTTAGGACTATTTAAGGTTATTTAAATGTTCTTATGACTTAGTTTTGAATAGAGGTTGTTCAAGGTCCTTTTTAAAGCATATCAGAAGAATAGGAATGAGATGAATAAAGAAAACAATCTTGTATTTAACATATCTACCTTACACTCAGGTAAGCATCCATATATATACATGAAGAGAATCAAGAAAGCATAATAAAGATGAACAACTATAGCTAACTAACATTAGCTAACTAACTAACAGTCTTAATAATTAATAGACTGAACCAACTATACATTTACTGCTAACATTCCCCTGTGACAATAAAAAAATTTCACTCAGCAGCCTTCTTCTAGAACTCATTAGAAGCACAAACTTTTAGTTTCTGTTTGAAGTAATTAAACGATCCAACAACTAGTGGCTTAGTCAGTATATCAACTACTTGTTCTGAAAAGGGAACATAGTTCACTTCCAGCTTATTAGTTTCTACATACTCTCAAACAACATGAAGTTGCAAATGTGTTTTGATAGGCTATGACACTGGAATTGTCACACTAGATGACTGGTACATGAGACAACTGACCACCTAACTCTTCTAGTAACGCTTGAATCCACTTGATTTTAGACACAGTACTCGCCACACTCCTATATTCTGTCTCAGTTGCGATAGAGCAATAGCTGATTGCTTTTTCGAACTTTATGAAATAGGATTATTTCTAAGAAAAACCACATAACCTGAAGTTGACCTTCTGTCTTCAACACTACTTCCCCAATCAGCATCAGAAAATGCATTTAAATTTAACTTGTTGGTGGGACTAAAACGGATGCCATGAATACAAGTTCCCTTTAAATACTTGAGAATACGTTTAACTAAAACCAGTGCCCTACAGTTGGTTGACTCATATGCCGACTGACTCTATTAACACTAAAAGTTATGCCAGGTCGAGTAGCATAGAGATATTGTAATTTACCAACAATGCCCTTGTATCTGAACCAGGAAACAACATTTCATTAACAAGTAAAGCTTTAGAGTAGGAAGCCATAGGAGTTGGGAGTGACTTGCAATTAGTCATACTAGTAGACTAAAGTAACTCCTGCACATATTTCTTTTGATTCAATTGAACCTTGTCACCAACTAAAGCAGCCTCCACTTAAAGATACAAGTTAAGATCTCCTAAGTCCTTTGAGGTAAACTTCTCATGTAGCTATTGAACTAATCAATCAATATCTACTTAACTATCCCCTGTAATGACTATGTCATCAACATAAACCAAAAGATACAACTTGTTGCCATCCATTACATGTACAAAAAATGCCACATTTGCTTGTGAGGAATGAAAACCAAACTGCTCCAAAAATCCCTTAAACTTCTCATACCAGGCTCTAAGTGCCTACTTCAAGCTATATAGAGCCTTGTGTAACTTACAAACCAACTGCTCCCTATTTGATCCAGTGCGTTCAAACCCTACTGGTTGCACCATGTAGACGTCTTCCTGCAAATCTTCATTAAGTAAAACATTATTAAAGTCCACTTGGTGTAACTTCCATTTGTGAGACAAAGCAAGTGTAAGAATAACCCGAACTGTTGTATCCTTGACCACAGGGCTATAAGTCTCCCTATATTCACGTCTAGGTTGTTAAGAAAAACCCTGAGCCACTAACTTGGATTTTTTTCAAGCCTCAATACCATCAACATTTCTTTTATTCTTGAAAATCCATTTACACCCTACTGCAGTTTGATTGGAAGGTAAAATAGTTAGACTCCAACTGCCTTGTTGAACAAGAGCATTATATTCTTCTTCAAGAGCAACACCCATTAAGGATTAACCAATGCCTCATAGGCAGTTTGAGGCTTGTGAGAAATTGATGACTAAAGTTCTAAAGAGTAAACCTTTGGCTTGAAAATATGTTCCTTACTTTTAGTAATCATAGGATGATGATTAGTAGAAGACTCATTAAGAGAATCAACCAACGGTGAACCAAGCTATCCAGAAGAACCAGAAGCAACATGACTATGTGACAGAGTAACACTTCTCATATTGGAGCTTGAAGAGAACTCACATGGAACATTAATAGCTAAGTCATCAGAAACAAAAGTAGAAGAATCAACTAAGGGAGCTGATGACGAGCCAAATAAATCAACAGATAAATTCGATGTTGTGGAAGAGACTGTAACACCCCTAACCTGTATCTGTCACCGGAATAGAGTCACGGAACATTACCGAAACTTTCATAACATTTACAGATAATTTATTTCAATTACTATTCATCCATCAAAATTATTCGTAGCATCCCTTAAATGGACACTCGAGGCCCAATACGAGCATTAAAATCAAATCGAGACTTAATCGGAAACTCTAAAATTTTTTTACGACATTTCAAAAATTTTCCAAGGTGCAAGGCTCACACGCCCGTGTGGTCCAAGGGACACGCCTATGTGACCCTAGGATACGCCAGTGCTGTAGGCTGTGTTCGACCTCGTGTAACTCTCAGGCTTGTGCCACATGCCCGTGTGCTAGGCCATGTGGTTAATTAAATTCTTTGAAATTAGATGCAGGTTTCACACGGCCAAGACACACACTCGTGTTCTAAGCTGTGTAGCACACACGGCTGAGACACACGCCCGTGTCTCTGCCCGTGTGCTTAATTCTGAGCATTCTGTTTATCAAATTTAAGGTGTAGGGGACACACGGCCTAACCACACGCCTATGTACCAGGCCGTGTGTCACACACGGTCTAGACACATGCCCATGTGTCTACTCATGTGGACAAATGAAGCCATTTCTAGCTTCATTTCTCACCCAAAATCACACCAATAACCTATACTTAAACTCACATCCAAATATCAACCATCTCAAGCATTCAAATTAAAGCAAACTCTATCATTCAACATGGCATATCATTACATGCATACATGTTCATAATCTTACCTTGGTATATTCCATATGTTAAGCATAATTTGAACAACCATTTAACATGTATATAGCTACCATAGTATGACATTACAAGTATATAAAAAACAACCATTACTAGACATTCCAGTGGCTAGATTGCAAACTACATAGTTAAGCCATCTATGGCCAAGTTAGCCTATACATGCCATTATACCAAAATGATTTTACTGTATATACCAAAATAAGCTAGTAGATAGTGTAATGATGCTCCAATGATCTCCAACTTTCGCGAGCTTCCGAGCACTATAAAACAGGGAAAATAAGATCTAGTAAGCATTACATACTTAGTAAGTTCGTATAACGGAAACAAAACTTACCAATCCTGTTTATTAAATCTAAGCATACAATATCATGTTTTCTATAAACTTGGCAAAATTGTCTAAACACATGTATTCAATCAAACATGTTAGTCACAAAATTTTCATATACATCAAGTACACATGGATGAGTTCATCATACAATTTTCCTTCAAGACATTATTCCTTTCATTCCATAATTCTCTTATCATGCCAAGAGTTGTGTCTATTGAAAATCATTGAAATTCCGATGGATACTCAAGTAGTACACTCAAGGTGTACAATTCAATAACCCGTCAATTCTTATCCAAGAGTACCCATTAGGGCATTTAATCAAAAAACACACTCTCGAGCCATATATCGTATTACAGGATTACCAGTCCAGGCTAAATCCTTTATGCAACGTGTGCTGAAAAGAGCTCAATTAGGATTACCCCATCCAGGCTAAATCCTAATTGTAACATATGCTTGAGAGGGATTATATCAGGATTACCCGTCCTAGCTAAATCCTTTTTATAATGAGATCAATAGGATTACTCTTCCGAGCTAAATCCCGTCAACAACAAATGCAGGACCTCATTTTATATGGCAATCACATTTATCCATCAAAATTTAATATTCAAACGAGACTTTACGCTTTTTATAACATTTCCGAACATGTAATCATTTCACATATTTATAAAATTCACATAAATATAAATCATATTCCATACAATCATAACATTCAAGCTAACCAATTTACATGCTCAATTAAGTTACATGAACTTACCTCGACACTTGTTCGCGTAAATAATCTACTAATCCGAAACTTTTCCTTTTCCTCGATCTAACCTCAAATTTGTATTGTTCGGATCTATATAAATAACTTTAATCATCAAATTTCACAAATTTCATATTCATTTGGATTTATTTACATCCTAGTTAAAATTACCATTTTGCCCCCAACTTTTCCATAAATTCCAATTTCATCCCTAAGCTCGGAAAATGAAATTTATGCAATTTACTCCCAATTCCAAGCCTAACTGAAATTTCAACATAAAATTTATAGCACATATTTTCTGTAAATTTCAAAAATTTTCATCAATTTTCACAGGTTTACATTTTAGTCCCTAAATCATGTTTTCATCAAAAATCACTTTGTAAAAGTTGTTTATCTATCAACAACCTTTCATTTTCTACCATAAATTTCTAATTTTCAGCATATACATCCTTGACCTAATTTCCATACTTTGATAACTCTTCAAATTGATCCCCCAAATAGATAGACTAAGCTATCCCGGTTTCAAAAATATCAAAATTACTAAAAAACGAGACAAGGAAACTTACCTAATTAAGCCATAAAAGTTTTTTTCTCTCTTTCCTAGGGTTTCCATGTATTTTTAGGGAAGAAGATGAGCAAATAAGATGATACTCTCTTTTTCATCTTTTAATTAATTAAATTATTTCAAATTTCAATTTAGTCCTTGCCCTTTTTCTAAATTTCCATGGATGAGTCACCAAAATATCTACATACTTTTCTTTAATGGTCTATTACTATATAAATACCTCAATTTTTAAATTCCATACCTATTTAATCCTTCTAGCTACTAGAATTTAACTTTTGCATTTTATGCGATTTAGTCCATCTCGTAATTAAGCACTAAGTTGATAAAATTTTATTATCAAAATTTTCACATGACATTTCTAGCATATTATGGACCATGTAATAAAATAAAAATAAATTTTGGATCGGATTTATGGTCCTGAAACTACAGTCCAGTTTAGACCCTAGTCGAAATGGTGGTTTTGGAACCACAAATTTGAGTCTGAAAAATATTTTAATATTATTTTCTGTGTCTGTGATATGTGAATTTGCATCTGTGAAATTTCTGTAATTTAATTTGTCTGTTTCTATGCTTAATTATGAAAAAAGATTAAATCGCATAAAGTGTAAAAGTTGAGTGCTAGATGATAAAGCAGCTATTTGATTTGGCTTAGTTAAGTGAAGGTCCTTGCATGTTTAATTTACCATTTACTTTAATGGTGGACAAATATGTACATGTAGTTGGTAAGTTTTAATGTTTATTAGACAAGGACAAAATGGGAAAGAGTTAAATAACATCTAATTAAATAAAATAAACATGAAATGGCCATGCATTTAGTTCATCTTGGTTGAAACATCAAAGGAAAAAGAAAGAAGAAGACCACCTAGGGTTCGGTCATTGTTTTGGTTGATTAAGGTATGTACCTTGGTCCGTTTTTGATAATTTTTATGTTTCTGTGATCGTTGCTTAGTGTTCTTCAAAGCCCGTGCCTGAATTTCTATTTCAATTAAAGATTTCATGAAATTCCATTTTGATATCATGAGTTTTACGATGTTCTTGGATGAATTATGAAGGCTTGGTAGATAATTTATAAGTTTTGTCTTTGAATTTTTATGAAAAAGAGCTATTTGGGCTAATTTGTGAAAATGAGGTTTTGAAGGACTAAATTGTGAATTACATGTGTTATTTGGGCTTGTATGGAAGCCATGTATATTTGGCCAAGCTATAGTTTTGGTTAATTTTGCATATTTGTGATTTGGTGAAAAATGGACTAAATTGTCAAAGTGTGAAAATGTAAGGGCTAAAGTGAAAAGTACTCAAAATATCTGTTCAAGGATTATTTGAATGAAATGAATGATTGAATAGTTGAATTTGTATTGTATTAGATCAAGAACAAAGAAAATCAGACTTAGATCGAGGGAAGTCTAAAGTAATTGAATAGTCGACTCGTTTTCGTCCGAAATTCGTATGAGGTAAGTCAAACTACACTTATGTGTTAAGTTTATTAAATTCTGCGTATATAAACTGTGATCTTCCTTGGACGGCCTTGAGAGTCTGATGAATAGACTCTGATAATATGCTGGTGTATGAGAAGCTCTGTATGTTCCTGAAGAACATTAACATTGACATGAAATATCGTATAAGACCGTGTCTGGGACATAGGCCTCGATTTGAGATTTCGTGTAAGACCCTATCTGGGACAGAGGCTTTGATACTGAATTACATGTAAGACCATGTCTGGGACGTCGGCATTGTACCTGTCTGTGAATATCTATTCCATTTCTGGATTATCCGATGATAAAGTATGAGATATGGAATAAATATATGGAATGTATAATTCATACAGGTATGTTTGTATCGTACTAGATTTCTGAATAGAAAAGACTATGTTTCTGTGAAGTATGGAAATATTCTATGAGACGATGGTGATTTCTGGCCATTAAATGTTACTTATAGGCTATATTAGTTGTGTAATTGTATTTGACTTACTAAGCTCTTTGTAGCTTACTCTGTGTGAATTCTGTCTGTTTTACAATTATCGTAGCTACGGTAGGCTCGGGATAGTCGAGGATTGTCACCACACTATCAAGCTTATTTTGGTACTTTTGGAAATGTACATATTTATAAGTATGGCATGTATATGCTAGAAGGTTTAAGAATGTAACCTTGATATGTATATATGTTATGCCATGTCAATTGGCTAGCAAATGATATGTTTGTGCATTGTTTTGGTGTATGTTTGTAATGTACCATGTTCTAATGTGAAATGGTCATCTTTAAGTATGAAATTGGTTGAGAATGATGATATGAATGTTGTATATTATTGCTTGTTGGATTAGACCCAAAAGGGTGGCAAATTGGCTTAAACCAAGCCTGCATTGTACCACATGGTCAAGGAACATGGGCGTGCCTTATTACCGTGGGCTTAAGTCAGTATCTAGCTAAATACCACACGGTCATTGCACACGGCCGTGCCTATTGGCCGTGTGAAAAAGTCAGTATAGGACCTATTTTTGACACGGTTGGTCACATGGGCGTGTCTGATGCCCATGTGAGTCACACGACCTAGTCACATGGGCGTGTGACTTTGTTAGTTTTGAAAATTTTGATTAAGTTCTGAAAATTTTGAATAGGTTTGGTTTAGTCCCAACCCCTCTTAAATGTATGTTGCTGGTCTCGTAGACTATGTTATTGGATGAATTGTCAATGAATGCCTGTGTATCAATGTTGTTTAAAATCTGTGATTCTATATTGTTCTGAAATGCTCTTTTCTTCTGGTGATGCCCTCTTACCTATTTTAGCAACGGTTATGGGATAGGGGTGTTATATTTGATTGGTATCAGAGCTATGGTTTAGTTGATTCTAGGACTACCATAGCGTGTGTGAGTCTAGCTATACTTGCCATATGTCTGAAACTGTGATAGTGTGATGAATCTTGACATTAAAATGTGCTTTTATATAGCAATGGATCCTAATAGAGCCGTAGCTGACAATGTTGAAAGTAATGCGCCTGCTCCCGTACAAGGGACGGTGCAAGATGATTCTCAATCAGCTATGAGTAGCCGTGATAGCAAGGCTAAACAAGCCTTTTATTAGATGATGAATGAATGGTTCACCCAATACATTAGAACTAACCCAGTTTTACAACAACCTCCACCCCCGGTTAATCCTTCTCAAATTCCTATTATGACTTCTGTGAATCTAGTTCAGTCAAGTAGACCACTAGTTGATAAGATTAAAAAGTATGGGGCTGAAGAGTTCCAAGCTACAACGAATGATGATGCTAAAAGAACTGAATTCTGGTTAAAAAATACGATAAGGGTGTTTGATGAAATGTTTCTGAATCCTGAAGAGTGTGTAAAATGTGTCGTTTCACTTCTGAGAGATACGGCGTACCATTGGTGGAAAACCTTAATATCTTTGGTTCTGAGTGAACGGGTTACTTGAGATTTCTTCCAAGCTGAATTTCGAAAGAAATATATTAGTCAGAGATTCATTGATCAGAAACGTAAAGAGTTTCTAGAGCTTAAATAGGGCCGTATGTCTGTTATTGAATATGAACGAGAATTTGTGAGATTGAGCCAATATGCTCGGGAATGTGTGTCAAATGAAGCAATAATGTGCAAAAGGTTTGAGGATGGACTAAATGAAGATATTAGTCTGCTAGTCGGGATTTTAGAGATTAAAGAAATGGTGGTGCTAGTTGACCGAGCTTGTAAGGCTGAAGAATTAAGTAAAGAGAAAAGAAAAGTTGATTTTGAAGCTAGAGATGCTAGAAAGAGATCTCCGAGTAAATCGTTTTAGTATGGGTCAAAGAAATTTTGAGATGATTAAAATCGTTCAAATACTAATGTGGGACATTCGAATCGAGATCGAGCTAGATCGTATTCGAACACCAGAGCCCCTGTTACTTCTGTTGCAAGTGTTGGAATTGTCTGATCTAAGAAACCTGAGTGTAAACACTGTGGTAAAAGACATCCGGGAAATTGTAGATTGAATGACCGAGCCTGTTTTCGATGTGGATCCCTGGATCATTTTGTAAGAGATTGTTCTGAACCTGCTGAGCAAGAGAATGTGCAGAATCTGAGACCGAGTAACACCTTAGCTAGAGGTAGACCTTCAAGAAATACAAGAAATGCAAGTGGGGGTCAAAGAGCTACTGGGGGCACTACTGTTAGATCTGAGGCCAGAGCACCTGCTAGAGCCTATGCAATCCGAGCTTGTGAGGAAGCCTTGTCTCCAAATGTGATTACTGGTACTTTCACTCTTTATGATACTTCTGTGCTTGCATTGATAGACCCTCGCTCAACGCATTCTTATATCTGTATGAATTTAGTGCACAGTAAGACTTTGCCTGTAGAGTCTATTGAATTTGTAGTTAAAGTATCAAACCCTTTAGGCAAAATTTTTTGGTTGATAAAGTCTGCAAGAATTGCTCGTTATTGATTCGAGATATCTATTTTCCTGCTAATCTGATGCTTTTACCTTTTGACGAATTTGATATAATTCTGGGAATGTACTGGTTAATGTTGCACGATGCTATTGTGAACTGCAAACAAAAAGTCATTGACTTAAGATGTAAGAATGATGAGATAATTTAATTGAGTCTAGTGATCTAAATGGACTACCAGCTGTGATATCTGCAATGAAAGCACGAAATTATGTAAAGAAAGGTTGTGAAGCCTACTTAGCTTATGTGTTAGACTCGAAAGTGGATGATAAGAAAATTGAATCAGTGCTTGTTGTCTATGAATTCTCTGATGTGTTTCCTGAAGAACTACCTAGTTTGCCTCCTAATCGAGAAGTTGAGTTTGGCATTGAATTGGTACCTGGAACTACTCCGATATCGATAGCTCCGTACAGAATGGCTCCGACTGAACTAAAAGAATTGAAATTTCAGTTGCAAGAATTGACTGATAGAGGATTTTCTAGACTGAGTTTCTTACCTTGGGGTGCTCATGTTCTGTTTGTGAAAAAAAAAGATGGCACAATGAGAATGTGTATTGATTACCGCCAGCTTAACAAAGTGACTATAAAGAACAAATATCGTCTGCCCCAGATTAATGACTTATTCGATCAATTGAAAGGTGCTATTGTGTTTTCAAAGATAAATCTGAGATCAGGTTACTACCAGTTGCGAGTAAAGGACTCTGACATTTTGAAAATTACTTTTAGAATAAGGTATGGGCATTATGAATTTTTAGTTATGCCTTTTGGAATAATGAATGCACCTGCTATTTTTATGGATTTGATGAATAGGATTTTCAGACAGTATTTAGGTTAATTTGTTGTTGTATTTATTGATGACATATTGATTTATTCACATAATGAATCTGAACATGCCGAGCATTTGAGAATAGTGCTACAGACACTACGAGATAAACAGTTGTATGCGAAGTTCAGTAAGTGTGAATTCTGGTTGCAAGAAGTTGGTTTTCTAGGAAATATTGCATCAGCTTCTGGTATTTGAGTTGATCCGAGTAAAATTTTAGCTATTATGGATTGGAAACCTTCGAGAAATGTATCTGAAGTCCATAGTTTTCTGGGACTTGCTGGTTACTATAGAAGGTTTGTAAAAGGTTTTTCGATGATTGCGACTCCGTTGACAAAACTACTACAGAAAGATGTAAAGTTTGATTGGTATGAAAAGTGTCAGAACAATTTTGATCAGTTAAAAGCTCGTTAATCGAGAGGCCCGTGCTTAATGCAACTGAATCGAGTAAAGAATTTGTTGTTTACAGTGATGCTTCATTGAATGGACTCGGTTGTGTTTTAATGCAAGAAGGTAAGGTTATAGCTTATGCCTCAAGACAATTAAAGCCGCATGAAAAGAACTATCTGACACACGATCTTGAGTTAGCTACTATTGTGTTTGCCTTGAAAATCTGGCATCACTATTTGTTCGGTGAGAAATGTCACGTGTTTTTTGATCATAAAAGTCTGAAGTACTTAATGACGCAAAAAGATTTGAATCTGCGACAAAGAAAATGGTTAGAATTGTTAAAAGGCTACGAGCTTGTTATTGATTATCATCTGGGCAAAGCAAATGTAATAGCAGATGTTTTGAGTCAAAAATCATTGTCTGCATTGCATATGATGAATGCTCATTTAGCACTGTCTGATGATACCTTGGTTGGTGCCGAAATGAAAGAAAAACCCTTGTTTATACAACAGACCTACGAGGCTCAGAAATCTGACAATGAATTGATAGCTAAACGAAGTCTGTGTGATTCTGAATTCTGGGTTGACGTTGATAATTGTTTAAGATTTAGAAATAGACTTTGTGTTCCAAGGAATCTAGAGTTAATTCAGATGATTTTGAGTGAGGCTCATAGTAGTAGATTTTCTGTACATCCAGGGAGTACGAAAATGTATAACGATTTGAAACAATTATACTAGTGGCCGAGAATGAAAAGAGATATTTCTAATTTTGTTTCTAAATGTTTGATCTGTCAGCAAGTTAAAGTTGAACATCAGGTACCATCAGGTCTGTTGCAACCAATTATGATTCCGGAATGGAAATGGGATCGAGTGACCATGGATTTTGTAACGGGTTTGCCTTTGTCTCCGAGAAAGAAAGATGCAATCTGGGTTGTAGTTGACATATTAACGAATCCAGCTCATTTTTTTTGATTCGATCTGATTATTCACTCGATAAACTAGCTAAGTTATACATTTCTGATATCGTAAGGTTACATGGTCTGCCATTGTCGATAGTATCAGATAGAGATCAAGGATTTACATCACGATTCTGGAGGAAATTGCAAGATGATCTAAGTACTAAATTGCATTTCAACACTGCTTTCCATCCGCAAATAGATGGTCAATCTAAGCGGATTATTCAGATACCCTTTTATTGAGTTCGCTTATAATAATAGTTTTCAATCGAGCATTAAAATGGCACCGTATGAAGCCTTACACGATAGAAAGTGTAGAACCCCGTTATATTAGTCTGAGCTCAATGAGAATAAGATTTACGGTGATGATCTGATAAAAGAAACAGAATAGAAAGTGAAAATAATTCGACATAGTCTGAAAGCTGCCTCTGATCGTCAAAAGTCTTATGCATATTTAAAATGAAAGGATATCGAATATGAGATCGGTGATAAAGTGCTTTTGAAGGTATCTCCGTGGAAGAAACTGTTCCGATTTGGTAAAAAGGGCAAGTTGAGTCTGAGGTTCATCAGACCGTATCAAATCATTGAGCGAGTTGGGCCGGTTGCTTATAGATTAAGGTTACTGTCTGAGTTAGAAAAGATTCATAATGTATTTCACGTATCGATGCTTCTACAATATAGATCTGATCATTCGCATGTGATTTCTCCATCTGATATTGAAATTCATTCTGATATGACTTATGAAGAAAAGCCGATTCATATTTTTTCAGTGAGATTAGCGAATTGCGAAATAAGAGAATTCCGTTAGTCAAAGTATTGTGGCATAGACACGGAGTAGAAGAGGCCACTGGGAGCCTGAAGATGCAATGAAATAGCAATATCCAAATCTGTTTAACGGTAAGATTTTCGGGGACGAAAATCCCTAACGGGGGAGCATTGTAACAGTCTGGTTTAGACCCTAGTCGAAATGATGGTTTCGAGACCACAAATTCAAGTCTAAAAAATATTTTAATATTATTTTCTGTATCTGAGATATGTGAATTTACATCTATGAAATTTTTGTGATTTAATTTGTCTGTTTTTGTGCTTAATTACGAAAAAAGATTAAATCACGTAAAGTGTAAAAGTTGAGTACTAGATGATAAAGCACCTATTTGATTTGGCTCAGTTAAGTGAAGGTCCTTGCATGTCAAATTTACCATTTACTTTAATGGTGGACAAATATGTACATGTAGTTGGTAAGTTTTAATGTTTATTAGACAAGGGCAAAATGGGAAATAGTTAAATAACATCCAATTAAATAAAATAAACATGAAATGGCCATGCATTTAGTTCATCTTGGTTGAAACATCAAAGGAAAAAGAAAGAAGAAGACCACCTAGGGTTCGGTCATTGTTTTGGTTGATTAAGGTATGTACCTTAGTCCGTTTTTGATAATTTCTACGTTTTTGTGATCGTTGCTTAGTGTTCTTCAAAGCCCATGTCTGAATTTCTATTTTTTTTTAAAGATTTCATGAAATGCCATTGTTGAGATCATGAGTTTTGTGATGTTCTTGGACGAATTATGAAGGCTTGGTAGATAATTTATAAGTTTTCTCTTTGAATTTTTATGAAAAAAGTTATTTGGGCTAATTTATGAAAATGAGGTTTTGAAGGACTAAATTGTAAATTACATGTGTTATTTGGGCTTGTATGGAAGCCATGTATATTTGGCCAAGCTATAGTTTTGGTTAATTTTGCATATTTGTGATTTGGTGAAAAATGGACTAAATTGTCAAAGTGTGAAAATGTAAGGGCTAAAGTGAAAAGTGCCTAAATTATGTGTTCATGGATTATTTGAATGAAATGAATGATTGAATAGTTGAATTTGAATTTTATTAGATCAAGAACAAAGAAAATCAGACTTAGATAGAGGGAAGTCTAAAGTAATTGAATAGTCGACTCATTTTCGTCTGAAATTCGTACGAGGTAAGTCAAACTACACTTACGTGTTAAGTTGATTAATTTCTGCGTATATAAACTGTGATCTTCCTTGGACGGCCTTGAGAGTCTGATGAATAGACTCTGATAATATGCTGGTGTATGAGAAGCTCTGTATGTTCCTGAAGAACGTTGACATTGATCTGAAATATCGTGTAAGACCGTGTCTGGGACACAGGCCTCGATTTGAGATTTCATGTAAGACCCTGTCTGGGACAGAGGCTTCGATACTGAATTACATGAAAAACCACGTCTGGGACGTCGGCATTGTACCTGTCTGTGAATATCTATTCCGTTTCTGGGTTGTCCGATGATAAAGTATGAGATATGGAATAAATATATGGAATCTATAATTCATATAGGTACATTTGTATCGTACTAGATTTCTGAATAGAAAAGACTATGTTTCTGTGAAGTAAGGAAATATTCTATGAGACGATGGTGATTTCTGGCCATTAAATGTTACTTATAGGCTATATTAGTTGTGTAATTGTATTTGACTTACTAAGCTCTTTGTAGCTTACTCTGTGTGAATTCTGTCTGTTTTACAGTTATCATAGCTACGGTAGGCTCGGGATAGTTGAGGATTGTCACCACATTATCAAGCTCATTTTGGTACTTTTGGAAATGTACATATTTATAAGTATGGCATGTATCGGCTAGAAGGTTTAAGAATGTAACCTTGATATGCATACATGTTATACCATGTCAATTGGCTAGCAAATGATATGTTTGTGCATTGTTTTGGTGTATGTTTGTAATGTGCCATATTCTAATGTGAAATGGTCATCTTTAAGTATGAAATTGGTTGAGAATGATGATATGAATGTTGTATATTATTTCTTGTAGGATTGGACCCAAAAGGGGTGGAAAATTGGCTTAAACCAAGCCTTCATTGTACCACACTGTCAGGGAACATGGGCGTGCCTTATGACTGTGGGCTTAAGTCAGTAGCTAGCTAAATACCACACGGTCATTGCACACGGCTGTGCCTATTGGCCGTGTGAAAAAGTCAGTATAGGACCTATTTTTGGCACGGTTGGATCACATGGCATGTCTGATGCCCGTGTGAGTCACACGGCCTAGTCACACGGGTGTGACTTTGTCAGTTTTGAAAAGTTTGATTAAGTTCTGAAAATTTTGAATGGGTTCAGTTTAGTCCCAACCCCTCTTAAATGTATGTTGTTGGTCTCGTAGACCATGTTATTAGATGAATTGTCAATGAATGCCTGTGTATCAATGTTGTTTAAAATCTGTGATTTTGTATTGTTCTGAAATGCTCTTTCTGTCTGGTGATTCCCCCTTACCTATTCCGGCGATGGTTACGGGATAGGGTTGTTACATCAACATTCATTACAGAATCAAATTGACTAGTACTAACAACCTCTAGTTTGTACAGACCATCCTGCTCAGCTCTTTGCAGCAACACCTGATGAGAGCTTGCATCTTTAACAAAGCATTTTGTAGCATGAAACTCGAAATACACCTTATTATCCCTAGAGAACTGTGACACAGACAGTAAGTTTTTTGTTATACCAGGCACATACATCAAGTTTTCCATATGAAGAGGTCTATTATTTGTAAGCAAGATGCTCTGGCTAGTGCTAGATATTGACAAAGACTAACCATTAGCAATAGTCACCTTACCTGTACTAGTATATGGAACACTATTTAACACATTAGAGGCATCACAAGTGAGTTGGGAAGTGGCCCTTGAATCAGGAAACCAAGCATGTTCTCCAGCAATAGCAACATTCACAAAAGTAGAAGAACCATTAGCAAAAATAAAAGCACCCGCTACATTCTATTTGTTGTCCCCATCATCTTCATCAATTGAATAATGATTAAAACTTGCACCTCTATAACCTACATCAGGCTCAGGAAAACCAGTAAAAGAAGTATGAAAGCGATAATAGCACTTTTGCACAGTATGCCCAAATTTTCCACACAACTGGTACCAAGGTCTATTTGAAGCATT
Source organism: Gossypium anomalum (assembly GCA_025698475.1). Lineage (NCBI taxonomy): Eukaryota > Viridiplantae > Streptophyta > Magnoliopsida > Malvales > Malvaceae > Gossypium > Gossypium anomalum. The sequence goes on along the minus strand of CM046967.1, from coordinate 49,857,216 downwards.
ACCAAAATGACCTCTGCCTCTACCTTGATGAAACGAACCACCTCTACCTCGATGAAATGAACCTCCTCTGCCTCGATATCCAACTGGACCAGACACACCTTTTGTGGGCTACTTATAACCCTGTGCACTATGAGAACTAGTCTGACTTGAGGCAAGATTAACACTGAAAAGCCCAATCATAGCTCCTGACTTTTTCCTAGCTTCAAGATCAATCAACATTGAAGACAAAGAAAGAACATCATAGACTTGCCTGCTAGTGGTGATTAAGGTGAACACTGAATCAAACTCACTAGGTAAACCATTAGGAATAGCTACAATATGCTCTGCATCAGATATCTTTTCTCCACATATACCAAGATTATCCTTAATCAATTTAGGTTGTCTCAAATAATCACACATGTTTTTATCCCTTTTTTTTGAGATTACAAAGAATACCTAAGATTCATAATCTTGGTAGTTGTTTAAGCAGAATACAATTGACCAATGACTTCCCAAATTTAAGCAGTCGATTGACACATGACTAAATTTGGTAAGATCTCAGGACTAACAATAGAAAGTAACGAAGATGCTATGGCTTTATCTTGTTTATTAAATGAAACTTTTTTAGGATTTTTAACTAGAAGACCATACTCATCAGAAACAAACTCAAGAGGTATAGGCTGAGTACTATCAATGTAAGACTTCAAACCATAACTCTCCAAACAAAAAGATACTTGTTGTTTCCGTAGAGGATAATTAATTTCATCAAGCTGAATATTAATCTTCTTGTTAGTTAAGTTATTAGAAACATTGGTGGAATTGTTACCAGCAACTTCTTGATCTTCAGAAACATTAATTGCGATCACGAATTTTAGAAAAAAAATCAAAGAAATGGCTCACATACCATATCAGAAGAATAGGAATGAGATGAATAGAGAAAAAAAAATCTTGTATTTCATATATCTACCTTACATTAAGGTAAGCATCCATATATATACATGAAGAGAATCAAGAAAGCATAACAAAGATGAACGACTGCAGCTAACTAACATTAGCTAACTAACTAACAGTCTTAACAACTAACAGTCTAAACCAACTGTACATTTACTGCTACCAAAGCAAAATAAGAAAATCTCTAGTCACAATCTGTATGTCTCGAGACAATAATCTACACATCTTGAGACATTACTCTAGTACTATAGCAATTTTGGTTTGAAATTTTCTTGTCTCAAGACATGGCTTTGGGATTGTGGCATTGGGATTGTAGTATTTTAGATTCGAACTTGACCTATCTCAAGATTTTGGCTATTATTTCTCGACACTAGGAAGAAGGGATCCACAAATCAAGTTGTAACTGTTTTAGAAATAATATAAAAACATATTTCATTTTCATAATTTTTTTGTCACTTTTCAAGCTTAAAATTTCACTAAAGGTCAATCTAATCTTCATAAGTTCATTTTAACTTCTCATACATATTGGCAATTCCATCTCCTGTATCAACTTCTTAGAATTAAAACTATTCTATTACTTTTCCTCTTCCTCTTCCTCCTCTCCATTCCACATCCAATATATATAAGAATCTTTGACTTTTAGTATAGCATGCCTATATGTAATATTCATTATTATTTTTCACTAATTGTACATATAATCTTAACAAGGTTGTCTACTTAAGTATGAGTCACTAAATTATTTAAATCTTGGCCTATAGAAATTGAAATTAAGATATGCTTGTTGTTTTTGAAAATAGGCTCAATGAAATTTTTACCATAAAAAATTAGAATTTAGTTAAAATTAGATTAATACTAATTTTTCCTCAAATCTTTCGCCTGTTCTTCTACTACAAAGCTCTGACCTTTCTCCACTAAATATAATTTATCTTTCTGTAAAAATTTTGTATAACATTTATATTTATTTATTTTGAAATTAGTCTTATTAATATTTTTATGCATATAAATTTCATATCCTAACTATTTTTTTACAATTTTTGGTGAATTTTTAAAGTTGAGCTACTACTACTATTTAGAAATTGTTTTAGTGATAATATTTAATTTTCTATGGTTCTTTGCATTAACTTTCATTTAAACATACATAATCATTATACTATTCATTTATATTCATTTCTTTACCTTGAAAATTCTTATAATAAAAATCATATTTCTCTCTTTCACTTGAAATTTGGGGTTTCTACACATCATACTTTATCAAAAACTTTCTACCTCTACTATTTCAATTAAAATTCACATTTCATGCATTTCATTCATAACATATTTAACTCAACTCATAGAGATATAAGTAAAGTTAATATGAAAACTTACATCTTTTGATAAGAATTTCTTCCCTTTTACTTTTTTTCCATTTCTTTCTCAACTTCATCACTATCTTTCTTCACTTCATGTAACACCCCTAATCTGTCTACATCACTGAATTAGGGTTTCAGAGTATTACCAAGCAATTCCAAAAAATTTATATCAAAATATGTCATTAAAATCATTCAATATAAATTAACGAAAACTCATTAAGAATCTAGCAAAAAAATACAATTTGGGCCTCGAATCGGGCCTTCAAGGCCTTAAAATTAGTTTAGATACAATTAGGGACTAATTTGAAACAAAATAGAGGTTTTGTGAGAAAGTTGCAAAAATGTAAAAATAGGGGTTACATGGAAATGTGGTCAGGCCGTGTGTCATAGATCAGGCCGTGTAGCACTTGAACAATGGACACAGGATCATGTCCTAGCCCATGTCCTCACCCGTATAACTCACTGAGTAGGGTCACACGGCCATATTGCATGCCCGTGTGCAAGGTCATGTAACTCTCTAAGTTTTCACACACGTTCGTGTGCTAGCCTGTGTAACTCACTAACTTGAAATAATAGAATTTTACAAGTGAAACACGGTCGTGTCACTATGTCGTGTGTGTCACACGGCTGTGTGACAACATGTGTCCCAGGCCGTGTGAACCAAAAAATGTACCTAAAATCAAATCATTTCAAGTACAATTAATATCTAACCATTCAAACCATTTGGGCACACATTCAAGGGTTCTAAACATCATTCAAACATACATAAGCATGCCATTTCAAAAATCCTAAACCACCTAACCAATATACCCATGAAAGGCACCACAATTGAATCAAAACATCAATTCCCAAAACATGTCACTTTTGCCATATTTCCAAACATAATATCCTAGTTCAATTAGCTACCACACATGACCAGTTGCAAACTATCAAAACATACCAAAAGTACCTTAAAAGCACTTAAAGTGACAATTATGACATAATTTGGTAAGGCATTAAACTGCACCAAACCAACATAACTTCTAAAAGCTTAAATATACCAACTCATTCATTACACATCCAAGAACTACCAATTCAAAAGACCTATATATCTACCAACATTTAAGAACTACATAATTATCTATATATACATGCCACTACCCAAAAGATACAAAAACTACCAACTTAGATGGATAGTGTGAGCCAATTGGTTGATCCTTCCAGTAATTCAACAGCGATTATCTACAAAACAATCCACAAAAAAAATCGTAAGCTTACATAGCTTAGTAAGGACATAGTATAACATTTAATTAAAATATAATTAAACACGATTCACAAAGTTACCAGAATAAAAATTGAGAGCATGTATATGCTTTGAAATCTTAGAAGTACAACGAGAGGCGCACGTGACGTGCATTTAGGGTACTAGAAGTACAATGAGGTACATATGTGCATTCATACAATAATTATCTATAACATTTTAACTAAAGAACAATCATATAAGAATACAAGTAGAATTTCATTGTTTATAAAATGACAATTTTGCCCTTATAATCTCTCAATATTCATTTTTTATAAAATTGCAATTTAGTCCTTATTTTTCCACTTTTCAATTTAGCCCTCATTACCTATTTATTTTACCTTTTATTCCATTCCACATTTGGTTTATTTTCACTTTTGGTCATTCAAATTTTTAATATTTATATTTTGACCCATGAATTTTAAATATTTACATTAAGGCTACTACACTTTCACATTTTTACAATTTAGCCCCTACCTTAAATTAATTCGTCATGTCATACTTCTTGATTTAGCTTCTTTTGGTATCTCATGGCCTTTACTTATACCTTTTTTCACTAAGAATCTATTACATATTGTTTATGACTAAGAAAGTTTTGGAAATGTTACACATGCATACATATGCATTTGCATGGGTCTCACTGGTTCGCAAGATGAATTGAGTGCATGTGTCTATAAATATATATATATATATATATATATATATATATATATATATATGAATACATTTTCATGGCCTATTAAGTGGTGGTCTTGTTTTACCACCCGCACCCATATAAACAATTATATATATTTTATAGGAATAATATTTGGTACATTGCTAGCAAAATTTCTAAGCTCCATGAGTAAGTTTAAAGGTTTGACAAGTGTCCTATAAGGGTATACTATAATATTAAAAAAGTAAATATTTTTTACAAAAAGGGACACATGCAGCTTTTTAAGATTTCTTGCGGAATAAAAAAATTACACTATCAGTGTATCAAATACTAGCCCATTTTAATAGATGTAGTTAGCATACAGTAATGCATGTTATATCATTGTAGATGTTCAAAGCTTTAATTTAGGATTAATTGTAGTTTGAGTATAAGTCTTTTGGGTAATTTGATTTATATAGGAAATTATATATTAATTTGATTTTTTTTTTTTAAAAATGATTCATCTAAGATTAAAACTAGATTAAATGGCATGTAATTGATAGCTTAGATCTAATTTTAATAAGTATGTGTTTTTTCCTATATTGAAGAAAAAAAAGTCTAAAGAATTGTCAAAATCGAAGCTCATTATGGTTTGATTGTTTCTAAGTAGTGAGTGCTTAAAAATTCAGTTTGTGATCCTTTCATTTTAAAATATTTTAATGTTGTAGCTAAATTATTAGCTTAGTGATTTTAATGTTTGTTAGAGTTATGACCCAAATTCTTATTAAAATGAAATACAAGTGGCAAGATAAGGGGATCCACGAGGGTAAAGAATCTGTATAGAAGTTTACTTCCTCTGTTTGATATTGATTTGAATAAGGTGTTTCAACCTTACTGCATTACTTCTATTAGATGCTGATTAGAATAAGGTTTTCTAAACCTATAAAGATACGTACTCCTTATAATCATTCGAATTTGACATAGTGAATTTTCTTCTCCTCTGCCTGTGGTTTTTTTCCTAAAAGGGTTGTGTGTTCTATTTTTCTCTATTTTCTTACCATTATCGACATTCTATTTTTGACAATGTTATGATTCCATGCATTTTAATTTTTACTTGTGTAGTAGTTTATTAAATTGTTTTTAACAATAGTTACTATTGTTATTTTTTATTAATTAATTATTTTTCCTAAAACCATTGCTAAAATCATTACTTTAATAATTGATTAAATGCCCGATAAAGCTAGTTGGACAGCTTTTTAATATAGTTGGTATGTCATAGAGTGTAGGGGTCCCTATCATTGTTTATTGTTCATTGCGCAAGCTTCCTTGAGTGTCTAAGACTATTGTCAATGTTGCACTTTGCGTAATTGGTGTGATGATCGGTCATTGATTAAGTTGTATTTATCATGTAACGAAGTATTGTCATTGTTGGCACTTGTGCCATTTTCATCGATCGTTTGGTGTTTGGTTGGATACTTGTGTGTTCAAATGTCTTCCCTTATGTTACTTGGGCAAAATGATTAAATGAACTTGAACATTGAATTGAAACTCTATCGCTATTTGCTGAATGCCTTGATATTGTTTCTTTTTTATTTTAAATTTTATTTTGTGATTGATTCATGGTTGTATTGTGTCTCTAGAAAGTTCTATTGAATATGACTTTCACTCCTCAAATCATTCCATAATTATATATAGTTGTATCTTATTAGAATGCTTCATTTTAACTATATGTATTGGTAGTTTAAAATGTATTGGATCACTATTGAGCTGTAAAAAGCTCAACACTTGAGTTTTTAGTTTCGTGTTTAGGTAATATATGAATCGAATAGTTTGTGATCAAGCAACGTCACCAAAGATTCTCTACAATGCTTATTTCATAAATACAGTTGAAATAGTATAGTTTGACATGTACATAGGATTTATTAATTCGTCAATTTGGAGGCTTTGATTTTTATTTTGGAACTTATTGATCATTTGTTAAAGTTTCGTTAAATGGTTTCTTATGTGTATGTTTAATTTTTATGTTTTCATATGACTAAATGAAAGACTGATCGAGCGAGTCGCTCTAGCGATCATGGTGATGCTCCAAATGATTAGGCTTCTAGGTCGAGTTTTGGGATGTTACACTAAGTTTCCTAGGGCATATTACATTCACAAATATCTTATATCGATAAAGCCATTGGCCTATTTATTATTCATACAAAGAGAAATCTAGAGTTTACAAAGTTCAGAGAATATTTAGACAATTTTTTTGTCTAGTTACACATATAGGGATGTTAAGTGCTTTCACTTATACTTTCATATTCATATATTTCCATAGGTCATATAACCATATTATATGTTCTTATTACAAATTCAAACAAATGGAAGGACACAATGCCATTTATTTATTATCTAAAACATGATCAAATCCAAAATGGGTCATTACGACCTTAAGTATAGCCAAACATCTAATTAAAGTAACATACAAGTTACCACATACTAAATTCATGTTTAAAACAAGGTGTCAACTCTATTGGCAACTTTGTAAAAGTAACAAATTAACCATATAATTGGTCATATGTGACATGTTAGCATATTTTCCACATTAATATCACATTTCATAAATATTCACATAAAACAAAATGATTTTTATTAATTATTCCATGGCAACCAAATTTCATAATACATTATTAGTTAATATGGCATTTCATAACCAAGAATTATTAACACAACTTATCATTTACTTATTTTAAACAATTTTAAGCTATGAAACTTACACATTCATTACATAATCATTTTCTTATTTATACACAAGTTTTGTAACGATTTGATTTTCAATGGTATCGAAAAATATAGTTTTAGAACCCCATTTCTGTAAACTGAGTCCGTAAATATTTAATATGAATATTTATGGAGGTAATGTAAAAAAATATTAAATATTGGTCTAGTAATTTTGTTGAATTAATAGTTAATTAAGGCTCAAAGACTAAATCGTAAAGTCCAATAGCTGTAAGTTTTTAGCTGGCCAAAGGTTTAGGAACTTAAATAGTAAATAGCCAAGGGTTTAAAATGGTAATTAAACCATTTTACTATAAAAATTAATGGATGATGATGGAGGATTCCACTTATGCTAGTTAAAGATAGATTAAATTAATTAAAACATTATTAAACTACTTAAATTAAGTAATTAATGATTAATTATAGTATAAAAGATGAATGTTAGTGGAAATTTTGTCATCTTCTCCGCTCCTCAAACCGTCCACCTGTAATGCCCTAATTTATTAAATTCTATTTTTATGAATTTTGTTATAAATAAGTATTTGCTTCAATGGTTAAGTGATGTGGGTGTGTATTTGAGGTCTTGGGTTCAAGTCTCAATTTTGGAAATTTTGCTATTTTTTGTTCTTAGTTATATCCTTAATTACTTGACTTATATTATATTTTCGGTCAACTCATATTAGAAAGGGCTTGCTTGTTCAAGTGGTAAGTTTAGCTTGCCCCCAGGGTCCTGTGTTCAAATCCCCAAGTGAGCGTTTGGCAATAATTTTTGTGTCTGTGTATGTGCCAGTTGTGTAGTAGAGGTTTGGTGGAATTAAAATTCTATGGTAGTTGGATATGGATTTTGTGGGAAAGGTTGGTAGTGAGGGTAGTGGGGAGTTGAGAGTATTATCTTAAAATTTATTTTTATTTTTTATTTTTAATTTATTTTTCCCAAAATTCCCTCTTTTCCCATGTTTTGTCTCTCTGCAAAAATTTCCCTCTGATGTTATTTTTTTCTTTTTCTTTCTTGAGTCTCATCCCCCTTTTGCTTTCTTCAATTCTAACATCTTTTTACTGAACTGAATCACTATGGCTTGGATTCTTTTGGTTATTCTTGCAATCTGGTAAGTAGGGTTTATAGGGATTCATTCAATTTAGGGGTAATTTCGAGGTTTGTTCTGGAATCTATATTATTATCTTTTTGCTGATTATATTCTTGGGTTTGTTGATAGCGGAGAATAGTCAGGATTGGAATTTACCCTTGTGGATTAGTGGTGTAGGAATCGTTCTAAAAGTTGGGTAAGTGTTTCTACGTTTGAGATTTTCGCTGTGACTAAATGGATTATTTTTATTAAATTGAGGAAACGTGGCTAATTGGAGTGTTTATTATCGATTTTATGTACTGATGATCTCGTAGTTGCTTCCGTGTCAGAATCGAATCAAGTGTGTAATGAGAAACTCAAAAAATAGTGATTGGCGTAAGCCAACATTAGGGCTTGTCGATGCCACAGGGTCGTGTGCCAGGCTGTGCGAGACACAGGGCTATGTGTGAGACACGGCCTGGGACATTTTGGGCCATGTGGGCCATACGAGCAAGGCTAATTTGGACGTGTGAGCCCAAATTTCAAAAATTTTCCCTAGGATAGTACATGTCATCCCGATTGATTATGGGCCTTCTGTGGGGTCGGTATGTGTTACATAAGCCTTAAAGTATAAAGTCTACTTCTAATCTATTCGTATGAATTGGACGTAAATAACGCCTCAATGCATGTAATGTGATATGATAGGTTTGATAGGTTATGTATAAGCATGTTCAATATCTGTTATACGAGCATGCATGATATATAATTCTGGTATATGTTATCCTGTTATATTTGGTATTCTGTTTGTATCTAGTTATGGGGTAGATATGTCGAGAAAGTGTTAAAACTTATACAACGTAGATAGATTGAACTATTTAAGGATTACGACTGTATGATCGAGTATCATCCTGGTAAGGCCAATGTGGTGGCCGATGCTATTAGTCGTAAGGTAATGACTAATTTGACGGTGATGTTTGATTGCCTGAGTCTGTTTGATGATGGGGGTCTGTTAACTGAGTTCCAAGTTAAGCTGACTTGGATCGATCAGATTCAGGATAAGCAGTTGGAGGATAATTCTTTGGTTCTACGATTTTGCTAGGTAGAGGAAGGTGGTATGTCTGATTTTGGGTTGAATAGTGATGGTGTTTTGTGTTTTTGAGGACGAGTTTGTGTACCCAATGATTCTAATTTAAGGTAGTCTATTCTGCGAGAAGCACATAGCAACCCTTATGTTATGCATCCCAGTGGAAATAAGATGTATCGGGATCTTCATGAACTGTACTGGTGGCCTGGTTTGAAACTGGAGGTGACAAATTTTGTTTCTCGTTGTCTAACATGCCAGCAAGTTAAGGCTAAGCACCAGTTGCCTTCGAGTTTGCTTCAACTCGTTAAGATTCCCATGTGGAAATGGGAGCAGATGACTATGGACTTCGTTAGTGGGTTACCTCTAACATCTACTAAGAAGGATTATGTATGGGTCATCGTAGATCGGTTGACCAAGTCTGCCCACTTCATTCTTGTTCAGACAGACTATTCTCTTTAAAAGTTGGCATAGTTATATATTTTAGAGATCATGACACTTCATAGGGTACCAGTCTCGATTATTTCTGATAGTGATCTTTGCTTTACGTCTCGGTTTTGGAGGAAGTATCATGAGGCTCTGGGTTCGAGATGGGACTTCAGTACTATGTTTCATCCTCAAACCGATGGTCAATTTGAGAGGGTGATTCAAATACTGGAGGATATGCTTCAGAGTTGTGTGATTGATTTTCGAGGTAGTTGAGAGAAGTTTTTGCCATTAGTCAAGTTCACCTACAATAACAGTATCTACTCCAGTATTCAGATGGCACCTTACTATGTCCTGTACGATCGTAAGTGTCATACTCTTTTATGTTGCACTGAGTTGGGTGAGCGACGGGTTTTGGGTCCTGAGTTGGTTTTTGAGACTGAAGACAAAGTTAGACTGATTCAGGATCGTCTTAAGGCATCCTTTGATAGACAGAAGTTCTATACGGATCTGAAAAGGAGGGATATTGAGTATTTCGTGGGTGACTATAAGTTCCTTAAGGTATCTCCATGAAAGAAATTTCTACGGTTTGGACGTAAGGGTAAGTTGAGCCCTAGATTCATTGGGCCGTATCAGATTCTGAAACGTGTGGGGTTAAGGTGTTGAGGAAGAAATCTATCCCTTTAGTGAAGGCTCTGTGGCAGAATCATGGCACTGAGGAAGCCTTGTGGGAACCTGAGGACTCAATTCGTCAACAGCATCCGCATCTATTTTAATCAGGTAAATTTCGAGGTTGAAATTTCTTTTAAGGGGTAGAGTTCTAACGCCCAGGTTTATTAAATTTTGTTTTCATGAACTTTTTCATGAATAAGTTCCTACTTCAGTGGTTACGTGATGTGGGTGTAAGTTTGAGGTCTTGGGTTCAATCCTACTTTTAAAAATTCTGCTATTTTTCGTTCCTAGCCTTATCCTTAATTGCTTAACTTATATTATATTTTTGATCAACTCATATCAGAATCAGCCTGCTGGTTCAAGTGGTAAGTGTTAGCTTGCCCTTAGCGTTCCGTGTTCGAATCCTCAAATGGGCGTTTGGTAATAGTTTTTACTTTTCTATGTGCGTGTCGGTTGTGTAATAGAGGTTTGGAAATGACTTTCACTCCTCAAATCATTCCATAATTATATATAGTTGTATCTTATTAGAATGTTTCATTTTAACTATATGTATTGGTAGTTTAAAATGTGTTGGATCATTATTGAGCTGTAAAAAGCTCAACACTCGAGTTTTTAATTTTGTATGTAGGTAATATTTGAATCGAATAGTTCGTGATTGAGCAACATCACCAAAAATTCTCTACAATGCTTTTTTCATAAATACCCTTGAAATAGTATAGTTTGACATGTACTTACAATTTGTTAATTGGTCAATTTGGGGGCTTTGATTTTTATTTTGGAACTTATTGATCATTTTTTCAAGTTTCGTTACATGATTTATTATATGTATGTTTAATTGTTATGTTTTAATGTGATTAAATGAAAGATTCATCAAGTGGGTCGCTCTAGCAATCACGGTGATGCTCCAGATGATCGGGTTTCCAGGCCAAGTTTCAAGATTTTACACTAAGTTTCCTAGGGAACATTACATTCACAAATATCTTATATCAATAAGGCCATTTGCCTAGTTATTATTCATACAAAGAGAAATCCATAGTATACAAAGTTCTGAAAATATTTAGACAATTTTTTTGTCTAGTTACACATATAGGCATGTTAAGTGCTTTCACTTATACTTTCTTATTCATATATTACCATAGGTCATATAACTATATTCTGTGTTCTTATTACAAATTCAAGCAAATGTAAGGACACAATGCCATTTATTTATTATCTAAAACATGATCAAATCTAAAATGGGTCATTAGGACCTTAAGTATAGCCAAACATCTAATTAAGGCAACACACAAGTTACCACATATTAAATTCATGTTTAAAACAATGTGTCAAATCTATTGGCAACTCTGCAAAAGTAAAAAAATTAACCATATAATTGGTCATATGTGACATGTAAACACATTCTCCACATTAATATCCCATTTCATAAATATTCACATATAAGAAAATGATTTTTATTAATTCTTCCATGTCAACAAAATTTCATAATACATTATTAGTTAATTTCACATTTCATAACAAAGAATTATTAACGCAACTTATCATTTACTTATTTTCAACAATTTGAAGCTATGAAACTTACACATTCATTACATAATCATTTTCCTATTTATACACAAGTTTTGTAACGATTTGATTTTCAATGGTATCGAAAAATATAGTTTTAGAACCTCATTTCTATAAACTGAGTCTGTAAATATTTAATATGAATATTTATGGAGGTAATAAAAAAATATATTAAATATTGGTCTAGTAATTTTGCTAAATTAATAGTTAATTAAGGCTTAGAGACTAAATCATAAAGCTTAATCGCTATAAGTTTTTAACTGGCCTAAGGTTTAGGAACTTAAATAGTAAATGGCCAAGGATTTAAAATGGTAATTAAACCATCTTACTATAGAAATTAGTGGATGATGATGGAAGATTCCATTTATGCTAGTTAAAGAAGGATTAAGTTAATTGAAACATTATTAAACTACTTAAATTAAGTAATTAAGGATTAATTATAGTATAAAAAGATGAATGTTAGTGGAATTTTTGTCATCTTCTCCACTCCTCCAACCTTTCACCTATAATGCCCTGATTTATTACCTTTTTTTATGAATTTTGTCATGAATAAGTATCTTCTTCAGTGGTTAAGTGATGTGGGTGTGTGTTTGAAGTTTTGGGTTCAAGTCCCACTTTGGGAAATTCTGTTATTTTTTGCTCCTAGCCTTATCCTTAATTACTTGACTTATATTATATTTTCGGTCAACTCATATTAGAATGACCCTTCTGATTCAAGTGGTAAGTTTTAGCTTACCCCTAGGGTCCTATGTTTGAATCCTCGAGTAAGTGTTTGGTAATAGTTTTTGCTTCTGTATGCTTGTCAGTTGTGTAGTAGAGTTTTGGTGGTATTGAAATTCTGTGGTAGTTGGATGAGGATTTTGTGGGATTGGTTGGTAGTGAGTGTAGTGAAGACTTGAGAGTATTATCTTAAAATTTATTTTTTTAATTTATTTTTCCCAAAATTCCCTCTTTTCCCACGTTTTGTCTCTTTGCAAAAATTTCCCTCTGACTTTAGTTTTTTCTTTCTTTCTTGAGTCTCTTCCCTTTTTTGCTTTCTTCAATTCTAACATCTTTTTACTCAATTGAACCGCTGTGGCTTGGATTCTTTTGGTTCTTCTTGCGGTCTGGTAAGTAAGGCTTATGGGGATTCATTCGGTTTAGGGGTAATTTTAATGTTCCTTATGGAATCAACATTATTATCTTTTTGTTGATTATATTATTGGGTTTGTTGACAGTAGAGAATCGTGAAGGTCAGAACTCCCCTTTATGGATTAGTGGTGTAGGAATCGTTTTAGAAGTTGGGTAAGTGTTTCTACGTTTGAGATTTTCATTGTGACTAAGTGGATTATTTTTGTTAAATTGAGGAAACGGGGCTAATTGGAGCATTTATTGTCGATTTTAGGTACTCGGGGTCTTGTAATTGCTTCCGTATCAATATCGAATTAAGTGTGTAACGAGAAACTTGTAAAACAGCGATGGGTGTAAGCCAAATATGGGGCCTGTCAACACCACACGGCCGTGTGGTAGGCCGTGAGTGAAACACGATCTACGATATTTTGGGCCGTGTGACCCACACGAGCAAGGCTAATTTGTGTGTATGGGCCCAAATTTTAGAATTTTTCCCTAGGGTCATACATGTTGTCCCGATCGACTGCGAGCCTTCCGTAGGGTCGGTATGTGTTATATAAGCTACTTGAAGTCTACTAATCTGTTTGTATGAATTGGACGTAAATAACACCTAAATGCATGTAATGTGATGCGATAGGTTTGATCTGTTATGTATAAGCATGTTCAATATCTGTTATACGAGCATGCATGATATATATATTCTGGTATCTATTTTTCTGTTATATCTGGTATTTTGTTTGTATCTGGCTATGGGGCAGGATATGTATTATGTGGAGGAAGTGTTATGCGTGAGGAGTTAACTCGCCATTTTATTGGCAGCACTACTGCAATTTTTATAAAAAGTGTCATAAGGACACTAAGTGGTGTGTAGGGCTGGGTGAGTGTTCAATACCCAACATGGTGTGTTGGGATGGTCGAAGATGATGTGTAGTGGATGGGGGTAGGATTGTAATGCATGTGACTCTAATTCTGTATGAGACATTCATTAGTAGCTGTTCTATTATGTATTCAATCTGTTATTATGTTTCTGTTAGTTTCACATTGAGTTATAAAACTCACTCTCTGTTTGTTTGTTACTTTCAAGTAACCCTCAGGCTTAGGCGGGTCAGTGCGACGGGAGCTCGGATATGTCCACAATTCTATAAAACTCTATTTACATAAATTTGACTTATTTAAAATTCCATTTTGAGAGTTATGTAATTTTTGGACATTTGGATTGAGTTTTTGGATTTGGATTTTAATTTGGGATTTCTAGCATGACGTTTGGTAAAACGAATTTACGAAAACAACTAGTTTATGCAATCAATCGTTTTCGAGAAAACAAACTCAGTTTTCTAAAATAAAACGTCTTAAGAACTTCTGTTGCAAAATATTTGATTTTTTTAAAAAATGTAAACAAATTACGGTTTTAATTAATAAGTATAACAACACGTTTTTCAAATAAAATGGACTCTTTTAATAAAAAAAGATATACGATGTTTTCAAAAATAAAAATTCAGATTTATAACTTTTCTTCATAACATTTTCAGATTCGGCCATAACGTCTAGGCCGGGTTTGGGGTGTTATACCACCATAACTAAATCATAAAGAAAACTTCAAAGCAATTTCAAAGCATTCAACCATCAATCACTAAGTGAAATCTAGTCTTTTTCTTGTAATTTTTTTAGATTTAAGGTTATGCGAGCTTGATTTAGCTAGCCCACGTACCAATTTGATAAACTATTAAAGTTTTATAAAGTTTTTATTTTTGATTCTTGAAGAATTAGGCTTGAAATTGATAGGTTTTAAGCTTAGAATATAAAATGGACTAGATTGTAAAGTTAATTTAGCTTGTTTTTCAGCTTTGTTACATTAGAGACCAAATTGAATAGATGTAAAATTAGTCATGAAACTTTGTTAGAAGTAGGAAATATTGAGTTCCTAATGATAAAGTATGGAATTGGATGCTAAACAGAAGCTAGGAATTGAAAGTTTTGCTTATCTTGAGTTTAAGGACTAAATTGAATAAAATGTAGAATTTGGGGAAATCAAAAATTAAATTTCTATAGGATCATGCATCATAGAATAGTATGGAAATATTTGGTATTTATTGGTGATTTAAAATAATTGTATAGATCAAGAATTAGATCTAAGTGAAGTGCGGGGAAAAGCTAAAATTAGGGATTAGTCCCTGAAGTATCCTCTCTTTTCACATTTTGAACAGATAAGTTCATATATAACTTACTAGTTTATTTTATGTTGTGGTCGATTTCTTGTATATATGAATGTTTAGATATAATTAGAATTCTAGTAAATATGACATATTTGGCTAATTGTGGACTAAATTGAAATGTCATGTGTTTATTGGTTAATACATAACAGTATAGGGTAAAAATATGAAAATTGCTTGATTACAAGACATGTAAATAAATTATACAATTAGATACAGGGATTTGTAATGATGTATATATGGAAATGATGCCCGTGTGAACTTAGTAAAAGATTAGGATACGGTTGGCATGCCAATAGGGTTATACATGCAATTGAATGGGGATTTTACATGTTTGAACGAGGTCTAACATGTCTTGCAAACTCTCAGATTATATGTAACGTAGGTTAATCCCGATAGGTAACCTCGATATAATGTCAGCTTGTGTGAGCATGCCTTTTATAATGTCAGCTTGTGTGAGACAACTTATTCCCATGTGTATCCCAGTCCATTTTACTATAGTTCCATTGGGCGATATTCAATTGAATGGAAATGGAAACTTAAATTTTAATTGGAAATGAGATAGTATATGTTTGATAATTGATATGTGATAAGTATGTGATTTTATTAATGTAGTGATATTGCTCATAATATAAATATATGACTATATTGCTCATAATATAAATACATGACTAACATACTTGATTGGTAATGTTGATATGTGACTAGTTATGTCATTATGTTCCAAGCATAGCCATGTTGAATGCCAAAATGATTAGTGTAATTATGCTTAAAATGATCAAGGTATGTATAGTGATTTCAATTGAACTTAATAATCATTCTTAATGCTTACTCTAGTTGATTTCCTTCCCTATAGATTGCCACTTTGCGGAACTCGCGAGCCAGATCAATAGAGGAGCTCACACTATCAAAAGACGGTAGATATATGTTCATTTTGAGTCAAGACATTGTGGCATATATATAAAGGTCCTTGATATGCAAATGTCATTATGGGTTAGTTTTTGTATGTTAAATGTGGCAGTGGTTGAATTTGAAAGCTTAACATGGCATGTAACTTATAGTTGCACGTTTTGGTCAAAGTTGATGCCTTGGTGAATGAACATCACAAGCTTTGTGTGGTTTAATATGTTAATGGTTGCAAGTGAATTAATTAAAATGGCTAGGTTGATGAATGTTTAGAAATGGTAAGTTTGAATTATAAGCATGATACATAGCTTAGTTAATGTATTGGTTAATTCATGTCAAGTGAGTTCCTTAAATGGCTTAATTCTTAGTTTTCCTATTGAAACATATTGGAATTGGTAAATGTAGTATTTAGATATAAATGGTTGAATTGGAAATTTAGTATCCTTAGATGAAAATTATGATGGTGTGTTATGTTCAATGGTTAGTTCCAAGTGATATAGACTTGTGTTAACTTGAATGGTATTGTTTTGGCATAGGAGGAATTGGTATATGCATGAATATGATGACATGTTGTAATTGGGTCACTTGAATTAGATACCAAATGTGTATTTTGCCAAAAATAGGGGTAACATCGTCACCATGAGTCCCTGATGTCACAACCTCGTCCAACAGAGAATGATGCCGCGACATCAATACACATGTCATCGCAATGTAACTCACTAAGTTGACGACATCATGACTAGGGAAATATGAAGTCACGGCATCGGTCTGAGATTTTTAAAACTTTACATTTTCATCCTAATTCACACCTGAGTTAGCAAAAGAGCTTTTCTAAGCTCGTATGAGACCCGTAAATGATTGTATAACATATTATGAATGTGACTAATGGTTATTTACATGTTTGAATCATTGAATGACATAAAATTGTCTGTAGTTACTCCGAAAATAATTGCAGCATCTTGTAGTTCAGACTAGGTGATCAGATTGGGCAAGGAGTGTTACAAGTTTCTTATTTCCCGAACCATTTTGGACTAGAAAAATTAAGAGTATTCAAGGGACTTACCTTTTGGATGCAATTTTACTCAAAACTAAACTTCCAAACACTTGAATTCATCCTCACGCTAGCTTGAAAATTCATTTTCCATCATTTCCCCATCTTCTTATGCACAAAAATATAACTAAATATTAGCATATAAGCTTTCCAAGCTTTCTCATACAACAAATCTCAAATATCAAGCTAGGAAAGGTGAAAAAAACTATTACTTACCTTAGTGAATCTTTATCTCTCAAGACCCATATAAACCCTAGTTGAAATGTAGGATTTGAATGTGGATTCAAGCTTGGAGATGGGTTTTCTAGTTGATTTTAGCAAAAACTCAAGGTTTAGGTGTTAGATTTTTGAGAAACTTAAAGAAAATATAAAAAATGGGAGGAAAGGAATTTTCTCTTCCCTCAAGGAGACCCATGGCTTATTGGGGGAAGAAGAGAAATATTTTCTTTCCACATTCCATCTCTTCATTTAATTCATATCCAATGCTCCAAATTTTATTCCACATTCAAATTTCTTACCAAAATGATATTTCCAAAATAAAATACTTAAGAAATTACCAAAATACCCATAAATGGCAAAATCATCATTTTGTCCCTTTTTACTTTAAAATTCACTTTTTTCATAACAATTATTTATTTGTCAAATTCAAATCTTATAATCACATTTGAATCTTAGTAATAGTCATTGGATGGTGAAAAGTAAACTTTAACCATTTCCTCCGTAAAAATGTGAAATTTACAATTTAATCCTTACACTCTCAAATATTTTCAAATTTTTATCCAAAAGTGATTCTTGTCACACCAATACACATTCCAGTTTATTATAATGTGAAAATATCAATAATAGCTCACATTTTCCATCTTTGGTCAAATTACATTTTAACCCTCCAACTTTTTAAAATTTATAATGTAGTCCTTTTATCGTATTTTCACATCCACAATATTCTATCTGACTTATTTTATAAATTTTCTGCATCTAGTCCGATCCAAGAACAATTCAAGATGTCATACTGAAAATTTTGGGGGCATTACATAACCTCTCTAATTAGTAATTTTCTAACATAAGGATATTAATTTAAGACTTAACCACAAACTCTAATATATGATTAAAATAAATAAAATGACACGAATTCCATACTTCTGTAACAGCCCGTTTTTGGGTCAAATTAGAAAAGTAGTTTCGAGACCATAAATCTGAAGTAGAAATATTTATTTTGTTATTATTTTAAGGTCTATAGTATGATTGAATGATTTTATGAAAATTTCGTTAAGAAATTTTATCGATTGGGTGTCCAATTTAACTAAAAGGACTAAATTGCAATAGGTGCAAAACTTGAGTTCTCTATGTTAAAGGTGCCTAATTGCTATGAATTCTTAAATTAGAGGTCCTTAAATGGTAATTAGACCATTATATTTTGTATGGAAAAAAATGGACATGGTTAGGTAAAATTTTGAAGTTTTTTTATCAAGGGCATTTTAGTCATTTGGTAAATTAAGATAAAATTAACAAATAAAATTGTCCATCTTCTTCAATTTAGTCCCCCTAGCTGAATTTTACAAAGAGAAACCATAGCTAAGGTTTGGCCAACTTCCAATCTCGATTGTAAGTCCGTCTTTGTCTCGTTTTTAATTATTTTTTTAAATTTTTAGATCGTTATAACTTGATTTAACTATTTCAATGACTAATTTGAAAGAAAGGTGAAATTTAAAATTTTACCCATCTTGAACATGTATGTATTTTGATGTTTGATGTAGAAAATACATGTTTGCTGTTTGTTAAACGACTTTTGTAAAGTAATTTTTGGTAAAAACAACAAATAGGGACTTATTTGTAAAAGTCTATAAAATGAGTAGAAAAATGTAAATAAATGAAAAATGTGGGCTGCCATGAGCATGAAAAATGTTTGGCTAGGCTTGATTGTGTGGAAATTGAAAGAAATTCATTTTATGAGCCTAGGGACTAAAATATAAAATGTCAAAAGTTTAGGGGAAAAAATGTAATTTTTTCTATAGTGTGTTTTTGGGCTGAATTGAATAATGTGATGATTAAATAAGTTAATTTTGATATTATAGATCAAGAAAAATGAAGTTCGAGTTTAGATCTGGTAAAGAACGAGGTTGTGGATTAAATCGAACTAATAGCCATTTTTGTAACCAGGGTAAGTTCGTATGTTAAATAAGCTTTAACATAATTGTATTTAAATGCTTTAATATTGCATGAACTGTATGATTGATTGTGTAGACGAGTTTCACTTTACGGATGAGTTCAACGACGGTTCGATAAGCATTGTGTAGACGAGTTTCACTTTACGGATGAGTTCAACGACGGTTCGATAAGCAAGAAATCTCGTTTGAACCTTAGGAATAGATTGGGATGCAAGTGACATGTCACTAGGGTTACCATGTGTTATGAGATTATGTGATCCGGGTGCTAGTCTCGTACGTCCTACTGGTGGCTGAGTATATTGGCATAAGTTACAGTTACTTGACAGCTTGTGTGAGAAACACCGAGTAGCTACGTCTTGATTGATAGCTTGTGTGAGCAGACCCGTTGAGTAGCTCGAGAGCTAACAATTATGCGATATGAGATTGAGTTAGCATTGGGTACATATGTGGCCCTTAGTGTGCAAAATTCCCAAGTATCCGACATTATTATTTCGAGCGGTTCACTGGTATGTCAAAGATGAGAATAAGTGTGAATTTGTTACGAGATGGTTCATGTATGTACTCGAAGCTTATGATTATAAATTCGTGAAATGACAATTTCAAGGTAAGTTGTGATGGAAGTGAATTATGATCATGTAATTATGGTAAATTATGTTATCTTATGTTATATTACTTGCATGATTAATGTATGGTAAGGTTGCTTATTTCTTCATGCGAGCTTACTAAGCTATATAGCTTACTCCATTTTATTTTCAATGTTTTATAGTGTCACCAAGCTAGCTCGAGATTGGAGATCGTCGGAAGTCACATCTCACTATCAAACTGTCTTCTGGGTACCGTTGATTTTAAACCATTTCGAGAGTATGACATGTATATGGACTTGGTCATTTTGTTATATGTGTCATTTGATTTGACCAAATGTATTAGCTTATGTTTGTTTAAGGTGATTTGGTATTTAGCCATGTAATTAGCTTATTTTGGCTAAATGGTTGTAACCCCATTTATATAAGTATGTGTTAATGCTTTCTTGTTTCTTAGTTTTGTAATGGGTTGCTATGTGCTTATTATGGTTAAATGACTTGTTGTGAAATGGATGAGATGGGTCCTTTGGTGTGCTAGGAAATCTAAGTAGAATTATGCATGATGAAAGCATTCATGTTGATACTTGTGAATGTGAGTTTGGTAAGAATTGATTTGGGAAATTATGCTATAATAAATATGTTAAGTGTTGATAATGAATGATATGATTTAGCCTTGATTATGGATGTTTTGGTTGCTTAATAATGCCATGGATTATGCTATTGAACTTGCATGTGTGTAGGTGTGAATAAGGGTGACGACTGGCTTAGTAGATAGTCTTTATTTTGTCCACACGGGTAGACACACGGGCATGTGTCTGGGCCGTGTGTGACACACAGTCTGCCCCATGGGCATGTGTTCTAGTCGTGTGTCCCCGGCACCTTAATTTTGAGAAACAGAATGCTAGAATTGAGCACACGGGTAGAGACACAAGCGTGTGTCTTAGCCGTGTAAGGGACACGGCCTTAGGCACGGGCTTGTGTCTTAACCGTGTAAAGTTTGCACCTATTTTATGAAAATATAATTTACCACACGGCCTGGCACACGGGCGTGTGACTTGGCCGTCTGACATCAATTTGTTCATGCATTGCAAAACAGAGAGTTACACGGGTTAGAGACAGGGCATGTGTGACCACATGGCCTGCCCACACGGGCGTGTCCCAAACCTCATAGGCGTGTGACCCCTGTTCATAGTAAAAATTTTCTAAGTTTTCTAAAAATTTCCTAAGTGCTTGATGTAGTCCCGAACCACTTCCAAAGCATGTTTGGGCCTCGTAGGCTCTTATTAGGGACTTTATGATTGAATGTGAATGGTTTTAAATTTGGATGAAAGTTTATGATCCAAAATTGTATGTCTGCTCGCTTTGTAAGCCCGATAATGCCTCATATCCTGTTTCGGTATTGAATATGGGTAAGCGGTGTTACATTTAGTGGTATCAAAGCTATAGTTTAGTCGATTCTCGGACTAATATAGCATGTGTGAGAGTCTAGCTATACATGCCATATTTAATTTGTGATAGTGTGACGACTCCTGACAATTTAAATTGTGTTTTCCTCTAGTAAATAGACCCCAACCAAGAGGTAGCTGATGATATTGAAAGTAATACGCCGGCTCCCGTCGAAAGGATAGTGTAATCTGAAAGTAGACCAGTAATGGTTAGTTAGGGAGGAGAGGCTAGAGAAGCCTTCTTTCAAAGGATGAATGAGTGGTTTGCCAAGTTTTTTCGAACAAATCTGGCTGCCCAACATCCTCCACCCCCACTTAACCCCCAACCGGTTCCCCTAGCTCCCTAAGGTATGGAAGTGGTAAGACTGAACAAGCCTCTAGTTAATAAGATTCGAAAGCAAGGGGCCGAAGAATTTAGAGCTAATATTGATGATGATCCCGAGAGAGCAGAGTTTTGGCTTGAGAACTCTATCAGGGTATTTGATGAGCTCTCTTACACACCAGATGGGTGATTGCAATGTGCTATATCGCTTTTGAGAGACACAGCGTATCAGTGGTGGAATACTCTTGTATCCGTTGTACCGAGGGAAAGAGTTACCTGGGAATTCTTTCAAGATGAGTTCAGAAAGAAATATATCAGTTAGCGATTCATTGATCAAAAACGCAAAGAGTTCCTAGAGCTGAAACAAGGACGTATGTCTATGACGAGCGAGATTTTGTTAGGCTCAATAAGTATGCTCGAAAATGTGTTTCTACCGAGGCTATCATGTGTAAGAGATTCAAAGATGGGTTGAATAAGGATATCAGACTGTTAGTTGGGATTTTAGAGTTGAAGGAATTTGTCGTAAGAAAAGAAAAAGGCTGGGTTTGAGGCTAGAGACTCAAGAAAAAGACTGATAAATAAGTCATCTCAACCTCCGTCAAAAAAGTCGAGGGATTTGTATATTCGTTCTAATGCTTCAGCTGGGTATCCCAATAGAGATCGTGGGAAGCAGTATTCGGGTTCTAAGGCCCAAACTACGTCAATAGCAAGTGTTGGTAATGCTAGGTATAATAGACCTGAATGTCAATATTGTGGTAGATGACATCCCTGTGAATGTACGATGAATAACCGCGCTTGCTTTAAATGTGGCTCCCCAGATCACTTCATTCAAGATTGCCCTGAAATGGCTAAGAAAGATAATTTTCAGAATGCAAGGCCAAGTAACACTTCCACTAGAGGAAGGCCACCGAGAAATACTGGGAGTGGGAACAGTAGCAGAGGTGTGATAAAAGATTTAACTGTTAGATCAGAGGTCAGAGCACCTGCTAGAACTTACACTATTCGCGCTCGCGAATGCGTCATCCCCTGATGTTATCACTGGTACATTTTCTCTCTATGATACTAATGTAGTTGCATTGATTGATCTTGGATCGACTCATTGTTATATATGCATGAATTTGGTATCTAGTAAGAATTTGCCTGTTGAGTCTACTGAGTATATGATTAAAGTGTCGAACCCCTTAGGCAAATATGTTCTAGTTGATAAAGTTTGCAAGAGTTGTCCTTTAATGATTCGGGGTCACTTTTTTCGGCTGACCTGATGCTTTTACCATTTGATGAGTTCTATGTAATTCTTGGAATGGATTGGTTGACTCTACATGATGTCGTAGTGAATTGTAGATGAAAGATTATTGAATTGAAATGTCAAAATAATGAAATTCTTTGAATTGAACCGGATAAGTCGGGTGAGTTGCCTATTGTGATTTCGTCGATGTCGGCTCAGAGGTATGTAAGGAAAGGATATGAAGCTTATCTTGCGTATGTAACTAATACGAAAAATTTTGAATAGAAGACTGAATCTGTGCCGGTAGTTTGCGAATATCTAGATGTATTCCCAGAGGAGCTGCCTGGATTACCACCAATTAGAGAGATTGAGTTGCCTATTGATTTAGCACTGGGGATTTCACCAATATCGATAGCTCCTTATAGAATGGCTCCAACCGAATTGAAAGAATTGAAGTCTCAATTGCAAGAGTCGACGGATAAGGGTTTTGCGAGACCAAGCTTTTCACCCTGGGGTGCACCAGTGTTATTCGTCAAGAAGAAAGATGGATCCATAAGACTTTGTATTGATTATTGTCAGCTTAACAAGGCTATGATAAAGAACAAGTATCCCTTACCGAGAATTGATGATTTTTTTGACCAATTGAAAGGGGAAACAGTGTTCTCGAAGATAGACTTGAGATTAGGCTATTATCAGTTAAGAGTTAAAGATTCGGATGTGCCGAATACCGCATTTAGAACGAGGTACAGGCATTATGAATTTCTTGTTATGCCTTTTGGATTAACTAATGCTCCTGTAATTTTTATGGATTTGATAAATCAAATCTTTAGAAATTATTTAGATAAGTTTGTGGTTGTGTAACGCCCCAAATTTTGGGCCTGAAAGTATTGGGCCTTGAGCATGGGAGCGGTTAGGAGACTGCACATAAATATTTAATTGTGCAAGGAAGTGACACAATTGAGTGTTTGGCTTAGTGGTTGTGTGCTCCAGAAGTGTCTGGGAAGTCATGGGTTCAAGTCCTGGCTTTCACAAAATTTTGGTTTTTAAGGATAAAACCCCTATAGTTGGTTAGTAGGGTTATAAATAAAAGTTGGTAAGGTATGACTCAAGAAAGCATGTGGTCTAGTGGAAGTGGCGTTACAAGTGTGGCAAGGAGGTCTGAGGTTCGAATCCTTGCTTGCGCAAATAGGGATTATTTTTTCCGGTGGCTTTGGGAGGAATTTGTGTTTGACCGAAACGCCAAGAATTTGAACTGGTTTGAATAGCATTGTTGTTGGCCGAATTTAGGGAGAAAAAAGGGGGATTTTTTGAATGTTTGAATTAGTGGACAGGAGAAAATTTAAGAGAAATTCGTGAAGTGGATCAATGAGTAAGGGAGAGGGAGTTGGTTGCGAAAATAGGTCTCTTCTTGTGCAAAATTCGGTCACTTGTGCTCTTAGTGCCATTAGAGTGTTGTAGTTTTAGGGGTTCTTTAAACGATCATCTATTGCTCTTTCTTTTTTGGGTATTATTCTTTTGGTGGCTGAATATCAGTTGTGACCACTTGGGTATTTTGGATTGCTCTCCTTTATCGTGTTTTCTTAGGCGGCTTCTCCTCTTTTTCCTTATCCTTCTCCTCTTGAATATTGTCGTTGTTCTTTTCTTTGCTCACATTGGTTTTGTGTGCTGAACACTTCCCCTTTTGTAGCCAAACTTTGTTTCGTTCTATCAATCTTCTTCCGAGTCTCCGTTTCCAATTCTCTTCTACTTCTTTCTCTATCCCTTTCATTCAATCACTTTTTCATTGGCAAGGCATCAGTTGGTAAGTCACTATTGACTCTGTTTTTCAGCTAGTCTTCCTTTTCTCCCTAAATGCCATTTCTATCACTTCTTCCTTTGATCATGGTACTTGTTTTGTTGGGTTGCAGTATCGCTCACGGAGTGAGGAAGTTCATTTGGATTCTAAGAACAATTGTAATCTTCCTCTCGTTTTTCGTTCTAAGCTAACACTGTTCGTTGGTGTTTTATTAATTGAGGCACTTTGGTTTGGGGTTCTTGATCTTGGCCGAATGTCCATGTCTCTTGGGGGGTTGTGCGATGTTTAATCCTTGTGTAAGTAGTATATTCAAGGGGTTTGCTGTCATGCAGATAATCATCAAGTGACTAGTATCATTTTTCATCAGCGTTCTAAGTGGGCTGCAACCACATTCGTTCAAGCAAGGCATTAGTAAGTAGTCTCTTGGAATAAGTTTCAGTTAGGGTTATTTCAAACGCGTATATTAGATTTTAACCAAAGTTTCTGTTGTGTTAGGTGGAGTGCGTGGGCTAAGTCATTCGTTTTTGCAACTAGGTGTGTACGTACACCATCTTAACTCTAGATTCACAAATTTCGAAATGCCAAAAAGCCAAAAGAACGGCAATGGTTACTACATGAGCGCGTGAACGCACGTGTGGAAAATCTGATGCGATAGTAGAGGCCACCATGAGCGAACTCATGGGCTGCGGCCGCAATGGGCCGAGTTGGGTGTGTAAAACTCACCAATAGGTGGGAAAACATTGGACCAGCCATGTCACTCACATGGCTTGGATCGAAATCGGGCTTGGTGGGCAAATGGGTCGTGTGGGCCTATGGGCCTGCTTAAATGGGCTTTGGGCCCAACCGCACTGTTTGATTGCTAAAGGTTGCACGGGTCGCGAAAGACAACTGTGAACGTACTGATGGGTTAGTAAATGTACTTAGATCTTGATTTACAAAATGACCGTTATGCCCCGAAGGGCAAAATGACTAAAATGCCCTTACATGTTAGATGATTGTTATTGTATGCCATTTATGATATGTTTGAATTCATGTGATATTATGCTGCATTGGGGACGGGATCATTGATTTGGAGGAAGTATATGGTTTGCAAGGGTCGCATGGTCGCTTGACGACTGTGGATCCACCGACGGCTTAAAGCCATTATGTGATTAGCAGCTCTGCTGCGAAATTGGTTACTGCCGCAACCGGTGCTACAACAGGAGTGTAGGAATGGGTGGGTCGATTAAATCCCCACAAGAGTGTAGGGTTGGACAGGATACGGAGTGCAGGCTTGGTTGGGTATTTGTGTATTGCATAATCTAATTCTGATTGTGGCTTGGGCTCAGGCCCAACTAAGGCTACTATAGGCTAAGGCCCAAGTGCCACCATTATCGTAATGGGCTTAGGCCCAAATTGAGGTGATGCATGTTTTTTTATCGATAAGGGTTGTACACACTGAGTTTTCGTAAACTCACCCCCTTTTAAATTGTTCCAGTAATCCTAAGTAGGCGGTTCGATTTATGGGAGGACTCGGAGGTGGCCGCACTCTAAATAGCTTCAAATTTTCGTATTACCTTTACATTACTTAAATTACTTTCTCTTTGGGTTTTGATGTAGTAAGGCATCTTCTCTAATTTTCTAGCTTTTAATTGGAGGTTTTAACTATTATGATTTAATCCTGTTAAAGGTAGAGCGGGTTTTCCAAAATGATATCTGTGTTCAAAACATCACGTTTTCGCAACATTGTTGAAATGCTTCCGCAACAAACATGTGTTTTTCAAAGGAAAACTGGTTTAAAATGGTTAATGAACAATTAAGTTGACATTAACAAATGGGCTATTATCTTTCAAGCGATATTTATTAATAAGACAAAGTTTTTTGAAAAAGCATTTAATGTGACACGCCAGATTCGGCCATAACGTCTAGGCCGGGTTTGGGGTGTTACAGGTTGTTTTTTGATTTATTCATAAGATGAGTCTGAGCATGCCGAACATTTAAGAATTGTATTGCAAACTTTGAGAGATAAGAAATTATTTGCTAAATTCAACAAAAGTGAGTTTTGGCTCCGAGAGGTCTGATTTTTGGAACACATTGTTTCAGCGGAAGGTATACGGGTTGATCCGAGTAAGATTTCGGCAGTTGTTGATTGGAAACCTTCAAGAAATGTATCCGAAGTTAGAAGCTTTTTGGGTTTGGCTGGTTATTATCGACATTTTGTTAAGGGATTTTCGGTGATTGCTACATCTATGAC
Source organism: Gossypium anomalum (assembly GCA_025698475.1). Lineage (NCBI taxonomy): Eukaryota > Viridiplantae > Streptophyta > Magnoliopsida > Malvales > Malvaceae > Gossypium > Gossypium anomalum. The sequence continues at coordinate 49,830,415 of CM046967.1, read as the reverse complement.
AAGATTGTTACAAAAAGATGTGAAATTCGAGTGGTCTGAAAAATGTCAAAAGAGTTTTGATCAGTTGAAAGTATTGTTGACTGAGGCACCGGTGTTAGTGCAACCTGAGTCAGGAAAAGAGTTTGTGATTTTTAGCGACGCGTCTTTAAACGGTCTTGTTTGTGTGTTGATGCAAGAGGGAAAGTGATAGCTTATGTCTCGAGATAGTTGAAACCGCACAAAAGGAATTATCCGACGCACGACTTGGAATTGGCTACCATTGTGTTTACTTTAAAAATTTGGCGACACCATTTGTTCGGTGAGAAGCGGCACATCTTTACTGATCACAAGAGTTTAAAGTATTTGATGAATCAGAAAGATTTGAATTTGCGACAATGGAGATGGCTCGAGTTATTGAAAGACTATGAGTTGGTAATCGATTATCATCCTAGGAAAGTAAATGTAGTCACCGATGCTTTGAGTAGGAAATCTTTGTTTGCTTTGAGAACAATGAATATGCAACTGGCTTTGTCTGATGATGGATCGATTCTAGCTGAGTTAAAAGCTAGACCAGTATTTCTTCAGCAAATTCACGAAGCTCAGAAATGTGACAGTGAATTGCAAGATAAGAGAGTTCAGTGCGATCGGAATAGTGATTCAGACTGTCAGATTGGGGCCGATGATTGTTGATGTTCCGAGGTAGGATTTGTGTACCGAAATATACTGAGTTGATTTAGAAAATTCTTCATAAGGCACACAGTGGTTGTCTGTCCGTTCATGTAGGAAGTACAAAGATGTATAATGATTTGAAGAAATTGTATTAGTGGTCGGGTATGAAACGAGATATTTTTGAATTCGTATCGAGATGTTTGATTTTTCAACAAGTAAAGGCCGAACATCAAGTACCTTCGGGTTTACTTCAGCCTGTGATGATTCCCAAGTGGAAATGGGACAGAATCACGATGGATTTCGTAACAGGATTACCTCTGACTCCGAAGAAGAAAGATGTTGTTTGGGTCGTTGTTGATAGATTGACAAAATCGGCTCATTTTATTCCGGTACGTAATGATTATTCACTCGATAAGCTAGTTGAATTGTACATTGCTAAGATTGTTAGATTGCACGGGGTGCCTACTTTTATTTTTTAAGATTGAGATCTGAGGTTGACGTCGCGATTTTGGAAGAAATTGCAAGAAGCGTTGCATACAAAGTTAAATTTTAGTACTACGTTTCATGCATAAAAAGATGGTCAATCTAAGAGAGTGATTCAAATTCTCGAAGTTATGCTTCACTATTGTGTTTTAGAGTTTGAAAGTAGTTGGGAGAAATACCTACCATTGGTCGAATTTGCTTATAACAACGGTTATCAGTCGAGTATAAAGACGGCACTGTTTGAAGCATTGTATGGCTGCAAATTTCAAACTCCGTTGTATTGGACAGAGCTTAATAAGAAACAGATTCACGGGGTTGATTTGGTCAAAGAAACTGAAGAAAAGGTGAAAGTAATTCCTGATTGTTTAAAAATAGCTTCAGATCGACAGAAATCGTACGCGGATTTGAAACGAAAGGATATTGAATTTTAGGTTGGTAATAAAGTGTTTCTAAAAGTATCAACGTGGAAGAAAATTTTTAGATTTGGTCGCAAAGGCAAGTTGAGTCCGCGGTTCATTAGGCCGTATGAGATTATTGAAAGAATAGGGCTAGTGGCAGATCGATTAGCTTTGTCGTCAGAATTGGAAAGGATTCACAACGTGTTTCATGTATCGATGTTGCGTCGTTATCGATCAAATCCTTCGCACATAATCTCGTCGACAAAGGTTGAGGTTCGACCCGATATGACTTATGGTGAAAAACTGATCAAGATTTTAGCTCGGGAAGTTAAACAGTTGACAAATAAAAGCATAGCTCTAGTGAAATTTTTGTGGCAAAGACATGGGTTCGAAGAGGCTACGTGGAAACCTGAGGAAGCTATGAGAAAATAGTACCCTAACCTCTTTTCTGGTAAGATTTTCGGGGATGAAAATTCCTAAAGGGGGGAGAGTTATAACAACCCGTTTTTGGGTCAAATCGAAACAGTGGCTTCGGGACCACAAATCTAAATTTATTTTGTTATTATTTTAAGGTCTATAGTATGATTGAATGATTGTGTGAAAATTTCGTTAAGAAATTTTATCGATTGGCTGTCCAATTTTACTAGAAGGACTAAATTGCAATAGGTGCAAAACTTGATTTCTGTATGTTAAAGGTGTCTAATTACTATGAATTCTTAAATTAGAGGCCTTTAAATGGTAATTAGACCATTATATTTTGTATGGACAAAAATGGATATCGTTAGGTAAAATTTTGAAGTTTTTTATCAAGGGCATTTTAATCATTTGGTAAATAAAGATAAAATTAACAAATAAAAGTGTCCATCTTCTTCAATTTAGGCCCCCTAGACGAATTTTACAAGGAGAAGCCATAGGTAGGGTTTGGCCAACTTCCAATCTCGATTGTAAGTCTGTCTTTGTCCCGTTTTTACCGATTTTTAAATTTTTGAGATCGTTATAACTTGATTTAACTATTTCAAGGACTAATTTGAAAGAAATGTGAAGTTTAAAATTTTACCCATGTTGAACATGTATGTATTTTGATGTTTGATGGTAGAAAATGCATGTTTGTTGTTTGTTAAACGACTTTTATAAAGTGATTTTTGGTAAAAACGATAAATAGGGACTTATTTGTAAAAGTCTATAAAATGAGTATAAAAATGTGAATAAATGAAAATTGTGGGTTTTCATGAGCATGAAAAATGTTTGGCTAGGCATGGGTTGTGAGGAAAGAAAGAAATTCATTTTACGAGCCTAGGGACTAAAATGTAAAATGTCAAAAGTTTAGGGGCAAAAATATAATTTTTTCCATAGTGTGTTTTTATGTTGAATTGAATAATGTGATAATTAAATAAGTTAAATTTGATATTATAGATCAAAAAAATGAAGTTAGAGTTTAGACTTGGGGAAGAGCAAGGTTGTGGACTAAATTGAACTAATAGCCGTTTTTGTAACCGAGGTAAGTTCGTATGTTAAATAAGCTTTAATATAATTGTATCTAAATGCTTTAATATTGCATAAATTGTATAATTGATTGTGTGGATGAGTTTAACTCTACAGACGAGTTCAACGACAATTCGATAAGTAAGAAATCTCGTTTGAACCTTAGGAATAGATTAGGATACAAGTGACATGTCACTAGGGTTACCATGTGTTATGAGATTATGTGATCCGGGTGCTAGGTTCGTACGTCCTACTGGTGACTGAGTATACTGGCATATGTTGTGGTTACTTGACAGCTTGTGTGAGCAGCACCAAGTAGTTACGTCTTGACTGACAGCTTGTGTGAACAATCCTGTTGAGTAGCTTGAGAGCGAGTAATTATGCGATATGAGATTGAGTTAGCATTGGCTACATATGTGGCACTTAGTGTGCGAGATTCCCAAGTATCCGACATTATTATTCCGAGTGGTTCATGGGTATGTCAAAGATGAGAATAAGTGTGAATTTGTTACGAGATGGTTCATATATGTACTCGAAGCTTATGATTATAAATTCATGAAATGATGATTTCAAGGTAAGTTGTGATAGAAGTGAATTATGATCATGAGATTATAGTAAATTATGTTATCTTATGTTATATTACTTGTATGATTAATGTATGGTAATGTTGCTTATTTCTTCATACGAGCTTACTAAGCTATATAGCTTACTCCGTTTTATTTTCAATGTTTTATAGTGTCACCAAGCTAACTCGAGATTGGAGATCGTCGGAAGTTGTATCACACTATCACACTATCAAACTGTCTTTTGGGTATCGATGTTTTTAAAACATTTTGAGAGTGCGGCATGTCTAGGGACTTGGTCATTTTGTTATATGTGTCATTTGATTTGGCCAAATGTATTGGCTTATAATTGTTTAAGGTGATTTGGTATTTAGTCATATAATTGGCTTATTTTGGCTAAAATGGCTGTAATCCCATTTATATAAGTATATGTGTTAATGCCTTCTTGTTTCTGAGTTTTGTAATGGGTTGCTATATGCTTATTATGGTTAAATGACTTGCTGTGAAATGGATTAGATTGGTCCTTTGGTGTGCTAGGAAATCTAAGTAGAATTATGCATGATGAAAGTATTCATGTTGATACTTGTGAATGTGAGTTTGGTATGAATTGATTTGGAAAATTATGCTATAATAAATATGTTAAGTGCTGATAATGAATGATATGATTTAGCCTTGATTATGGATGTTTTGGTTGCTTAATCATGCCATGGATTATGCAATTGAACTTGTATTTGTGTAGGTGTGAAGGACACGGCCTCAGGCACGAGTGTGTGTCCCGACCGTGTGAAGTCTGCACCTATTTTATGAAAAAATAATTTACCACACGGCCTAGCACACAGGTTTGTGACTTAGCCGTGTGACATCAATTTGTTCATGCATTGCAAAATAGAGAGTTACACGGTTTAGGGACACGGGCATGTGTGACCACACGGCCTGCCCACATGAGCGTGTCTCAAACCACATGGGCGTGTGACCCCTATTCATAGCAAAAATTTCCTAAATGCTCGGTTTAGTCCTGAACCACTTCCAAAGCATGTTTCAGGCCTCGTAGGCTCGTATTAGGGACTTTATGATTGAATGCGAATGGTTTTAAATTTGGACAAAAATTTATGATCTGGAATTTTATGTCTGCTCGCTTTGTAAGTCCGGTAATTCCTCATATTCTATTCCAGCGTTGAATACGGGTAAAGGGTGTTACAACTTCATTAAGAACAAGTTTAACTTCTGACAATGGTAGTGCCCTTTCTTCTTTCTTTTCTTCTTTCCTAGAATTTTGAAAAAAGAAAGCAAATTTATGTGGAAAAAAAATTAAACATGATCTTGCTGAAGATCTATGTGGACAAAACCAATTGTTACATTAACTAGTCATCAGTGACTTAACGATAAAGTAACCAAAAAAGAAATGACACCAATGCTAGTGACCAATTTTAAAGTTTTTATACTTGGGTGAAAAATTTGAAAGTGTGTAACACCCCATACTCATCCTAATGATGGGGACGAATATGAAAGGCTACCGAAAAACATAAAAAGTAAAACTCCAATTAATATTTAAGAAATTTGACTTTAAAACATTTTCATAAAATCATTGTAACAAGTAAAAATCAATTTAAAAGCTTAAAAAATCATTTAAAACACCTTTAGTAACCATATGTGAGAGATCAAAGGTGCCTAGGGCTAAGCATGGGACTTGGAAGGCTTAAAAAGCCCAAAACAATGCAGTGGGAGACAATACGATGCCTGATGTTGTGATATTGCATAATGTCACAACATTATATTACCTAGCATTGCTCTCTGCATGCCCAATGTCGCAACATTGTAAGGGATGATGTCACGACATGTATGCTAAATCTCACCACAATGGTAGAGTAGCCCAAAACCACTTTAAGCTAAACCATTTCAACAGCATACCATTAAGTATCAATTCATTTTAGAACAATATCAAAACACACTCGAGCTTAAAATCATCTTGAAAACATGATCAAATCATATTGACACTTAAGCTTACTTTAATAAAGTTAAAAGCACTCATACATTTCCTGGAACTTACAAATTTAGAAAAAAATACACCTAGTCTAAGTACATGTTATTTCAAGCTCTTCTAACACAAATGATACAAAACTAATTTCTCTATCTCTTCAAGCTTCACACGGGAATACGATCATTCATTCACATGGTCTCTAGCTTCTAGAAAGGTCTTCCAACTATGCATTTAAACCACTAACACATTAAGTTCAAAGAGCTTATAAAGTGCACTAGGATATCCTACTTTACTCTCTTACACTTATTGTTGAGTCTTATATAAATTAATATCTTCACTTTTAAAAGTCACTCATTGCTGATAGTATGGTTCTCTTCACTTATTGGTTCATTCATTAAGACTCAAGGGTGTGTTTCTTCACTTACTCACTTTACACTCTTAAGGTAATTACGATTTAGTAACTCATTTTCCCACTTATTAAGCATTCTAATAGAATCACTAAATCATTAGTCCTTTTAGTCGAATTAGGCATATTATTCACCAACGTTTAAAAATTTATCTTATTGCAAAACTTATAAAATTTTTATTCAACTTTACTTCACTTGTTAATCATAAAGAACTTCAATGTTAATTTTTTATTCCACTAATTTCACCTATTAGTAACATCACTTTCACACTTAATTCCATTCTTAGTTAATTATACATTTCATCACTTTTCTTTTAATTATACCACTTTATTCATGTTCATTTGACACACATATTGTACTTAATAAGTCCAATTATTATTAATTTAAGCACTTAAACCTTAGAAAATGCTAGCACAATAAGACTCGGATACTCCAAATTTAGACCAAACACCATAAACTTGTTTCCTAAAAATGCAATCCGACCATCACACTTAACACTAGGGCCTTCACTTTGACCATAAATGCTATGCCATAAGGAATATATCACTATCTTCAAACAAAATGTTGTCTTCTAACACAATGCATGCACGCTAATCCCTATTTTCATGCCAATTGTACCCTAACTATTTCACTATGATTATAAGGGAATTCACGTTTCAAGGACTCTTCACTTTTCAAGGGCTCTTAGAGCCTTCCAATAGTCACTTCATGCACTTTATATTAATTCACTTATCACTTAGGTGATTTATCGTTAAAACATATTCAAACAATTATGCACATTTATAATTACATTAACCTTTTTCTCAACAGGGCTTTCTATGCATCTCTTGAAAATATTACTAGTGACACTTATTATGTACATCTTCATTTTTACTACTTACTTATAAACATTGTACATTATCCACTTTAGGATATTACAAAACATGGTTTGCCACTTTATTGAATAATTTCCACTTTTACCATTATTTTGCTTTATTGTATCATATTTAAAAATAATGCTCAGTTATGACAGTTAAACATTTTTCATCTTATGTCAACAATTTTTCACATTTTTACCATGGCCTTGAAGATTCTCAAAACACTTTTTTTTAATTCACTTCTACTTAATTACGAAAAACTTTGTTAATAAAAACCAAATAAGTTTAACTATCTAATTCGACATTTTGAGCCATGGTCACAAGCCTTCAACACAAATACTTAATTTGTAACACCCTTTACCCGTATTCAATGCTGAAATAGGGTACGAGGCATTACCAAACTTAAACACAAGCAAACATACATTTTCAAGCCGTAATTTTTTGTCTAAATCAAAACTTTTCACGTTCAATCATAAAGTCCGTAATACGAGCCTACGAGGCCCAAAACATGCCTTGGAAGTGGTTCAGGACTAAATCGAGAACTTTAGAAAAATTTTCAAAACTTAAAAAATTTTTGCCCTAAACAGGAGTCACACGCCCATGCGGATTTGAGACACGCCCGTGTGGGTAGGCCATCTGGTCACACACGCCTGTGTCCCGAACCCGTGTAACTCTCTATTTGTAACCCAAGAACAAATTGAAGACACATGGCCAAGTCACATGCCCGTGTGCTAGGCCGTGTGGTCGATTTAAAATTTATGATTTTTCATAAAATAGGCGCAGACTTCACACGCCCAGGACACACGCCCGTGCCTGAGGCTGTGTCATCCACATGGCTGAGACACACACCCGTGTCTATGCCCGTGTGCTCAATTCTGAGCATTCTATTTTGCAAAATTTAGGGTGCAATGACACACGGCCTAAACACATACTCGTGGGGCAAGCCGTGTGTCACACACGGCCTAGACACACGCCCGTGTGTCTGCCCGTGTGGACAAAAATAAGACTATTTACTAAGCCATTTTGCCACCCTTTGATGCACACACCTACACAACACAACATAGCACCAATGCAAGCACATATATATAACCAAATCAGCCACAACTAAGGCATCAACACATCATTAACATGTTACCATCTTTTATACACAAACATCACATACTCATCAACCCAAATCATGTAAATTTCTACATCCATGAAAGACATCATCATATAAATTGCTTAAACCAATAGTAGCCAATTTCAAATGGCCTTATACAAAATGAACTTTCAACCAATATAAGCCAACACATTTAGCCAAATCAATTATGACACATAACAAAATGACCAAGTCCCCTATACATGCCATAACTCAAAATGTTGAAATCATTGGTACCAAAATAATTGATGATAGTGTGAGTGGATATCCGATGGTCTCCGATCCCCAAGCTAGCTTGGTGACCCTATAAGACAAGGGAAAGGAAGGGGAGTAAGCTATAAAACTTAGTAAGTTCCTATGCAAATAATAAGCATCATATCTACACATTTAACATACAATTATCATAATGTAAGTTAACATAAATGCTATTAAAACCTCATAATCATAGATTTTCTCAATCACAACCTTACCGAGAGTTCATCACATAACGAGCTCATTACGTATGAGTTTTACGTACATACCTATACCAACTCGCATCATAACCATATCCTTTCAAAACTTTGACATTCCCTATGAACACTCTGAATAATAACGGATACTAAGAAATTTTACACATAAGTGTCATACATGTAGCAAAAGCTACCTCACATCTCATAATACATATAGGCTCATTTTCAAGCTACTCACGGGCCTGCTCACACAAGCTATCAGTTAGGACATAGCTACACAGTGCTGCTCACACAAGCTGTCAGGTATTCACAACTCATGCGGGACTACCCAGCCACTGGTAGGAAGTACAAGACCAGCACCCGAATCACATAAATACATCGGTTCCTAGTGACATGTCACTCATATCCTATTCTATTCCTAAGGCTCAATTGGGAATTCTCGCTTGTCGAAACTTTTTCGAATATGTCCAAAGAGTCAATCACAATTTATACAATATTAACGCATTTAAAACATAAATATCACAATGCATTATTTACATATGAACTTACCCCGGTACAAAAATAGTAGAATTCAACCTAATTGTCAAACACTTTGTTTTTCCCCCGATCTAGGTCCGAACCTTTTTTTCTTGATCTATAATGACAAATTTAACTTATTTAATACACACATTGTTCAATTAAGACCAAAAATCATATTATGACAAAATTACATTTTTGCCCCTAATGTTTCACATTTTTACAATTTAGTCCCTAGGCTCGTAAATTTATATGTATTCAATTTCTTCAAAACCCAAGCCTAGCCAAACCATTTTCATACTTATACCAGCCCAAATTTTCCACTTAATCACACTTTTACTACTTATTTTATAACTTTTACAACTAGGTCCTTTTTAATATTTTTACCGAAAATCACTTAGCCAAAGTTGTTTTTTTAACATCAAACATGCATTTTCTACCATTAGCCATCAAAATACACACATGTCTAACATGGGTCAAATCCTAGACCTTAATCATACCTTAAATTAGTGCTAGAAATAGGTAGATCGAGTTACAACGACTTCAAAAATGTAAAGAGCATTAAAAATAGGGCTAGAACAGACTTACAATCGAGCTTGGAAGCTTGACAAACCCTAGCTATGTCTTCCTCTTGTAAATTTCGGCCAAGGGGTAGAAGATGAGCAAAAATTGGCTTTTACTTTGCTTATTAATTTATTTAATTACCAAATGACCAAAATGCAATCTTCTTAAAACACTAAATTTCTCTTACTTCATGTCCATTTTCGTTCACTAACTTAACAAATGGTCTAATTACCATCTAAGGACCTTCAATTTAAAATTTCATAGCAATTAGACACCTCTAACTTCTAGAACTCAAGTTTTGCACTTTTTGCAATTTAGTCCTTTTTACTAAATTGAGTGCTCAAACGTCAAAATTTTCGAACGAAATTTTCACAGAATCATTCCATAAAATTGTAGACCTTAAAATTATAAGAAAAATAAATTTTTCTGCGTCAAATTTGTGGTCCCGAAACTACTATTCCGACTAGACCCAAAATCGAGTTGTTACATAATTTCAACTTTTTACAGGTTTAATTAAACAAAACCATAATCACCATGTTAATGAAAAAGCTAAGAAACCCATGGGTACTTGCCTCTTGGATGCACTATAGCACAAAATCGATCTTAGCTACTCTTTCTCAACACTTGAATCCATTTATTCATCTACTCCAAGGTTTTTTCTCCACCCAATCAACATTTCTTATCACATAAATATAAACAAAATTATTAATATGCACTGTCTAACAACTTTCTCATACTAATTACCTCAAATAAACATGGTGGAAATGAAGATAACATACTTTATTACCTTGATTTGAAATTTTCTCTCATTAACCAGTCTTTCCCTTTCTAATGAAAATCCTAGATCTTAAATGAAGATGGTGTTGGTGGAAAACAAGGAAAAAAAGGTGTTTTCTAACAATATTCAACAAAAGAAACTTGGGTTTTAGGTGGGGTTTCACTTAGAAATGAAAGAGAAGATTGGTCATTGCTGTTGAAATTTAGAATAGATGAGAAAATCTCCTTCTTCTTCTTCTTCTTCTTCTTCTTCTCATTTATCCTCCATTTAAAATTGGTCAAAGTCAAAAAGTCAAATTCAACATTAACGTGTGGTCCACATTTAATCACCATGCTTTAATCACACCTAATGGCTAAAAATCAATCCCAAAATCATAATATCTTTTCAAATAATGTTTCTAATAATAAATTCTTGAGAAATGACCAAAATGTCCTTAGGTGGTAAAATTATTATTTTGCCTAATTTTACCTCTTTGCACAATTTCTTCACAACCATAGACACTTTGTCAAATTCAAATCTTATAATTCAAATTTAACCGTTAATAATTATCCTTGAATGATGAAAATTACACTTTTACCCTTCTCTCAATAAAAATTTAATCCTTGTAATTTCAAATCTTTTCCAATTTGGTCTCTTTCCCCACATTTTCACAGCCAAAATTTTCTACATTGATTTCCATCTCCACCATCTATTTGATTCCTTATGAATACTTTTTATCTAAATCATTTCTAAATTTCTTGAAATTCATTGAAAACAATTGTTGAAATACTAGAAATTTTGGAATGTTACAAAGTACCCTAATATTTGGGTAACCATTAGAATAGTTATACTTAATGATTTATAATTACTTATGTTAAAGTTATTCGATTTATTATTATATTATCAATCATTTACTAAATATCTAATTTTTTATTAGTAATTATATTTAATAAAATTTTCAACCTCTAAAAAAAAAAAGTTAGTTATAAGTTAACATATTAATAAGTTTTTAATCCAAACACGCAACATGATGATTAACCTATTTATTATATATTATATTACAAATCTTAAATTCTAATTACACTTGATGTTATAAAAATTATGATATGTAATGAAAAAAAAAATTTATACTATCAATTATGACTATTATGTGATTAATCATTTACTACTATTTATCAATAATTTATTATTATATTATTAAACATAAAATAATGTTATGGGTCTAACTCAATCATCCAACAATTAAAATTATTAATTTGGGCTCATCATTAAGGCGATAAAAATTTTGTTCACATAGCTGTCAAAAATTAAAGATTATATGATATCATAAATAGGGGTGAGGATTTGATCAAATCGAATCAAATAAAAAAAATTTGAGTTAAGCAAATTGAGGAATCCTATTTTATCATCCTAATTTGATTTGAAATTGTCTCAAATCGAATCGAGTGAGATGAAAATCGAATCAAAAATATTTGTTTCAATTAATTTTTTTAAAAAATAACTTTGGGTCTTTGTAACAACTGCTACCTATTGTAATCAAATTTATTATTAACTTTCATCCTCTCCGAATTTATTTATTAATATTTTATATGTGGATTAGCATTTTTGCTTGCTTAGCTCCAATTATCTTCCAATTCTTATCACAATATATTTTGAAATTTAAAAATATATTAAATGTAGAAAATTTAAAGATAAAATGTGAAATGATACCAGTATAAAATTTTAACATGAATAATTTGTGTCATCATCAATAATTCAATTTTAACAGAAATTTATAAAGATTCAACATGATTAAATAGTTCAATAATATAAATAGTACAACATGTGAAATTTAATTTAATAATATAAATAGTAGAATATAAATAAAATTATTATTATTTAGGTTTAGCGATTTTTTTGATGATTTTGATTTTTGATTTAGGGGTAAAGGGTGAGAAGTAAAAGTTTAGGAAAAAATAAAAAGTTTTGAGGAGTAAAATTTTTGGGGGAAAATATTCAAAGAATATCTTAGGGGAAAAAGAGTTTGGATTAGACGGGGGTGGGATGGCAGGGAAGTAAAAAAGTTAGGGGGTTTAGGGTAAAAATTTAAAATATTATAATTTGGTATTTTGTTTATTCGAATTATTTGAGTTATTTGAATTCGAAAACTCAACTCGATTCGAACACAAAATTCAAAAAAAATTCGAATTGACTCGAATAACTCGATTCGTTTAACTCGAAATTTAAAAATTTTTTCCAAGTCAAATCAAATTTTACCCACCCCTATGTTTAACACATGTTAGATTTAACCCATCTTTTAACATATCAAATAGTATTGTCCATGTACTACTACAATTTCAAATTTTTCAAAAATAAAATATAGTTTTAACCATTAACTTTTAAGAAGATTTAAGTTAGTTATTGTCGATTGAGTCTTAACTTGATTAACATAGTTATTGTTGACAATGTAGGAGGACATGGGTTTGAGTGTGCTGAAACGTATTATCAACCTATTTATGAGTTGAGGAGAAGCTATAGATAATTCTAGGCATTGTATCAAAAAGAGTAGATATGATCAAAACTTATAATGAAACGTTAAAAAAAAATTAGTTACCAAACTTTAAAAATTCATAATGTATTCACTAATTTTTATATTTGTCAAAATTTATTTTATTAATATTTTATCTTTGTTATCAACGGTTTATTATCCATGTCTTTTATAATAATTTAACTGCTAATATTTTTTTTAATTTGCTACAATAATTAAATTTATTATTTTTATTTTTATTAAAATATATTGAGATAATACTCAAATAAGCATTCAAGTTTTATAAAATTTAGAAATAAGCCTTCAACCTTTTATTTTTTGAAATGAAAATTATTTTGTAATTTTTAATTTAGTTAATTATGCATTTTAATTTTGAAATTTTTGTGAATAAATCCATTAAAATTTAATACTTCAACTGTTTGATAACCATTTCACCCAAATAAATTTAAGTACTTACTGTCAATCAAATGCTTTTCTAATCAAAATATGAAAAAATTTAATTTCAAAACAAAATAATAATTATTTTGTAAATTTAGTAACCAATTTCAAAAATTAAATAACTAGAGAAGAAAATTTCAAAAAATTGACACTAAGTTTAATTTACTTTTAGAAAATCATATAAATATTACCACATAGCCTATTAAATATTTTGGCAATGACATATAATATCCGATAGATGTTATATTATCATGTCATTCAAATATTGTGACTAACAACTAAGTGATTGAAATTTTCGATATTTTTAACTTTAGTTCTTAAATTCATCATTTAATAGTTAGATAATCAAATAAAACTGATTATATGTATAATTTTATATTTATTAATTAATGAGTGGCTTACTACTGCTATTATTAATGAGATAAATTACCATTTACAATTATTAATACTTATAATAATGAAATTTGCTATCTATATTTACTACTATTATTATTCATTAGTTGAATTATCATTCTATAATCTTCGTAATAATGAAATTTACTATAAATTTTTGCTACTACTATTAATATCATTTGAATGTTATTTTCTAAATATTTATTAATTTAAGTTTAAATAAAATAATAAAATAAACATTTACATAGTATATTTTAATTTTTTGAATATTTAGGTTGTTATTCTTAATTTTAAAACTTCAACTTATATATGCAAACTAGATAAACAATATATATATGGTAATATGAGACATGATAAACAACAACATAAAAAATTAATACAAATATTAGCATAAACTAGATTATATCACAAAAAAAATATCATATAAAAATTTTATAATAAAATTATATAAAAATTAAATGTTAGAATGATAAATTTGGAATATTAAAGATTAAAATGTTTTAGGGTTCGAATCACTTGATTCTCATCATGTATATGTATTTTTCTAGATTTATCAAACTATAAAAAGATACAAATACCCTCAAAATAGTATTTGTTACTTTGTAAAAGGAATATGCTTTTAGTAATTTTACAACTAAGTTGAGATTTGTTTAATGAGTGAAATCAACTTAACCAAACACATTATAATAGTATAAATAAATACTAGATTATACACACCTACTATGTGTGTGAAAACAATTTTCTAATATATTTATAACAAATTAACATACATATTAAATGTCTTTTGTTAAGATGATAAGATTGATAAAGTAGCATTCATGATATTTTGATTTGAATCCCATCATGTATTTTTTTTTTTTAAATTTATCAGATTGGGCTTTTATTATTTTCAAAACAGAACTTAAAATGGCCTAGGCAAACAGACAAGCCCAAGTCCCAGAAAATCAAAACGGAAGAAAAATCTAAAAAAAAAGACCTTAAAATGGCCCAGGACAACAAACAACCCAAGACCTAAAAAGTAGAAACGGAAGAAAAATCTAGAAACAATAAAGAAAATAAAAAGAAAAATGCCTAGTCAGATCATCAAAAATTGGCACCCATTTCCCCATTAACCATAATTTCCTCCACTAGTTCCAGTTCACTGAGAAGGCCAGTGCACACTTCTCATTATTGAGACCGTTCTTCTACCCCACAGATTGCTCCTCCACAAGACGCAGTTCAATCGGGTTCCCTAGCCCACTCCATCTCCATCCGCCGGAGAGCATAAATCGGAACACTTCCTACCAAGTAAGCCTGTTCTTTATTTATTAAAGGCTTCATTGCCCGTATATGAGCTAACTGGTTCTCCGATCTATGTGTATGTTTGAAAGTGATACTCCAAAATCGATTTTTTTTCATCTGAATATCTCTGATATATGCTTCAGTTTCGGACTTATCTACTAGATTTGTCTGGCATTTTTTAATTACTGACATTGAATCTCCTTCTATTGTCACTACTCTCAATCTCATTTCCATCCCTGCTTGTATTGCCATCAAACATGTGAGAGCCTCTACTACAAAAGCAAACCTAACCTATAACAGCTCATTTTTTAGTGAAATCGGAATAGTGGTTTCGGGATCACAAATCTGATCAAAAAATAAGGTTTATTTTTATTTTATTAGATGGTCAGTATTATAATAGGCATGTCGTGTGAAAATGTTGATACGAAAATTTTATCGATTAAGTGTTTAATTACGAGAAGGACTAAATCGCATAAAATGCAAAAGTTAAATTCTAGTAGCTATAAGGATCAAATAGCTATGGAATTCAAAACTTAAGGTCCTTATATGATAATTAGACCATTAAAAAAGTATGTAGATTTTTCTTAGTGACTCATCCATGGAAATATAGAAAAAGGGCAAGGACTAAATTGGAAATAGCAAAATACCTAATTAATTAAAAGATGAAAAGAAAATATATCATCTTATATTCATCATCTTCAATCTAAAAATACATGGAAACCCTAGATGAGAAAAAATAAACTTTCAAGGCCTAATTGGGTAAGTTTCCTTGTCCTAGTTTTTGTAATTTTGGTATTTTTGAAACCGAGATAGCTTAATCTTTCTATTTGAGGGGTTAATTTGAAAAGTTATCAAGGTATGAAAAATGGGTCATGAATATATATATATATGCTGGAAATTAGAAATTTATGGTATAAAATGAAAGATTATTGATAGATAAACAACTTTTACAAAGTGATTTTTGATGAAAACATTATTTAGGGACTAAAATGAAAAGTTGTAAAATTTGATGAAAAATTCTAAAATTTTATGAATACATGTGCTGGAAAATTTTCAATGGGGCTTTGGTTAAGCTTGTAATAGGGAGTAATTTGCACAAGTTTCATTTTCAGGGCCTAGGGACAAAATCAAAATTTATGGAAAAGCTAGGGTCAAAATGGTAATTTTGCCTAGGGCGCAAATTGAGTCCATTTAAATATGAAATGTGTGAAATTGATGGTTAAATTCATTTATATAGATCCATACAACACTAATTCAAGGTTAGATCAAGGAAAAGAAAAGATTTCAGATTAGTAGATTTTTAACGAGAATAAGTGTCGAGGTAAGTTTGTGTAACTTAACCGATCTGTAACAGCTCGTTTTTAGTCAAATCAGAACAGTGGTTTCAGAATCACAAATCCAAAGTCAAAACATTTATTTTATTATTTTATTAAAGTTTACAGCATGATAGAATTATTGTGTGAAAGTTTCGTAAAGAAATTTTACTGTTTGAATGTTTAATTCGGTAAAAATGACTAGATCGCGTAAAATGTAAAAGTGTTGTTCTATTAGCTAAAGGTGTCAAATAGCTTTGGCTTTTAATTATGGTGGCCTTAAATGGAAATTAACCCATTGTTTTTATAAGTAGACAAGTATGGCCATTTATTAGGTGAATTAATGGTTTATTTTTAAGGTTAATATGGTAAATGTGTAAAAATATGTTAGTAAAATAATAGAAAACAAATGGTTATCATCTTTCTTCATATTTTAGCCAGAATTAACCTAAGGAAAACACCATTTTTCTTGTCTCAAGCATTCGGTCATCTCTCTCCTTGCATGTAAGCTCAATTTTTTATCTGTTTTTAATGATTTCTATATTTTTGAGATCGTTGCTTTGTATTCTAGCTATCCCGTACCTTAAATTTCAAAATTTTTAAAGATTTATCATATTTCTATTGTTGAATGCTTGAGTAATTTGATGAATTATGATAGATTTGGAAGGTCTAATGTTAGATTAATAGTTTTTGTAAAGTGATTTTTGACAAAAATGTCAAAAAGAGATTAATTTGTGAAAATGTGGTGGTTAAAAGTGTGAATAAATTGAAAATATGGGCTGCTAGTGTACTAAATCCAGCTAAGCATGGGTTTGTACTAAATTTCATGAATTTGCAATTTCATGTGATAAGGACTAAATTGTAAAAATGTGAAAGTTTAGGGGCAAATGTGTAAAATAGCCCTAATGTGTGTTTTAGATTAAATTGAACAAAGAGTTGATTAAATAAGCTAATTTTGATAATATATAGATCAAGAAAAGTCGAGATTGGGATTAGATCGGGGAAAAGGAAAAGTGGACGAATAGTGGATAATTTCCATCCGAGCAACTCGAGGTAAGTTCGTATAATTAGAATTGAACTTTTAAATACTTGTAATTATTTGAAATGAATGTATATAATTAAGTGATTGAGCTACTTGAAATACAAATACCTTATTGATATAATCTGATGGTTACCGAGCCCCGTTTAAACCGTAAAAATTCGTAGGATACGAGTGACATGTCACTAGGGTTACCGTTTTGGTCGAGATCTTGCATGTGTTGCGGACTCACCATAGCTCGTATGAGCTTATCGATATATCAACTCGTAAAAGTTTACTGTTTTCAGCTCGTTAGAGCTTACCGTTTCAGCTCAATAGAGCTTACTGTCCATCAGCTCAGGAGGAGCTTACTGATCATAGCTCGAAAGAGCGGAAAAGATAATGAATCAACAAATTACTAATTTATATGTAATGTATATCACCCGAGTATCCATCGATATTCTAATTTGTTCAACGGGCATAAATTTTGTTATTAGTTATGTGAAAAAGCTATGTGTTTATACAGATGAGTTACTATTATCGAATGAATTGTTTATACGACTGAGAGTGAATTGTTACAAATGATGTATGTGATATATGAATTTGATATGATACAATGTATTGAGTATTAAATTGAGATAATGGATGATTTCATGTACTTATGTGACTAACTTGTTGATGAATGTTTGTGTTTAGGCATTTGGAAATTAAATTGAGTATACCTTATTTATTGTCTTGATTATGTATAAATGGTAAGTTTAATTCTAAATTATACGGGCTTACTAAGCTATTAAGCTTACTCTATTTCTTTTTCATGTTTTATAGAGGTTTGATAGCTCGCTTGATTCAGATAAAGTAGGAGATACACATCACACTATCCAGTTATCGATTGGTACTTTTGAACTTATGGATATATGTAAATATGGCATGTATAGGCTAGATATAAAGATGATAGTTATGGTTACTTGAGATAGTGACTTTGGTACACGTTGTGGTATAAGTTAGAGCCACATGATTTGGCTTAACTTGTATAATGTTTTGGTTGTGTATAAGTATTCAAATATGGTATGTTTTGGCAAGTAGTAAATGGAATGGTAATATGCAAATGTTGTCTTGATATGTAGTAGGCATATGAATGGAAAATGCATGATATTAATTAGGTATTTGAAAACTATGTTGAATTGGTATAAAATTTGCATGAAATGTTGTGGATTGGTAGCTTAATGAGCTATAAAATATGGCAATTTATCCTTGTGCAGGTATGTAAAAATAGGGTGGCAAATGGCTTTGCAAATAGCCTATTTTTGTCTACACAGGCATATGTCTCGACCATGTGTGACACACAGTCATGTTACACGACTGTGTGTCCCCTAGTGTTGAAATTAAAATGAAGTTAGTATACTCCACATGGTCTCACACACGGGTGTGTGACTGGCCGTTTGGTACAAGTCAGTATACCCTACAGGTTTGGCACGACCTAGCACACGGCCTGGCACACGGGTGTGTGTGGCCACTTCGAAGGGCACATGGGCTAGACACACGGGCATGTGGTTAGCCGTGTGACCCAAGGCAGTATGTACCCCCTGTTTTCACACAGCCTATGACACGGGCGTGTCTGGTGGCTGTGTGAGACACACAGCCTGGCCACACGGGTGTGTGTCCCTTGTTTTGAGAAAAATTTTCAAAGCTCTATGAAAGTTCTTGAGTTACCGATTTAGTCTCGAATCACTCTTAAAGCATGTTTAAGGCCTCGTAGGCTATTATAAGGGTCAAATTAATTGAAATTGAATGATGAATATTTGAATTGAGAAATGTTTGCTAAATGTATGTTTAATTGTTTTGAAAGTCCGGTAATACTTCGTAACCCTATTCTGGCATTGAATACGGGTGAGGGGTGTTACACGAACTTGTAAATATGTTTAATTGAATGTTGTGTTTATATGTAATGTGAATTATATTGATATGATTGATTGTTATAATGAATGTTTGAATACATGCTTGAAATGATGACAAAGGGGTAAGTCTCGATTGAATACTGAATTCCGATGATTATATGCACTTTCCCGAAACTAATAAGGTCTTGCATTTGTTGCAGACGGGATTTAGCTTGAACAAGTAATCCCGTTGACCTTGTTATAGAAAGGATTTAGGCCGGACAGGTAATCCTGATATAATGCCTCTCGAGCATACATTATAATTAGGTTTAGCCTGGACTAGTAATCCTAATCGAGCTCCTCTGAGCCTATATTATATAAAGGATTTAGCCTAGACTGGTAATCCTGTTATACGATATGTGGCTCTAGAGAGTGTTTCTTGGTTAAGTGCCCTAATAGGTACACTTGAGTAAGAAATTGACGGATTATTTAATCATACACTTCGAGTGTACTACTTAAGCATCCATCGGAATTCAATGATTCAACGGACATAAAACTATTTACGTGGCATGAAAATCTTGAGATGAAATGATAATGACTTGAAAGAATATTGCTTGATGAGCTAATCTATGTTACTTGATTGATATGAAGATTTTGGTGACTAACATGTTTGATTGAATGTATGTGATTAGGCAATTTAGCCAAATGGATGGAAACATAAAATTGTATGCCTAGATTTAGTAAACAAGATTGGTAAGTTTAGTTTTCGTTATACGAACTTACTAAGCATGTAATGCTTACTCCGTTTTATTTTTCTCCTATTTTATAGTGCTCGAAAGCTCATGAAGGTTGGAAGATCATTAGAGCATCGTCACACTATCAACTAGTCATTTTGGGTATACTTAGTAAAATCATTTGGTATAATGGCATGTATAGGACAACTTGGCCAATAGTGGCTTGAAATGTTATTTTGCAACCTAGCCATTGGAATGGCTAGTAATGGTTCATTTTGGTATGACTAAGTAGATTATTATGATATATATATGTGATTAATATTTTGAATGCCTAAGTTAAACTAAGGTAAGGTTGTGAACACATATGCATGTAGTGATATGCCTTGTTGAATGATGGAAATTGCCCAATTTGAATGCTTGAATTGGTTGGATTTGGATGTGTGTTTCAAGTGCATGTCATGGGTGAAATTTTGGGTGAGAAATAAGTCTAGAAATGGTTTCATTTTGTCCACACAGCCTGGTAACATGGGCATGTGATTAGGTCGTGTGTCTCCTACACCTTAATTTTGAGAAACAAAATGCTCAGAATTGAGCACACAGACAGAGATAAAGGAGTGTGTCTCAGCTGTGTGTGCCACACGGCCTAGAACACAGGTGTGTGTCTTGGCCGTGTGAAACCTGCACTTATTTTCGAATCAAATTAATTAACCACACGGCCTAGCACACGGGCGTGTGGCATGACCGTGTGTGCAAGTCAGAGAGTTACACGGGGTCAAACACGGCCTCTAGCACAGGCATGTACCTTGGACCACATAGGTGTGTGAGCCTGCACCTTGGAAAAATTTTGAAAAGTCGCAAAAAAGTTTTAAAGTTCCCGATTAAGTCCCGACTCGATTCTAATGCTCATATTGGGCCTTTGGGCCCAATAATGATCTCGGTAAATGAATAGTAATTTATATAAGTTATTTGTAAATGTTTCTGAATGTTCTGGTATTGCTCTGAAACCTTGTTCCGGCGACGGATCGGATTAGGGGTGTTACATAACCTTCATGTGCACTATCTTCGAGATCAAGACCTTCCCCATAGCATCTCTCGCTACAATCCCCAAAGTAAACTTATTTTGCTAACCTTCATACGGAGCGTCAAAATTTACCTTAATGCCTACCCCAATCGAAGGGTTTCCATCCCTCCTGTACTCGAAAAAAGGTATGGGTCTTTGCCTCAATCCTGTCAAACTCCTATATGTACCTTAAGATGAAAGTTGCTATCTCACTGTCTGATTAGACCCTCCCTTCATAAACTCTTTTTTTTTTTTTTTTTTTTAATCCACAAGGCTTATAGAGCGCAAAAAAAAAAAAAAAACAAATGCCTTTAGGGTATTAAACTTCTTTCAAAAACCCAGGTAACCCATTCAGAGCAATCTAAATCCAATCTAGATAGAACGTATTCAAAATTTAAAATCTTCAACACCTTTATTATTACAGGACATTCACGAAGAGTATAGCATAGAGTCTCAATAGCATACCGTATCTGGGACATGCTCTACTATCCACCAGTCTCTTATAATACAAGTTAGCAAACTTAAGGATAAAATTCCACGATATCCTTCATATGGTGATTTTGATTTTCATAGGCAATTTAAGATTCAATAAATGTCTATAAAAGTTCCTTCTTGTACCATGTGAGGCATTAGCATTAGGGGGAAAAATACCTTTTGTAATAGTTTATAAGCCCTCCTCACCGAGAAAACCCTAGATGGCTCACCTCTCCATACCAGCAGATCCACGTGTCTCTTCTTCGCCAAAGGGATTTGTAAAATCCTGGTCACATAAGCTTCTACAAAGGTATTAAAAATAACATCCCTTTTCCATTTTCTACTATCGTTATCTATCAAATCCGCAACTAAGGAAATATCACTGTTATGAATATGATTGCTTAATCGGTAATTAGCTACTCCAGGTAGCCATGCATCATCATTAACTGAAATATTTTCACCCGTACCAACCCTCCAACATAATCCATCCTTAAGAAGACCACTCCCCGCCCAAATACTTTTCCAAATATAGGAGGGTAAATTCCCTAACCTGACATGTAAAAAATCGAAAGATGGATAATACTTAGCTTTTAATAAGCACCTAGTAAAAAGTTAGGCTGGTCAATAAGACGCCATCCATGTTTAGCTAAAAAAGCAATATTAAATTTCTCTAAACTATGAAAACCCATGCCCCCATATACTTTTAATGCGCAAAGGTGACCCCATTCACACTAATGAATCCTCCTCATTCCATACCCTTTTTGCCACCAAAACTTTACTATAATACTATCCAACTCCCTACACAAAGTTTTTAGTAACAGAAAACAAGCCATTGAATACGTCAGAATGGCTTGTAAAACTGATTTTATGAAAATTTCCCTTCCTCCTTGCAATATAAACCTCGTACTCCACCCATCAATTCACTTTTTAACCTGATCCTTGAAGCTTAAGAAAGACGTCTTTTTTTTCCTACCCATTATAGTAAGTAATCCTAAATACTTCTCTAGGTCATTCGAGTATCGAACACTCAACAATCCTGATATAAAAACCCTATTATCATCAGAAGTATTAGAACTATAGAAAATCGTGGAATTCTCAAAATTTACGCACTGACCCAAACACGTCTCATACTCCTTTAAGATCTCTTTCAGTATCTGAGCACTATTAGTAGTAGCCTCTCCAAATAAAATGTAGTCATCTGCGAATAGCAAGTGTGATACCTGAGGACCTCTCCTACTTACTTTTGCCCCTTTTATCAAATCATCATATAATGAAATCCTCATAAGAGCGAATAAACCCTCACTACAAATTAAAAAGAAAAAAGGGCTCAGTGGGTCGCCTTGTCGAAGGCCTCTAGTTAGTTTAAAAGTCTCTCCCATCTTCCCATTAACAATAACAGAATATGAAACCGATTCAATGCACTTCATTATACCCACCGACTCTTTTCAAATCCCATACACTCCATCATTACTCTTAAGAACTCTCGTTCAACCCGATCATAAGCTTTACTCATATCTAATTTTAATGCCAATGAACCCTTCTTATATGTCCTTTTTTGCCAAAAGTGTGCAAATTTGCATATGTTAACATCACATTATCCGATATCAAACAACCTGGCACAAAAGTACTCTGGGCACTATCAATACAGATATTTAACACATGCTAAAAATAATTAGTTGCCATCTTTGCTACTACCTTATATAAAACATTACACATACTAATTGGTCTTAAGTGCACTAAATTCGATGGGTGAGTAATCTTTAGGATTAACACAATGTTAGTAACATTCATGGAATCAAGATCCTTACCATCATTCAAGATACCCAGACAATATGAGATAACATCGTTTCCCACAATATGCTAGCATCGTTGATAGAACAAAGCTAAGAAACCATCATCTCCAAGAGCTTTTGTAGGACCCATACTCTTTAAAGCCACACAAACCTCTTCTTTCATACACTTCGCTGAAAGCCTTAGGTTGTCTTCCCTCGATAAACACTACTCTGCTCACGGTAAAATATGCTCTATATCACCTATCCCATTTTTTTAGAACAATTTTCAGAAGAATCCTTTCGCAATCTCCTCTATTTTCCCCTCTTCCCTAGTTTCCCTCTCATTCTCATACCTCAAAATTTTAATTGTATTCATTCTTTTTCATTGGGAAGCAAAAATATGAAAGAAAGCCATATTTTATCTCCTAATCGTAACCAATTAGTACGCGCTCTCTGCTCTAAAAAAACTTCATCTTTGTCTATTTGTAAGTTGAGTTGTACTTTTGTATCAATAAGTTTAGCCAAATCCTTTTTAAGCCTTATTTACCTCGCTTGAATTAACCCGCCCACTTCCCCATGCCATGTCTTAAGCATTCCAATTTATCATAAATATTGCCTGAGGTAGAATTCCAAAGGTGATTTACCTCCCCCTCGAATGATTAATCCAAAGTCCACCATGCTTCAAGTCGAAACCTCGCCCTCCTCCCCTCCCTTTTCTCCTATTCTGTATGTATAAAGAGTGGGCAATAATCCGAATAAAAATGCAGTAGGTGTGGTATCCTCACACTAAGGAATAAAGTCATCCAATCTACATTCGCCACCCCCCATCAAGATGTTCTATTATATTAGTCTCAAGCAAATTCCCCCTCTCCCACGTGAACAATGTCCTAAAATACCCAACATCAATTAGTCTACATTCCTCTAAAACTCTATGAAATACCTCTATTTGACATTCCTTCCGTGGCACTCCCCTTTCTTTCTCAAAAGAATACATAATTCCATTAAAGTCACCACACACAAGCCAATGTGACTCTTGTGTACGTCTTAAATTCCTCAACACATCCCATGTATCACTCTTACCACTCGCAAATGGAGCACCATAAAACCCTGTGAACCTCCACTCCAGTTCTACCTTAGTCTCTTTAATAAACACATCATTATAATTCGTGGAGAAGCTTAGTAAATCAATAACCAACTTCTTCCAAGCCAGGCAAAGACCCCCTCTTGACCCATTAGTTGAAACCTCAATGCCATCTAAGAAACCACATATCTTACAAACACTCTCCATCCTTCTTTTATTCAGTTTAGTCTCCATAAAGAAAACTGATTGGGAATTATACATCTTCATCTTACGCTGAAGTCTTCTTATTGCCCGTGGACTCTCCAAGCCACAAATATTTTAGCACATGATTTTTATTGCAACCAGTCGGCTTGCTTCTTAGCAATTGCCGATAATAGATGATCCCCGTCCATCAATCTTCCAACTAAGTTTCCCCATGATTCATTCACCAGTGATTCACTGAGACTCCAACATTTTTTTTTTGCTGTCTTTTCTTCCTTTTACCATTCTCTATGGGGTAGTCCTCAAAATCGTGCTCCATATCCATTTGCCCACTCCTATGTTGCAAATCTCCTTCTAAGTGTAACCCTAAAATAGGGTTTATACCCCTTCTGAGCCCGTCCCCTCCCAAGATCCCCATCCAAATCCATACCAATCATAGTTATCCAATTTCACCCCCTACACCTTCCCTCCTTAGCTAAATGTTATTCATTGCTAATGCTCTCCTTAACTGAGCTCTCAGCGATAGATCCCATCCCATATCAACAACCTCTTCCCCATTTGCCATCTAGATCTTACAAAATGAGTCATTATGCCCCAAACGCCCACAACAAAAACAAAACATTGCCAGTCTTTCATATTTAAAATGAACATAAGAACATTTTCCTCTGGTGAACATAACTTGCTTCTTTCACTTCAAGGGTTGCCTGACATTTATTTCAACTTGCACTCGCATATAGCTTTGTAAGCCCCTTTCTAAACTCTTAGTGTCATACTCTAAGAATTTACCAATAAAATCCCTCAATTGCCATGCTATACCTTCAAAATAAAAACCTAGATGAACATCATGCACTTGTACCCAAAACCATGTATAGATCAATGGTACCTTGGGCAGATCCTCACCCTCTTCCATCCGATGGAAGACCAACAAATGATTGTTAAAGTCCATGGAGCCCCATTTTGCATACGTTCGAGATCCATTTTATGAAAAAAAAATAAAAGAGAAATCTCTTCTCCCCCAGATTTGAAATTTGAACCCCTCTTATAAGATGCCAAAGATTCGCCATCATGCGTCTCATAGCTGAGAAAGGGATTACACTCGTTGTGAGGAAACACCCTACCAGACATAGTTCAGTGGCTTCTTTCGGTGAATTAGACTCCCCTTGGACTTGTAGAATCTCCTCCTCCGCTTCATCCAAAGATAGCTCTGCTAATTCATTCTCCATCGCCAATAAACCCCAATACTAACCCATTACAACAAACACCTATCACGCCACTGTCGATTCCACAATCACTCACTAAAAACAAAAAAAAAATCCTAAAAATCTTTGCTAGAGAAGCAAAACAAAAACGTGCTAGTGTAGCAGACTATTTTTTAGTGTCATGTATGTATTTTTTAGATTTTATATAAAAACATAAAAAGATAGAAATACCTTCAAAACAATATTTACCACTTTGTAAAAATAAGGGGTTTTTGTAAATTTAGACTTGAGTTAGGACCCGATTGAAGGTGACACCAACTCAGTTGAAACTTTAAATATTAGTATAGATAAGGAGAGAGAACTGCTTACACCAATGTAAAATGTAAAACTAAAGTGGTTTAACACACTTTCATAATTTTTATACTACAATTATTTTAACATTCCAACTATTATATTTCATACTCTATTCATGTGGATCATGCATGTCAAGTTTCACATAAATTAAAATTTTTTAACTATTTGTTGTATGTAAATAGAAACTTTAAACCATTAAATATATATTAATATAGACAATATTTTAAATCGATATGATAGAGATATCAGATCAATTTAAAATTTTACATGTATGACTAGTACAAATATCTTGATAAATTAAAATATTAGATTATTTAAGGGGGAGGGATCCACTTACATGGTATAAAAACTAAAGTAGTTTTACGTACTTCCGTAACTATTTATATGATTAATATTTTAGTGATCCAACCGCTGAATTTATCAATATAATTGTACTTTTCATGCATGTAAATTTTCGAAATGATCTGATATTTTTATCATATCGATTTAAAATACTTTATATATTAATATATATATATATATTCAACGGTTGAAATTTTTGTACATAAAAAAAAGTTAGAAGTTTTAAATTTACATCAAATTTGACATACATGATCTACATGAATAGACCATAAAATATAATAGTTAAATCATTAAAATATTAATCATATAAATAGTTATGAAAGTGTGCAAAACAGTTTTAATTTTTGCATTGTGTCAGTAGATCCATCTTATTGTTTAAATATTAATCGAATAAAAATGAGAAATGGTGGACAACCATTGAATCCCTCCATCATGTACAATATGGTATATTCTCAATATTTATATGATATAAATGTAAGAAAATATAATAGATACACCGATCTAACGCCCTTTTATTTGTTTTATTTGTTTAACTAAATTCATTGCTTAAGCCGCCTGTTGCCTATAACGATATGTATTATTTTAAGTAAAAACAATTAGAAGATTGTATTTCTATGTTCTGTCAAATTGAAGTTAATAATATAATGAACGTTGTAAAATCATGGTTTTAAGTTGGTTAGCTTGCGTCGCTCAAGGCATATTCCAAGCATTAAACTTCATCCACAGCTCACACATACCGCCAAATTTAGCAATGACTTGCTGCTTCTACTTTTTGGTTCCCCCATTTTTAAATTTGGTTTTTAATCAACTTCACTTTGGCTTAAATATTTATTTTTTACCAATTTGATATTTTAAGTTTTTCTTTATCTCATTTAAGTATTTGAGTTTGATTTTAATGTTTAATTTGATACCTAAATTTTTTTCTATCCAAATTAAATACTTATGTTTTTTTACTAGAGAACATGTATCAAATATTCATTCGGTCACATAATATCATTTGGCCTAACTACCAAATTGAATATTAAAACCAAATTCACGTACCAAATTGAACCATGAATCCTAACTCGGCTTCAAGATGATATTTTAACCCTTTACTAAATTATGTAATAATACTTGACCAAATGAAAAGTACTATTATATATCAATGTTGTTGAAATCAGATTGGATCGATCGATTGAACTGGTTAGTATACCGGTCCAAACAAAAGGATTAAACTGATTTCAGAGCAAATTGCTCAAAACTAATAAAAAACCAAAATTTGGGGGGAATAATGTTTGAACCTATTTATAAAATTTTAATTATTATTATTTTGGCTTTTATGAAAAATAGATACCTAAACTATGTAGCTTTTCCCATTTAGGTACTTAAAGTTTTTTTTGGGTCAAAGTAGGTATCTAAAATTTTATTTTATTACCCTTTAGGTACCGACCATTAATGTTTGTTTAAAACAACCTTCTAGATCAATCAAATTATGTCGCGTGATATTTTTAATTAAATAAAAATATCAAATATTAATATTCAATAAAATTTAAATTTAAAAAAATATAAAAAAAATTCATCTCCCCTCCCTCCCTCCCTTTCTTCATCTTCTTAGCTATGTGTGGAATAAAAATCCCCATAAAAACATGTCATGGTCTTAAAATGTAAAAAATGAAGGTTTTATTTTCTACAATTTTTTTTCTTTTTTGTTTGTTTTAATGCGAGAAATTTGAAGCAAAGTTTATTTCAAAATTCTGTTAACTCTCTTTATAAGGAAGATGAAGATGGAAGGAGAGAGATAGAGATGATAATTTTTTATTTTTAATTTATTTTTTATTGGATCTTAATTTTAAATATTTTTTTACTTTAAAATATCACGTGTTATAATGTGATTGGTTCGGAGCAAAATAAAACTTTAGGTACTTACTTTAATAAAAAAAATTTTAAGGTACCTATTTTCTATATAAGTCTATTTTTTATGAATTTTAAAATTTTTTTTCTTTAGTTATTGTTGGCCAACAACTAAATTGGTTGAATTGAAAATTAATGATTTAACAAATTCGACCACGAGTCTAATTTTTAAAAGATTACTATATCTTAAGCCATGAGTAATTTTTAAAAGATTACTATAGCTTAAGCCATGATTTATTTTCCAAGAATCTAGGCTAATATATAGGTAGGAGAATAGGGAGATGGTGAAGAAGAAGAAGATAACTAAGTTTAGTGATTCTTTGCATTATGTAAACCTCATTTGGGGTTTATTAACATCAGCACGGGAAGAATATAGAAGAATGTTTGAAGCATTTTGTTGTTTTTGAAGGCAAATTCATTTGTTCCAAACTTATCAAAGTGTAAAAGGGCAGTTTGATTGGACGTATATATGTATATATCTATGTGTATGTATAATGTATATAAGTGAAAGACGGAGGATTCTTGGTTGTCCAATGCAATTTGTTGTCAATCAAGCCTTGGTGCAGCAAAAAAAAAAAAAAACTTGGGTTGCTTTGGAGTCTTGATTGATGCTAAATCAATAGTTCGAATATTGACATTTTTTCTCCAACCCTGTTAAATTTGGTTAGTCAGTTTCCGGTAAGTACGCCTTTTTCGATGCCTATAAGAAAAGGTGGCTTATTCGAAGCATGAAACCTTGTCCATTTATGACACATAGTGCCCCAACTAGAACTTATACATACGTGCTTCTGGTTTTGCATTTTGATTGGAGGGTTTAATATAATTATCAAGCACGGGTTATTTCCAGGGATTCTTGTAAAATTGAAGCCATCGTCTAGCAATCCAATTTCCCTTTCGTTTCGTTATCATGTCCTTGTTTTATGTAGTAGCAAATTGAGAGCGAGTTTTAATATTGAGCTATGTCATCATGGAGCAAAGCCATGCCAAGATCATCTCCCGCAAGGCCCATATTATAAACAGCAAAGCCGAAGTAGGGTCTAAAGGTAATGGTAGACCGTGTCAGGCCGATCCAAATCCTACATTTTGCCACCTCTGTCTGTCTCCAATTGAATAAGGACGTAGGATTTTTATAAATTTAGTACTTATTTTCATGTCACGGTTAGTAAAGTTAGTAAGGTTATTTTTTATTTATTTTGGATGATTTGATAAATAATATAAAAAGAATTTAAAAAGAATTTTTTTTTTAACTTAATAACCCATTATACTTTTTTAAAGTTAGAAATAGAAGTAAGGCTTTATTCAATTTCCTTTTCACCCTTTGTTACCAATTGCGTAATGCTTGATATACATATATAGTAAA
The DNA here is from genome assembly GCA_025698475.1 of Gossypium anomalum. NCBI lineage: Eukaryota > Viridiplantae > Streptophyta > Magnoliopsida > Malvales > Malvaceae > Gossypium > Gossypium anomalum. Next base: position 49,800,864 of record CM046967.1, on the reverse strand, counting down.
AGTGAAAACTAAGAAGGTAAAATCTCTAAAATAAAATATTAATTATAAGCAATTTAGGTCAGATTCATGAATCTAACATGTAAACATCCAACGTGATTTGGGTAAAGTCAAGATAGTATCATTTAACACAAATTTATTGCTTATTCAAGTTTAATTATAACAAATGCATAAATGATAATATAAAAGTTCTTCCTTTAAAGAAAAGCTCATCTTTGGTACATTACTTTATTTAGTTATAGGCGTGTAACTTTTTTCAATTTTAAAAATTGGATACAAATAGCATGTACTTTTTTTTTTAATGCTTAATATTTTTGAAAATATAAATATTTAATATTTTACGTTTGGGCTCGAGACCAATGCTGTGGTTGGCTCGGCCTTGCTTAAATATAATTTTGGGTTAAAAACATTTTTCAAAGTCTATTATTCTTATAGATTATATGGTATACTTACAATGTGGGTGAATAAAATTTATGTATTAAATATATTTATAAAAATTTGATATAAAAATTCAATGAGTTTTGGTTGAAACAGTAAAGCTAAATATTTAAAATTGATTTATCGCGAGTTTAAGTCCGGATAAAATTGAGTTTCTATTGATTTCATATAAAAATTCTATAAAAAGATAAAAATATCCTCAAAATAACATAAATTACTTTGTATATAGATGGGTATTTTAGTACTTTTTTAATTGAATTAATGTTTGGTTGAATTGCGATACCAACTCAGATAATGAATTAAATTTATGTATCGATGTATATAAAGTTTTTTACTAATTTTCCAATTAAGTTGATACGTGATGGACTGGCGACACCAACTTAGTAAAAAACTTAAATATAAGTATAATTTATTATTTATTTAAAAAATACTATTATAAAACTTTTGATTGAATATGTTATAACTTAATCACACTAACTTGATTGAGAATGGACAAAAAAGTCCAAACAATATTTCTTTAAAACTTTAGAATCAGGTTAGTTTATATTTGAGGTTGAAAAATAATTTTTAAAAGTGTTGTAATTTTTTTTAAAAGAATTTAATAATGTTCAAATGCACTTAAATCAGGCTAACTCTCGTAAAGTAAGAATTCTTAATAGTAATTCTCTAAGGCATCGAAAATAAGCAAAAGCAACTTAAAGACAAAAGAAAGTTCAAAAGAACAAAATATACACAAAAAAGCAACGCCTACAAGGTGTTTGATTAAATACTCTCAATATATTCTTCAACTCAAAGAAAGCTTAAGGAGGCCCTCTATTTATAGTTGAGCTCTCCCAAATCCAATGGTACAACTAACTTTACATCAACGGCGAGATTGAAGCCTAACTAAAATTAAGGGATTTATATAATCCCCAAAGATTATACAATCAAATCTTATCAGATTACATTTTATATTTACCAAGGTAGTCCTAATTTACCATAAGTGCTTCACTGGGCCACAAAGGCTTCAAGTAGATCAACTTTGTCACTTATTCTTCGAATCAAGTTAGTTCAAGTAGGTTAAATGAGCCCCCATTTAACAGATTGACCTCTATGGGATGCTCTTTGTGCAATGGTCACAGGCTTTGAACTGTGGCCCGTGACACAAACACCTTTATAATAATTAGCTTGTTCAAACTTTGCGAAGTCATTTCAAATTTTAACCCTAACGAGTATGCTCAATTTAATCCCTCAAGGGATATAACTAAATCCTCTAGGGGATACATATTAATCCCTCGTGGTATATAACACAATCCCTCAAAGCATACAAATTAATCCCTCAAGGGATATAAATTACTCTGCAAGGGATATAAATAAATGTTTCATCACACTTCACCACATTTTTCATAGTTTTCCGGTTTCATCTCATATTCAATGGATAAAGCTTAATCCCTCAAGGAATGCAGATAAAAACCTTAAAGGATGGAAATTAGCCCAAGGGATATGAATCTAACACCTCACCTCCTTTAGAGGATAGGAAATCAATCTTTATAAAAATACAAATTCAAAAGATAATTTCCTATAATTACATGAGTACCAAAAGAATATAGCCCTCTCTGAGAACAATACATTTTGCATCTTAGAATCATTCAAAAGCCCTCACAAGGTCACTTTATAACCTGTCTCGGACCTTATGAGGGACATATTGTTATACCAAGTAGCCAAGAGGACAGGGGCCCAAGATAGCCTTCAGGATATATGATACAACACAAAAAAGACAATTCAGCTATTACATAGGATAGGCAGTAGGCCTCCTTCGTACAATCATGCATCATGTCATGAAAAATGGCAATAATGGAACATTGATAAGTTGCACCAGAGTTCTTCAACCTAAACAACATGACATTATAATAAAAGTTACTAGATGGCGTTCAAAAATTTGTTTTCTTTTCATCATCTAAAGCCATATAGATTTCATTATAACCTCTAAATCCATCCATGAATGTAAACATCTCATGACCAAAAATAACATCCACTAAAGTATAAATTTTTTTAAAAGAGAAATCATCTTTAGAGTATATTTTATTAAATCCCTAAAATCCATGCAAACTTTACTTGTCACATTCTTCTTCTTCATTAAAATTGTAACATCTCGAAATAAGGCCTAAATGGAATAGTGGTTGCGAAACCACAAATCTGAGATAGAAAAGTTTATTTCGATTAATTTTTATGATTTACCAAGTGATTAGATACATGTGTTAGAGTATTGATAAGAAATTTTATACATTGCATGTTTAGTTTGCCTATTAGGGCTTATTTGCAGAAGTTGCTGTAACAACCTGATTTAGGGCCTAAACGGAACGATGGTTTTAGAACCACGAATTCGAAGTCAAAAAATTTATTCCAATTAATTTTTAAGGTTTATTTATTGATTAAAATATTGTGTAAAAATATCGTTAAGAAATTTTACTGATAAAGTGCTAAATTGGACTTTTAGGACTAAATTGCAAAAGTTGCAAAATATATGTTCTAATTCATAAGTACTTGATTGAAATGGGAGTTTAAAGAGTAGTTCCTTAAATGGTAATTAGATCATTATATTTCGTTTGGACAAAAATGGGCATGAATAGGAAAAAATTTTAAAGAAAGGCTTTAAGGGCATTTTAGTCATTTGGTAATTACAAGAAATAAAAAGGGAAAATAAAGCCAAAATTGACTCATCTTTTTCATGCAGGCCGAAATTAGCATGGGGGAAGCCATGGCTAGGGTTTCCAAGCTTTCCAAGCTCAATAGTAAGTCCGTTCTAGCCCCGTTTTTCAAGTTCTTTACATTTTTAGAATCTCGGTAACTTGATTAAGCTTATTCTAGCAATAATTTAAGCTAGGGTTCATATTTGGAAAAATACCCATAGGTGAAATGTGTTTTTTTGATGTTTTATAGTAAAATATGAAGGCTGAAATTATGTTAAACAACTTTTGCTAAGCGGTTTTAAGCAAAAATGAGTAAAACGGCTTAATCAGTAAAAGTTGTTATTGTTCATAATTATGTGTTAGAGTGAGAATTTGATGTTGCCATAGGAAGAAACAATGATCAGCATGTCATAAAACATAAGAATAAGGGATGAAGTTTAATTCCCGAGCCTTGGGGCAAAAGTGTAAATATGCAAAAGTTTAAGGGCAAAATTGTAATTTTGTCAAAGTTTGAGTTAAGGACTGTTTTGAATAGTAAATTAATTAAATAAGTAAAATATGATGTTTTAGATTCCGGAAAACGAGATTTGAACCTAGAATGGGAGAAAAATCGAAAATCGGGAAAGTTGGTAAAATGGCCGTTTTAGTATCGAGGTAAGTTCATATGTATAATAAGCATTAAGTTATGCATGTTTCAATGTAATATTGATATAATTACTATGATTGCCGAGGTGTTGAAAGTAAATGTAACACCCCTTACCCGAGATTGTTGCCAAAATTGAGCACGAGGCATTACTAAACTTAATCTATCACTTAAATAATTTTAAGATCTTTATTTAAACTTTTCGGAATATGCTGTTATTCTGCGTTGTAGTCGCTTAAAAATTCATATCTTGAGTTTCGAAACTCAAAATTTAGATCCGTAAATTTTTCCTGAAACTAGACTCATATATATATCCACTAATTTTTTTCTAGAATTTTTGACTTAGCCAATTAGTACAGTTTATTAGTTAAAGTTACCCCTGTTTCAGAATTCGACTGCACTGACCTCTACTTACTACGAACCACTTTTCTCCCTATACAAAATTAATATAACTATAGCGTTTGTTTCTATTAAAACTAGATTCAATAAGGATTCTAACCATATAAATTACACCACCTAATTACTTTTGTACAATTTATGGTGAATTTCCAAAGTTGAAACAGGGGATCTAGAAATTTCTCTGACCCTGTTTCACTAAAACTCAGATATCTCATAAAATATAATTTCTTTACCTGTTTTTCTTATTCCATAAGAAAATAGACATAATAGGCTTTAATTTCATATATTATTCATCTTAAAAATATTTTTATACAATTTTTAGTGATTTTTCAAAGTCACGTCATTTCTGTTGTTTGAATCTGTTTTTAGGTTACTTTCACATTTTTCATAACTTTCATGTGATAATCACCATTCAATCATACATATTAATAAACATGCATATCATTGGCTATTCTTATTAGCTAATCTCTAGCAAGTATTTATACATCGTTCATTGTTCATATTATACTAAAAGTAACTAAGTTTCTATACATGCCATACACAAAACAAAACGTCTAATTATACCGAGTTATTTCTTTGATAGTGTGATCGGCCTCCGACGCTTCCTTCGATCCCCGAGTAGCTAGATAAGTACTATAAGAAGAAGAAAATAAAGAGATTAAGCACTAGGCTTAGTAAGTTTACAAGTAATTAAATCACAACATTCAACATAATGGATAATTATGCATAATATCATCTAACATCATAAATTTCTTTACTTCTCAATTTCTATCTTCTTCTTTATTTCCTTACCTTCTTTCTTATCCGACCTTTCCTTTTCATAAATATAATCTAATTTTCCTTTGCTGTTAATTCACTGTAATCTAACTCAGATATCGACCCGTTGAACCACTCGGAATACTAAGGATATTAGGGTCGTTTTCGTCTATCAATATCTCGCCAATGCCATGTCTTCGACATGGACTTACATGAATTATTCTGTCTCCAATGCCATATATATAATATGGGCTTACATGGCTCATTCCTGTCTCCAAAGCCATATATCTGATATGGACTTACATGGCTCATTTCTGTCCTGTCCTGTCCTGTCAACCCCAATATCCTAACATTCCTAAGGTTCAAACGGGGCTTCTTCGCTTTTAATTTGACTTTAAATATTCTCATAAAATAAGTATATAAATGCTGGAAATTGACAATAATAATGTAAAATAAAAGAATATTGCATTTATTTATCAGTAAACTTACCTCGATATAAAATGTGACTAAACTTTACAATTTAGTCCTTTACTTTTTCTTTTCCCCGATGTACTCCCGAATTTCGCTCTTCTTGATTATGGAGCTTGAAAGCTTGAAACAAACCCTAGCTATGGAGAACCCTTGAATTTTCGTCCTAATGAAGAAGATGGACAAAAATTGGCTTTTAATTTTGTTTTTAATTCATTTTAATAACTAAATGACCAAAATGCCCTTACTACTAAACTTTCCAAAAATTCCTTCCATGTCCTAATTTTGTCCATGAACTTAAAATTAGTCAAATTGCTATTTAAGACCTCCTAATTAATATTTCAATTCAATTTCATACTAAAAACTTCTAGAATGCAAATTTTGCAACTTATTCGATTTAGTCCCTACTTTCAATTTAAACACTTTAGGCATAGAATTTCATCACAAAATTTTCACACAATCATGCAATTATATCATGAACCTCAAAATAATAATAATATAAAATTTTCTACCTCGGATTTGTGGTTTCGCAACCACTATTCCGTTTAGGCCCTATTTCGGGATGTTACATTTCTCCCCCCTTTAGGGATTTTCGTCCCCGAAAATCTTACCTGTGAAAAGATTTGGGTACTGTTTTCGCATAGCCTCTTCGGGTTCCCATGTAGCCTCGTCTACCCCATGCCTATTCCATAGTACTTTCACAAGTACAATACTCTTGTTCCTTAATTGCTTTACCTCTCGAGCTAGAATCTTTACTGGTTCTTCACCGTAAGTCATGTCTGGCTGAATCTCAACCTCTGTCTGAGAAATTACATGTGACGGATCTGAACGATAACGACGTAGCATAGACACATGAAATACATTATGAATCTTCTCTAACTCAATCGGCAAGGCTAACCGATATGCTAATGGTCCGACTCTCTCAATCACTTCAAACGGTCCAATAAAACGTGGACTTAGTTTGCCTTTCTTGCCAAATCTGAGAACTTTCTTCCACGGGGATACTTTCAAAAAAACTTTGTCACCAACTTGATACTCAATCCCTTTTCTCTTCAAATGCATACATACGACTTTTGTCCATGCTGAGGTCGCTTTTAAGCAATCTCGATGATTTTTACTTTTTCTCTCTGTTTCCTTAACTAGATCAACCCTCAGAATCTGATTTTCCTTAAGCTCCGTCCAATACAAAGGTGTGCGACATTTACGTCCATACAAAGCTTCATAAGGTGCCATCTTCAAACTCGATCGATAACTATTATTGTAGGCAAACTCTACTAATGGTAAATATTTTTCCCAATCGCCTTGAAATTCCAATACACAAGATCTAAGCATATCTTCAAGTACTGAATAACTCTCTCTCGATCGACCGTCGGTTTGAGGATGGAAAGTCAGACTAAAACTCAACTTCGTACTCTAAAGCCTCTTGTAACTTCTTCCGAACCGTGAAGTAAATCTTGGATCTCTGTCTCGAAATGATCGATAATGGCACTCCATGTAGTCTAACTATCTCTCAAATATATAACTCACCAACTTGTCAAGTGAGTAATCCATACGGATTGGGATAAAATGAGCCGACTTAGTTAGCTTATCAATCACAACCCATATTGCATCTTTCTTTTTCAAGTGTTAACGGCAACCTGTCACAAAATCCATAGTAACTCTGTCCCATTTCCATTCCGAACTAGCACAGGTTGCAATAATCCTGAGGGTACCTGATGTTCGGCCTTTACCTGTTGACAAATCAAGCATCTAGAAACAAACTCTGAAATGTCTCTTTTCATTCCTACCCACCAATACAATTTCTTCAAATCGTTATACATTTTTGTATCGCTGGATGAATAGATAAAGAAGCGCTATGTGCTTCTGTAAAATCTTTCGAATAAGCTCATCATTCTTTGGTACACAAATTTGTCTCTAAACATCAAACGACCATCGTAACCAATCAGGAAATCGATTCTATGCCCGACTCGCATTGAACTCTTTTAGCTTGTAACTCATTATCATCTTTTTGAGCTTCACAAATCTCTTCAAGAAATACCGGTTTAGCTCTAAATTCAGCTAAAATAGAACCATCATTTGACATGGCTAAATTGGTATTCAAAGCTCGTGAATGTAAATAAAAGTTTCGCTAGAGCGTCAAGAACTACATTTGCCTTACCCGGGTGATAATCAATCACTAACTCGTAATCTTTAAGCAATTCCAACCATCTTCTTTGCCTCAAATTCAATTCTTTTTGAGTCATCAAGTATTTCAAGCTTTTATGATCGGTAAATATTCGGCACCTTTCACCATACAAATGATGTCTCCAAATCTTCAACGCAAAAATAATGGCAGCTAGCTCTAAATCATGTGTCGGATAGTTCTTCTCATGTGGTTTTAGTTTGTCTAGAGGCATAAGCAATTACCTTCCCTTCCCGCATAAGTACACAACCAAGTCCATTCATGGACGCATCACCTGTAAATCACAAACTCCTTACTGGTTCGGTTGTACTAAAACAGGAGCTTTAGTCAATAATGTTTTTAACTTGTCAAAACTCTGTTGACACTTCTCAGTCCATTCAAACTTGATATCCTTTCGTAGTAATCTTGTTAGCGGGGTAGCTATCATGGAAAATCCCTTTACAAATCGTCTATAATATCCAGCAAGACCAAGAAAACTTCTAACTTCTGATACATTTTTAGGAGGCTTCCAATCCACAATAGCTGAAATCTTGCTTGGATCAACCTTAATACCTTCACTGAGACAATATGTCCAAGAAAACCAACTTCTCGTAACTGTAATTCACTTTTCTTGAACTTGGCATACAACCGATTATCTCTCGAGAATCAGAAATCGTTCTCAAATGCTCGCATGCTCGGTCTCATCATGAGAATAAATCAAGATATCATCAATGAACACAACTACAAACTTATCCAAGTACGGTCCGAAAATTCGGTTCATTAAGTCCATAAAATGGCAGGAGCATTAGTCAAGCCAAATGGCATCACAAGGAACTCATAATGACCATACCTAGTCCGGAAAGCGATCTTGGGACATCCGACTCTTTAACTCGCAACCGATAGTATCCGGATCTCAAATCTATCTTGGAGAATACACAGAGCTCCCTTCAATTGATCAAACAAATCATCAATTCTAGGCAATGGATACTTGTTCTTTATGTTACCTTGTTAAGTTGCCGATAATCTATGCACAACCGCATCGATCCGTCTTTTTTTTCACAAATAGCATGGTGCACCCCATGGTGAACTCTGGGTCTTACAAATCCTTTATCTGTTAATTCAGAATCGAGCTTTCAATTCTTTCAATTCCAACGGAGCCATTCTATAAGGAGCAATAGAAATGGGCGTGGTACACGGAATCAACTCAATACCAAACTCAACTTCTCTAACAGAGGTAAGCACTGGTAGTTCTTCCAAAACACATCGGAAACTCACATACCATGTGCATCGACTCAATTTTTAATTTCGGGTTTTTAGTGTTCAACACAAAAGCAATATAAGCTTCATACCCTTTTCTCAAACATTTACGAGCGGACATATAATGAAATTATGGGAAATGAACTATCGACTCTTCCGAATTAACCCAAAGAATTTCACCATTTTCACACTTCAACTCAATGAATTTCTTTCTACAATTCACTATCACATCATGTGTAGTCACCAATCCATACCAAGAATCACATCAAACTCATCAAATGGCAATAGCATGAGATCGGTAGGAAAAACAAGTAACCTCTAATCATCAAAGGACAATTTCTACATGCTTTATCTACTAATACATGCTTGCCTAATGGGTTCGATACTTTGATCACAAATTCTGTAGATTCTATAGGCATACTTATACTAGACATCAATTTCATACAAACATAAGAATGAGTCGAACTGGATCAATCAGAGCCATGACATTAATATTATGTAGAGAAAATGTACCCATAATCACATCGGGGAGGATGCCTCTTCGCGTGCACGAATAGCATAAGTCCTTGCGGGGGCTCTAGCATCCGGTCTCACGGTCGAATCTCTAGAGGTACCTCACATGCACTGCTTCTACTCTCGGTTGCCTCGGTGGTCCGCCTCTAGTAGGAGCATTTCGGATCTAGCACTCAGATTACTTCTCGCTAGCACTTACGGACATTCTCGTACAAAATGATCCGGAGCACCACATTTATAGCAAACATTTTCGCCGCCCGACAAGGACCATAATGAAGTCTACCACACTTTGTGGACACCCCGATCTACCTCGTCTCGACATTACCTACACTCGCGATCGAGGTGGTCTGAGAGCTTCTGGATCTTTAAATCTGCTACCTCTATTCTCGACTAGCTTGCCTGCCGAAAAGCTAGATCTCGTAGAAAACTCTTTGGGCCTCTTGGATGTAGCCCGAAATGACCTACTCATCTGTCTCTTCTTTGTATCTTGTGTCTCTGTCTCAACTTTACCTTTTCTTTTTAACAACTCCTGCGCCTACAAAGCTCTCTCAACTAAAATAACGAGCTCTTTTATTTCTAGAACACCCACCGTGATCGGATATCATCATTTAACCCATCCTCAAACCTTTTACACATGATAGCCTCTGTGGACACACATTCTTGAGCATATTTCATCGAGCCCGACAAATTCACGCTCATAATCGCCATCGTCATATTGCCTTGTTTCAATTCCAGAATTCTTTTCTCTTCGGTCAATAAACCTCTGATGATGTACTTTTTACTGAAATTCCTCCCGAAAGAAATCCCAAGTGACCCTCTCCTTTGGTACAACTCGATATAAGTGTCTTCCACAGTAGTAGGTGAGTCTCTAAGAAGTGATACTACACATTTCATACATTCCTCGGGTGTACAAGATAGTTCGTCAAAGACTCGATAGTATTTTCTAACCAAAATTCTGCTCTTTTTCTGCATCATCATCTTTTGTCGCTCAAACTCTTCGCCCCTTGTTTCTGATTCTATCAATCTGGTGGCTTTTCTCTTATCATCGCACTGTGGATCGGGAAGCTTGAGCTACATGGGTAGCCTGATAATCATGAGGGGTGGAGGTCTAATCGCGGATTCGCACGAATGAACTCGGCAAACCAATCATTCAAAGCTTGGAAGAGAGCTTCTCGAGCCACTCCTCCCCGATCAACAGTTCATGGCCTATTCTCCCATGGCGCTGCCCCTTCCCGCTGAGGAAGAGAGCGCATTACTTTCTACATCATCATCACCAGCTCGCTCGGGATCCATTACTATAAAACAAAATATTTAAAATCGTCGTGAGTCGTCACACTATCAAAATACGTGTATGGCATGTATAGCTAGAATTTTACTCACACTAACTGTTCCGAGAACCGACTAAACCTGCTCGATACCAATAAATGTAACACCCCTTACCCGAGATTGTTGCCAAAATTGAGCACGAGGCATTACTAAACTTAATCTATCACTTAAATAATTTTAAGATCTTTATTTAAACTTTTCGGAATATGCTGTTATTCTGCGTTGTAGTCGCTTAAAATTCATATCTTGAGTTTGAAACTCAAAATTTAGATCCGTAAATTTTTCCTGAAACTAGACTCATATATATATCCACTAATTTTTTCTAGAATTTTTGACTTAGCCAATTAGTACAGTTTATTAGTTAAAGTTACCCCTGTTTCAGAATTCGACTGCACTGACCTCTACTTACTACGAACCACTTTTCTCCCTATACAAAATTAATATAACTATAGCGTTTGTTTCTATTAAAACTAGATTCAATAAGGATTCTAACCATATAAATTACACCACCTAATTACTTTTGTACAATTTATGGTGAATTTCCAAAGTTGAAACAGGGGATCTAGAAATTTCTCTGACCCTGTTTCACTAAAACTCAGATATCTCATAAAATATAATTTCTTTACCTGTTTTTCTTATTCCATAAGAAAATAGACATAATAGGCTTTAATTTCATATATTATTCATCTTAAAAATATGTTTATACAATTTTTAGTGATTTTTCAAAGTCACGTCATTTCTGTTGTTTGAATCTGTTTTTAGGTTACTTTCACATTTTTCATAACTTTCATGTGATAATCACCATTCAATCATACATATTAATAAACATGCATATCATTGGCTATTCTTATTAGCTAATCTCTAGCAAGTATTTATACATCGTTCATTGTTCATATTATACTAAAAGTAACTAAGTTTCTATACATGCCATACACAAAACAAAACGTCTAATTATACCGAGTTATTTCTTTGATAGTGTGATCGGCCTCCGACGTTTCCTTCGATCCCCGAGTAGCTAGATAAGTACTATAAGAAGAAGAAAATAAAGAGATTAAGCACTAGGCTTAGTAAGTTTACAAGTAATTAAATCACAACATTCAACATAATGGATAATTATGCATAATATCATCTAACATCATAAATTTCTTTACTTCTCAATTTCTATCTTCTTCTTTATTTCCTTACCTTCTTTCTTATCGACCTTTCCTTTTCATAAATATAATCTAATTTTCCTTTGCTGTTAATTCATCTGTAATCTAACTCGTATCTGACCGTTGAACCACTCGGAATACTAAGGATATTAGGTCGCTTTCGTCTATCAATATCTCGCCAATGCCATGTCTTCGACATGGACTTACATGAATTATTCTGTCTCCAATGCCATATATATAATATGGGCTTACATGGCTCATTCTGTCTCCAAAGCCATATATCCGATATGGACTTACATGGCTCATTTACATCTGTCTGTCCGTCTGTCAACCCCAATATCCTAACATTCCTAAGGTTCAAACGGGGCTTCTTCGCTTTTAATTTGACTTTAAATATTCTCATAAAATAAGTATATAAATGCTGGAAATTGACAATAATAATGTAAAATAAAAGAATATTGCATTTATTTACTGTAAACTTACCTCGATACAAAATGTGACTAAACTTTACAATTTAGTCCTTTACTTTTTCTTTTCCCCGATGTACTCCCGAATTTCGCTCTTCTTGATTATGGAGCTTGAAAGCTTGAAACAAACCCTAGCTATGGAGAACCCTTGAATTTTCGTCCTAATGAAGAAGATGGACAAAAATTGGCTTTTAATTTTGTTTTTAATTCATTTTAATAACTAAATGACCAAAATGCCCTTACTACTAAACTTTCCAAAAATTCCTTCCATGTCCTAATTTTGTCCATGAACTTAAAATTAGTCAAATTGCTATTTAAGACCTCCTAATTAATATTTCAATTCAATTTCATACTAAAAACTTCTAGAATGCAAATTTTGCAACTTATTCGATTTAGTCCCTACTTTCAATTTAAACACTTTAGGCATAGAATTTCATCACAAAATTTTCACACAATCATGCAATTATATCATGAACCTCAAAATAATAATAATATAAAATTTTCTACCTCGGATTTGTGGTTTCGCAACCACTATTCCGTTTAGGCCCTATTTCGGGATGTTACAGTAAATATAATTATGATGAATTAAATGTTCAAAATTAATTCGACATGGAAATGAAAAAGTATGTAAGTTTGTATGTAAATATTACATTATCTTTATTTACGTTTTTATATTTCAGCATATTTTATGTATTGTAGCTGATTTTGAATTATAATTGACTATTGGAAGAATGGAATAAAGTATTAGATAATGAGATACTTCCCGTTTGAACCTTCGGAATCGAAAGATATAGATGGTATGTAGCTAGGTCACATGTGTAATACGGGATATATACCATGTGTACAAGAGAGCTACGGGATATATGTAGCTAGGTCGCATGCGTGGTTCCAGATGAAGGACACCATGTAGACAAGAGAGCTACGAGATAAACTGGCTAGGTCACATGGGTGGTACTAAGTGTTCACCATGTGTACAAAAGAGCCAAAATTATGTGTACAATCGAGCTAAGTCACATGAGTGGTGCTTAGTGAAGGCCACTATGTGTACAAGAGAGCTTCGATTTTAAAGGTGGGCTGTGTGCGATACCGTCGCGTATCTGTTATTATTCCAAAGCGTTCAACTGGGAAATTGATTAAATGAAATTGTGTATGATTTTGTGATGATAAGTGTAAGCATATACGTGTGTAACTTAGAAGCAATATGCTCGATATGTGATTGGAAATTAGAAAGATTGTTATGGGTAAGTGATGAACACAATTGAAGTGTGAAAGATCAAAATTGACAATAAAACTGTTCAGAATAGTTGCAGTGACAGAAATCTAAAAATTTACCAAAAATAGTAGAAATTTAATCAGAGACTGAATGAGATATCAAATTAGAGCTTAGTGAATCTATTTTCATATAACGGAAACAGAGCAAGAAAAGGAATTCTATATTATGAGATATTTAAGTTTTTGAGAGACTGGTTTAGAATGACTATGTGATCCCCTATTTTTACTTGGAAAAATCATTAAAAATTGTAAAAAAATAATTAGGGGATATAATTTATATGATTGAAATTCTTAATGAGTCTAGTTTCAAATGAAATAAACGATAACATCCTTTGAATTCTGTACGAGGAGAAAATTGATTCGTAGTGAAGAATGGTCAGGGCAGTTGAGCAGTGAAACAGGGGTAACTTCAATGAATTAACTGTACTAATTGGCTAGACAAAAATTCTGAAAATTTTATCGTAAGAATATACATGGATCTAGTTTCAAGAAAAATTAATGGTTTGTAATTTTTAGTTCTGTAGCTCCAGAAATAAATAATTTAGCTTCTGGTACTCTGCTAGATAGCTTATTTTGAACCTGTTTATGATTGTAATAGTGAAAGTATGTGTGTTTGTGATGGTAATATTCCGAGAACATGTTGTGACTTTGTTTAAAGTATGATAATGTATTGTTTATTAATATTTACATATTTACTTACTAAGCTATAATGCTTACTCCTTTCCTTTCCTTTTTCCTATAGTGTCTGGATATGTTAGCTCGAGTTGGAGGTCAGGAGGTTAAATCACACTATCAAACTATTGATCGATATATAAAGGTTTTAAAGTATTTTTTTTAGTCTTTGGCATGTATGGGGACTCGTTTAATTGTTATTAAGTTTCTAGGAGTTGGCCTAAAATACTGACCTATGCTAATTGAAGGTCTCTATTGTATAAAGTTATTAAATGAAGATAGTCTTGATTATGTTATTAATTAAATGATGCAATTTATGAATGTGCATGCTTGCCTATGTGTGCGGTTGAATTAAAGCATGATATGGGCCTTGTAAGCTCTTTTTAAGGGACAGCTTGAATGTGTTTGAAAAAGTTTTAAATTAGAGTGAAATTATGAATCAGTTTTTATACGATGATTAGTGATTAAGTCCGGTAATGCCTCGTACCCTGTTCCGGCGTCGAACACGGGTAAGGGGTGTTACAAAAATTATATTGGCTAACCAAGTTGGGTGATGTATTGGTTTTATAAAAGCAACCTTGAGAACCTTATCAACATCTTCTTTGATATGGTTTTCAATCTCATGTCAAAACACTCAAACATTTTTACAGGTTTACTTCCTAGAGTAATATATTGCTCATGAGTGACAAGAATTTCTTCCAGTCCAAGCATCTGTTCATATGCTTAAGCAATACACCTCGTAACTTTTTCAAAAGATTAATAAGGTTAGATCTTTCTCACTTGAGAGATTCTTACTAATGAAGAGCGGTTTAATGTATCTCATTCAGCCATGTTTGTCTTTTCTGACTTATCTATTTGTAGCTTTTGTTGGTCTTGTAGTTCTAGAACAAGTACAACCTTTTGTATCTTTTTTTTTTTTTTTTTACTTTTCTCTTCTTAAAAACAAAGTTGTTATACATCAAAAGGTTATCAAGGAATTGAACCAAAAAAGGTGTCTCTTTGGACCTCACATCCCATCATAAATAGTAAACAATTTCTTATCTTCACAAGTATAAGAACCCACTCCAATATTTTGTCTGACCTCTCTTTTTACTTCATTCTTAGAGCATTGTCACGTCTTCTTTTCCACCCACGACAATTCTTTTTCTTTTCATTGTTTCCATCATTCTTCATAGAGATTTCTTCCCATTTAGGTAGTAGAACACTTATTGACCTAAAAATAGTCTTTTATCCATGATTTGTTGGATCCCTAAAGAAAGATGCTTATGTATAATTCAGTTCAGATGATGCTTTATAGCTAGAATAAGTCCATTTCCCCTTCCAATAGCCTTAGATACATTGTTGATGGGAAGATGGATGATATTGTGAGTATGTAATAATTTTATTCCCATGAGAAAATAATAAGTCACATCAATATACATCACATGGAAGCAAGTTTGGTCTTAAACTCACACTATTTTGAAGTTCACTGTCCCTTTATTCATTTTGAAGTTCACATCATATTTACTGCCTTTAATGTAGAATAAAGAATAAGATTCAAAGAGGATTCATCATCAATGAAAGTACTTTTGATAGGAAATCCATTAATAGAACTCTCTACATAAAGTGATTTATTGTGGTAAGGATAAGAAATGTAGATATCTACATTTTTGAAAATAATGAAATTCTCATACCCAACTACAATATTTCCTATAGGCCTCCCAACCATATTATAGTCTTTATATTATTCCCTTGTTATTTGAACAAGGGAAATAGCAACTTCTTACCTTTGATTCTTCCATAACCCCAAATTGATCAAAGAAGTGTTTGAAGTTTAGATTCTTCATGAGTGAATTTAATATGGAAGAAGTATCCATGGAATTTTCTTGTATATATTCAAATTGAGTGGTAAAATGAGAATGATCATCCTAGTGAGAGCATAAGTGAGTAAATACACATGCCCTTGATGGTTCTAATGAACTGGAAGAGAATTGTTTTGTACCCTATTATTCACAATAACAACTTCTCTTACTTGCACTCTTCGATGGAATATCCTACAAAGATTTATTCATTTAGAAAGTGGATGGTCGATCTTTTGGTGATAATCACAATAACTTAGGTTGGATTTCTCTTCTGCTGTTGGTAGATTTCAAATGTAAGGCAAATTAATATTTCCATCTCTAGTCTATTCTTGGAGAAATGCTTAACTCTATCCAATTAAACTAGAAATGGTGAAGAATCAACATCATTATTCTACCATCTTCTCACATTATCTATTCTAGGATGTAGATTAAGTAGAGGTGGCCCTTTTATTTCTCTTCTTTTTTGAATTGCATTGACTATAAAAGTATTTTTCCTAGCAAAGCGATTAAGTCTTCTTTGTCTTTAGACTATATTGTTGGTTCTTCTAAAAGCTTCAACTAATATAGCAAAGGTTAGAAGAGGTAAGTTCTCCAAATGCACCCTGTACACATTAAACATTCTCTGGATGCATACTTTCACGAATTCCTTCTCATAATAGGTATCTTGAATATCCATCACCCTTTCCCTAAAGCACTGAATATACTCCATAACATTTTCTCTTTATTTTTAGATCGCTCTCCCCAAATCAATCAAAATAACCTTCTCTTGGGTGGAAAGAACTTTCACCGAACGTCCTACATATCTAGCTTCACAACTCAATAGATCATCATCCAACCCAAATGTTATATATGTTTCCAGAAACTTCATTACATGCTCACAAGCATAACCGATCTTCTCGTTGAATTGCTTAAACTTTGGGCTACTTTAGTCCTTGGGATATGGCTATGTGGCTACCCTAATTAGGTATCATAGCTTGAGATTAAACTCAGAGAAGTTTAAGCTTCTGTTCTTCTCCTTAAGTAACATTTGATGCTCTTCTTTAGTGACATAACCCTAAAAATTAGTCTCAAAAGCAACAACGTTTGAAGCACTAACAACACTAAAAGAAGCACCAGGAATAGTGAGAATAGCTCCAGCAATAGTGACATAATATCATCAATGTTAGTGTTTTCAAATAATAAAAAGGTATTGCTATTGTTATTCTCTAGAAGGGTTGCTTCACTAGAAGTATTCCTACCTATATCCATAAGTTAAACTTGTGGAGCTAGAGAAGAAGATACAAGCTTGGAAATGGTTTTCATCATCTTAATGTTGTTCTTCTCCAAGGTTTGCATCCTCTCCTAAAAGGCTTAAATCACGTTAATCAATTATTGGATGTATGCAGGAAAAAAACCACATTGATTTCTAGTAGTCTGTCAATGTTTTTTGATAAAATATGTGTTTAAAAATTTTCACCTAATGCAATCACTCTCCTCAATGAAGTCGTCAAATTTTGGAGAGTTTTTTGTTGGAGAAAAGAACTGTTGCAAGCAAGTGAATTAGATGTACTATAAGAAGACAGAGAGGAAGGTTGGAGTAGATCCGATAACATTAAGTGTAGCGACAGGTGGTGGCTAGTAAGGTAAAGAAAGGCAAATGTGGCTGACAATAAAGCTAAGCAAAGAAATAACTTGAAAGAGTGTTAAAGAGAACTTAAGGGGTCAAAATGCCAAAAGTACTAGTGAAGGGCTATTGTTTATAGATTTCAGAAAATGTGAGTTACAAAACTAAGTATTTAATAGGAGTAATAAATTATATTTTAAGTTACAAAGGCTTTAATATTCATTTTATAAATAAAGGGCTTTGTTGAAGAATAATGAATAAAAGTTCACTATGTTTATGAAAGAAAAAAGGGGAGAAGCATTCAATGTTATAATAAAAGGTTAAGAGGAAACCTCTTAACTACTACCAATTTGCTCCTCCAAACCAAGCTCTCTAGGACATCCTAAGAGTGAAAACAACCAACAACCTTATAATATTTTGGGTGTAATGCCTTGAAAATAAGGAATTTTATGATAGAAATTATGAGGAAACTTATAGAATGAAGCAAATAAGGAATTTTATAATAGAAATTTGATATTGGAGAAGGAAATATGTGAAAAGAGTTGCAACAGAGGAAATATGATAAAAATGACCAAATCGTAAATTTTAAAGAGTATGAGGACTAATTTGTAAAATTGGACAAAAATAGAAAACATGAATTGTGATGGAATAATTTAAATTGAATGAGTTGGAAAGTGATATGGTGAAATGGAAATTACTTTTAGGACTAAATTCGAAAAATTAGATAGTATAAGGACTAAACTGTAATTTCCCATTTTTATCTAAAAAAAGCCAAATTGTAATTTTCATTACTCATAAGGTTATGATAAAGATATATGATAAATTATGAACTTAATTTGGTTTAAATATCAATTTTGAGAAGAAATCACACAAAGGGCAAAATGATAATTTTACAATAAAAGGATAATTTGATCAATTCTCGAGATGTTTAGGATGGAAATAAATTTTTAAATATGATATTTGATATCAGGAATCAATTTGTATTGTTGGAACCTCGTATTAAAGAACTAGGCCTTAATTTGATTAAAAAAATAGACATAAGAATGTGGACTTGGGCCTTGGGTATAATTGTTGATAATTTTAGATGGGAAAGAACCCATCAGTCGTTCATTTTCTCCCAACCCAACTAGTTGTAGCAATCATGGTTGTCATTTTTTTATCTATTTACTTTCCTTGATTATTTCTTCATTTTCTTTCAAGATTTCCATTATCCACCTTAAGATTTTGTTAATATCTCTATGGAAATCACCTCTTAAACTCATTACCATTAACAATTTCACCAATTTCAACTTAGGATTATGGAACTTTAGTGAGAGAAGATGAAGCTAGAGTGAGAAATCTTCAACAACAGTAAAAATGGTTTCCTACACCTCCATTAATTTAATTTATGCTAAGATTTGTCATAAGAATTCTTAGAATGATTTTATATTAATTTATTATGTATTTTTGGTTGTATAGCATTGGGGAAATGTTGATTCATGGAGTTCCAAACTTAACTGATTCTGAATTGGTGTTCATGGAAGCTTGATTAAGTGTTAGGAAGCATCCATCAATGTAAGTATCATGGATACTCATCTTTCTCCAAGGTCAGTAAGCTTAATGTTTATGTAATTAATATTACAAATAAGTGTTTAATGGTGCTAATATTAGTGTGAAATTCCAGGGCATTAATATATGAAATAACAAATTAAAATGTGAAGGTACTATTATATAGCCATGAAGTGCTTGTGAATTGAAATTATGACGTAAGAATTTTGGGGTGCCATGGAAGTATAGGTGGACATATATGATCATGTCACTATTACAGAAAGATTAAAAAAGGCAAAAAAAACATGTCAAAGTCCAAATGTAACATCCTAAAAATTAAGTTAGAAGAAATTGAATTTTGAGACCAAGAGTGAAAATCTCTCGATTCTAAATTTAGATTTAGAAAAATTTTGATAAGTAAACTGATTTGTTCCAATGGTTAAGTGTTCTAGTTATGCATGTGAGGTTCTAGGTTCGAATCCTATCTCTTGAAATTTTGCTACTTTTGACTAAATCCCTATCTTTGGACATGTGCGTTATTAGTTAAATTTATTCAACTGATATCAAGAATGAGCCTGCTAGTTCACTGGTTAAGCTTCTGTATACCCCTTAGTCCTGTGTTCGAATCTCTGCGTGTGTAATGAGGATATTTTTATACTAATCTGTAAATCAGTTTAGTTTCCTTTTTAATTTATTTAGTTAATTAAGAGGTTGATAACTCCCTCCTCTTTTTTTCTGGGACAAAAAGAAAACGTTCTCCCTTCCTTTTGTTTATTTTTCTTTTTGGTTTTGCTTTGCTTCCGAATTAACTTTGTTTTTGTTATTGGCCGTGAATTAGATTACGTGCGGGGCTCAACCTTTTCTTGTGGTTCCGTTCTCAACGTCGATAAGAGTCAATTGATTATGCTGCTAGTATGTGATTTTTGTCGATTTTTGAGTTCCACAAAGGACGATTCTTCCTTGGGAGTTTGTTAACCGGTTGTTTGAATGAGGAGAGGTTCAAGCGACATCTAACGTTCCTTCAGTGATGTAGGAATCACGTGTCCGCTATCCGTTGTTGGTAAGTTTCAATTTGGAGTGTTGTGTCAGAAGTTCTTCGACATAAATTTGGTTTGGATGTTATTCAAGCAATCTGTTTCGGTTTAATTGTCTGATTTAGTTACTGTAACGTTATTTTAGGCTCAGGAACCATCTTTGTTACTGCCACGTCAAAATCGTATCAAGTGAGTACCGATAACCTAACTTTTGTTTCAAGTTTAATCGTCGAAAAATTGACTGTTGACGCCACATAGTCATGTGTTAGGCCGTGTGGTAGGCCGTGTAAGCCACGCAACCGTATGTCAGGCTGTGTAACTCACTATTCATGAAAATTGGAGGCACCCGGTTAGGCACATGGGCGTATGACCATGTCATGTGTAGTTATGTGTTATGTAAAATTCACATGGGCAAATGGCACGGGCATGTGTCCAGGCCGTGTAACTCACTAATTTCGATAGTTAATTAATTAAAAAAGACTCAATCGTAAAAGAAGTAAAATTTTATCACTATTTATTTAGAGTGATTAAATGGTTAATTGAATAAGGGAAAAGGGACTTAAATGGTGATTAGACCATTCTAGAGGTTAGTAGACGGTTTTGGGCAACTAAAAGCATGAAATTGGATGATAATTTAAATGGACAAAATGTTAATTTTGTAATTAAATTAATTAAAATAAAACTAAATTCCATTATCATCTTTTACAAACTATCTTCATCGATTTCTCATGGAGGAAAAAAAGCCATTTTTGTGACGAAGCTTTCGTCCATGGTATTATCTTTGCATGGTATGTGATTTTAGCCCTATTTCTTTTAATTTCTATTTTTTTTAGATCGTTGCAACTAGGTCCATTTAGCTCGTACATTCAATTTTGAAACTGTTAAAGATTTTGAATGTTACCATTGATGAACCTTGTGATTTTAGATGTTAAATGATGAATTTAAAATGTTGATTGATATTTCAAAGTATTTTATTAAATGATTTTTGATGAATTTACTAATTAGGGACTAAATTGTTAAATTAATAAAATTTCAAGGATTTAATGTGAAATTGTTGCACAAATGGGCTATTTTGGATACCATGAATATTTGGATAAGTTCAATTTTGGGAAAAAATGGTTAATTTGCATGTTTTGGGATTAATGACTAAGTTGAATAAAAGTAAAACTTTAGGGGCAATTTGTAAAAATGTCAAAAATGATCAAATTGTATGAAATACATTTTTTACTGCCTAAATTGATAAATTGAATGAAACTATTAATTTAGATCAAGATCGGGTGGAAAATTGAGGAAAATAAAAATTACTAAAATGCCCCTAAACTTTGGTATTTCTGCAATTTAGCCAGGTAAGGTCGCATATTTAAATAGCATTTTAAATTGTTGTTTTAAATGCTATTATGTTATATTATCATATCATATCTCGACATAAAATCCAACCACATATTGACAAACCTCAGATAATGAAAAGGGATAGCTTCGGCTATCGATTATGAAAAGGGATGGTGACGACTATCGAATATGAAAAGAGATAGTTTCGGCTATCAAATGTGAAAAGGGATAGCCTCGGCTATCAATTATGAAAAAGGATTATGACGACCATCGATTAATGAAAAGGGATGGTTTCAACCATCGAATATAAAAAGGGACGATTACAACCATCGTTAGGCACACTTTGTATGAGCTTCGGTAAGGATTCCAAGTGACTTCACTACGACAAATATGGAAAGGTATGATATACCATTGATCAAAGTATGAATATTCATGATTATGAAATGTATGATTTAAGTGATTCTATATTTATGTATCATATCTTACCCTGTAATGATATTATTAAGTTATGTGTTTAATCACTAGCTTGTGATTATGGTAAATGTTCAATATGAACCAAGACATGTATGTATGAAACTTATTGAAATTGTGTTACATAGAAAACATGATATGTTATAAAGAATGATAAATCAAATTGAATCATGTTTAAGTATAATAGTAATCCAGGTCAATTTCATATGAATCATCTTTAAATGAACTAACATATGTTGTTAAGGTGCTTAGGCTTGTGTCGAGCTATAGGTTGGATTCTATTATGTTAGTTTTAAAGAAATGCATTGAAATGGTAATTGACCAAATGGAAAGATGCTTAGGTGCATGAAAGGTAACACCCCTCACCCGTATTCAACACTGAAATAGGGTTACGGAGCATTACCAGACTTAAAATACATTTACACATACTTTTCATAAACATTATAACATTTCAGATATTCATCAATTAATCTCAATCAATTTGTCCCTAATACAAGCCTACGAGGCCCCAAACATGCTTTAGGAGTGGTTCAGGACTAAACTGATAACTTATTAAACTTTCAAGAATCTCATAAATTTTTTCTCAAAACAGGGACACACGACTGTGTGACCGGGCCGTGTATCTCACACGACCACCAGACACGTTCGTGTCACAGGCTGTGTGGACATTCGAAATAGAAGCACATGGCCGTGTCCTAGCCTGTGTCCGACCTCGTGTAACTTTCTAACTTGGGTCACACGGCCAATACACATGCCTGCGTGCCCTAAAAATGGCCACACACGCCTGTGTACCAGGTCGTGTGCTAGACCGTGCCAAACCTGTAGGGTATACTGACTTATGCCACACGGCCAAGCCACACACCCGTGTGTGAGGCCGTATGGAGCATATTGACTTAATTTCTAAAACCACACCAGGGGACACACGGCCGTGTACTTAACCGTGTGTCACACACGGCCGAGACACGCGCCCGTGTAGAAAAAAATAGGCTATTTACCAAACCATTTTGCCACCCCATTTGGTACACACCTTCACCTACATATATGGCACAAAAACAATGCAAAATAGGAAATCCAAAACAACCAAATCAAGCCTAAATATTACCTTTTCAATACTAACCAAATCAAGGCAAATAAGTACTAGAATATGTCATCTAAATTCACACCATTCCTTGTAATCTCTAATCATCAAAATGATCATTACCAAAAATGCATTATTTGGCCTAACTTTACAAACATACCCATAACCATAATTAATCAATCTAACACTCATAATAACATATTATCATCAATCATCACACAACCATCAACCGACTCAATTCACAAAACATATTCATACACATATATATATGGTTCAATTGTACCATATAAACCAAAGTAAGCCATCACTCATGGCTATATAAATACATACCAAAATATAAGCCTTTACAAGCCAATTCAATTGGCCAAAATCATTACCAAAACATAGTTTCAAAAGTACCAAAGTGTCAGTGGATAGTGTGATGAAGTCTCCAACGATCCCTGAGTCCGAGCTAGCTTTGAAATCACTATAAAACATGGAAAAGAAACAAAGTAAGCTATATAGCTTAGTAATATCATATGGTAACAATAATCTCACCATTCATTAATCATTCAAATAGTAGAAAATAATATACAACAATTCTATTAAATCTCAAAGCTATCAAATGATTATTCACATAACTTACCAAAGAACTTATCAATTTCATAGTTTCAATACTCAATTCATTACTAAACGTACTTGTACCATCACGTACCAATCTCATACTTAACCACATCTTTCATTTACCCGTTGAACCATTCGAAATAGAAGTCGGATACTCAAGGATCTCACACGATAAGTACCTATACCATGGCCCGAAGCCAAATCAAGGTAACTTATCCGAAGTTCTGATATCATGGCCTGAAGCCAAATCAGTCGATATGAATGGCTCGAAGCCAAATCAGTTTATCTCTCACCCGAAGTGCTAAATCATGGCCCAAAGCCAATCCAAAGTATCCCTAATGACATGTCACTAGCATCCTAAATTATTCCTAAGGTTCAACCGAGATCCCAACTGTCAAATCTTCGTTGAATCATTTCCAAACTTGTCTGTAATCAAATAATCACAATTCATGCTATATCAAAGCACATAAAATACATTTGTAATGAAATTATAACATACGAACTTACCTCAGATGTTAAAACAGTGAAATGAGTCGATTAGTCAATAACTTTATCTTTTCCCTAATCCAAATCCGTATTTCTCCTTTCTTGATCTAAATATATTTAAAATTAACTTATTCAATCAACTATTTACTCAATTCAATCCAAAATATACATTAGGGCTCTTTTACACATTTGCCCCTAAACTTTCACCTTTTTTACAATTTAGTCCTTATTACATAAAATCACAAATTAATGAAATTCACAATAAAACCATACTATCCGAATTACCATAATTTCCTTAGAAGCCCATAATTTTCATTTATTTCACATTTTAACCACACATTTTTCATATTTCACAAATTAGCCCCTAATTTGTATTTTCACTAAAAATCACTTAACAAAACTTGTTTAACTAACAACAAATATTCATAATCTATCATTAAACATAAAAAATCATACATATTCATCAATGACAACTTTCAAAATCTTTAACATTTTTGCAAATTAGTCCCTGGGCTAGCTAGTACTAGATACAACAATTACAAAAACATAGAAATCATTAAAAACGAGGCAAAACACACACCTAATTGCTTGGATTTACTTGGCCAAATAAAGAACCCTAATTTCTTATATTTTTCTTCTTCAATTTTGGTTAGCAAAGATGATAATGGACACCATTTTATTATTTTGTTTTTATTTATCTTATGTTATTAACATTTTACTTAATTAACCTTACTTAATAAACATTAAAATCATATATTACATGTCTATTATTTTTCACTCACCATTTTAAAGGTTTAATTACCATTTAAGGACTCTTACATTAAGGTTCTATAACTATTAGATACCTTTAACTATTAGAACTCCACTTTTACACTTTACGCAATTTAGTCCTTTTTAACAAATTGACCAATCAAACGATAAAATTTCTTAACGAAATTTTCACGCAATAACATTATCATAGACATTAAAATAATAATAAATAATGATTTTTACTTTAGATTTGTGGTCCCAAAACTACTGTTTCGATTTGACTAAAAACGGGTTGTCACAGTAAGAATCGAAGTATTCAATTTCTTATGAAATGGTTTATTGTATAGTTGATTTTAAAAGAGTTATACTTAAATGCACTAGTTTGTGGTTATAATTGATGTTTATGCTCATGTCTTGTGTGTTATACAAATTAAATGGTTGAGAATAGGCGAATAAAATGGTAAGTAAGTAAATGAAATGGATACCGTTTTAAGAAAAGGGAGATGATTATGTAATTCAACGTATGAGACATTATTATGTTATAAATCGAAAGTGTTCAGGTTATTAATGAACTTATTCATTTGTGAGATGATATTTATATAGATTGGTAAATCTTAGAGCATTAATGTAGGTTTACTCATGACATATAGAGTTCATATTTGAAATGAAATATTATGTTTAAAGTTTATGCGAGCTTACTGAGCTTTCATTGCTTACGTGGTTGTCTTTCTCTTACTTTACAGATTATCAAAAGCTCGATCGGGTTGGAAGCTAGTCAGGGATCCATCACACTATCCATCGACTATATCGGTACCTATGGATGTTTTTAAGTTTGATTATAATGGCATGTATAGGATTTTTGGTTGTTAAAGTTTCCATATGCTTGGCTTGTATTAAGGATTTTATGTGTTAATGTGAACTTAGTTTGTTATGTAAATATTTATTCTTAAAGTGGTTGTTACCTTTGATCATGATGCTTGGATGATTAAGGATGAAATGGTAGTCTAAAATGGAAGCTCTAAATGTTTTGTGATGTGTTGGAAATGTCATGAATTGGTACATTGTTTTATATGAAATATATGTATACTTTGGTGCTTGTTGAATGGAAATTTTGGAACCAATTAGTATGTTTAGTAGGTGAACTCAATGGTTGGTTATTGATGTAAGATTAGTTCAAGTTTAGTTGAACATTTTAGTCAAATCGAGGTTGTATTTATACTAGATTAAATGTTGAGTTTGAGGTGCCCCATGGTCATATTTGTTGTATGTTTGTATACCTTAAGTTTATAGCTTGATAATGCTTGAATTTGGTGCCTTGTTATGGCTTGTACCTATATGAAATTTTGGTTGTAGGTTTCTGATTTACTCCCAACTTGTTTCTAATGTGGTTTTAGGGCCTCGATGGCTCATATAATGGACCATATGTATGTTATTGTTTGACTTTGCTATGATTGATGTTGAATTATTAAATGATTAAAATTTTTGATAGTTTTCAAATGTAAACTACAGTAATGCTCCGTAACCCTATTCTGGCAACGGATACGGGTTATGGGTGTTACAGTTATGATTTAGATTACTGATATAAATTATGGTGGTTTACGCCATGAATACTGATATTGAGCTATAATTTGATTTGATACATGAGTTTATTGATATGTTGAAAATCTTGAAACAAGGCTTTGGTAGCTTAGATAAATAGTTAGGATACAATTGGCATGCCAATAAGGGACTCTTGTTTTGTACTTCAGTACTCTTATTGCAAGCACTTCGGTGCTTCTATTCCTGGTGCTTCGATGCAATCCTAGTTATTGTAGTTCTAGATAATTCATCCCTAGTATCCAGTCTTTATTTTTCTAGGCTTACTGAGGGCTGAATTTAAACTGATTTCGCCATTATATAAACTGTCAGATGTTATTGTTTAATTATGACCTTTGTGGAACTAAATTGCTTTTTGTTTTCTGAATAATTGAATAGATACTATTAACACTACTTTTAAATGTTTTATAAACCATTGTACAAAGTCTAAATTTTTTTTTTAAAGAGTATTAACTGTAAATAAATTGAATGGAAAAGTAAGCCTTCAAGAAAGTGGTGCAATACAACATCTAAAAAAATTATGGTTTAATTGAAACCCTAAATACATTATTAAGGTGAGTTAATAACTGTGCAAATCATTAGAGATGAAAATTGAAATTAAAAGGTGAGATTCATAAATGAATCAAATGTCAAAACTAGGAACAAATGCATAATGGGAATTGTTAATAAATCATCAAACTATAAGTTGAGGCTTAACTTGCAAACTCACATGTAAAGGTTAAAATAATAACAACGTGGCTTAAATAAATTTAAAATGATGATTCATATAAATGGCTTAAGGTTAATATAGACTTTGGAAAAAGTTTGATTATCCTTTTTACTCATTGAGCTTTATAGCTCACACGTTAGTTATTTAAAACATGTAGGTATGGACTTGTCAATAAGTTGCTATGATTTTTAGGGAGCATCACATCACCAGACAATCCTTTAAAGTTGTTTTTCAAATGTTAAAGTGTAATTCGTAAAAGGTGTGGAATATATACTCTCGTATTGAATATAAAGATTGTAATGTGAATGACATGGTTTGGATTTTTTTTTAAAATTTTGTTTAGCAAAAATTCTCGTCATTCTAGTTTGAATGTATTTATGCAATGTTTTTTTGCCCAAGTGGGTTTAAATGTTTATTTGTATTGCTTTGATTCATGTTGAGATGAGATGATAATGTTTGGGCATGTTTTAAAGTGTTTTTTAGTCCATTTTTTGCTCTAAAGGTTGTGGTTTCGAAACTTGGGCTTAGAGGTATGAGCATAAGTGAGGAAGAATGCCTCCATGTGTTGTATAGAGCACTTGTATCAGTACATCTAAGCACTTCTACAGCAACAAGTGCCCCCAAACTCAAGCAACTATATTGTTTTAGTCGTTTTGGTTTTTTGAGAATCATTTTGGGTCGAGAGCACCTTTGACCACCCCCGAGCATCTTCAAAATGAATTTAAATTGTCTTTAAATGCTTTTAATTGTCCTAAACTTGGGTTAATGATTTATAAAAATGTTTTAAAGTTTCAATCTTAGCAAAACTCGCATTTCTCTCAACTCAAAAGACCCTAGTTTAAGTTGATAGGCCTCAAACATTTGGTTTTTGATCTAAATGGGTCCTAATATGTATTCAATGACCCAAAATGATTTCAAAATTGTATATTAACCTCTCTTGAATGTTGAGAAATTTTGTTAAAGAAAATCTATAATGTTACCAAATGGTGTTTTATTAAAATAAAATTTTACTATGGTTTGCAAAGTACTCCAGTAGCACCTCCTAGTCACACTGTATGTCGAGACAGGTGAGGGGTGTTACATTAGGGTTATTTTAACTTGTTATACTTTGGTGAAGTGGCACCCTGTGAAACATCTTTCGTGGAACATCTCTTAGAACGTAAGACGAGGGTTATTCTTGAACAAGGGTTATTCTGGCTTGGTCTGAGCAAACAAGCATTTTTTCGAACTTTAGTTTTTCTCAATAAGAGTTTCTCTTAAATAATAGTTGTTCTTGTTGGATAAATCAATTAATGAAATAGTTTTAAGAGTTACAGCGGAAGTTTTAAAATTTTTCAAAAATCGAGCCCTTTGTGATAATTATAGCAATAAACCCTAAATCAAATAGTACTTGTGCTTTGTGCTTTGTGCAAGATGGATTTTGTCGATCTTTGGTTTCAACCGAATAACCTTTTCCCCTATCTTCGTACCACAAATTGTGTCGAGTGTGGGCTCAAGCAACACGAACCAAAACACAGAAAAGAAAATGATTTACTTACTTTTAGTAGGAAAGTAAGTTCTCTTTATAAAAACCAATAAAGATCGTAATTCCCAAAAAATAAAATTTATTCTAAATAAATAAATTACCACTACTTTATGGCAGAATAACAATATCTCAATATTGTATAAAGTGTTTTTTTAGGTCAACTGGTATTCTCAATTTTGAAGGAGACATACAAGAATCCTGGTTGAATAAGTCCTTGATAAATAATATTATTTAAGGATATCCTATGAGGGTAAAACACTTATGATAAGGTCATTGGACAAGGACTTATAAAGTAGTTTTCATAATGGTATATAATAAAGGAGAGCTCAGTCACGACACTTTAGTGGAATGACTTCGTGACAAAATAAGTTTATAATTAATAGGCAAAAATCGGAAACTCAATTATAAATTATTTGAGCCCTAATTATACATGTCCAATAGGTCCATCCGTTATCTCATTGGAATCGGAAATGAATTGCACACCCTAGTATATTTATTAGGGTTGTCTCCCCTCATGTTACATAAGGAACAAGTTTGGGCCTTTCATGTACTGAGTCCAATTATATGTGTTTCCTGACTTTTTGACCCAACATTTTATAATTTAAACCAACTCAATATTTATTTTGTACTTCCAAAACTAAATAATATTTAATCAATTAATTGAATTAATTGAAATTTTCAATTAAATAATTTTCTCAACCCAATTTCAATTACTTTAAAGTTATAACAATTTTACCGTAATAGAATCTATGAGAAGATATATATAATTTTCTTATTCAAAAAATCCATAATGACTAATTAATTTAATTCTTTTTTTAATTTCAATTATTTAATTATAATTAATTAAATAAAAATTTCACAAACCTTAAATTAATTCTCAAGTCATTTTTGTACTTAGCCAAAAAATTCATTCACTGCAAATACAATCTATTTCTCTTAGTTTTATTTACAATAAAGGAATAAACCAAATGTAAAAACCAAAATATAAGTTATAAACCAGAAATTAAAATTAAAATTGTTTACAATCCCTAAATACAAACCCAGATATAAATCGGGGCCCAGATTCTAAAACCCATTTCACAAAGACCCAATTTTAGCAAATTTGAAACCCAAAATAAAACCCAAATCTATTGACCTAGACCCAACCCAGTTACTAAGAACCAAAAACAGACCCAATTCCAGGAGCCCAAAGGCAAACTTGCCCAAATGGCCTGAGCAAATGAGATCTGCTGGAAACCCTAGGCCACGAAGCTGCTGCTCCTGCGTGTCATAGCCTACGAGAAGAAACTGAATATAGCAAATAACCAGCAAATAACAAAAAATAGTAAAAAATAATAGCAGAAAATATAGAAGAAAAATGGGGTTGTAATTTCATTTTTATTTTTCGGCTATAAAAAGCTAGAGAATTGATGTAAAGTTTTTACGCATACTAAATACAAAAAAAAAAAAACAATCAATAGCAATCAAAAATCGGAGCCAAGGTTTAAAAGGTTGTTTTCATTCTTTTTCTAGGATTTCCTTTTCACATTCGCGTTTCCTTTATTTCTTCCTTTCGTGTTTTTTACAAACAGATTTTAAATAAAAACTGAAAGAGAAAGGGCTTACCTAGGTTCGCTCCATGGATCAGTGTCAGAGGCGGAGGTGTTGAAGCACTGATGACCCTCCTATGCAGCTCCCCAAAGCAGGGTCAAAACCCTAGCAGAGGAATAGGTTGCATTTTTTCTTTTTCTTTTTAAAAAACTGAATGACCAAATGAAGTTTAGTTAAATTTTTTTAGATTTATATTGCTTATGAAACGGCACCGTTTTGTGCTTGGGGTCTGAACGTCTAAACGACATCGTTTCAAGATCCTGGATCCGCGCGTTGACCCGACCCGGGGAAGATCTGCGTGTTTTCCATTAACGGGCAATTTTCGCGTTTGGCCCTTCCTCATTTCTTGGTCTTTCAAATCAATTTATTTTTATTTTTCAATTTTGTCTCATGATTTTACCAGTGATTCATTTGGGTCCGCATCAGAACGACGCGTTTTAAGGGTTGGGGATAATTGCCCAATCAATCCCTATTTTTTGCGCACTCATTCAATCTGGATCCTCTTGTTAATTTAATATTTAGTTTTAGACTACAGATTTCGTTTTAATTTCAAATTTGTCCTTAGCTTGTTTTGATTTACTTATTTATCACTTTTCAGTTTTATTATTATTTATTTTAAATCCTTCTATATATTATTTATTTCAAATGTTTTCTTATTAAATTTCTTTCATGTATATTATTTATATTAAGCTTATATATTATTGACTTTAAATATTTTTATATATATTGGTTAGTTTAAACTATTTTCGTATATTCTATTTCTTTTATGTATTACTTATTTTAAAAATTGTTTTATGATTATTTATTTTAAGATCTTGTGTCTTATTTTTACTAAATTGTTTCACATTTTTTATATATATTATTCATTTCAAACTTAGTAAATATAAATTTATATATTAGTTTAAGTTGCTCTTAAATTAATTGTTTTAAATCATTTTATATATTATTGTATTTTAAAATAGTTTTGCATATCAACTATTTTAAATTATTTCATATTATTGTCATTTATAGTATTTATTTTTAATTTGTTTTGTTATATATTATATATTTTCATCTTGTTTACAATAGTTGTTTTTTAAACTTTTATTTGTTTTTTATTTCATTGTTTTAAACCTTTATTTTTTACTCTTTTTATTACTTATTTTAATCTTTTTTTATATCATCTATTTTTTAGTTTTTTTTTGGAGTATATCATTTTGTATCATTTCCATCAATTGTTAATGTTGAGATTGTATGTTACGTATTTATTATCACGGGTATTATAATTCTTGCATTGTGCTTATTAGTTATTTGTGATTCAATATTGTAGCATTTTGCTTGTAAATTATTACTTGACGTTGAATATTATTCCACTGCACTTCGTTCGCTTAAAGGGTCGTGTTTTAATATGGTTCCTATTCTGAAATCATTGTTATTAGACAAAGAATTTGCTAAAAATGAAGGCAATATTCCATGTTTAGGAATTCGAGAAGTGGTGCCCTAACGTGTTGGGTTTCGATTCTCCGTTTGACCAAATAACTGAATATTCTTTCAAAATTTTATTCGTGTTTTCTTAACTTCAAAACAAGACAATGTTCTGTGTTCGAAAATTCGAGAAATCGTGCCCTAACGTGCTGGGTTTCTATTTTTCATTGGACCAAATAATCGAATTTCTTAAAATCAAGAGTCGATCTTTGTTTCGAGTGTTTAAAAGGTCATGTCCTAACGTACTGGATGTGATATTTTATTCCTTTGAAGCAAGAGAATCTTAACATTCAATTCGAGTTATTCAAATCTTTTTTTAAAAAGAAATTGTATTTCAAAGTCTTTTCAAATTTTAGACATTAGGACATTATTTAATCAATTAGGTACCAATTTTGGGCGTTACGAGGGTGCTAATCCTTCTTCGTACGTAACCGACTCCCGAACCCGTTTTCTTGAGTTTCGTAGGTCAAAATTGATATTTCAATAAAACGAAATATTTTACAAGATGACTCGATCAAACCTAAACAAAAAGGATTGGTGGCGACTCCATATTTTGTTTTTTAAAGTCGATTCCCCCCGTTTTTCCAAAAATAAAAAAATGGTTTCGACACATTTATTTCTATTCATCTAATTCTACATGCAATTCATTTTCGATTTCAATTAAATAACAGAGGGACCTATTGGACATATATGATTAGGGCTCAAATAATTTATAATTAAGTTTCAAATTTTCATATATTAATTATAAACTTATTTAGTCACGAAGTCATTCCACTAAAGTATCGTGATTGAGTTCTCCCTTATTATATACCATTATGAAAGCTACTTCATAAATGCTCGTCCAATGACCTTATCATAAGTGTGTTACCCTCATAGGATATTGTTAATCTTTTTGGGATAAATTTGTTCTTCTAATATGATCCTATTTTATCTCACGGTAACCATTACACCTTCTTTTATGAAAAGTCAATTACTATTGAATAGTAATCAAATCATTTATCACAAAGACAAATGACCCATGGTCATGTTTACTTTTCATCTATCATGTAATGCTGATGAGAGGATATCATTTACCCTTTAGTTGGGCTATGAATTCCACAATTGTAGAATTATGTTACTTGCTGCAGAAGTCGTATACCTGACATACCATATTTCAATTTCTTACATATTTGAACTCAAGCTTTCACTTACATAAAAGTATACGAGTCACCCATAAATAGTCTATCATCCACTCAAGATTAAGGTGTGCCACACAATGAATGTAACAAGTGAATAAATCCATAAAAAAATTTGGGATCTATTCTACTTAAGTCATATCTGATCTATTGTTCGTCCAGTCAATCATATCTAGGTCTCTATCTTTTGGAAGCCATTTGCTCCGATGCTCAAGACAAAGCATCTTCCTAATTGGACTTGATAGACGACATGTTAGTCTTTCAATCCGTTTGCTCATTTTCGTTTAGGCTAAGTGTTTCGATTATCTACTAATATAAGTTGTCTTTCTGTATGACGATCCAACAACATAATACCGCTTAGTACTAGTTACATCTTAGATAACCAATGAGTCAATATTTGTTTCTATTTTTTCTTTGCGTGTAAAAACCGTTGAGGACAATATACAAAAAATATTAATGTTGATAATACTCTAGAATGACATATTTTTATGTATTAATTACATATTTATTTTTAGTATGATCCTACTAATTTGAGCTATTTATGGTTTATTATCTTGTAGGGACTAAATTGAAGGCAAAAGGAAATTTGGAGGCAAAAGGCATGAATTTAAAGATAAAATGGGCCTGCATGTGAAGTAGGAAAGAAGTGGTGCCGAAAATGCAAAGTGTAGAAGACTTGGGTGCAGAGAAGAGATTTTACAAACACAAGACTCTATTTAATTTTTAATTATATTAGGATAATTGTTAAAGATTATTATTTAGATTTAATTTTATCTTTTATCTTTATTTATCTTTAATTATCTTTATTTATTTTTATTTATCTTTTAGAATTTAATTAGGAATAGACTAGGTTTCCTAGCACTATAAATAGGGGATAGAGTGACACAAATTTCACTCATCTTTTCTATAAACACTCCCTCTCCCAAAAAGCTTAGCCTTTGTTTCTTTCATATTATTCAATAAAAATTCCATTTCCATTACGTTTATTTCTTTTTCCCCAAAAAGCATGAGCCACTAAATTTATCTAGCCAAAGGTTGTCGAAATTCCCCAAAAAGGGTTCATGAGACTTAGAATTCGTGCTTAACCTTCTCAATGAGTATTCATCGTTTCTCCGCATTACAGAGCTGACGCTTCCGTCCATGTCCCTTCAAAGGTGATCTTTTCAACTTGCGCAAAGAACAGTCGCTTTGTATGTTTTAGGAAGGTTGCACAGTCAATTCATTAGCTTACTACATCAGTGGTTATCGAGCCCAAGAGATAAAATGGCGTGGCAGTCGCCATTGAGAAATGATGATCTAGTGTAAGACGGTCCCACAAAAGTGACGGTCAGCTAGAGTCAGGTTCATCTAAATTGTAAGTCTAAAATCTAAGTGGAGTTGATGGTCATAGGCGTCCTCTTCCATAATAACTGGCTTATTCTATTCGAGAAGGATTACTTAAAAGCCTAGGATTGAACCCAAGGCGGATCGAGACAACCGGAGGCTAGAATCTTTCCATAAAAAAGCTTTCTTTCCTTAACTCTGTTTATCTCTACAATTTTAATTTTATTTTTCGCAATTTCAACTCAATCAAACTTTTAATTCTATTTTTTTTCCCAGTTACACAGGTTTTCTTGGGCACGACTCTGTCTAGGATCTCAAGGAACAGGAACTTGTGCAAATCCAGCCCCTAAGGATTTGACTCTACTTCCCTTATACTATTATTTTCATTATTTTATAGGGATAGGATATTTTTGGCGCTTCCAACAACTGCATCAAATTTTGGCATCGTTGCCGGGAACTGGTAGTATACTAATCTTGTTTCTTTATTTTTTATGACCAGATCTGCTCCAGGTATTCTTGCGTTTGGTTCATATATAGAGAAGACTGCGAGAGCCAATCGCAAGGAGACAAAGCTACGAAAAAAGCAATCCGGGGTGGTTGGGACTTAGAGTAACCCACCGCTAAAAATTAAATTTGACGACGAAGTTAAGTCTAGGGTTAACGAAAACTCTACTCAAACTTTTGAAAGCGAAAAGTAGAAGTCGATTCACCAGAAGAAGTGCTTAACGCTAAGGTTAACGAAAACCCGAATCTAGCACATCAACCAATGACTCAAACGATTCAGGAACTGGTCAAAGCTCCGGTAGAACAACTGCCATTGTGCATTGCGTATCCTACTATGGATACTGATTTTGAACTGAAGTCAGGTTTAATCCAATTGCTGCCAACTTTCCGTGGGTTGCAAAATGAAAATCCCCACAAACATTTGAAAGAGTTTTATATGGTTTGTCTTAGCATGAAACCTCAAGGCGTAACTAAAGATTAAATCAAATTGCGTGCTTTCCCTTTTTCCCTAGTAGACTCTACTAGGGAGTGGTTATCTTATCTACCTCCTAGATCTATTACAACTTGGACTGATCTTTTCCGTTTGTTTCTCAACAGGTTTTTTTCTAGCATCGCGTGTAGTTAAATTAAGAAGGGAGATTGTTGGGATAAGGCAAAAAGATGTGGAGTCTCTTTACGACTATTGGGAGCGATTTAAGAAATTGTGTGTAAGTTGCCCACAACATTGTATAATGGAATAATCTCTACTCCAATACTTTTATGAAGGCTTAAATCTCATAAAGATGAATATGGTAGATGCCTTTAGTGGAGGAGCGTTGGTCAACATGACTCCCTAACAAGCAAGGGACTTGATATCCACGATGGCCACAAATACTCAACAATTTCAAGCCAATCCTGAACCTACTAGAAGGGTTCATTAGCTAAGTATTTCAGCTTTAGAAGATAAAGTTGATCGACTTACTAATATCCTGAATTCTCTTTTTACATTAAAAATAAGATCAACCCGACTATGTGGAATTTGTGCAACATCTGAACATACAACTGATGCATGCCCTAGTTTATGTGACACAGAATCGTGGCTAGGGAACTATACTAGTGACCTACTATGGCCCATTTAGGTGCTGTGAGAAACTTTCCTAGACCGCCCCAAAGGCGATATGACCCCTATGCAAATACATATAACCCAAGATGGAAAGACCATCCTAACTTGAGTTATGGGGCAAACCTACAGTACAACCAACCATACCAAAATTGATTTGCACAATAGCTACAAGTTTCAGGAACCTCTCTAGAAACCATGGTTAATATATTAGCAGCTAATATGCTTAATTTTCAACAGAAAACTGAGGCATCTATAAGAGAATTGACCATATCAATTGAGAAAATAAACTCACAAGGGAAGCTGCCATCACAAACGGAACCTAATCCAAGACAACACGCAAATAGAGTGACGTTGCAAAGTGGAAAAGTACTGGAACCAATTCCTGGCAGAAATCTTGGCCAAGTTTTCTCCCAAGAAAAGCACAAGAATGATGAATAGGTCTGAATAAAACCTCCATTGCCTAAAATTCAACCTCCATTTCTAGGACGATTGAACCAATGTCAGAAAGGTAAAGAGTACAAGGAGATCCTCGAAACATTCAAAAATGTCGAGATCAACATACTGTTGTTGGATGCAATCAAGAAAATTCTGCGATATGTCAAGTTCCTTAAAGAGCTCTACACCAACAAGTGAAAATTAACTAGTAATGAAAGGGTAAGCGTTGGTGAGAATGTATCTGCACTGTTACAGCGGAAGATGCCAACGAAATGCAAAGATAGGGGCATGTTTGCAATACCATGCAAAATAGACCATTTAGGAATCAAAAAAGCTATGTGTGATTTAGGGGCCTCTATAAATGTCATGCCTTTTTCTATTTATGAATCACTTAACGCGGGTTTTTTGACGAAAACGGGTGTTATCATTCAATCAGCAGACAAGTCTATTGTGTATCCCGAAGGAGTCCTCAAGGACGTACTAGTGAAAGTCAACGGACTTATCTTTCCTGCGGACTTTTATGTGATAAAAATGGAAGAGGGTAAAGCTCCTGGGCCTTCAGACATCTTATTGGGGCGACCTTTCCTTAATACTGCATATACTAAGATCGACGTGTGTAGTGGAACCCTCACGACGGAGTTTAACAGGGAGATCATGAAGTTTAACGTTTATGACGTTATTAGTCACCTGAGTGAAATCTTGAAAATAAACAGTGTCGGCGTAATTGACTCATTAGTAGAATAAACTTTTGAGTCACCTTATGAAGATAAACTTGAAACATTGTTTGATGATAATTTCAATTCAGGATCTATTTGCGAATCTGTTAACGAATTATTGGCTCCTATGGATACTAAACTTCTACCTTCTATTATGCAGGCACTAGATCTAGAATTCAAACCACTTCCCAAGTATCTCAAATATGCATTTTTGGAAAATGATGAGACCATTGCTGACTTAAAAGGGATTAACCCCTTGACAGACACACATAAGATTTTCTTGGAGGAAAATACGAAACCAAAAAAAAGAGAAAGAAGGACAATTGAACCTAAATATGGTGGATGTGGTAAAAAAAAGAGAATTTCCAAGCCCATACGAATGAAAGAATTCAGTTGGAACAGCCCCAATACTAGTTGAGGCGTCAAGCTAACGATGTTAAACAAGTGGTTGTAAGGAGGCAACCCAATTTTTTTCTTTTTCTTTTATTATTTTTTATTTTTTATTTTATTTTGTTTGGTTATTAATAAATTTCTCTTCTTCTGTCTAGGTAAACCGACGAGGAAAAAACTCAGCAATTGGCATGCTTTCACAAACATCCCTTATTTTATCCCTATTCCAAGTAAGAATAGCACATCCCTGCTTTATACTAACCCAAAACTTGCATCCAATCACCCATCCTACAGCGAAATACCATTTCTTCTATACCTTCAAACCCTAAACTTTTTTCCTATTTTTCACCCAAATAACCCTCCAGCTGTCGTTCCCCTTCTCCCTCACCCCCACCACCTATTTTTCCCACCACCATGGTTAGGATTAGAAGCTGTGTCGCCGCCAAACCCTCTTTCGCCATAAATAGTCGTCGACAATGATTCTTGGGACCCCAACACGTCAACTTAGCCGACAAATGCATCCCCCTCCTTCCTCTCCTCCATGGGACGCCAAACCTTCTTCTTCTTGCAGCTATGCATAAACGATAATGACTACATGGGGAGTTTTTCTAAAATTTTTTTCTTTCACATATTTGTTTTCATTTTTCTTTCACATCAAGAATAATGTGTTTTAAGTAAGGGGAGGCATTCCTCATTATTTATGTAATTTTATTTGATGCTTTTACTGTTGTGTTACTGTTGCTGCTGCCTTATGCTTGTTTCTGCTCACATTTATTTTTTTAGAATATTTTGCCTCTTTTCATGCCCAAGATTTTAACCAGGAATTGCCCACTGTTTGACCTGCGAGCATGATTCTTGTCTAATGAGTTAATTATGATTTTGCTAATTTGATTTTTTTCTCTATTATTTTATTTTTATTAGGCTAAAATAATTATGATTAATAAAGTTAACCCTATCTTACTTATAGTAAAATCGATTAAGTCTAAATGCAAATAGGACACTTAATATAATTGCATGCTAAAATTATATTCATTACTGTTAGGTGGTTGCTGAAACTTATTTTTGACACTTGATTGTTTTTCCTAGTCCTCCAAAATTAAATTTTTGTTTAATGATAATAATAAATTTTGATGTCTATGTGGTTATGAGTGCAGCTTAAAAACGTGACTAGCTGAGTAACCGGGGTAGGGTGCTTGGGTTGTCATCCTATTTCGCGTCAAAAGGTTGTGTGACATGTTAGGTAAAACTCTGTTAACCAGAATTAAACAAAAAAAATTTTAAGAATGTGTTGGGCTGAGTAACCGGGGTGGGGTGCTTGGCTGTCATCTCTCTTCGCGTCAAAAGGTTCAATATATTCCTAAGAAAAAATATATATACATATAATAAATTTTTAGGAGTATGTTAGGCTGAGTAACCTGGGTAGGGTGCTTGTCTATCATCTCTCTTAGAGTCAAAAGGTTCAATATATTCTTAAGCAAAAAAAGAAAAGAAAAGAGAGAAACGAAAAAAGATGTATTAATAATAAAATTGCATTTGGGGACTAAGAATGGAAACAAATAAAGTGTCTTACCTAATTTTCATGAAATAATCCAAGTTGATTTTGATTTTTGTGTGTCTTAATTGAATACTTTTTCAATTTTACTTAAAGCAAGCTTAAGGTTCTCTTTATTTTCATATGCATTAAGCCTAATTTTTTTAAACCTTTGGAGTGATATTTCTTTCATGGCAAAATTTAAATCTCACAGTGGATAGGAACCATACTTGAGGGCAAGCATGGGCTAAGTAGAGGGGAATTTGATAATACTCTAGAATGACATATTTTTATGTATTAATTACATATTTATTTTGAGTATGATCCTACTAATTTGAGCCATTTATGGGTTTTTATCTTGTAGGGACTAAATTAAAGGCAAAAGGAAATTTTGGGGGCAAAAAGTGTGAATTTAAAGATAAAATGGGTCAGCATGCGAAGTAGGAAAGAAGTGGTGCCGAAAATGCAATGTGTGGAAGACTTGGGTGCAAAGAACAGATTTTACAAACACAAGACTCTATTTAATTTTTAATTATATTAGGATAATTGTTAAAGATTATTATTTAGATTTAGTTTTAGCTTTTATCTTCATTTATCTTTAATTATCTTTAATTATCTTTAATTATTTGTATTTATCTTTTAGAATTTAATTAGAAATAGACTAGGTTTCCTAGTACTATAAATAAGGGATGGAGTGACACAAATTTCACTCATCTTTTCTATAAACACTCCCTCTCCTAAAAAGTTTAGCCTTTGTTTCTTTAATATTATTCAATAAAAATTCCATTTTCATTACGTTTATTTCTTTTTCCCCAAAAAGCATGAACCACTAAATTTATCTAGACAAAGGTTGTCGAAATTCCCCAAAAAGGATTCATGAGGCTTAGAATCTGTGCTTAACCTTCTCAACGAGTATTCATCATTTCTCCGCATTACGGGGCTGACGCTTCCGTCCATGTCCCTTCAAAGGTGATCTTTTCAACTTGTGCAAAGAACAACCGCTTTGTATGTTTTGGGAAGGTTGCAAAATCAGTTCGTTAGCTTACTGCGTCAATGGTTGTCGAGCCCAAGAGACAAAATAGCGTGGCATTCGCTATTGAGAAATGATGATCTAGTGTAAGACGGTCCTACAAAAGCGATGGTTGGCTAGAGTCAGGTTACTCTAAATCATAAGTCTAAAATCTAAGTGCAGCTGGTGGTTATAGGCGTCCTCTTCCACTATAACTAGCTTATTCTGTTCGAGAAGGATCACCTAAGAGCCTAAGATTGAACCTAAGGTGGATCAAGACAACCGGAGGCTGGAATCTTTCCATAAAAAACTTTATTTCCTCAACTCTATTCATCTCTACAATTTTAATTTTAATTTTTGCAATTTCTATTCAATCAAATTTTTAATTCTGTTTTTTTATTTTTTCCCAATTACGTAGGTTTTCTTGGGCACGACTCTGTCCGGGATCTCAAGGAACAAGAACTTGTGCAAATCTAGTCCTTGAGGATTTGACTCTACTTCTCTTATACTATTATTTTCATTATTTTATAGGGATAGGATATTTTTAGTGCTTCCAACGACAGCATCAAATGTAATCAATAAAATTTTAATAAACTAATTTTTTTGAAAAATACAAGTATATATTGAAGAAATTACTACACTAAGGATTCCAGATCTCAACAGTTCTAAATTAAATCTTGTTATGAACATAGTCATTCCAAACATAGCTATTATAAAAAAAAAATTATTTTGAACAACTATTCTAAATAAATGTTGTTCTTCAAAAAAAGATTAACACCCTGTTTAGTTCAATGTAATGGTATAGTCATTACAACTCTATTCCGCGGGCCCACCACAAACAGTTGTTTGGTTCAGTGGAATGCCCTATTATCGGTTTATTCTATTATGGGTTTATGCATGAAAATGGTGTCGTTTCTATTTCGTCTCCTCCCTACTAATTACTGATTCAATGCTTGCCCTGTTTCTATTTTACCCTTTTTCACCTAAAAAATTCTCTCACACAGCTATACAGCCACTCCCTTGCTTCCTTCGACTTTGACCATACCACTCATTCCCTTCATCACAGCGTCCTTTAGGTAAACATTTTCTCCCTCCGTTCTTTTCATTTTCCTCTTTGTCATTTTTTCTACCCTATTTCTTTACTCTTTGCTCTTTTTCTTCTTTCCTTTTCTTTCTCTTAGTAGACTTGTCATAGTTGAGGTTTTCATTTTATTTTGCTCTATTAATTTTTCGGGGGTGATTAGGTTTGATTTTGAACCAAGGTTTTGTAAGATTTTCAATTCATTAATCTTTGATTTCTATTTAGAAGGTTAATTAGGTCTTATTTTAGCTTGGAGAAGGATGTTTGTATTCGGGTTCTGGTAAGCGGAAAAGCCATGAGGGTATGATAAAGTTTGGTTTCAACCTAATAAAAAGGAAAGCTAATTATCTTTTGGAGGATTATCATGTGGCTAAGTTCATGCAGATTCAACAGCACGAGTTAGAGCTTTTTATTATTTACGATGGTCATTTGGAAGATATTATATCTTCCTACCTATAGAAGCATTTGTTTGCCAATATCCTAAAGGTGGTGGGATGTGCCATATCATTTTCAAATGGTTTGATTTTATTATTTTTAAGACATCATATGCTTATATTTTCTCACTTATTATAGGAAGAGTTTTGGGTTGACTCCTCTAGAGCCATTCCAAAGCTTATGAGATAACATATCAGGCAATTCCTTCACAAAGCTCAGATTTGGGTCATGGTGGAAAGCGTAGGAGATTCACATGTTGTTCTTTCTAGAGGGGTCAGCCAATATAGATGATGATAGATCATAAACCCAACACTGAACGAGGCAGCATTGAGAACAAATGTGGATTCCTCTCAAATATGTCAGGTCTTTTACTGCTTCTAATTTTTAAAAGTTAATTCTTTGAGCTCGTTCACATCTACTCATATAAGCTAATAACTCAACCAATGTTTTTGGTCATATTTTCTAAGTGTTTTTAAGTGGTCTTGTAGCTTCTAATACTTAATGCTTGTATTTAGCTCTTAGCCTCTTTGCAATCATAGGGAGAGATCATCTCTGTTAGTTTTTTTAACCTTGTAGTAAACTATAAAGTGTTTTGTCTTTCCTTTTTCACATATCAATCAGTTGTGAAGTTCTGCACTCTGTTTTATGTTTTTGTTCCTTGTTGTATAACAACTTAATGGTCTCTTAGGGCATATCTTTGTGTTGGTTATGAAGTACAAATGCATCAGGCATGTTAAAGTCACTACAAATTTGAAATGTCATGTTCCATTGCATTCAGAATCTTAGTCTTGCCGACCAAAAAGAAAACTGTCAGTAGCCATTATGTTTTATCATTTTTATTCTTGTTTGTTGGCCCTACATGATGAAGATACTAAGAAAGAAATCGATGTTTGAAAACTTCAGGTTTCTACTATTGAGTGGTATTAAGGTCTTGGTTCTAATTTGGTTGATTTATATGCATCATATTCCTTGTGTAAAATACGACCTTGCGTTTCTAATTTTCTAAAATGATGAGATTGTTAAATTTATTGTTTGTGCATACTATAATGGACAACTAGTAGTTTCATGTGCTTTCGATGACAAGAGCCTTAAATCGCATCTACAATCAGATCCTGACATTTAATGGACCAACATAGATAACAGTACAAATATTTTAATTCTTACAAGTGATGGTCTTTGGAAGTTAAAACACTTTACTTTGATGTCTCCTTATTGAGCTGGAAATAGCTTTATAGGATTTATTTTTCCTTTTGCTTATGCTTAATCTAGGTGATGAGTAATCAAGAGGCTGTTGATATTGTAAAAAATTTTAAAGACTCATAGAAGGCTTTGAAACAACTAATTGCGAAAGTAATTAAAAGAGACAGTAAAGATGACATATCTTATGTTGTTGTTAGATTTAGATGATAGAACTATTTAGATGAGATTTGCAGTATATACCTGAAATAAGAGTTTGTTTACACAAGTTCAATTTGTGAATCAAACCAACATGAGAATGCATACCAAGCACTATGGGGATTAAGGGTTGCACTTCACAAAAAGAACAAAATATAGGATTATCACCCTCATATAAATTCGTTTTTATCGATTAGGTTCAGATGTTTGATATTGTTTGATTTCTTTATGAAGGTGATTAGGAATTGATATTGTTATGTGGTGTATAGATGAAGTTGGCTTTGATAATTGGAGTTTTGAGACTTGTAAGAATGGTTGTAGCCAAAATGCAGAAAAGATACAATAAAAAATAACAAATTAGTTATTTTCCTTTGCTTCTCATATTTGATCGTTCAAGGTTTATTTGTTTAAATTGATGGTGACTATTGTTGGCAGAAGTATCTAATCCTCCTCTTCTACAACAATGAATTGTGTGATGTCTCTTTAGTACTATCAAATTG
Source organism: Gossypium anomalum (assembly GCA_025698475.1). Classification (NCBI taxonomy): domain Eukaryota; kingdom Viridiplantae; phylum Streptophyta; class Magnoliopsida; order Malvales; family Malvaceae; genus Gossypium; species Gossypium anomalum. Next base: position 49,757,473 of record CM046967.1, on the reverse strand, counting down.
AATGGTATTTACAATGAACTGTGTGTGTAGATATGTGTGTCGTTTGCAATGCTTGCATGAACATGGAGGATAATCCAATTTGAGATGAAACTTTGAAATATATATTTTATGTGCTCTTTTGATGCTTGTTTACAGTATAACACATTGGCTTGGAGTGACTTTCCTTATAGTTGTTTGACAAGGGAACAAGTGTTTTAATTTAAATATATAAATAAATGATATATTTATAAAAATGATATTTTAGCACATAAAATATGCATTGCAGTTTAAAAATAATAAAGTAGGTTATATATTATTTTTTTAATATTATATATTATGATTTTTATTAATTCATATTTTTAATAATAATTATATTAAGAATGTTATTAAATTATATGTTATTTCATTAAATTGTATTTAATAATAATTATGTTAAAATATGATTAAATTATTTTTTATTTTTTATTAAATTATATATAATAATAATCTTATTAAAATTTAATAATAATAACAATAATCACCTACTACAAAAAATTTGCTAAGGGTAGTTTGGTCATTTAAGTTTTTTCCGTATGATATTACAACATCTATTTCATTCAACTAAACAAAAGAATACTATTATAACTTCATTCAATTCCATTCAACCAAACAACTGAAATACTGATTAGATCTCTATTATATTACAGTTCTATTTCATTACAACCCTATTCTATTCCTCCCGAGTAAGTGAAATAACACTTTTACTTATTCCGAACTAACTTTATTATTAACTTTAAAAATACAATTTCTTAGAAATATAATTTTATTTATCTATCACAAAAGATAAAATATTAATACTAAAATCAAGTATGTACCATTCTTATAATTAATAATTACTTAATTCAACCAACCAACCGACGATGGAACATGGACAATGCAACTTGATACGATGATGATTCATTTTGCTTGCAAAAAGATGACAATTTGTGATTGGGTAGCCACTCGAAACGATGATGATTCATTTTGCCTGCAACAGCATATTAATATAATAAACAAGCATTTGATGAAAAGCTGCAGAAGATGACAATGATTGGGTGACCACTTGAAAAGCTTTACCCTTACATCAAAATTGTTTGTATTAATCTAACCATCAACCTAATGGTCACTATAATATACTAGTTTATCCTCCAGCTGACATGTAAAGCCAATTTGAGTGGTTTTTGAGTAAAATTTTAGGTGAACCAAAAGCCTTGATTTAGCTAATCCACTTGTCTATGCCATGAAAATTTAAATTTGGATAATTTTAAACGCGATATAAAATAAAATAAAATTTAATTTCGAATGATACTTTATATACATGTATGTACCTAACTTTTCATAGGGATTTCCACTACAACAACAAGTCTTCATGTATGCAGCTAGCTGTGCTTGATTGATTGATTGATTTTGCTGAGCAACATTGTGCTTTTGGAACCCCACTATCAACATCACCTTCAAGAGTTTGCAGCCAAAACCTAACCATTCATGACTTCATTTTGGGGGCATTGTCTTCACCCTTTTCAGTTTGATAATGTGGCTAAACATTATTTATATTTTAGAGATCTCCGAAATAAATAATAATAATAATAATAATAATGAAGATGTATAGCATGCAGCCTGTCCATGGTCGCTAAAGCGAAGGTTCGTTTGAAAAGTTAGAGAGTTTGGATAAAAATATAAGTTTAAAAAATATATTTGGACAGAAAAATAAGGTCCATTTAGAAAAATGGGTCAAGCCTCGGGTAATATTTTTCCTGCTTGGGTCCAACCCGAATATGCAAAAAGAATGTTTTTTTAAGATGTATTTACTTGTTAAGTTATATCAATTTTAGTGTTATTTAAGTATACATATTTTTTTAAAATTTATTTTTAGTTTGTTGGGAAACATCTATTTTAATGTTTTTAGTATTTTTGATGTATTATATATTTTTTAAAATTTATATAATAAATAATATAAAAAAATTAATACGACTGGACTGGTCCAGGTTTTAACATTTTTATTCAGGTTGGGCTTAAGCAAAATGTTATGTCCATTTTTTGGCTTAGGCCGGGCCCAAACCTAGCAAATGGGCCTAAAATTTTGGTTGGGCCTGGCCCATGGACACCTCTACATTCGTTGCACAAATTGTTTCATTGGTTTAGGTTTTCTTGTTAAATGGTAGATTAAACAAAAATCATATTAACAAATTTATCAGAATTTTAAATAAGTATAATGATTTATTTGGCCCTCCAATTTTATAAAAAAAAATCATTTTAGTCTTTCATTTAATTTCTTGTCTCTTTTAGTCCTTCAACTTGTATTGTTGTCAGTTCACCCCAAATTGATTGAGAAGTTAATGTATGTTAATTTTGATGTGGCATATTCAACAAATAATTAATTTTTAATATTTAAAACTTCAAAAAGAATTTAAAAAATATTAAAATTTTAAAAAGATATAAGATATTTTTTAAAATAAAAAATTAATTGTTGACGTGGGATATATATGGCGTGAATGCGACGTCCGCAAGGATAATAGACATTAACTTTTCAATCTATTTTGGGGTGATTTGACAAATAGTGCAAGTTTAAGGGTTAAAAGAGAAAAAAATTAAATGAATGAGTAATATTTATATATATATAAAATTGGAGGGAAAAGAAATATTTTGTCTTTGTAATATAGTTATAAATTTATATGTAGCGACAATTTTGATATTGACTATTGTAATAAGTTCTTGGATTTGTGATAACTTTATTTACATAAGTTTAAATATTCAAATAAACTCTTAAATTTTAATTGATATTCAAATGAACCCTTAAATTTTAAATGATGCTCCTTTAATTTATATTTAAATAAGCTTTTAATCTTTTATTTATATCAAAATAAATTTAATATTTCATTTGAAATAAGAGTTAATGTAAATGTAAATCAAAGTATTGGAGCTTATTGGATAAAATTTATATTATTTTATGCAGGATGAAGTCAGAAAATTGAATTATAATTTTTTGAGAGATAAAGTGCAATTTTATTATTGTACTAATTTATAATTTTATAATTTTAAAAAAATCCTATTATTTAAATAAAATTAAGAAAAAGGAAAAGAAAAGCTAAAAAATATTATTATCTTTTGAAAGGGGCCAAAAGTACAACTTGTTTTTAAATTTAATAAAGGGTCATAAAGAAATAAAATTGAATTATATATATTAATTCAATTAAAGATTAAAATTTAAAGAATTATTTAAGTGTAATAAAATCATAAAAGTTTTTAAATTAAAATGATAGAGTTTCAAAAATGTTGTTGTAAATTCATTGATTACATGAACATCACAAAATGCAACTTACAGTAATGGGCAATTAAATCTATACTAATAGTAGGGAAAATGAAGAAAATAATATAATAATTCATGTATAAATTTTATTTTTATTTAAGCCTGATTAAGACATTTTAAAAGAAAGTTAAGGGTTTGTTCTTTTTGCAATCAAAGTTGATATGAAAAGATTGGTTTTTACAATGATTCAAAATAAAAATAATAACCTTGAAATGTAGTTTATTGATTAGTCGAAGACTCAAAAGATTTTCTATTTCGTAATTATCAAAAAGTCCCAAATTCCTTTTTAAAAAAATAAAATAATTCAACTTTAATAATAATTATAATCACTAGCCATTAAAGTATTTAAGGAGTCCCTGTAAATCCAAGGTTTCTTTTAAGAATATATCAAATAGTAAATTTTATTTAGCAGTTTCTTAGATTATTTAGAAAGAAAAAAGGACAATTTTTAAAAAAAGCCACATCGGGTAATATGTATCATTCTTGTTTTTAAAACACATGTCATTCTCTTGTGATTACAGAAATTATCATCCCGGTCCAGGGGCGAAGTCAGAATAATTTTTTAAGGGGCCGAATAAAATTTTAACTTTTTATGGTTTATATCTTTATCATTTTTAAAAGATTAAATCGAATTTTTATAATTTTAGGGGGCCAAAGTGTAATTTTATCTTTACTAATTTAAAATTTTAAAATTTTTTAAAAGGCCTAAATAATAATTTTTCATTTTAGGGGGGTCGGGACCCTTACCAGCCCCCCTAACTACGCCTCTGTGCCAACCAACATTTCATGAAAAATTGACTTGTGATTTTTGTTTTCTTCAAAAATAACATGTGCCAACATACAATCAACTCGCCATATTATATGACATTTTTTCTCCATGATTTTTTTAAAAAATATCTAAAAATCAACCTAATTTTCTAAATAATATTTAGTATATTCCTAAAAAAACATAATCCATATACAGTATGGTTAATACATTTTACCCTTGAATTTTTTCATTTGTATTTAGTTGGTACTTAATTCTTTTTTTGATCTAGTTGGTATTTAAACTTGAACTTTGCTTCACAGTTTGGTATTTCTTATAACAACGCTAGTTTGCGTTTATGTGACATTGATAGCCATTCTGATAGTGATAGCCTCTCAAAATACCATGTATCAAACATAAATAAAAAATAAAAAAAATCTTTAAAATATATGAATTAATAAAAAATACAACTTTTTTCGCTAAACCTGGATAACTATTTGTCCAGATTCATTCTAGATGTGTTTTCAAGTAATTTTTATTTAGGTTATAATTATTTTAAAAAATATATAAAATATAAAATAATTAATTTATAAAAATATATAAAAATTCTATTGTATTTCAAAAATAAAAATTTTATAATATGTATTTTATAAATTTATAAAAATATATAAATATTACAATTACTAAAAAAACACATCTAGAATGTATATGAATGCAAAATAAATAAATAAATAAAAATTTATTTATTTATTTATATTTATGTTTGATAAGTGATATTTTGGAGGATGTCATATGTTACCACCATATTGACTATCAGTATCATGTCAACATAAATAGTAGCGTTAGTGCAAATGTACTAAATTATGTGACAGAATATAAGTTCAAATGATATCAACTAAACAAAAAAAAAAAATCAAATAAATACAAATGGACAAATTTAAAAAACAAAATTAACACTAAATATAATTAAAAATTATTTACCAAGGGTATACAGTTAAAAATTGCCCATCACTGTAAAATTTGGCGTTAAAAATAAATAACCAAAAATGATTTTTTTTTTCCAATAATTTCAAATGCCTAGTAAAGTAAAACTAGAAAATATTAGAAAACTTGGAATATGAAAATTGCATCATCTTCCAAGTGTTGGGATAAGACCACTGAAAACCCACTAAGGATTGTCTATTATCGAAAGGATGTGAGAATGATTTTGGTGAAGAATAAATAAGGATCTCCTTTGATAGGGTTTGCTTTGCTTGTTATCCGTACGTTTTTACAAATCCTAACTTTCACTCAATTTTCTCCAAAACATTTAAAGGAACGTGATGGCCCAAGCTGTTTACACGGCGGCCAATTCCATCTCTATTTTTTATTTTAAAATATCTATTGTAGGTGGATGAGACAATTGGGAAAATTACAATTTGGCGGTTGGGATTTTAACGTCTAATTAATTATCAATGCTATGTAAATTAATGAAGTTGTTAAGTAAGACTCCAAAGAGGAATTTTATAGAAAATAAAGCATTCTTTATATATTAGTTGATAGCTTTAATAAAAATAATTATCCAATCATTTAATATAATTGTTAATAATGATAATAATATGCACAAGTTGTCAATTTTAATTATTTAAATTATAGAGTGTTTCGCATTTCGGATGAAACTGAGTTGACGTCCCAATGAGAAGAATCGCCACGTCTCGACAACATGATGAATGACATCTTGACAAGTCAATATGCCACGTCACGACATGGCGACGTGTTCCTTACTAGATCAGGTTTCTTCTCCTAGTTAAACTCTATTGTCTTTTCCCAGTTAAACTTTAATAACTCTAGGATGTTCTAATTAGATTAGTTACGAATTTTAAATTATAAATAGGGCTTTTAGCAATCTTAGAGAGTTTGATTCAACAACAAAATTAAAAGAGAGTTTTGTGGGAATTTTGGGAGAACTTTGTATTTTCGGGTTCAAGTTTGTTTGTTTCTCCATCTTCTACTCATTTTCGGTTCTTGTCGTTTTACTGAATTTTTTTTTGCTCATGGTTTTTTATCCTCTTTGGAAAGGGTTTTCCACATAAATATTTGTGTCCAGTTTTCTCGTTTTTCGTTATTTTTCTCTTATAACTCGGGTTTACCCTAACAAACTGGTACCAAAGCCTGGTTCAATTTTCGCATTCAACTCATTCAGAGATGGTAATAAAGTACGATATCGAGAAGTTTAATGGGATCACAAACTTCAGTTTGTGACAAGTTCAGATGATGACAATTCTAGTTTTAGAATGGTCTAAAAAAGGCCGTTACAAGGCAAAGGCCCATGAATGTGAATAAAAAAAATGGGAGGAGCTTGATGAGAAGACACTGTCAACAATTTAGTTGTGCCTCACGAAAAATGTATTGTAGGAGGTACTTACAGAGAAAACAACATCAGCCTTGTAGAGGAAATTAGAAGCCTTTTACATGACAAAGTCTCTCGCAAACCGCTTGGTATTGAAACAACAATTATACATATTTTGTATGGTAGAATGTGAGTCTATTAAGGCTCACATCAGTAAATTTGTTACTCTCCTTAATGACCTGAAGAATGTCGAGGCCAACAAAGACGATGAAGATCAAACTATGCAATTGCTTTATTTTTTGTCCCTTTCATACAAAACTTCCAGGGAAACCCTGATTTATGTTAGAGAGAAACTTTCATTTGAGGACGTGAAGGGAAACTTATTAAGCGAGGATAAACTTGACAATGAGTTAGGTTCAAAGGACAAGTCAAATGGGCAAGCCTCGGTATTGGTTGCTAGAGGAAGGCAACAATCTAAGGATTTAGGTCAAAAAAGATTTAGGACGAGATCGAAATCAAGAAATCGCGACAAGCAATGTGGCTATTGTAAAAAAGATGGGTTACATTAAAGAAAAAAGTTACAAACTTCAGTAAAAATAAGAGGACCTCCGGAAACAAAGTGATAGAGAAGCAGAGAGTTGATGTAGCCGAGGATAAATGTGATGATTTACTTCTAGTGCCAATGACCAAAAGTCTAAGTTCACATCCGAATGGATCTTGGGTTCAGGGTGTTCCTTCCATATGTGTCCCAATAGGGGCTGGTTTTTCACATATAGTTCGGTTGAAGATGGAGTTGTGTTTATGAGAAATAACTCACCCTACAAAATAACAAGCATTGGTACCATTCAGATTAGGATGCATGACGACATAACCAGAACATTTTCAGATGTCAAACATATGCCTGATTTAAAGAAGAATCTCACGTATTTGGGTATTCTAGACTCAAATGATTGCAAGATTGTCATCGAGTCAAATGACTTAAAAGTATCTTGCGGAGCTCTTGTTTTGATGAAAGGACAGAAAATGAATAGAAATAAATAGAAACATCTATGTCCAATTGGTCCATTCGCTAGGTAATTGAAACAAAAAATGAATTGCATGTTGAATCAAATGAACAGAAATAGATAGAAATGAGTAAATTAGAGAAATGAGAAACATTCAAAAATAAATGTGGTTTTCTCACTAGGTATAATAATGACTTGAGAATTAATTTATAATTTTTTGAATTATTAATTAATTAATTAATTAAAGTTCAAAATTGAATTAAATTAATCGATCATTGTGAACCCATTGAATGTAGAAAATTAAATATATTTTCTCATAGATTCTTTTATAGTAAAGTTGTAATGATATTAATGGAATAAGAATCGGGTTGCGAAAATTATTTATTTATTTATTTAAATTAACTTATTATGTTTATTTTTGAAATTGGAAAAACATGTATTGAATTGGATTAAATTATAAAATGTTGGGTTAAAAGTTTAGGAAACACTTGTAATTGGACTTAATACAAGAAAAGCCTGAATCTCCATCATAATACATATGAGGGGAAGCACACCATATTAGCCCTTCTCTTTCCTAGTTCAACTAGGAAGTTATTTTTCTATTAAATAGACTTCTTCTTATTCAACAAAGGTTTCACTTCTTCTTCCTATAAATAAATGGAACCAGTAAGGCTAAAGACATAATAAGTTTTACACAAATTTTTAGATATTGTTATTCTGCCTAAAAATAGTGAGAATTTGTTTCTAAGTATAAATTATATTTTTCGAAATAACAATTCTATCGATATCTATTAAAGAGAGATTTTTGTTTTCCCACTGAAAGTAAAGTAAATAATTTATGATTGTGTTTGATTCAAATTCGTTTAAGCCCACATTCGAAGTAGTTCCTAGTACGAGAATAGCGGAGAATGTCATTCGGTTGAAAGCGGGGAATGAAAAGGATTCGTCTAGCCGAAAACACATGTGCAATTTTGGGTAAAGTTTATTGTTATAAATATCAGAAACTAACTTGGTTTTCAAAATTTTAATTTTCTACTGTATAAGAAAACTGTTTTCGAACCAGATTTTTTTTTTTTTAACATGAATCTCATAAAACTCAAATGAATAATCATCCATTACATGTAAAGAATGCATGTACTACAACAAAAAACTAAATTGTCTAAATAATGGTACAAAATAACATTACTCATATCTTATTTCACTTGTGTAAAAAAAAAAAAGTAAAATTGGAAGATATTATAGTCAATCCTCACTATAATAACCCATTCGTTGGTCAAGATTTTGCTTGTTATCAAAGGTGGTTGTTATACTTCTATAACAGTATGTTGTTATAGAGTGATAATTGTTGTAAGCTTACCATATAATTCATATCATGAATTTTCATAAAATAAAGAAAGGGAGAATTATATTCAAAAAGAAAGAAAATGGGAATCAAATAATCAAAATTAAAAAACGTATAACAAGTGCATGTTTTATTGCTCTTATGCATATTTTATTTTACATTCTTTCATATGATTAATTATAAAGTTCATAAATCTAACAAGTTCAGTTAGTCAATATGAGTTATCAAATTAAATTAATTTATAATGATTTACTAAATTCAAGTAATCAATTTCTAAGTTTATGATGTTCCAAAATTCATAGTAAAATACTGAATTAGAAAACTTAATAGTTTCTTGAATTGATATATTTAATTCCACTTATTGAATATTATTTTCAGTTAATAAAATATGGTTAATATATTTCTTCACATTAAATTTAATCATTTTATTAAAATAATATTTTAATTAAGATCATTTTCATTAATAATTAATAATTAATATGTTTGCTTAAATGAATAACTATAATTTTACTTAAAATTTTAGATTAATAAAGAATGTACTTAATAACTATGAATGTTGTTGTTATAAGTGGAAAGCTGTCATAGAGAGTTAAAATAAAACATAAAAAATCAATTCCTCTATAAACTTAATTGTTATAGCGACATGTTGTTATAGCGGGGTGACTGTTATAGAGAAGGTTGTTTGTATTATATTTTTCATACTTCTAGTTTGTGTAAGCATTTAAAAGTAAAGAAATTTTTATTATAATATATCAAAAAAATAAAAACTCAAAGTGCATATAAAGTTTATAATTTTGACCCCTAAACTTGACAATTAGGTCTAGTTTGATACCTATACTTTTTTTATTCACTTTGGTATTTGAATCTAACAACTAGATTCATTTTGGTTTCTAAACATAGATTCTATCAAAATTTAATAAGATGACTAGTGTTATTGGAACATGACTAGATTTATTGGTTGAGCCAATTGGACTGGGAACCGAATGGTATAACAGTTTGAACAAAGGGGATGAATAGATTGAATTAGAAATTATTTGGAATTGGTAAAAAAAAAAAATGGGGCAAAAATTGGTTTAATAAATTTTTTTATTTTTAAAAATTTTCAGGTTTTTATAGGTTTTTAATTAATTATTTAATTATTGTTGGTTTGGTGGTCGAACCGATCAAACTGGAGGTCTAACCAATTCAACTATTAGTCCGATTATTAAAATACTAGATATAATATTTTGAGATTGTATTATGTCATTCACCTGAAAGTTTATATATATATATATATATATATTTAAATTTTCAAGTGATAATATGATATAATCTCAAATTATTACATCATCAAAATTTTATTTTTCTTTAAGTTCAAGCACCATAATAAATTTATTTATTAAATTTAAATGTTAAAATGAATAAAAAATTATAAATACTAAAATAAACCGATATACTAAATTGAAGAACCAAAAATCATATTATCCGATAAAAATGCAAAAAGTGAAAGCAGCATCATCATGATGGGGAAGAAGCAGTAATCCTTTTTGCAGTACTGGGGGAGGCGGGGAGAGAAAAGTCAAGAAAGTCAAAATAAACTCAATATTCACACTTTTGCTTAACAGCAAATGTGAGAACTTCAAATTTATTTTAAAATTTGAGTCTGTAGGGTTTATTCAAATTTATAATAATATAAGTTAGGATGTATTTTATAGGTGTGTGTTTTTATAGTGATTGTTTTTTATTACAGCTATTTGGAAATATTATTGGTTTAATGTTCCCTTTAATTCTTAAAATATAATATTTTTTCTTTTTAATATTTAAACTTTTTTTTTTTATTCATTTCAATCCTTAACATTATCAAATGCTCCTATGTAAATCAGCGATGGCATCCACTAAAATAAACTTAAAAATCTTTTAAAACTGAAAAAAATATGTAAAATTACAAAAAGTATTAAAATTATAAAAAAAATACAAAAACTTATAAAAAAGATTACTATTTTTTAAAATATTAGAAATATTAGATATTGAGTATGAGATCGTTGTCTCTTGAAATGATACCACTTACAATAATTGTTTTATAATTCAATCAATTAAAATTTATAATTGGTATATAATTTTAGGTGATAAATTTGAATAAGTTTTTTTTCAAATAATTAAAATAATGAAAAATAATGTTATTTCTATTAAATAGTAATCTAAACAACATTTTTAACTATTTCAAATATTTTATACTATCTCAATACAAGTTATTTGTCTCTAAATCAATATCTTTTTTAAAAGTGAAACGAATATCTAAATATTCACATACGTGTCGGTTGCCTTACAATATTTAAATTCAAATATTTTTTCAATTCTTAATATTTATAATCACAATTGCAAATCAAATACCCTCAAATATTCAAATATGCCATTGTTGGTTCTAAGCCCACAAATGTTTGGCCATTCTTAATAATTTTAATCCATAAATTAAATTGGGAGTCGAATCAAATAAGCATGTTGCTAGTAACACAGGTAAAGTACTAAAAATTGATATAATTTAAAATATTAAAAAAATGGATATAAACTTGTTTTCAATTTTTATTAAAATATTTTTGAAAACAGAAATTTTATAAAAAGTGATTGGATTTTTAATTATATATATTTTTATATCAAAATTTTAATATTGTAAATGTGATTAGGAAATGTATACCTTATTCTAGAATACAATTTTTTTTTTTTACAAATCTTTTAAAAAAACTCAACAATCCTTTTACAATATATAATAATTTTTTAAAAATTTTATGAGAAGCTCGTTGTGATATTTATGAGAAGCTAACATGTCTTGTTCTTTGTTAAAACACAAGTTGGTTTAGCAAACATGTATCATATTAAGTTGTTATTACACTTTAAGAATATGTACGTTGTGAAAGTTTTTAAAACAAGTTGCGTAACGTGGTAGTTGAAAATCATTTATCTTTTGAAAACCCTAGTCCTACTGCTAACAGTTATAAACCAATATAAATAAATCCCCAAATAAAAACAAAAACTTAAAACGACCTTATTACATAACATTACCCAAATAAAACTACTTTTGCTAAAAATCAAATACGAAAACATAAGTAGTTGTGTGGCCATCTCCGAGTCCCTCGCAGCACCGATCCGCCTAAGGATTACCTGCGCAGATAAGCAGAAGGATGGGTTTACGAAAACTCAGTGCATAATCCTTATTTATCAAACAGTCAATCATACAGTGCCAAACAGTCTGGGCTTAAGCCCATATCAGTAACAATATCAGTGTGGGCCTTAGCCCATTACAGTAACAGTATCAATGTGGGCCTTAGCCCAATTCAGTACAGTATCATAAATGCAAATAGAGATCCTACCCATCCATCCTCTACACTCTACTCCGTCCAGCCCTACACTCCATGTGGGGATAAAATTGACCCACCTGCCCTACACTCCCAGAATATAGACTTTGGATGCAGACTAAACGATGAGTTGCGAGAGAGAGCGCCATTACACAGTACACTTCCTCCAAATATATCAATCTCACCCCCATGCAACATGTCATGTCATAATATAATACGTGTATGCAAAATGTCATGCTCGAATACAGTCAAATATATCATAGGGGTATATCAGTCATTTTACCTCTTAGGGGCATAACAGTCATTTCATCAGTACGGGGTCTATATGTACTTACCAACCCTCCAGTAGGTCTACAATCATCTCGGATGACTCGTGCAACCTTAACAGTCAAACAGTAAAAATAGGCCCAAAGCCCATAACACGTCCCATGAGGGCCCACACGCTTGTGTGGCCCAATAAGCCCAAATAGTGGCCTTGGCCGTGCGAACTACACAGCCTGGCCCAATACTCTCCACACGTCTGTGTGGTTTATCCGAGCGGGGCCCACGAGCCCGTGGGGCCCACATGGCCCATTTCGGCCCAACGTGACCAAAATCGGCCTAAGCCTATGAAATCGGTCATGGTGGCCTCTACAATTGAACACCTTCATTTTATGCATTCGACTCACCACACGAGTAAGCATACGCTCGTGTAGTGTCAACAGTCGTACATTTCCGGCTTTTACCGATCTATGCTAATAGTAGTGTGATTATACACTTGTTTGCGAAAAGAGCGCAATCCCAACGAACACCAACCTAGATTCAATCATGCTCAAATGTCAGTCCTTAAATCATTAGGGTTAAACACCCTCTTATAAGCACTTAATCCCCCAATAGGATACATGTTACCTATCTTGTTGAGCAAGTACGATTTACTACCCCTTAAACCAGTGACCACACTCGACTTCTAAATCCTTGGCAAAATCTGCATTACATCCTAATACCATTACTTTCCACCATAACCGAAAAATAGCTATAACCAAAATATCAAAAACTTACCACCACATAGAACTAAGAATGATTGAGAGGAGTAATCGGCCTACCCACACAAGAGCTGAATACACAGAACAACTGAGGCAAAACGGAAAGGTTGAACCTTTATCAGGAAACAACAATACAGGAAGATGTCAGATGAAACTATTAATGTGACTGAAAGAGGAGAAGAATTACCACTTACCCACACTGGTCGAAAACAATAGCCCAGAACTGCCAAAGAAGAAGAAGAAGAATTCAACTTAGCCACTAGATACAAAGAAAAAGAAGTCATGAGGGAAAAAGAAGGCAAGATATTCGGCCTAGAAAACAAGAGCCGGTTGGGAGAGAAAAGGAAAAGAGATTCGGCCAAAGGCAAGAGCTAGCAACAGAAAGAATAGAAGGAGACAAAGTATTTAGCTACAACAGTTAATATGAAGAGAGGGAAAGAGCAAAAAGCAATCGGTTCCAAAAGACACCGTTGACAAAGAGGAAAAAGAGAGAGTTCGGCCAAAAGGAGAAATAATCAGTAGCAAAAACAGTTGCTCAAAATCAAAGTAGGCAAACCGCATGTTACCTTAAGGAAAATCCACACATTCGACCACCAAGCAAAAGAAATTCCAAAAGCACACAGAAACCGAAACTTTGAGAGAAAACCAAACTCAGTCGAAATTCCTATGCTCCCAACCCAATTTTGACACAACTCCACTTCACCTCAAACTCCAGTTTTTCCTCCCCTTATCCCTCTCCTAAAATATCTCCACCTTATTCTACTCAACCACCCATTCAAACTCCCACTACAATCCTCAATTTCGGTCAACCTAGGATACCTCCCTAGCACTTGTAGCAAAAATAATATGCTCCTTCCACACTACCAATGCTCGAACCTCAGACCCCAAGGAACACTCCACATGCCACTAACCCTTAGACTAGCAAGCTCTTTGTGATAAATTTTACCCACAATAACTTAAAAGACTACCAACTAAAGGCAAGAGTTACACTTAAAAAAAAAAACAAAGTTTTTGCAATTGTCTAAGCTTGAACTCAAGACTTCTTAGACTCTTCCCAAGACACATAACCACTGAAGCAGACATGCAATAGTATTACACAACATACAGAAAATGAGCACCTATATTTTGGGGTGTTACATTATGCTTTCATTGATTGTATTGTAATAGCTATTTTGAAGGAGTTGCTTTGTATTCATTTAGATTATATGTTATGAAGCTGAGATTGAAATATGTTATGAGGCTTGTCTAAGTGATGCTAAGAGCACATGTATTTGTTCATTGAGGACTATTTTCCTTTAAGAGTGCAACCTGATTTATAAACATTAAATGTTTACTGCCTAAGTTTTCAAGGGAAGGATTTGAAGGTGAGTGTTCTAGTATTTAGGTATGAAGATAATATCTTTATTGTAACACCCCCTACCAGTATTCCGAGCCTAGAATAGGGTACGAGGCATTACCGAACTTAATATGATCAATCATGTAAAAATTAGCCATAAACTTTCTTCTAAATTAAAAACTTTCATATATATGTTTAACGTCCTTTATATGGGCCTATGGGGCCCAAAACATACATTCAGGGTGGTTCGGAACCAAACCGTAAACATATGAAACTTTTGCAACACTTAGAAAATTTTCACACTTTGGAGAGTCACACGCCCGTGTTTTCAACCCGTGTAACTCTCTGTTTATAACTTCATCACCCTTGTCGGTCGTACACTTCATATAAATGACAAGAAACGTGTATGGGCTCATTTCTCATTAAATTTCTCATATATATTCACAATTTCACGTTATGCAATCATACAACATATGTCAGCCATAGCTCTGTAATCTAAATATATTTTTATAACAACTTATCTTGATTTCATACTGTTTCATATTTAGGCTTAAATAACCAAAGTATTTGAAATATCATCTTTATGCAAATAGTACACATGAGGTATATAATTCCATAATTATGAATAAACACATTTATCAAACATTTTCCATATTCATATACCAATGTCTCATGTCTCCATATATCAATAACCGTCATTTTCATGAGTTAGAGTTTAATTTCATAATTATTTGTCTCGTGTTCAATTTATTCCATGTCGGAACTCTATTCATTAATACGTTTGAATTATCAATACATATGAACAGTACATTCAAGATGAACAATTATATAATCACAAATGAATTCATTTATCAACCAAGTTCTATACTCATATCTTATCAACTCGTATTTCTGTATCACATAATTCCATGTAACACTTACCAAACTTTGTCAAATTAGTGAACGTCTTATGGAATTGAGTACTTCGTTTACTCAATGTCATAATTCAACTATGGTCTTACACATTTTCATTTATCGATGTCATAGCCGACTATGGTCTTACATTTAATTACATATCTCAATAATGCCATATCCCGGATATGGTCTTATACTGATAGCATATATCACACCGATGCCATATCCCGGATATGGTCTTATACGGAAATCACTTGTCACTTGTAGCCGGAGCTACCACTATTCATCGATCGGTAGTTGGAGCTACCATTTTCACCGATCGGTAGTCGGAGCTACCATTTTTCACTGATCAGGTAGCAAAAGCTACCACTTTTCACTGATCAGGTAGCAAAAGCTACCACTTTTCACTGATTAGGTAGCCGAAACTACCACTTTTCACTTTTCATTTGTCCTTGATCAGATAAGTGTAGCCGAAGCTATTACTTATCACTTTCACTTATCCTTGATCAGATAAGTGTAGCCGAAGCTATCACTTATCACTTTCACTTATCCTTGATCAGATAAGTGTAGCCGAAGCTATCACTTATCACTTGTTGCCATGGTCCAACTATGGTCTTTTCCTTCAATTCATCTTGTCACTGAATTGAAATGCTCAATTTGATCATTTATTCAATTTTCATGCTTTTACATTATTCACGGTTTTATCATCAATACATATGAAATAACACATCATGAAATTCATAAAATTAACAAATAATCACTAAAATTTAGCCATATAAACTCACAAGTACAAATTTTGTATTATAACGATAATCAAAATTTAATAATAAATATTCCACATAAAACATTATATCATTTCTAATCCAACACTTATCGATTATAATCGGGCATGTGTTTAATTTATACACGAGTCATTCATATATTATTCCTCCTCCTCCTCTCCATCCACATCCTTGGTATAAATAACACATTTGTAGATGACATTATCCACAATTTTCACTATCTACTTATGTGAATATTCAAGCTGTTCATCTGGGTCATAGTCACTAAATCATTTTTATCTTGAGCTACAGAACTCGAAATTAAGATCCATAAATTTTCCCAGAAACTAGACTCATATGTTTTCTTTCCATAAAAATTTCATAATTTTTGGTTGGGCCAATTAATACAGTTTATTCAATGAATTCTCCCCTGTTCTGCTGTCTGACAGTTCTGACCCTTCTTCACTAAAAATTAATTATCTTCTTGTACAGAATTCGAATGATGTCCTCGTTTGTTTCTATTGAAAATAGACTCATTCAGGATTCTAAACATATAAATTTAAGCCCCTAATTGTTTTTATACAATTTTTGATGATTTTACAAAGTAAGAACAGGGGAACCCGAAATCATTCTGACCTTGTCTCACAAAATTTATCATATCTCATGATTTACAATTCCATTGCTTACATCATTTCTTCTATAAGAAACTAGACTCAATAAGCTTTAATTTCATATTTCATTCATCCTCTAATTCCATTTCTACAATTTTTGGTGATTTTTCAAAGTTAGACTACTGCTGCTGTCCAAAACAGTTTTAGTGCAAAATGTTGATTTCCATTTTGCCCCAAAGTTCACAATTCATACAATTCAGTCCTTGCTCAATTAACCCCTCAATTAAGATAATTTTCTCAATTAATACTTTTCCTAGACATTATAAGTTATTTCATAACTATTGAAATTCAGAATTTCTACATACAACTCTAACTTCAAACTCTTTTACAATTAGGTCTCAAACATTCACTTTCTATTCAATTCTTTCAATAAAATCAGCATATAAACAATATAAAGCTCTAATTCCATGCCAAATCATCATATAGTTCCAGCACATATTCATAGAAACTTTCAATTTCTCTCATAGAATTAAAAACTAATGAATTCAACAAGTGGACCTAGTTGTAAAAGTCACAAAAACACAAAAATTTCAAGAAATAATGAAGAATTGAACTTACTTGAAGTAAAAATATGAAAAACCAGCTTGAAGGAACTCTTCCATGGTGTTTTTGCTGATGAGAATGCAGAAAAATAAAGAGAAATCTAGATAATTCCACTTTAGTCCTAGCTTTATTAAGTAAATTTTGTAATTTTCCAATTTTGCCCTTAATTCTCCTTATTTTCTTGCTGATTTCATGCCATTGCCGTCCAGCCCAAAGAGACCTTGGGTCTATTTTCCTTTTAAACCCTCTTTCTTTTATCATTTAAGCTATTTAATCATTTCCCACAATTTTGCATTTAATACAATTTAGTCCTTTTTGTTCAATTAACTATTAAAACTTTAAAATTTCTTAACAAAACTTTAATACTAACTTATTAACACTCCATAAATATTTATAAAAATATTTATGGCTCGATTTAAAATTCTCGAGGTCTCGATACCTCGTTTTCGATTCTAATTATTTTAATATTTATTTTTAGTACACTATTCACTACTTCAAAATTTTTCCTAACTTCACATTTAACTTATACTCACTAAATTAATAATATTTCTGACTCATTTTTCTGATTTAGTGATCTCGAATCACTGTTCCGACACCACTGAAAATTAGGCTGTTACATTTATACTCGGGGATTGATAGAGTGTGATTCACTTGTTGTATTGTGGATTAAAGATAGTGGAATTATTCACTGGTTTCGTAAATGTAGGAAAACCAAACTGTATAAACAAGTCTTGTGTTCTTTATGTTTTTGTTTGTATAGTTTTTACACTGCGTAATTATTGTAATCAAACACTTCCATTAAATGTTGTTTTTTTCATTAAACATCAATTGTGGGTAACAATATATATTATTAGAAATGAAATAAATGGAAGGTGTGACGTTAGATTATTTGATTGTTTTCCTATTCTGTACATAGTTGATTAAAATGATAACAGATTAGCTAAAAATGAATCAGTGCGTGCGATGATTTGGAATTGAACTTTTTGTCAGTTCGTTCAGGAGAAGCAGCATGAGGGAAAACTAAAATCCACATTCAAAGGCTTTTGGTTGAAGCAGAAATAATTTATGTAAACAAAAAATGACATTTGGCTGCTCAGCTAGTAATTAAATGATGATGGTGATCACAATTACACATTCTGGCCTTGCTAAATTGTTTGAATCTAGAAGAAATGTAAATGATACCAAATTTAACTCCATGCAACCAAGCTTCACAGTTGACTGTAAAAGTATCGTGCAACATTAGGCTACACGCTCCAATCACCTTATCACAAATAAAAGCCTCCTTTGGTATGCTTATTAAAGTTACCTTACCCGATAATTCAGCCTGGCGCTTATATGTATAAATAGAATTTTATAATAAGATTCCAAAAATATTTATAAAATAAATTTTATTAGAATTTTCTAACTATAATTACTAACTTGAGACAAATTGTCAAATTCAAAGATTAAAAGTGTATTCAAGCCAACGAAAAATTAAATTGTTTATAAAAGTATAAGGACTAGTTATGGAATTTGACCTAAAATAATTATATAAAATGTCAATTCAACTATTTGCTATACCGAAAATGACATTTAATAACACAATAACCAAAATGTAACATATCAATAACGTTAGAGACCATATTGTAACTTTTAAAATTTAGTAATCAAAACATAATTTAAATTATATATAACTTTAAATTTAAATAATTCAAAATTTCAACGAATATATAATTAAATCATTTTTGAAAATTGAATTTTAAATTAAAGTGTGCACCGTTATAATTTTACAAAATTATAAATTTCTTACGTGTCGTTTTAAGTTAAATATCTAAAATATTTTATAAACATCCAATTAGTTACTAAAGCTAATTGAGTATTAAATTAGAATAAATTAAATTATAGATGAAATGATATGAAAGTGTTTATACTAATCTGCTCTCATTTATCACCTTAAATAAAAAAAAATATAAAATGAATATAGGTGTGAATATACTTATAGAGGATAACGTGAAAACTGGATTTGGCTCAACATTTAAATTAGTTAGTTTGTTGGGTGGTTTTTGTGGAACACCTGGCGTAGTGGCATGACATCTCATGTCTAGCGTATTTCGTAAGCCACGTGAGAAGAACATAAACATGAAGTTTGTTTGCAACGTTTTAATGCAGTCTGTTCGGTTACTGAATAACCAATTGCTTGCAATGATAGAAATCTATTCGTACTTTGATATCACTTCCTGTTTCTCCACCTATTCTTTAATCTTTCTTCTTTTTTTAGGGGGGCATTTGAAATTCCAGTTTCATGGTTTTTAATTTTTATACTTGTAAATTTTAATGCATTTATATGGTAACATAATCATTTTAGTTTTCAATTTTTAAAATGTAATCAAATGGCTTACTTTTTACAATAATAAAACTGATTTAAACTGTTAAAATTTTAATGATATTAATGTTTCGACTGTTAAAATTTTAATGATATTAATATAATAGTTCAACTGACAATTTATGTATACTTCACTACTAACATAAATAAATTTTTACTATTTTTTTTAAATTTTTTTTAAATTTTTTACTTTTTATGAATTATACAGGGATAATTACACTAATAACTACATCAATATCGTAAAAATTTAAATAGTGCAGTTTTTTCGTCTAAAAACAAGCAGATTGACTTGAAACAGAAACTACGTTTAAAACAGAAACTGAGATACTACCAGACAAAGTACCAACCTACCAAAACGGAAAATGAGATAATACCATAACAAGTACCATTAACATGGAAAATGTGCTTTTGCTTGACTTGAAATTTGTCCTTACAAAAGCATATTGATAGAAAAGCCCTACAAGTTTGCCTAATTTTACGCACTGGTCCTTTACAGATAAGGGCTAACTTGTTTCCACTTCCCTATCCCCAAATAGACCAGAGTGTAGTAATTTTTATTAAGGCAACTCAAATAGAAAAATAGTTTTCAATCTTTCATGTACTGAAAAATGAACACTAAAGATTCCTAGACCTCTTTCTAGGAAAGAACATACATAGTTCGCTTAGCCAAGAAAATTGGACTTAAAAACTTCAACCAAGTTTGCTCTTACAAAACAAACTGCAAATTTAAGAATGATGAAGGAAAGATTACATGGCATTGGGGAATAAGGTAGGGTGTGTGATATAAATGAATGACGTACATAATCTATAAACTTAAACAGTGAGATCTGGATCTATGCTTTTATGGATACCGATTTCATTTAGCCATCTCATTTTCCAACTGACAAAAACAATTGGAATCTTCTTCCTTGGGGGAATGATGGCATGAAATTGTACACACAAACTCACCTCTTCTTTTTTCTTTTACTGGTAAAAACTCATGGGGAAAAGGGAAAATTAATCTAATTTCTCCAAATTATGTACAACAAATCGTCAAATAGCCAATCCAAAAGGTACTGGGCTACGCGCTGGCTTGGGTGGCTTTTCAATTTTCACTTCAACCCTGTCTTGCCGTGGAGGCTGACACGGACATGGTAATGCTATGAATTTTGGGATCTCATCTCCTGGCATTAATACAGGTAGGCTTTGGCTTTGGTTTTTCTTTAAATCCTGAAATACAATAAGAAAGAAAAAAAAAAACATGAGCTAAGGTTGAATTCTCATATCATTTTTTTTTTCTGAAAGGGTGGGAGAGAAATTACCAAGAAATCAGGCATGGGTTTGGAGGGAGAAGCTTCGATATCGGGATGGGGATCGGTGCGGTCGGCGGGAGATCGGCGGAGTGATCTGAGCTTGTCCCAGTGGTAGCAGCAGGAGAAGATACCACTCAAGCTGAAAATGATGATTAAGAGGAGGGCAGTGCCAAGAGGGAAGCCGAGGGACGGTCGAGATGCATCCACATGGGGTGGCGAAACAACCTGATTCTCCATCACATACACTACTACTACTCTTCCTCGACAATGAACCGCTACTTCTTTCTGATGCTGTTGCTCCTTCTCTCATATGTATGAAGAAAAAGAGATGATGTTAATGAAGGATGGTTATTTTAGTGAAGTGTCCGCTCAAATGGCAAATATGAGGAGAGGAATGAGATTGGGGAGCGGTGGGGAGAGGGGATTTTATAAAATGAAAGGGGAGGTGTGTATGTGACCCAATAGTACCATGTGGAGAGGTGCACCGGCAATTGTCCCGAGTGTTCGGGTTCCAGTACGGAATTTGGTAGGTCCGGCTGTTGGGTGCAAGCCAGGCCATGACCATAACACAATAGCTTAAAAGCTCAACAAGTGAAAAGTTTATAATTTTATATATTTAGATAACTATTGTAATTAACGGGGAGATTAGAAAGGTGTGAAAGCAAAAACTGGGAAATTTAGAACAATAGAAAAAGGAATTGGCTCCATTAGCTGGCAACTTGAGTCTGCTCTGGTCTGGTTTGGTCTCCCCCTTTGTACACTTTTCCTTTTTTGATGTTCTTGTAAGGACAATTACTTGCAAGTTTTGGCCCCTTCAAAACAACTGCTTATTCAAGTTATCATTTTCTATGGACGGCAGCCACCTACTTGTGTTGCAAGGAATGGTCCAAACTGTTTGTACTTCAAAATTCAACCTTTGCAACTACCGTTATGTCTTAACTTACAGTTAATTTGAAAATGGCTTATACCTAAAAAAATAGTAGAACTTGCTTACACAGAGAATTGTACTTTATTGATATTAAACTTAACCTTTTAAAATCAAAGATCAGACTTTATTTAGTCAAATGAAAATGGGGTCTAAGGGTCCTACAATGCTAAAACACAAGTGGGTGTTTCATTATTTTGCCTTTCTAACTTAATAAAGGGACAAAAGAAATATTAAAAAAAAAACCCATTTTTTCTCCTGGTTTTACAGTAGAAAGTGAAACTTCAAGAAATTGCTGGATGTTTTTGCAATACAAGAAAGTTCCAAGCAAAGAAAGATTTTATAGAAAAAATAAGAGTAATATCCAACCAATTGTTAAAGAGATTTTTTTTTCATATGAATTATGATTGATAGCAACATCATGGTGGCTATGAAATCTTTATATAGAAGAAATGTCGTGTGGAATCCAAATTTGAAAATGCTTAAGAAAGATTTTTCAGCTGTCATTTGACTTAAGCCTTCCCTTTTCCACCCACCAAAATATACAGAAAACCAAAACTCTTTTCCCTTCGTTTTTCTTCATAAATGGGGGACCCTTTTTTTAGGTTTCTTTAATAGTTCGAAAACTGACTTGTTCGCATCATTCATAAATAGTTAAAACGAAATCGGGTTTCATGGAAGATCAAACTTTTGGAATGTTTGCATCATTCCACACATTTTCATATGAATGTGACAAAAATTATTAGAGATTTTAGTTGCAATTTGGGGTTTCATTCCATTTTATTTTATTTTTCTTTTTATTCCTGTGAATGGATTATTAGGCTTGGAAACAGATAATTTGTAGCTGGAAAAATTCACCAGGTCCTTTTCATACCTTTCTGGTTTCCATTTAACCATTATCTGCCATGCACGGAGCTTTGTTTTTCAGCCTGGATGGCAACTACTCGAAACCTGCTCAATATGCAACTTCTTGGTGCCCTCTTATTCATCTTATCTTTAACATTTCAGATTTTAGGGAAAAAAATTGAATCCGGGGACACAAGGGAAGGGCAAAACGGTGAAATAAGAAGAGTTAAACGAGGTGATAAATTTTGAGGCACTGATATTAGATGGGAAAAAGTTGATATCCTACGTAGGAAATGTTGATATCCATCTCTACCTATTGTGCCAATGGACCATTAGCTTTTGTCAGTTTGCTACACTTCAGAAAAATTTACACTCAAACTCTCATAAATCTGAACTTTTCAATTATGGGTTTTCAACTTTTCGTCAATCAATGAGTATCATGTATATCTTTTCTATTTATCAAACCAAGCTGTTGAGTTTGCTGATATCCATTCGCCTATCACTTCCTCTCACCTGAAACCTTATCTATGATCTGTTGACAAATATTATTTTACCAAAATGACCAAGGTAATTATTTATATAAATGACATTATTCAAAAACAATTACCTAAATGATCTAAAATAAACAGTAAAAATGAGAAGGACTAAAAGGTTGGCATCAACATTTTTCATCTCGTATCATACTGGTATATGTTTATACTAGTATTTAAAAAAAAATGTTGGGGTGTTGGCACACTGATGGCCAACACCCCTTTATCAGATTAATTTTATTTTAAAATATAAAAAATTTTGGGTGTTGGGACACTTATGGCCGACACCATTGTACCAAATTTTTTTAAAAAATATTTTTTGGGGTGTTGGGACACTGATGGTCGACACCCCAGTACTAGATTTAAAAAAATAATTTGGGTGCTGGGACATTGATGGCCGGCACCCTAGTATTAGATTTTAAAAAAATTGGGGTGCTAGGACACTGATAGTCGGAACCCCAGTATCAGATTTAAAAAAATAAATTTTTTGAGGCGCTGGATATTGATAGTCAGCACCCCTTAATATATAGAGGTGTTCTGTCTTCCATTTGAGCTTTTTGTTTGCTTTATCAGTTGGAAATCGAGATTAAGAATATTAGTGTTTTGTTTGTTGAGGAGGAAGCAAAAATTGTTGAAGATGAGTTCCCAAATTCTTTTTGTTTATGTTTATTTCGATGGAAAAATGATAAATATAGCTGAAGAAGGTTGTGTCTTTCAAAGTCGGCAAAAAATCGAAATGAGATTCAACAAGTGTGTTTTGCTAGCGGATTTGAAATAGAAGATTAGTACAAAGATAGCTACTCATTGCAGGAAGCAAATGCTGAGACTGTTTTACAAATTTTCGATTTCAACAGATTCGCTTAAGTTCTCGGAAATGGAGCTTGAAGATGATGATGATCTAGGGACAATGATAGCAATTTTTTACCCTCTAAGATGGATAATCGTAGCTCGGTTAAGTTATTCGCGGAGATAGTTGAATCAAAATCTATTCAAGTTGTAATTCCAGTAAGTCAGCATTCTGGAATTGATTTTGATCTTAATGTCTACTAGGAAGATCAGTCAGGTTGTGGAGGGTCACTGCAAACTCCTGAGAATCCAAACTATGGTGGATGTTTGTTTAACATCTCAATCTCGTGTCCTCTTCTAGAGATTCATCTAGAGGTGTTGGCCACCATAGAAGATGATAATAAATGGTCTGATAATGAAGAGTAGTCCCACCATGATAATAAAGATTTTAGTGACCCTGATTTGGATGACATCTCTGAAGACATAGATGATGAAGGAGCAGTGGAAGGTGAAGATGTACACCCCCATGCGGCCTGTAACAGCCTATTTTTAGTCAAATCAGAATAATGGTTTCAGGACCACAAATCTGAGGTCAAAATAATTATTTTATCACTATTTTAATATTTAAAGCATGATAGTATGATTGTGTGAAAGTTTCGTTAAGAAATTTTATTGTTTGAGTGTTTAATTTGATAAAAAAGACTAAATCATGTAAAGTGCAAAACTTGAGTTCTAATAGCTAAAGATGTCTAATAGCTATGGAATATTAAAGTAAATGTCCTTAAGTGGTAATTAGCCCATAATAGGGTTAGTGGAA
Organism: Gossypium anomalum; assembly: GCA_025698475.1. NCBI lineage: Eukaryota > Viridiplantae > Streptophyta > Magnoliopsida > Malvales > Malvaceae > Gossypium > Gossypium anomalum. Next base: position 49,732,635 of record CM046967.1, on the reverse strand, counting down.
GTTGTTGGCTTGGTATAAGTGAAAATTTTGATATTTTTAAAGGTTATAAAAGTAATTGAGTAAATTATGTTAAAATAAATAAAACAAAAACCAAATTTTTGGTGCTTTCATCTTCCTTAGCCGAAAATTGAAGATAAGAAAAGCTATATCTTAGGGTTTCATTTGGTCAAGACATTGATGCTCATTTAGGTATGATTTTTGTCCCGTTTTTAATGATTTCTATGTTTTTGAGATCGTTGTAGCTTAATCTAGTTAGCCTAGGGACTATTTTACTAAAATGTTAAAGGTTTAGGGTTTTTCCATTGATGAATGTTGGTGTATTTTAAGGTTTAGTAATAGAAAATGCATGCTTGTTTTTAGATAAACAACATTTGTAAAGTGATTTTTGACAAAATTGTCATTTAGGGATTTAATTGAGAAATGTTGAAATTTTGTGGTTAAATTGTGAAATAAATGAAAAATATGGGCTGTTAGGGACTAATTGAAATTTGGCTAGCATGGGTTTTGGTTGAATTGCATGAATTTGTGATTTTATGAAATAAGGACTAAATTGTAAAAATGTTGAAATGTTAGGGGCAAAAGTGTAAATTTGCGTTAATGTGTATTTTGGACTAAATTGAATAGAGTTATAATTAAATAAGCTAAAATTGATATTATTTAGATCAAGAAAGGTGAAATACGAATTTAGATCGGGGAAAGAACAAGGTTTCGGATTAATCGACTTATTATGTCGTTTTTGCATTCGAGGTAAGTTCGTATGTAATAAGCTTTGTTATAGTTGTATTTTAAATACTTTGATATTGCATATACTGTGAGTATGACTTTACGGGCATGTTCGACAATGATTCGGCAAGTGAGAAATCTTGGTTGAACCTCAGGAATAGATTAGGATACGAATGACATGTCATTAGGGTTTATGTGATTTGGGTGCTGGTCCGTACGTCTTATTGGTGGCTGAGTTATCTGGCATGTGTTGTGGATACTCATTAGCTTGTGTGAGCAGCACCGTGTAGCTTCGTCATGACCTTTAGCTTGTGTGAGCAGACTCGTTGATAGCTCGAGAGTGAACATTATATGTGATATGAGATTGAGATGGCTTTTGGCCTATATATGTGACACTTTAAAGTGCGAGTTTTCACGAGCATCCGATAGTATTCTGAATGGTTCAACGGGTATATCAAAGACATTGATGATTATGAGACTAATAAGAGATGATACAGGTATGTACATGAACCGTGTAAGCTTTGAATCGAAGAAACTTGTGAATTTCATATCTAATCTTATGATTGAATATGTGGAAGGCTTGTGAATTAATATAAGTTATATGTTGATATATTCAATTGTTTGAATTGTGTATTTACGGTTAATTGAGTTTATTATTGTACGAACTTAGCTTTATAGCTTACTCTATGTATTTTCCCGTATTTTATAGTGATATCAAAGCTAGCTCAGATTTGGGAATCGTCGGAGACTTCATCACACTATCCAACTATCACTTGGCACTTTTGAACTTAAGTCTTTTGGGTATATGGCATGTATAGGATTATGGTCATTTTTGATATATAGTTTGGTAATGAATTTTGTCATTTGAAATGGCTTGTAAATGTTAATGTTTTTGTTTTGCATATAGCCATGAGAGTTGGCTTAATTTGGTTGATTTGGTTGTGTATTCATATGTGCATATGGCTTTAGTTATGTGTTTATTGATGGATATATGATGCTTGATAATAATTGGTAATTAGGGATACTAAATGGTTGACATATGAGATTTGGTAATTTGAATTATAGGTAAAATAATGCATGTTTGAAATGTAACCATATTAATGATTTAAGAATGTGATAATTTGGTATAAATTAAATGGCACATTATGATATTGTGTGCCTTGTATTTGTTGGTATTGAAATGGTATAAATGATGCTCGGTTGAGGTTGATTGAATGCCTATTTATGTCTTATTCTGGTGCCATTTGGTTTGGTGTAGGTGTATACAAAATTTGGGTGGCAAAATGGCTTGGTAAATAGCCTATTTTTATCCACACGGGCAGAGACATGGGAGGTGTCTCAGCCGTGTGTGACAGATGGTCAGGTTGCATGGCCGTGTGTCCCCATGGTAAATAGCATTTTATTTTATTTTATTTTTCTTTTTATTCCTGTGAATGGATTATTAGGCTTGGAAACATATAATTTGTAGCTGGAAAAATTCACTACCTATAAGCAGGTCGTTTTCATACCTTTCGGGTTTCCGTTTAACCATTATCTACCATGCACGAAGCTTTGATTTTTAGCCTGGATGGCAACTACTCGAAACCTGCTCAATATGCAACTTCTTGATGCCCTCTTATTCATCTTATCTTTAACATTTCAGATTTTAGGGGAAAAAGTTGAATATGGGGACACAAGGGAAGGGCAAAATGGTGAAACAAGAAGAGTTAAACGAGGTGATAAATTTTGAAGCACTGATATTAGATGGGAAAAAGTTGATATCCTACGTAGGAAATGTTGATATCCATCTCTACCTATTGTGCCAATGGGACCATTAGCTTTTTTCAGTTTGCTACACTTCAGAAAAATTTACACTCAAACTCATAAATCTGAACTTTTCAATTATGGGTTTTCAACTTTTCGTCAATATATGAGTATCATGTATATCTTTTCTATTTATCAAACTAAGCTGTTGAGTTTGCTGATATCCATTCTCCTATCACTTCCTCTCACCTGAAACCTTATCTATGATCTGTTGACAAATATTATTTTACCCAAATGACCAAGGTAATTATTTATATAAATGACATTATTCAAAAACAATTACCTAAATGATCTAAAATAAACAGGAAAAATGAGGAGGACTAAAAGGTTGGCATCAACATTTTTCATCTCGTATCATACTGGTATATGTTTATACTAGTATTTAAAAAAAAATGTTGGGTTGTTGGCACACTGATGGCCAGCACCCCTTTATCAGATTAAAAAAATATTTTTTAAGAATATAAAAAAATTTTGGGTGTTGGGACACTTATGGCCGACACTATTGTACCAAATTTTTTTAAAAAATATTTTTTGGGGTGTTGGGACATTGATGGTCGACACTCCAGTACTAGATTTAAAAAAATAATTTAGGTGCTGGGACACTGATGGCCGGCACCCTAGTACTAGATTTTAAAAAAATTGGGGTGCTAGGACACTGATAGTCGGAACCCCAGTACCAGATTTAAAAAAATAAATTTTTTGAGGCGCTGGATATTGATAGTCAGCACCCCTTAATATATAGAGGTGTTCTGTCTTCCATTTGAGCTTTTTGTTTGCTTTATCAGTTGGAAATCGAGATTAAGAATATTAGTTTTTGTTTGTTGAGGAGGAAGCAAAAATTGTTGAAGATGAGTTCCCAAATTCTGTTTGTTTATGTTTATTTCGATGGAAAAGTGATAAATATAGCTGAAGAAGGTTGTGTGATTCAAAGTCAGAAAAAACCGGAATGAGATTCAACAAGTGTGTTTTGCTAGCGGATTTGAAACAGAAGATTAGTACAAAGATAGCTACTCATTGCAGGAAGCAAATGTTGAGACTTTTTTACAAATTTTCGATTTCAACAGATTCGCTTAAGTTCTTGGAAATGGAGCTTGAAGATGATGATGATCTAGGGACAATGATAGCAATTTATTACCCTCTAAGATGGATAATCCTAGCTCGGTTGAGTTATTCGCGGAGATAGTTGAATCAAAATCTATTCAAGTTGTAATTCCAGTAAGTCAGCATTCTGGAATTGATTTTGATCTTAATGTCTGCTAGGAAGATCAGTCAGGTTGTGGAGGGTCACTGCAAACTCCTGAGAATCCAAACTATGGTGGATGTTTCTTTAACATCTCAATCCCGTATCCTCTTCTAGAGATTCATCTAGATGTGTTGGCCACCATAGAAGATGATAATAAATGGTCTGATAATGAAGAGTAGTCCCACCATGATAATAAAGATTTTAGTGACCCTGATTTGGATGACATCTCTGAAGACATAGATGATGAAGGAGCAGTGAAAGGTGAAGATGTACACCCCCATACAGCCTGTAACAGCCCATTTTTAGTCAAATCAGAATAATGGTTTCGAGACCACAAATCTGAGGTCAAAATAATTATTTTATCATTATTTTAATATTTAAAGCATGATAGTATGATTGTGTGAAAGTTTCGTTAAGAAATTTTATTGTTTGAGTGTTTAATTTGATAAAAAAGACTAAATCACGTAAAGTGCAAAACTTGAGTTCTAATAGCTAAAGATGTCTAATAGCTATGGAATATTAAAGTAAATGTCTTTAAGTGGTAATTAGCCCGTAATAGGGTTAGTGGAAGTTGTTGGCTTGGTATAAGTGAAAATTTTGATATTTTTAAAGGTTATAAAAGTAATTGAGTAAATTATGTTAAAATAAATAAAACAAAAACCAAATTTTTGGTGCTTTCATCTTCCTTAGCCGAAAATTGAAGATAAGAAAAGCTATATTTTAGGGTTTCATTCGGTCAAGACATTGATGCTCATTTAGGTATGATTTTTGTCCCGTTTTTAATGATTTCTATGTTTTTGAGATCGTTGTTGCTTAATCTAGTTAGCCTGGGGACTATTTTACTAAACTGTTAAAGGTTTAGGGTTTTTCCATTGATGAATGTTGGTGTATTTTGAGGTTTAGTAATAGAAAATGCATGCTTGTTTTTAGATAAACAACATTTGTAAAGTGATTTTTGACAAAATTGTCATTTAGGGATTTAATTGAGAAATGTAGATATTTTGTGGTTAAATTGTGAAATAAATGAAAAATATGGGCTGTTAGGGAGTAATTGAAATTTGGCTAGCATGGGTTTTGGTTGAATTGCATGAATTTGTGATTTTATGAAATAAGGACTAAATTGTAAAAATGTTGAAATGTTAGGGGCAAAAGTGTAAATTTGCGTTAATGTGTATTTTGGACTAAATTGAATAGAGTTATAATTAAATAAGCTAAAATTGATATTATTTAGATTAAGAAACGTGAAATACGAATTTAGATCGGGGAAAGAACAAGGTTTCGGATTAATCGACTTATTATGCCGTTTTTGCATTCGAGGTAAGGTCGTATGTAATAAGCTTTGTTATAGTTGTATTTTAAATGCTTTGATATTGCATAAATTGTGAGTACGACTTTACGGGCATGTTCGACAACGATTCAGCAAGTGAGAAATCCTGGTTGAACCTCAGGAATAGATTAGGATACGAATGACATGTCATTAGGGTTTATGTGATTTGGGTGCTGGTCCGTACGTCTTATTGGTGGCTGAGTTATCTGGCATGTGTTGTGGATACTCATCAGCTTGTGTGAGCAGCACCGTGTAGCTTCGTCATGACCGTTAGCTTGTGTGAGCAGACTCGTTGATAGCTCGAGAGTGAACATTATATGTGATATGAGATTGAGATGGCTTCGGCTATATATGTGACACTTAGGGTGCGAGTTTCCTGAGCATCTGATAGTATTCTGAATGGTTCAACGGGTATATCGAAGACATTGATGATTATGAGACTAATAAGAGATGATACAGGTATGTACATGAACCGTATAAGCTTTGAATCGAAGAAACTTGTGAATTTCATATCTAATCTTATGATTGAATATGTGGAAGGCTTGTGAATTAATATAAGTTATATGTTGATATATTCAATTGTTTGAATTGTGTATTTACGGTTAATTGAGTTTATTTTTATATGAACTTAGCTTTATAGCTTACTCTATGTATTTTCCAGTATTTTATAGTGATATCAAAGCTAGCTCAGATCTGGGAATCATCAGAGACTTCATCACACTATCCGACTATCACTTGGTACTTTTGAACATAAGTATTTTGGGTATATGGCATGTATAGGATTATGGTCTTTTTTGATATATAGTTTGGTAATGAATTTTTTCATTTGAAATGGCTTGTAAATGTTAATGTTTTTGTTTTGTATATAGCCATGAGAGTTGGCTTAATTTGGTTGATTTGATTGTGTATTCATATGTGCATATGGCTTTGGTTATGTGTTTATTGATGGATATATGATGCTTGATAGTGATTGGTAATTATGGATACTAAATGGTTGAGATATGAGATTTGGTAAGTTTGAATTATAGGTAAAATAATGCATGTTTGAAATGTAACCATATTGATGATTTAAAAATGTGATAATTTGGTATAAATTAAATGGCACATTATGATATTGTGTGCCTTGTATTTGTTGGTATTGAAATGGTATAAATGATGCTCGGTTGAGGTTGATTGAATGCATATTTATGTCTTATTCTGGTGCCATTTGGTTTGGTGTAGGTGTATACAAAATTTGGGTGGCAAAATGGCTTGGTAAATAGCCTATTTTTATCCACACGGGCAGAGACACGAGCGGTGTCTCAGCCGTGTGTGACAGACGGTCAGGTTGCATGACCGTGTGTCCACATGGTAAATAGCATTTTATTTTATTTTATTTTTCTTTTTATTCTTGTGAATGGATTATTAGGCTTGGAAACAGATAATTTGTAGCTGGAAAAATTCTCTACGTATAAGCAGGTCCTTTTCATACCTTTCTGGTTTCCATTTAACCATTATCTGCTATGCACGAAGCTTTGATTTTCAGCCTGGATGGCACTACTCGAAACCTGCTCAATATGCAACTTCTTGGTGCCCTCTTATTCATCTTATCTTTAACATTTCAGATTTTAGGGGAAAAAGTTGAATCTGGGCATCAACATTTTTTTTGACACAATCATTGCCTGATGTTTGTGTCAGCTGTTAAAAAAAATGAATTTTTAGGTGCTGGGGATGAGATGGCCTACACCCTCATATATTTTTCATCCCGTATCATACTGGTATATGTTTATACTAGTATTTTTTAAAAAAAATTTGGGGTGCTGGCACACTGATGGCCAACACCCCTTTATCAGATTAAAAAAATATTTTTTAAAAATACAAAAAAAATTAAGGGTTGGGACACTTATGGTCGACACCATTGTACCAAATTTTTTTAGTAAATATTTTTTGGGGTGCTGGGACACTGATGGTCGACACCCCAGTACTAGATTTAAAAAAATAATTTGGGTGCTGGGACACTGATGGCCGGCGCCCTAGTACTAGATTTAAAAAAAAATTAGGGTGCTAGGACACTGATGGTCGAAACCCCAGTACCAGATTTAAAAGAAATAATTTTTTTTGAGGTGCTGGATGTTGATAGTCAGCACCCCTTAATATATAGAGGTGTTTTGTCTTCCATTTGGGTTTTTTGTTTGCTTTATCAGTTGGAAATTGAGATTAAGAATATTAGTGTTTTGTTTGTTGAGGAGGAAGCAAAAATTGTTGAAGATGAGTTCCCAAATTCTATTTGTTTATGTTTATTTCGATGGAAAAATGATAAATATAGCTGAAGAAGGTTGTGTCTTTCAAAGTCGGCAAAAAATCGAAATGAGATTCAACAAGTGTGTTTTGCTAGCGGATTTGAAACAGAAGATTAGTACAAAGATAGCTACTCATTGCGGGAAGCAAATGCTGAGACTGTTTTACAAATTTTCGATTTCAACAGATTCGCTTAAGTTCTTAGAAATGGAGCTTGAAGATGATGATGATCTAGGGACAATGATAGCAATTTATTGCCCCCTGAGATGGATAATCCTAGCTCGGTTGAGTTATTTGCAGAGATAGTTGAATCAAAATCTATTCAAGTTGTAATTCCAGTAAGTCAGCGTTCTGGAATTGATTTTGATCTTAATGTCTGCTAGGAAGATCAGTCAGGTTGTGGAGGGTCATTGCAGACTCCTAAGAATCCAAACTACGGTGGATGTTTGTATAACATCTCAATCCCGTGTCCTCTTTTAGGGATTCATCTAGAGGTGTTAGCCACCATAGAAGATGATAATAAAGGGTCTGATAATGAAGAGTAGTCCCACCATGATAATAAAGATTTTAGTGACCCCGATTTGGATGACATCTCTGAAGACATAGATGATAAAGGAGCGGTGGAAGGTGAAGATGTACACCCCCTTGCGGCCTATAACAACCTGTTTTTAGTCAAATCAGAATAGTGGTTTTGAGACCACAAATCTGAGGTCAAAATAATTATTTTATCATTATTTTAATATTTAAAGCATGATAGTATGATTGTGTGAAAGTTTCGTTAAGAAATTTTATTATTTGAGTGTTTAATTTGATAAAAAGGACTAAATCGCGTAAAGTGCAAAACTTGAGTTCTAATAGCTAAAGATGTCTAATAGTTATGGAATATTAAAGTAAAGGTCCTTAAGTGGTAATTAGCCCATAATAGGGTTAGTGGAAGTTGTTGGCTTGGTATAAGTGAAAATTTTGATATTTTGAAAGGTTATAAAAGTAATTGAGTAAATTATGTTAAAATAAATAAAACAAAAACCAAAATTTTGGTGCTTTATCTTCATTAGCCGAAAATTGCAGATAAGAAAAGCTATATTTTAGGGTTTCATTTAGTCAAGACATTGATGCTCATTTAGGTATGATTTTTGTCCTGTTTTTAAAGATTTCTATGTTTTTGAGATCATTGCAGCTTAATCTAGTTAACCTAGGGACTATTTTGCAAAACGGTTAAAGTTTTAGGGTTTTTCCATTGATGAATGCTGGTGTATTTTGAGGTTGAATAGTATAAAATGCATGCTTGTTGTTAGATAAACAACATTTGTAAAGTGATTTTTGACAAAATTGTCATTTTGGGATTTAATTGAGAAATGTTAAATTTTTTTGGTTAAATTGTGAAATAAATGAAATTTGAAATTGGCTAGCATGGGTTTTGGTTGAATTGCATGAATTTGTGATTTTATGAAATAATGACTAAATTGTAAAAATGTTGAAATGTTAGAGGCAAAAGTGTAAATTTCCCTTAATGTGTATTTTGGACTAGATTGAATAGAGATATAATTAAATAAGCTAAATTTGATATTATTTAGATCAAGAAAGGTGAAATACAAATTTAGATCAGGGAAAGGACAAGGTTTCAGATTAATCGACTTATTATGCCGTTTTTGCATTCGAGGTAAGTTCGTATGTAATAAGCTTTGTTATAATTGTATTTTAGCATAGATTGTGAGTACGACTCTATAGGCATGTTCGACAACGATTCGACAAGTGAGAAATCCCTGTTGTACCTTAGGAATAGATTAGGATACGAATGACATGTCATTAGGGTTAATGTGATTCGGGTGCTGGTCCGTATATCTTATCAGTGGCTGAGTTATCTGGCATGTGTTACAGATACTCATCAGCTTTTTTGAGCAGCAACGTGTAGCTTCGTCATGACCATTAGCTTGTGTGAGTAGACTTGTTGATAGCTCGAGAGTGAGCATTATATGTGGTATGAGATTGAGATAGCTTTGGCTATATATGCGACACTTAGGGTGCGAGTTTCCTAAGTATCTGATAGTATTCCGAATAGCTCAACGGGTATATCGAAGACATTGATGATTATGAGACTAAAAAGTGATGATATAGGTATGTACATGAGCTGTATAAGCTTTGAATCGAAGAAACTTGTGAATTTCATATCTAATCTTATGATTGAATATGTGGAAGGCATGTGAATTAATATAAGTTATATGTTGATATATTCAATTGTTTGAAATGTGTATTTATGGTTAATTGAGTTTATTGTTATACGAACTTACTAAGCTTTATAGTTTACTCTATATATTTTCCCATATTTTATAGTGATATCAAAGCTAGCTCGGATTTGGTAATCGTCGGAGGCTTCATCAGACTATCCAACTATCACTTGGTACTTTTGAACATAAGTATTTTGGGTATATGGCATGTATACGATTATGTCATTTTGATATATAGTTTGGTAATGAATTTAGTCATTTGAAATGGCTTGTAAATGTTAATGTTTTTGTTTTGTATATAGCCATGAGAGTTGGCTTAATTTGGTTGATTTGGTTTTGTATTCATATGTACATATGGCTTTGGTTATGTGTTTATTGAGGGATATATGATGCTGGATGATAATTGGTAATTAGGCATACTAAATGGTTGAGATATGAGATTTGGTATGTTTGAATTATAGGTAAAATAATGCATGTTTGAAATGTAACCATATTGATGATTTAAGAATGTGATAATTTGGTATAAATTAAATGACATATTGTGATATTGTGTGCCTTGTATTTGTTGGTATTGAAATGGTATAAATGATGCTTGGTTGAGGTTGATTGAATGTCTATTTATGTCTTATTTTGGTGCCATTTTTTTTGGTGTAGGTGTATACAAAATTTGGGTGTCAAAATGGCTTGGTAAATAACGTATTTTTATCCACACGGGTAGAGATACGGGCGTGTGTCTTAGCCGTGTACGACATACGGTCAGGTTGCATGGCCATGTGCCCCCTGGTGTTGAATTAAAAATCAAGTCAGTATGCTCCACACGGCCTAGCATATGGGCGTGTGACTTGGTTGTATGGCATAAGTCAGTATACTTTACATGTTTGACAGGGCCTAGCACACGGCCTGGCACACGGGCGTGTGTGGCCATATATCTTAGGACACAGGGGCTATCCGCACGGGCCTGTGTGTTGGCCATGTGATCCATGTCACAGAGTTACACAGGGTAGGACACGGGCTGGGACACGGCCATGTGATTCCAATTCGAATGTCCACACGGCCTGTGACACTGACGTGTCTTTGGCCGTGTGATACACACGGCTGGGCCACAAGGGCGTGTGTCCCCTGTAGTTTGAAAATATTTCTAAGTTTTGTAAAAAATTCTTGAGTTATCAGTTTAATCCCGAACCACCTCGAATGCATGTTTTCGGCCTCGTAGGCTCGTATTAGGGACGATGTGAATGATGATTATATGAAAATTAAAAATGTATGTGAAATGTTTGTTTAATTGTATAGTAAGTTTAGTAATGCTCCGTAACCCTATTTTGGCATTGAATACAGGTGAGGGGTGTTACATGGCTGGGAACACGGGATTTGGTATAGTTATCCGTAATAATTTAGGGGCCTTCATAACTTATGTAGATCCTGATGCGGTGCTTGCACGTGAGTTCACTGAATATCCAAATATATTGGCATCTCACCTAGTGGATAAATAATCAGATGCTGAAGAGTTGTTTGTAAAACAATAATTCGATAACAAGAAAGACTGCTTACATACAATAAAGCAGTACACCTTGAAGCTATTTATCGACTACAAATTTACGAAGTCAATGTAGTCTTTATATGTCAGAGAATGTTGAAAAGCCTCAAGTGGCTATAATTGGCATGTTCAAGTTGCATTAATGTAGCAAACTCAGATGTGAACAATAAGGAAAATAGAAGGTCCTCACACATGCGCGGTCACTCATATGTCACAAGACCATAAAAAATCGGATACAAAAACCATATGCAATGCATCATTCCGTAGGCTAAAGACATGCCCACCATCCTAGAATCGACCCTTATTGCAGACATGCAAGCTCAATTCAAATACAGGGTTTCCTACACGAAGGCATGGTGGGCGAAACAAATGGTGATGCAATAGTTGTATAGTGATTGGGATGCGTCATACAATGAACTTCAAGTGTAACACCCCTTACCCAAGTTCGAGGCCGAGACTGGACACGAGGCATTTCTTGACTTAAACACTTGTATACAATCATTTCGAGTCATAAAAACTCAATCGAATTTAAAAATTTTCAATCTTACTCTAGAAATTCTTAATATGGGCCTACGAGGCCTAAATCAAACTTGGGGAACAATCTGAGATTAATCCGAACACCTTTGAAAACTTAAAAAAAAAATTGTCATTTGAAACAAGAGTACATGTTCGTGTGGTCAAATTGACATGGTTGTGCTGAAGGCCTGTGCGACTCACACGGCCTAAGCATATAGGGATACGCCTGTGCCCCTTATTCGTGTGGATTTATTTTTCAATACGAACCTACAGAGGTTTTCACATGGCCTGGTACACGCCCGTGTCCATGGCCCGTGTCCCTCACACGACTTTGACACGCCCGTGTCTCGACCCGTGTTCAAAAACCTGGACATTCTGTTTCTGACATCAGCAATCCTTAAAAATCACACGGCTAAGCCACACACACATGTGCTAGGCCGTGCCCATCACACGGCTGAGACACACAGCTGTGTCTCTGCTGGTCTGTTTACTACCATGCATACTGACTTGTAAATTTAACGTACAGGGGACACACAGCCGTGCAACACGCCCATGGGGCTGTCCGTGTGTCACACACGGCCTAGACACACGCAGGTGTGTTTAGCCGTGTGGGCAAAACAATGCTATTTTCCAAGCCTTTATGCCACCCTTACATGCATCAACCTACACCATCATCTAACATGACCAAACCACACAGCAATACAAGGTATAATTAGCCACAATAGGCATTAGTTCAATAATGCAATTTACTCAACCATGAAAATATCATTATTTGCATATATCAATATTGAATATTAGCCATTATCCAAGGCTTTATATAAAATGAAGGGTTCATCCCAAGCCAACACATTTGGCCAATCCATTATCCACGAGCTAATCAGGCGGCACTATAAGAAAATGGAAAGGAAAAAAGGTAAGTATAAAGCTTAGTAAGTCGCATGTAAATAATGAAATAACTACAAGTTACCATAAGGGATCATACTCCCAATATAACTCAATTTGTACATGAAAGTGAGGATTCATAAATATTATTTGTTCACATTCGTCTCTTACTAAGCATACAACATTGATTGGATTCACATTTCATACTTCGTGTAAAATACACAAGTGGGCATAAGCATAACTTACTCATTTTCCATCCTTATTAAACATACAACGTAATTGAAGCTCATATTTTGTAATTCTCATTTAGGTACCTGTACCACTCACCACATGGTCATAAGTTCTCTTATTTCGATATAAACCATAAATCTCCTGTTGAACCATTTGAAATACTATAGGATATTCAATAGCCCTAAACATAGGAATAGATTCCGACGCCACGTCCCAAACATGGTCTTACACTGGCTTGCATGTCAAAGTCGATGCCATGTCCCAGACAGGTCTTACACTGACTTTCATATATCGAGGCCGATGCCGTGTCCTAGATAGGTCTTACACTAGCTCCCATCTATTGGTGTCGATGCCATATCCCAAATAGGTTTTACACTGACACACAACAAGCTGAAGCCATGTCCCAGACAGGTCTTACACTAGCTTGTATATCTCGAGGTCGATACATGTCCCAGACATGTCTTACACTAGCTCTCGTCTCAATGCCGATGCATGTCTCAAGCATATCTTACACTGGCTCTCATAATGTGGCCGGTGCATGTCCCAGACATGTCTTACATTAGCCCACATATCACCTAATGTCGTGGCATGAATATTCAAATCTATTCCAAATATTCAACTGGAAGCCTTTATTACATTAATTCACATTCCCAACACAACTCAGCAATTCATGTCATACTAATCATAAAATAAATAATAACATTTTATCTGCATTATTTACGTACAACTTACCTCGGATTACAAAATGTAGGCGACTTGTAACATCTTGAATTAGGGCCTAGTCGGAACAGTGGTTTTGGGACCACAAATCTGACACAGTAAAATTTGTTTTTATTATATTTTTATGGTCTAAAATTTCACGGGATGATTTCGTGAAAATTTCGTTCGAAAATTTTGACGTTTGGGCACTCAATTTAGTCAAAAAGACTAAATTGTAAAAAAGTGCAAAAGTTGAGTTCTACATGTTAGAGGTGTCAAATTGATTTGAAATTTTAAATTTGAGGTCCTTAAATGGTAATTAGACCATTGGTTAATTTTGGACAAAAATAGACAAGAAATGGGTGAAATAGAATTTTTTAATTTAGGGGCATTTTGGTAATCTAATAATTAAAAGAATTAAAAAGTCAAATAAGCCAATTTTTGTCCATCTTCAACCTTTGGCCGAAATTTTGCTTGAAAGACATGGCTAGGGTTTGGTTCAAGCTTCCAAGCTCATTTGTAAGTGATCCCGAACCTTGTTTTTAATGTTCTTTACATTTTTGAAGTCACGGTAACTTGATTTACCTATTTCTACCATTATTTTGAGCTAAGGTTCATTTTAAAAATTTACCCATGAGTGATATGCATGTGTTTTGATGTCTAATGGTAGAAAACGAATTTTGGGTGTTAAATAAATGACTTTTGCTAACTGATTTTTGGTGAAAATGCTTAAAAGGACTAAATCGTAAAAGTTACAAAGTTTGTCATAAAAGTGTGTTCTAGTGGAAATTGAGGGTTTCTATAGTTATGAGAATGATTCGAATAGGCTTAAAATGTAAGGAAATTGAGTAAAAATTATTTTACGAGCCTAGGGGCCAAAGTGTAAAAAAGTGAAAGTTTATGGGTCAAAATGCAAATTTGTAAAAGTATGATTTTTGGACCCATAAGAATAATATGACTAATTAGTAAGCTAAATGTGAAATTATAGATCATGGAAAATGAGATTCGGGCATAGAACGAGGTTAAGCACTAATTTGAAATAAATAGTCGTACTCGAACTCGAGGTAAGTTCGTGTGTTAATAATAATGCAATACCATGCTTGAATTGTAATTCTCTATTATTATGGCATAAATTGTATTATTTAATATAGTAGAAGATTTTATGGATGATGAATGTGATGTGGAAAATGTGATGAATGTTAAATTACTATTACATGAGTTGTATGGATTGCTACACGGTTGTATACGACGAGATCTCGACAAGTAAGTTTGTAAGTAAATAGTATATTGATTATTTTTATGTCATTATATTTTCATTATTATATAAGATGTGGCTACCTATAGAATGATCATTTGATGTAAATTACGAATCGAAATAGACAATGCATGAATTTGTTAGACGTTAGAAAGTGAGGAATTTCCCGGTTGAACCTTCGGAATAGAAATGATACGAATGATCCATTGTGAGAACACATGTGTAGTACTATGTGTAGGCTACTATGTGTTTAAGATGGTTTTAGGTCACGTGTGTAGTACTAAGTGCAGGCTACTACGTGTACTAGATAGTGAGGTCGCATGTGTTGTACTAAGTGCAGGCTACTATGTGTACCCGACAACTTCGATCACGTCTATAGTAATAAATGCAGGCTACTACGTGTATCAGATGGTTAGGTCATGTGCGTAGTACTAAGTGTAGGCTACTATGTGTACCAGATTGTTGGTCACATGTGTAGTACTAAGTGCAGGCTACTATGCGTACCAGATAGCTTCAGTTACAAGGTGGTAATATGTGCAGGCAATAGTGTATCTGTTATTATTCCGATGAGTTCAATGAGAAATTGACTAAGTGAAAATATATGTGAACATGACCATGCAATGAATAAGTGCAGGTATATGTTTGTGGAAATTTATGAGCAATGTGCTTGATAGTTGAGTGAACTTTCGGTAAGATAGAATGGAGAAAGTGAAATTATGTAAGAGTGAAATTTGTAATAAAATAGTTTTGGATAGCAGCAGTTGCGTAACTTTGAAAAATCACAAAAAATCATTGAAATCGAATTAGAGGTTTAATAAGATATGAAATTAAATCTTAATGAGTCTACTTTTATATAAAGGAAACGGTGTAAGAAAATGAATTTCATATTATGAGATATTTGAATTTTTGTGAGACAGGGTCAAAATGATTTTGGAATCCCCTATTCTGATTTTGGAAAATCATTAAACATTGTACAAAAATAATTATGGGTTATAATTTATATCCTTAAAATGAGTCTATTTTCAAAAGAACAAATTGGGAACATCATCCGAATCTTGTATGAGGAGATAATTAATTGTTAGTAAAGAGGGGTCAGAACTATCAGACAACAAAATAGGGAAGGCTTTAAAGAATACACTGTACTAATTTGCTAGACCCAAAATTCTGAAAATTTTATGGTAAGAATATATATGAGTCTAGTTTTAGGAAAAATTAGCGGATCTTAATTTGGAGTTCTGTAACTCCAGATATAAATAAATTGGTAACTATGACTCGAGAAAATAACATGACCAGAATATAAGTAAAAGTATAATTATGGTTGTATTTCCTTGAGAAGCATGTTGGCATATTGCTTATTATTTTCATATGGACTTACTAAGTATAAAGCTTACTCCCTCTTTTTTATTTCTTTAGTACTGTCAGGTTAGCTTGGGGTTGTAGATCATTGGAGGCAGCATCACACTATCGAGTCATTTCCCTTGGAGTATTGACATATATATGTTAAGCGTTTTCAAGTGAGTGGCATGTTTATATATATATATATATATATATATATATATATATATATATATAAATATAGGGACTTAGATTTTATGTTAGATGTTGTTATGATTAGCTAAATGTATTGGCTTATATTAATTTATTGTATATAGCCATGAGATGTGGCTTATAATGGTTATGGCTTGTAAGCCTATTTATCCGTGCTATGTGTTAATACCTTGTGATGTGATTATGCTTATTACTGTGAATAGGTAATATATGGCATATGTACATGATGAATGCCCTAGGACCATTTGAGGTGGTCATAGCCATGGAATAAATGTGTGGCATGGTAATAAGTTGATAATGATTGAACATGGATAATTGCTAAATAATTAGAGATCAAGTGTTGGTAAAATGTTATGGTTAATTAGAAAAAGTGGTCATCAAAATGACAAGGCTATTGAATGTGAATTTGAAATGTCTAACTTGGTGTAACATGAATGTGTGAAAGACACATGTATGACAACATGCAAATGCTTTAATTGAATTTTACTAAAGGATGATTAACCATTAAATTGATGTTATAATTTATGCCTATGATGTGATTAAGGATGGGAGAGAATTAAGGACAACAAAAGGCTTGGAAAATAGCTTAAGTGTTGGCCACACAGGCAGAGACACGACCATGTGTCTCAGCCGTGTGGAGGACACGGCCTAGCACCTGGGCATATGGCTTGGCCATGTTGTCCATTTTGCATGATGACGTTATAGTCATAGAGTTACACGGCCTGAGGACACGGGCCTGTGAGGGCACACGGGCGTGTCCCTGTGTCCACTTGGGTGTGTGACTCTACTTCATAGAAAAATTTTATAAATTTTCCTGAACTTTCCAAAGTTCCCGATTTAGCCCCTAACTACTTTCAAAGTACGTTTAAGGCCTCGTAGGCCCATATAAGAGACTTTAAGATAGAAATTGAAATGTTTTAAATTTGAACGAAATTTTATGACTCGATTTTGCATGTTTGTGAACCTTTAAGTTTGGTAACGCCTCGAACCTTGTCCCGACCTCGGATACAGGTAAGGGGTTAGTCGATTTAATCTACTTGCTTAGCCTTTCCCCGGTCTAGGTCCGAATTTTGTATTTCTTGATCTAAAATAATAAAAATTCACTTATTTAATCACTAAATAGATTTAGACAATAAAAATTCACATTTTTGATAAAATAACCATTTTGCCCCTAGGTTTTCACAAAACTTTACCCCCAGGCTCGAAAATCAATTTTTATCGAATTTCTTCAAGTCTTAAGCCTATCCGAACCCTTCTTACTCTTATAGAAACCCAAAATTCCCATTATTTCACTACATTACTATCTATTTTACAAACTTTACAAAATGGTTTTATTAGGGTTTTCATGAGAAGTCCTTTCACAAAAGTTGTTTACTCAACAACTAAGACTTATTTTCTTTCATAAAAACTCATAAAATATTACAAATCCTTTCATGTCAAATCCTTAAACTATCAACCATTTCACACATAGTCCCCCCATTAGCTAGCTCATGCTACAAGGGTTCCAAAAGTACCAAAATTATCAAAAATAGGCATCTAAATCACTTACTTGCAAGAGGATAGCTTGGCTGAAATTTTAAAGCTTCAAAACCCTTAATCTTGCTGAAAATTTTGATGAAGGAGAAGATGCGAAAGGGATGATATCATTTTTTTATTTTATTTTCTTTTTAGTCAAATAAGTCACCAAACTTCACCTAACATTTGACTATTTTAAATTCCTTGTCTCATGGCCGTCCAAGCACCATTATAGGGTCTATTTGCAGTTTAAATACCGCTACTTTATAATCCATGGCCATTTAACACCATTTTCTAGTAAATCATAACTTTTTCCCTTTATGTGATTTAGTCCTTTTTCAAAATTAAGCTTCCAATCGCTAAAATTAAAATTCACCAAAATTTTCATACACTAATATAATCATACTATGACACTAAAATAATAATATAAATAATATATCAGTCTCAAATTTGTGATCCCGAAACCATTGTTTCGACTAAGCCCAAAATTGGGCTGTTACAATTCTCCCCTCTTAGGGATTTTCATCCCCGAAAATCTTACCGATGAATAGATTCGGGTATTGGTTTCTCATGGTCTCCTCAGTTTCCCATGTGGCTTCTTCAACTCCAAGTCTATGCCATAATACTTTAACAAGTGCTATACTCTTATTCCTCGACTGTTTAATCTCCTGAGCCAAAATTTTGACTGGCTCTTCATCATAAGTCATATCCGGCTGAATCTCAACCTCAGTTGGCGCGATCACATGCGAAGGATCCAATCTATATCGACGTAGCATGGACACATGAAACAAGTCGTGAATCCTTTCCAACTCTGAGGGCAAAGCCAATCGGTAGGCAATGGGCCCTACTGTCTCGATAATCTCATAAGGTCTTATGAAACGAGGATTCACCTTGCTTTTTCTACTGAATCTGAGGACTTTCCTCCACGAGGATACTTTCAAAAACACCCTATCACCGACTTAAAACTCAATTTCCTTTTGTTTCAAATCCGCGTAGGAATTCTGTCTATCCGAAGTGTCCTTCAAACAGTCGTAAATCACCTTATATTTCTCTTCGGTTTCTTTGACTAGATCCACCCCATGAATATGATTTTCTTTAAGTTCGGTCCAATACAAGGGCGTTCGGCACTTTCGCCCATACAGAGCCTCATAAGGTGCCATTTTCAGACTTGACTGATAACTATTGTTATAGGCTAATTCAACGAACGGTAAGTACATCTCCCAACTGCCTTAAAACTCGAGAGCATAACATCGTAACATGTCTTCTAAGATCTGAATCGCTCTTTCTGACTGACCATCTTTGAACATAACATCTGACTCACACTGAATTCTCTTGGCTTGCAATTCACTGTCATTACCCTGAGCTTCACAAATCTCTTGTAGGAACATTGGTCTAGCTCTCATCTCTGCCAAAAATGAACCGTCATCAGTCATAGACAACTGAGCTTTCATAGCCCTCAAGGCGAACAATGACTTTCTACTCAAAGCGCCAGCGACTACATTCACCTTCCCCAGGTGATGGTCGATTATCAGCACATGGTCTTTTATCAACTCTAAACATCTCCGTTGTCATAAATTCAAATCTTTTTGAGTCATCAAATACTTGAGACTTTTATGGTCGGTGAACACTTGGCATCTCTCGCCATACAAATGGTGTCTCCAAATCTTTAATGTGAACACGATGGCGACCAACTTTAAATCGTGCATCAGGTAGTTTTTCTCGTGTGGCTTCAGCTGTGTCGAAGCGTAGGCTATGACCTTACCTTCTCGCATGAGTACGCACCCCAATCCATTCAAGGAGGTGTCGCTATATACCACAAACTCTCTTTCCGGTTCCGGTTGTACTAAAACTGGGGCCTCAGTCAACAAGGTCATTAATGTCTCAAAGCTCTATTGGCATTTATCCGTCCACTCGAACTTGACTTCTTTTTGTAGCAGTTTAGTCTTCGGAGTAGCTATCATCGAGTACCCTTTAACAAATTGTCTGTAGTACCCAGCCAAGCCCAGAAAGCTTTTAATCTTCGACACATTCCTTGGCGGTTTCCACTCTACAATAGCCGAGATCTTACTTGGGTCAACTCTAATTCCATCACCCGACACGATGTGTCCTAAGAATCTAACCTCTCGAAGCCAAAACTCATTTTTACTAAACTTAGCATATAGTTGCTTATCCCTTAAGGTCTACAAAACAGTTCTCAAATGCTCCGCGTGATCGCTCACATATCAAGAATAAATCAATATATCATTAATAAAGAGCACCATGAACTTATTCAAATACGGCCAAAAAATGCGGTTCATCAAGTCCATAAACACTGCAGGGGCATTCGTTAAACCAAAGGGCATAACGAGGAACTCATAGTGCTCATACCTCGTCCTAAACGCTGTTTTCGGTATATCTTGCTCTTTTACTCTGAGCTGATAATAACCGGACCTTAAGTCTATCTTGAAAAACACTGTGGCTCCTTTCAATTGGTCAAACAGATCATCTATCCTTGGTAAAGGATACTTGTTCTTCAGAGTCACCTTGTTGAGCTGTCTATAATCTATACATAACCTCATCGTCCCGTCTTTGTTTTTCACAAAAAGTACCAGAGCACCCCACGGAGAATAGCTTGGTCTCGCAAAACCCTTATCCGTTAAATCTTGTAACTGAACTTTCAACTCCTTTAACTCCGTCGGAGCCATCCTGTATGGAGCAATTGAGATGGGTGCCGTACCAGGGACTAACTCAATCCTAAATTCAACTTCCCTCACTGGAGGCAATCCGAGTAATTCCTCCGAAAACACATCCGTGAACTCACATACCACTGGTACTGACTCGATGTTCAATTTAGATGCTTGAGTATTCAGTACAAAGGCGAGGTAATGTTCATACCCTTTTCTCAAATATCTCACCGCCAACATGGACAATATCACTACAGGAAAATTGTCTAATTCACCTATTTCAACCCGAAGAATATCCCCGCTCCCACATTTTAACTCGAAAACTTTTCGTCCTAAGTCTACTACAACACCATGAGAAGTTAACCAATCCATCCCAAGAATTACATCAAATTCTTTAAACAACAATAATATCAAGTTAGCCGGAAAATAATGACTTCTAATTACCAAAGGACAATTTCTACATAATTGGTCAACTAACACATGTCTGCCTAATGGGTTGGGCACTTTTATCACAAATTCAGTGGGCTCGACTAGCATATTCATACGGGGTATCAATTTCATACAAATATAAGAATGGGTAGACCCTAGGTTAATCAAGGCAACGACAGATATATCATGGATAGAAAAGTTACCTGTAATCACATTGGGAGACTCTGCCTCTTCCCGGGCACGTATAACATAAGTTCTGGCAGGTGCTCTGCCCTCGGACCTCATAGTGGAACCTTTAGGTGTACCTCGACTGCTAGTCCCACTTTCTGGGTTCTTCTGTGGTCTACCCCTCGAAGGAGCGTTACCCGATCTCACAGCTTGATCTCTATTTTTCTCACTCATCTCGTGACAACTACGGATAAAATGGTCAAACGACTCACATTTGAAACAACCTCTTTCACTTCCGCGGCATTTACCAAGATGACGTCTACTGCACTGAGGACACTCTGGTCGATCCAGGTGAGCACCACCAACACTAGCGATGAAAGTGGTTTGGGCTTTTGTCACCACATACTGCTTATTCTTACTCTTACTCGAGAACCCCACTGACGCGTTTGATTGAGTAGAAAACTCTCTCGATCTCTTGGATAAAGTCTGATGTGACTTCCTCGCCTATCTTTTCTTTGAGTCACGAGACTCGATGTCAGCTCTTCTCTTCTCTTTGGCCAATTCTTCGGCCTTACAAGCTCTTTCAACAAGTACCATAAACTCTCTCAGTTCTAAGATACCAACCAATAGTCAGATGTCTTCGTTCAATCCATCTTCGAACCTCTTACACATGGTGGCTTCTGTAGATACGCATTCCTGCACATATTTGTTGAGCCTCACAAACTCGCGCTCATATTCCGTCACCGTCAAGCAGCCTTGCTTCAACTCAAGGAACTACGTTCTCTTTTTATTGATGAACCTTTGACTGATACACTTCTTAGGGAACTCTTCTTGAGAGAATTCCCAAGTTATCTACTCTCTCAGTACAACCAACACGAGAGCATTCCACCATTGGTAGGCCGAATCTCGTAAGAGTGACACTACACACTTCATACACTCCTCCGGCGTGCATGATAATTCATCAAATGCCCTAATAGTATTTTCCAACCAAAACTCTGCCCTCTCTGGATCATCATCAATGTTTGCTCGAAATTCCTCGGCCTCGTGCTTCCTAATTCTATCCACAGGATGTTTCTCTCTTCTAGCCATTTTTGCTCCTTGAGGTACCATAGGGATGGGTTGAGGAATTGGGGGAGGTAGGGGAGGTAGGGGAGGTGGAGTATTTGGATTCGCACGAATAAACTCTGAGTACCAAGTGTAACACCCCCTTACCCGAGACCATCGCCGGAGTCGAGCACGAGGCGTTAACAGACTTAATTTATCACTTAAATAATTTCAAACAATTTATTTCACCTTTCGTAATAAACTGTCCATCTGCATCACAGTCACTAAAAAATTCATATCTCGAGTTATGAAACTCAAAATTCAAATCCGTAAATTTTCCTTGAAACTAGACTCATATATCTATTTAAAATTTTTTTTCCAGAATTTTTGGTTTGGCAAATTAGTACAATTTATTAGTTAAAGTTTCCACTGTTTCAGTATTCGACTACTTTGACGTCTGTTCACTACGAATCAATTTTCTCTCTATACAGAATTCAGATGACTATGCCGTTTGTTTTTATTAAAAATAGACTAAAAAAGGAATTTGTACAAATAAATTATGACTCCTAATTATTTTTGTACAATGTTTTGTGAATTTCTAAACATACATAACACCAAATATGATCTTAATTAGCCATTCCAATGGGTAATCATTACCAAGCATTTCCTTACCACTCAATAGCTATATCATAAGATCATATACACAAAATGATTATAATGCTATACACGCCATACTCAAAATATACAAGCCACTATACCAAAATGGTCTACGGATAGTGTGAGCGAGCCTCTGGCCGTTCCCGATTTCTGACCTGGTTTAATAAAACTACAAAAAATGAAAAGGAGGGAGTAAGCATAAATTCTTAGTAAGTTCACATGCAAATAGAAAGTAACATAATCATGCAATCCAACCTAAAACATCATTTGCATAAATATCATCAAGACATTCATGTTACATGTGTATTTACTATCTCACCACGATTTCAACATACTAAGTTCTCAACCCGAGGGTTTAAACACATACCTGTCAAAGTTTATCATTCACCACAGTTACCAACATGTTACTTTCTTCTTAGGTATTCTCCTTATTCACTTAAGATTCACCCGTTGAACACATCGGAATATAATTCGGATACACGGATTGCATGCACATAAGTGTCATACCCGCAGCTAGACAAACTCAATAGCCTATGGAATTTATGTAGCCAAGCTACCATGTAACTTGCCCATAAGTGAACTCAGACTCAACTCAACGAGCTCGGGCGTTCGCATCCATAAGTGAACTCGGACTCAACTCAACGACTTCGGATGCCTAGTTACATCTCACGAACTCAGACTCAACTCAACGAGTTTGGAACTCAACTATCCTAGTGACATGTCACTTGTATCCTAATCTATTCCCAAGGTTCAAACGGGATTTTCCTCGATCACACATCTTTGCCGTCTTCCACAGAATGTCAGAACCGATACTTGGTAGCATTTCATATTTATTAAGTAGCTCACATGATTTGCATATTACTAAATAATAATTCACAAAGCATGTTATTTCATGATAATAATCATCATATCATATAAATAACATTAAATTACTTAAAATGAAAATTATGTTACCACATTTACACATGAACTTACCTCGGATCCAGAAACGACAATTTACCATTTTAGTCCACAACTTGGTATTTTCCCGATACTAGCCCGAATTTCAATTTTCCTTACACTATCATTACAAATATAGCCTAATTAGGACTCACATTATTCAAATTGACCCAAAATCATATTTTGGAAAAATTATAATTTTGCCCCTAAACTTTGTTAAGATTACATTTTTGCCCCTAGGCTCGTAAATTAAACTTGATCCTATTTTATTATGTTTTATGACATGCTTATCATTTTTCCCTTCTATAGCAACATCAAATTCTCACTCTAACATGTACTTATGAACATTATGTATTTTTACCGATTATGTCGTTTTACTCATTTTCACATAAAATCGCTTAGCAAATGTTGTTTAACACAATTTCAAGCTTCATATTCTACCATAGAACATCAAAATAAACACATTTCACCTAGGGGTATTTTTCCAAATATAAACCCTAGGTTAAATTGTTGCTAGAATAAGCTTAATCAAGTTACCGGGATATCAAAAATGTAAAGAACTTTAAAAACGGGGCTAGGGATCACTTACAATCGAGATTGGGAGTTTGAACAAACCCTAACCATGGCTGCTGCTGGTAGAAACGGTTGAATGAAGAAGATGATAGCTAATTTGGCTTATTTCCCTTTTTAGTTCTTTTAATTATTAGTTTACCAAAATGCCCCTAAGTTAAAAATATTTTATTACACCCATTTCATGTCTATTTTTGCCCAATAATTAACTAATGGTATAATTACCATTTAAGGACCTCTCATTTAAAATTTCATAACAATTAGACACCTCTAACATGTAGAACTCAACTTTTACATTTTTTACAATTTAGTCCTTTTGACGAAATTGAGTGCCCAAATGTCGAAATTTTCGAACGAAATTTTTTTATGAAATTATCCCGTGAAATTTTAGACCATAAAATTATAATAAAAGTAAAATTTTCTTCGTCAGATTCATGATCCCGAAACCACTGTTTCGATTAGGCCTAAAATCGGGATATTACAACTCTCC
Source organism: Gossypium anomalum (assembly GCA_025698475.1). Classification (NCBI taxonomy): domain Eukaryota; kingdom Viridiplantae; phylum Streptophyta; class Magnoliopsida; order Malvales; family Malvaceae; genus Gossypium; species Gossypium anomalum. The sequence continues at coordinate 49,707,897 of CM046967.1, read as the reverse complement.
CCCTTTAGGGATTTTCGTCCCCGGAAATCTTATCGAAAAGTGGTTTTCATTTAGATTTCTCAATCTCATATTTGATGCCGATGAACTTCCACTTAGGCTGTGCCTCCAATACATCTTTTAATTTCTCATACGATCTGAAAACTTGCGAACTCAACTGTCTTAATTGTTTTAAATTTTCAAAGCCTTCTCAGTTTCCCCTGATATCATGACATAAAACCCAAATCTCAATTTGGTTTATGGAGAATAGAATTCCAAGAAATCCAACAATCAAAGGGACCTGCACTCTTCCGAAATAATCATACAAAATTTCATCATCGATAAATCACAATCCAATAACATCTGAGTCAAATTACAGTACATACAAAATTTCATCATCGATAAATCGCAATCCAATAACATCTGAGTCAAATTATAGTACACGTCATTACTCTCTGAATGAATAGGCAAATTTTAACTGTGAGCTTCGTACAATTCTTTCTGTATAGGCCTCGGAATAATAATACCATGAATCAGATCAATCTGAAATTCAACATCAGAAGTCGATCCTTACTGTACTCTTTTAGTTTACTACTCACTATCACATTTTCCTCTTTTTGCTACGAAAATAATTCTGATATAGCCTCAAAAATAATCCTTCTCATTCTCATCCTAATATCAATACTGGCAGAGATAATTCTGGTAGATCATGATGCTCGGCTTTAACCCCATCAACAACTCAAATTTTCTGTGGCATCAAATGCTCCAAACTATCACATTACCTTATTTTCTTGAAACACATCACCATTCATAGAACAGTGCATTACTGAAAATTAGGAAATCTTTATTCAATGCAGACTAGTCCAGTTTAGACGCTTTGGTTAGCAATATTCTCATCTGTCCAAATCTTGCTAACATGTAATAAACTTTTTAGCTTTCGCAAGACGAAAAATTTATCTTTCTTAGTAGCTTCAACTCATATCAAAATTTTCTAAGAGGTATACACTTCTTGTTCAAACTATTTGCCTTTTACCCGTAAAGAAATGAAATTCTATTATCAGAATTGGGAAAAATGATTCTGACATAATTGTCATATGAAATCTTTTAAATAATTAATTCACACAGATTAAACACTCGAGCCGATCTAAACACTATTGAATGACATTTCAGGTAATCCTTTCTTCTAGTTACTAATCAATTCATCATGCAGTCCTTTACTATTCATTCCTTACGCTAATCAAAACCATCTCAATTGCATTAGCTCAAGTAACCAAAATATCTCAATTGAAGTCATTAATTATAATTGACTTACTTGAGAGAAGTAATCCATCATATCGATTGAAACTCGCGCTTTTATCACTTATGCCTTTACTGTTATCAAATCCTTATACGAAAATTTGAGAAATCCCAATACTAAAATCACCACATTACCAAGATCAAATCGGAAGTATATTCATGCTTGTCATGATTATCATGAGCTGAAGAACGCACTTTGAACATGAATCATAATTGACAAATTATGGAATAAAGATAACAAGAAAACCAAATAAAGAAATCCAAGATTGAGAAACCCAGAATAAAGAAATCCAGAATAAAGAAACCCAAGATACGATACTATGCCGAAAAATCAAAAACCAAACTCAGGAAAATATGGAAGATCTCGAAAATTCCTCAGAGAAAAAAGGTCCAGAAGAAAACATCATTTAATCCTACTGGAATCAAATACAACAAGAACAATGTATCTTCCCATACATATAAATCAAATGAAGCATCAAGTAGAAGAAACAGTATCATAATATCATACATATCCTCTCATCAATTCTTATCAGACGAAATGTAATAAAATGCCCGAGGAAATACAACAATACAAATTATAAACCAGCTAGACTATCAATGCTTCCATCTAACACCAGGATTAGAAAACATTCCCATATAACAAGAATTTCTTCAAAAGATCAATAGCCATTGAAATTTTTTTCTGAGAACGGATAAATACATAGAACATCTCAGAAGAAACTGTTAAATCTGTCCCGCCGTAACTGTCACACTCAGATATTACACATTTCAAATATCATTTCCTACAACTAGTTCTGCCATCACAAATTTCATGTTAGACCTTTCACTAAAGAAGACCAGTTCTGAATAAATTTTGATTTACACTTTTCTTGACCTTGTACCTGAGTAATTCGATTTACTAAAGTAATTTTCTTCTCTAACTGGAACAGTGCATAATTCCAATAATCTTTATGGCAACCTAATACTTTTCTTGCTCTGACTTTACTTATTAACTCATTCTCAATCTCTAATCAAACTTATAATTATTCTACCATTGAACTCTTTGATTCTTCAACTGGGAACTTATTCAGTACAAATCTCATAAAGTTCCATCATAAGCACCACTTCGATAAGGGGGAGGGGTTGTAGGGCCTCTGACTCAACTTTCTTATACTTATACATATGAGACAACTTTCATCATCATAGCAACATCGTCAAAATCATGTCATTCATTCAGGCAATATGTCACTCATGTTGGTTTACACCAATTTTCCAGTTATCCCGTTTAGACAAGTATACTTATGCATGCATTATATGTTTTTTGGATAGCTTTACTTACTCATTCATTTACTCAAACAAATCATACTTATGACATCGTATAAGGGCCAAACAAAAATAGATATATGCATCACAATCGTAACTTTCATTTCATGCATCATTATATACATACAATTACAATCATATAATTCAGTCCAAACAATTTAACATAGATAAGGTCATTTCATTATAATCCTTTATCTCATAAAAAATATCATTGTCATTCATCAACATTCAACGTCCAAATCAGGACAATGACATTTTTTAGTTTATTTTCAGTCGGCACCGCCCCTTCAGCAGGAACTAGCGCATTGCTCTCTACATCATCAGCCACAGCTGGATCAGGATCCATTTACTGTAAAAAAATCATTATAAAGGTCAAGAGTCGTCACACTATCACAATATATATATGGCATGTATAGAAAAACCCATACATACACCACGTTAGTCCGAGAACTGACTAAACCGTGGCTCTAATATTACCAAATGTAACACCCCCTTACCCGAGACCATCGTCGAAGTCGAGCACGAGGCGTTAACGGACTTAATTTATCACTTAAACAATTTCAAACAATTTATTTCACCTTTCATAATAAACTGTCCATCTGCGTCACAGTCGCTAAAAAATTCATATCTCGAGTTACGAAACTCAAAATTCAAATCCGTAAATTTTTCTTGAAAATAGACTCATATATCTATTTAAAATTTGTTTTCCAGAATTTTTGGTTGGGAAAATTAGTACAGTTTATTAGTTAAAATTTCCCTTATTTTAGTATTCGACTACTCTGACCTCTATTCACTACGGATCCCTTTTCTCTCTGTACAGAATTTAGATAACTCTTCCGTTTGTTTTTATTAAAAATAGGCTTAAAAATTAATCTGTAAATATAAATTATGACTCTTAATTATTTTTGTAAAATTGTTAATGAATTTCTAAAGTCAGAACAGGGGATTCAGAAATCGCTCTGACCTTGTTCTACCAAAACTCAAATATCTAATAAAATACAACTCATTTACTTGTTTTGTTTCTTCCATATGAAAATAGGCTCAATAAGCTTCAACTTCAGATTTTATTCACCATCTAATTCTATCTCTACTAGTTTTAGTGATTTTCAAACTCACGTCATTGCTTCTGTATGATACTATTTTCTAGCAAATTTCACCTTTTTATGAATTTCCATGGATTAGATAGCACATTAAACATACATAACACCAAATAGCCATTCCAATGGGTAATCATTACCAAGCATTTCCTTACCACTCAATAGCCATATCATAAGATCATATACACAAAATGATTATAATGCTATACATGCCATACTCAAAATATACAAGCCACTATACCAAAATGGTCCACGGATAGTGTGAGTGAGCCTCCGACCGTTCCCGATTTCTGACCTGGCTTGATAAAACAATAAAGAATGAAAAGGAAGGAGTAAGCATAAATGCTTAGTAAGTTCACATGCAAATAGCAACATAATCATGCAATCCAACCTAAAATATCATTTGCATAAATATCACCAAGACATTCATGTTACATGTGTATTTACTATCTTACCACGATTTCATCATACCAAGTTCTCAACCCGAGGGTTTAAACACATACCTGTCAAATTTTATCATTCACCACAGTTACCAACATGTCACTTTCTTCTTAGGCATTCTCCTTATTCACTTAAGATTCACCCGTTGAACACATCAGAATATAATTCGGATACACGGATTGCAAGCACATAAGTGCCATACCCGTAGCTAGACAAACTCAATAGCCTGCGGAATTTATGTAGCCAAGCTACCATGTAACCCACCCATAAGCGAACTCGGACTCAACTCAATGAGCTCGGGCGTTCACATCCATAAGTGAACTCGGACTCAACTCAACGACTTTGGATGCCTAGTTACATCTCACGAACTCGGACTCAACTCAACGAGTTTGGAACTCAACTATCCTAGTGACATGTCACTTGTATCCTAATCTATTCCCAAGGTTCAAACGGGATTTTCCTCGATCACACATCTTTGCCGTCTTCCACAGAATGTCAGAATCGATACTTGGTAGCATTTCATATTTATTAAGTAGCTCACATGATTTGCATATTACTAAATAATAATTCACAAAGCATGTTATTTCATGATAATAATCATCATATCATATAAATAACATTAAATTACTTGAAATGAAAATTATGTTACCACATTTACACATGAACTTACCTCGGATCCAGAAACGACAATTTACCATTTTAGTCCACAACTTGGTATTTTCCCGATACTAGCCCGAATTTCAATTTTCCTTACACTATCATTACAAATATAGCCTAATTAGGACTCACATTTTTCAAATTGACCCAAAATCATATTTTGGAAAAATTATAGTTTTGCCCCTAAACTTTGTCAAAATTACATTTTTGCCCCTAGGCTCGTAAATTAAACTTCATCCTATTCTCTTATGTTTTATGACATGTTGATCATTGTTCCCTTCTATAGCAACATCAAATTCTCACTCTAACATGTACTTATGAACATTAGGTATTTTTACCGATTATGTTGTTTTACTCGTTTTCACGTAAAATCGCTTAGCAAAAGTTGTTTAACACAATTTCAAGCTTCATATTCTACCATAAAACATCAAAATAAACACATTTCACCTATGGTATTTTTCCAAATATAAACCCCTAGGTTAAATTGTTGCTAGAATAAGCTTAATCAAGTTATCAGGATTTCAAAAATGTAAAGAACTTTAAGAACGAGGCTAGGGATCACTTACAATTGAGATTGGGAGTTTGAACAAACCCTAACCATGGCTGCTTCTGGTAGAAATGGTTGAATGAAGAAGATGATAGCTAATTTGGCTTATTTCCCTGTTTAATTCTTTTAATTATTAGTTTACCAAAATGCCCCTAACTTAAAAATATTTTATTACACCCATCTCATGTATATTTTTGTCCAACAATTAACTAATGGTCTAATTACCATTTAAGGACCTCCCATTTAAAATTTCATAACAATTAGACACCTCTAACATGTAGAACTCAACTTTTGCACTTTTTACAATTTAGTCCTTTTGACCAAATTGAGTGCCCAAACGTTGAAATTTTTGAACGAAATTTTTTTACGAAATTATCCCGTGAAATCGTAGAACATAAAATTATAATAAAAGTAAAATTTTTTTCGTCAGATTTGTGGTCCCAAAACCACTGTTCCGGCTAGGCCCCTAAAATCGGGATATTACACCAAGCGTCCATATAGAGGTAAGCTTCTCTAGCCCCTCCGCCTTGACTCATTCTCACGGGCCCATTATCTACCGGTGCGGTCCCTTCAGCAAGAGCCGTTTTATTACTTTCCACATCATCCGCTGTAGCCACGTCAGGATCCATTTACTATATATAAAACCACAATTTGCTTTGTCAGGAGTCGTCACACTATCAATATTCAGTTATGGCATGTATAGCTAGACTCATACTCATACTAGGTTAGTCCTAGAATTAACTAAATCATAGATCTGATACCACTAAATGTAACACCCCTTACCCAGGTCCGAGGCCGGGACTGGGCACGAGGCATTTCCTGACTTAAACATATGCATACAATCATTTCAAGTCATAAAAACTCGATCGAATTTAAAACTTTTCAATCTTACTCTAAAAATTCTTAATATAGGCCTACGAGACCCAAATCAAACTTGGGGAACGATCCGAGATTAATCTGAACACCTTTAAAAACTTAAAAAGAAATTGTCATTTGAAACAGGGGTATACGCCCGTGTGGTCGACTTGACATGGTCGTGCTGAAGGCCCGTGCGACTCACACGGCCTAAGCATGTAGGGACACGCCCGTGCCCCATACTCGTGTGGATTTATTTTTCAATTTGAACCTATAGGGGTTTTTACGCAGCCTGGCACAATCCCATGTCCAAGGCCCGTGGCCCACACACGGCCTTGACACGCCTGTGTCTCGGCCTGTGTTCAAAAACCTGGACATTCTGTTTCTGACGTTAGCAATCCTGAAGGATCACACGGCCAAGGCACACACCTGTGTGCTCGGCTGTGCCCATCACGCGGCTGAGACACACAGCTGTGTCTCTGCTCGTGTGTTTACTATCATGCATACTAACTTGTAAATTTAACGTGCAGGGGACACACGGCTGTGAAACACACCCTTGGGGCTACCTGTGTGTCACACACGGCCTAGACACATGCTTATATGTTTAGCTGTGTGGGCAAAACAAGGCTATTTTCCAAGCCTTTATGCCACCCTTACATGCATCAACCTACACCATCATCTAACATGACCAAACCACACAACAATACAAGGTCTAATTAGCCATAATAGGCATTAGTTCAATAATGCAATTTACTCATCCATGAAAATATCATCATTTGCATATATCAATATTGAATATTAGCCATTATCCAAGGCTTTATACAAAATAAAGGGTTCATCCCAAGCCAACACATTTGGCCAATATAACAATGACACAAAAGTCTAAATCCCTATACATGCCATACTTAAAATAGAAAAAGACTCACTATACCAAATGCTTTGGCTAATAGTGTGATCGATGTCTTCGACGTCCATTGATCCACGAACTAATCAGGCGACACTATAAGAAAATGGAAAGGAAAAGAGGTAAGCATAGAGCTTAGTAAGTCGCATGTAAATAATGAAATAACTAAAAGTTACCATAAAGGATCATACTCCCAGTATAACTCAATTTGTACACGAAAGTGAGGATTCATAAATATTATTTGTTCATATTTGTCTCTTACTAAGCATACAACGTTGATTGGATTCACATTTCATACTTCATGTAAAATACATAAGTGGTCATAAGCATAACTTACTCACTTTCCATCCCTATTAAACATACAACGTAATTTAAGCTCGTATTTCGTAATTCTCATTTAGGTACCTGTACCACTCACCACATGGTCATAAGTTCTCTTATTTTGATATAAACCATAAATCTCCTGTTGAACCATTTAGAATACTATAGGATATTCAATAGCCCCAAACATAGGAATAGATGTCGACGCCATGTCCCAGACATGGTCTTACACTGGCTAGCACGTCAAAGTCGATGCCATGTCCCAGACAGGTCTTACACTGACTTTCATATATCGAGGCTAATGCCGTGTTCCAGACAGGTCTTACACTAGCTCCCATCTATTAGTGTCGATGCCATGTCCCAGACAGGTCTTACACTGACATACAACAAGCTGACACCATGTCCCAGACAGGTCTTACACTAGCTTGTATATCTCAAAGCTGATACATGTCCCAGACATGTCTTACACTAGCTCTTGTCTCAATGCCAATGCATGTCCCAGACATGTCTTACACTAGCCCACATATCACCCAATGTCATGGCATGAATATCCAAATCTATTCCAATTGTTCAACCGGAAGTCTTTATTACATTAATTCACATTCCCAGCACAACTTAGCAATTCATGTCATACTAATTGTAAAATACATAATAACATTATATTTGCATTATTTACGTACAACTTACCTCGGATTACAAAATGTAGACGACTAGTCGATTTAATCTACTTGCTTGGTCTTTCCCTGGTCTAGGTTCGGATTTTGTATTTCTTGATCTAAAATAATAATAATTCATTTATTTAATCATTAAATAAATTTAGACAATCAAAAATTCATATTTTTGAAAAAATGACCATTTTATCCCTAAACTTTCATAAAATGACCATTTTACCCCTAGGCTTGAAAATTGATTTTTATCGAATTTCTTCAAGTCTTAAGCATAGTCGAACCCTTCTTACTCTTACAGAAATCCAAAATTTTCATTATTTCACAATATTACTATCTATTTTACAAACTTTACAAAATGGTCCTATCAGGGTTTTCATGAGAAGTCCTTTCACGAAAGTTGTTTACTCAACAAATAAGACTCATTTTCTTCCATAAAAACTCAGAAAATATTACAAATCCTTTCATGGAAAATCCCTAAACTATCAACCATTTCACAAATTAGTCCCCCATTAGCTAGCTCTTGCTACAAGGGTTCCAAAAGTACCAAAATTATCAAAAATAGGCATCTAAATCAGTAACTTGCAAGAAGATAGCTTGGCTGAAATTTTAAAGCTTTAAAACACTTACTATTGCTAAAAATTTTGGTAAAGAAGAAGAAGAGAACGGGATGATATCATTCTTTGTTTATTTTATTTTCTTTTTAGTCATATAAGTCACCAAACTTCACCTAACATTTGACTATTTTAAATTCCTTGTCTCATGGCCGTCCAAGCACCATTATAGGGTCTATTTGTAGTTTAAATACCCTTAATTTATAATCCATGGGCATTTAACACCATTTACTAGCAAATCACAACTTTTTCCCTTTATGCGATTTAGTCCTTTTTCAAAATTAAGTTTCCAATCGCTAAAATTAATTCACCAAAATTTTCATATACTCATATAATCATACTATGAAACCAAAATAATAATAAAAATAATTTCTTGATCTCAAATTTGTGGTCTTGAAACCACTATTTCGACTAAGCCCAAAATCGGGCTGTTACATCAAGGGTGAGTAGCCGCGATGCAGAAGTATGTGCCGGGAACAGTGATTGATTTAAAAACACTGTCGCATAGAGGCTTGAACGACAAGATAGAATCGAGGAAATGAGTTTTCCACCAATTATATTTCACGTTCGAGTTGTGTGTTAGGACCTTCCATCATTGCAAGCCGTTGGTGCAAGTGGACAGAACCTAGCTCTACAGCAAATACACGTAAACAATCCTGATTGCAACGACAACCATAATGTACTTCCTATCGATTTCGCCATTGTGGAGGGTAAGAACTTTGAGTTGTGAGAATTTTTCTTGACAAATCTGCGGAGGCACGTTGTTAGGGAAGACAACATTTCCTCATATCGGACAGATCAAAGAGGCTACTTACTACGATAAGGCATTTTGGAGTTTCGTGGAGGTTCGTTTATTGCATCCGACACATTGCGACAAACTTCCACAAAGATTATAAGAATAAATAATGGCGCATAGAAATCGTAAACATGGTAAAAAAATACTGTTCCAAAATTGTTTTGTTCATATTTTATTTTTAGAATCTGTTTGTATTTTTTTTCAAGATTTATCAAATTGTATTTTAAAATTTTGTTTTCAAAATTTATAACTTTGTAATTTTTTAAAATATTGGTTTGAAATTGCATACGCAGGTATGAGTTGGAATCACGAAGATTCAGACAAAGGTTTGCGAGGCTTGAAGCTCAAATGACATGGTTACCCCAAAATTGCTATCTCAAACAATGGTTGGGTAGAATGGAGAATTGATAGTGGAGGCAATGTCATGATGATGGGTTTTAGTATGGTCAGATGATGACCAACCTCGTAGAGGCGGTTAACTCAGTCTTGAGGCAAACACGTCATCTGCCAATTTCTGCTATTTTCTCGGAAACATTGTATAGGCTGGCCACATTGTTGCCAAGGATGGGGCTGAGACAAGTAAAGTAAATAGAGGCCAGGCACGTATTCAGCGAGGCCGTCCGAAAGGTCATGGCAGTAAACACTCAGAGGGCGTAGGCGATGAACATAGAATTGTATTCGCGTGACTTGGAGACTTTTTGAGTTAAGAGCACATCGATCGTCGGTTGTCGGTCGTCGCTCGGGTCTTCCGTCCAGGTTGTACACAGTTGATTTGTGAAACATGCATTGCTAGTGTGGGAAGTTCCAGAGTTTTCAATATCCGTGTGCGCATGTTCATGCAGTGTGTGCACATGTAAATCTAAACGTCGAACAATTCATAGACGATGTCTACACACTGCAATGCACATTGCGTTTCTAGGGAAACGAATTTCCCATACTATTGGATGTCTCGAACTAGGAAGTTCCACTGCCTGCTTTTGAGATGCTGCCGGATCGTAGTTTCCGTAAACATCCTAAAGGTTGACCACATTTGACGAGGATTTGGAATGACATTGATGTCAGGGAGACGGGCGAACCCAAATAGTGCATGGTGTGCTGAACATCCGGCCACAACCGATCAACTTGCCCACATCGTGTCTATATTGCCAGTCAATCTTCTCATAATGCTGGATTGGAAGATGACGAGTGATTTTTTTCCATGATTCTTATAAAAATGTGTCATTAAAAAAAGTTGTAAAATTATATAAATTATGTTGCCCACATTTTTATTTTTTATTTTTCCATGATTCTTAATTTAAACAATTGAATTTAATTAAAAAATAAATTCAAAGGAGTAAATTTAAATTAAGGTTAAGCAGTGGGTCATGGGTTTAGTGGCATTATATGATGCCACTAACTGTGATGCCACTAAATGTGCTTATTTTGGTCATTGAGTTAATGTGCTACCTGTGGTCTTTAAAAATAGAAGATAATTTAAAAAAATAAATAATTAAATGATAAATCAATTTAAAGGAATAAATTTAAAATTTTTGAAAAAATAAAATTTAATTAAAAAAAGAAATAATTAAAGGATAAATTAATTTAAAGGAATAAATTTAAATTTTTAAAAAATTGAATTTAATTAAAAAAGAAATAATTAAAGAATAAATCAATTTAAAGGAATAAATTTAAATTTAAAAAATCAAATTTAATTGAAAAAAGAAAAAAAATTATGGATAAATTAATTTAAAGGAATAAATTTAAATTTAAAAATATAATTTAATTAAAAAAGAAATAATTAAAGGATAAATTACTTTGAAGGAATAAATTTAAATTTTAAAAATTGGATTTAATTAAAAATAAATAATTTAATGATATATTTAAATTTTAAAAAATAGAATTTAATTAAAAAAGAAAAAAATTAAGAAAAAAAAAGAGGATTGGACTTGACAAGCCTTGAGAAGTGGGCCTGTCCTTCAAATGGCCAGCATGAGGCCTTGAGACGCAAGCCAGACCTTGAAATGACCGGCTTCTGACAGCAGCAGCGAAACACCCCTAACCCGTATCTATCGTCGGATTAAGGTTACGGGGCATTACCGTACAGTTAAAAATATTTATAAGATATTTCATTTAATAACATAAACATATTATATATCAATCATACATGCACATTTCGTCCCTAAATCGAGCGCTTGGGGCTCTAGAAATTCCTTAGAAACGATTCAGGACTAAATTGAAGACATTTGGGAAGTCCAAGAAAAACTAACAAAATTTTGAATGTGGTCACACGGCCATGTGACTCACATGGCTGAGACACACGGCCGTGTGACTCACACGGTTGAGATACGCGCTTGTGTCCCAGGTCGTGTAACCTTTGAACTAGGGACACACAACTGTGTCCTATCCCGTGTCCTCACCTATGTAACTTTTTGGGTAGGGTTACAAGGTCATGTCACATGCCCGTATCACACGCTCATGTGTCAGGCTGTGTAACTCTTAGGGTAGGGTCACAAGTCAGTATCACAAGCCCATATCAGATGCCTGTGTGTCAGGCCGTGTAACTCTCGAAATAGCCCCACACGCCCGTGTAACTCACTGGATTGCATACAAAGAAACTCTCAGATGACACACAGGTGAGACACACGCTTGTGTTTCAGGCCGTGTGGACCCAAAATGAACATTAAACAACAAGTTTACCATTTCAAGCTTACTTGGAACCTAAGTAAACCATTTACCAGCCAAAAGACCCATTCAAAGTGACCATAATCAAGCCAAAAACATGCTAAATCATCCATCTAAAATTCAACCAATATGCCACACATAGGCACCTCAACCACATACAAATAATGCTTACTTAAACATGCCAAAAAACTTACCACAAATTCATGCATCATCTATCATTCCATATTAAGCTTAAAAACACAACATAATTGAATCATTCTCACTCCAACACCATAACTCCAACACCATTCATTAACAACAAGTATAAACATATCAGCTTTTAACATTTACATATTCACCAAAACATCTTAATACCAAGGACCTCTCCTATTACATGCCACTTTAACCAACTACAAACAAGTACCAAAATGACTACCGAGATGATGATGATAGTGTGTGAGCTTCCGAGTCGATCCAATCAAAGCAACGGTTCCAAGAGTCCTACAAAATCAAATCAAACTAATAAGCATAAAGGAGTTTAGTAAGTTCGATAAGTAAATTCATTTGCTATCAAATGCCAAATTTCCAAAGGATGTTAACTTTTATTACACTGGCAATAAGCTTGCTATGCACTAAGCCTGGATAACACCAGTACTAAGCCTGCTAGGCACAAAGCCTGAATAACCATATAACTCAACACTTAAACATCGTTCCATAATAGATTATAAAGATTTAAATCACTAATAAGGAATTTAATTCAACTATACATAGACATAAAATGAACTTACATGACTAGTTTGTAGTAATCACAAAGCACAAGAACTATTCCAAAATCTTTCCTTTTCCATGATTGTCAACTTGCTCATGATCTAAAAAAATAGTTTTATTCAATTGAGTACTTTTAAACATCAATTTATTCCGTAATTCATTTTTATGTAAAATTACCAGTTTGCCCCTAATATTTCAACTCTTCAAACTTAGTCCTTAAACTCATATATTGAAATCTAAGCATTTTAATCCCCCATTTAAGCTAACTGAATTTATTAGGGATTTATATCAACCCAAACAAACTATCGTTGCATAAATTTAACATGAATTTTTACCATTTATACAAATCGATCCTTAAATGCAAATTTCATCAAAAATCACTTTACAAAACTTGTTTAATTATTAACAAAGATCCATAATCTAGCATTTAACATAAAGAACCATGCAAAAACATTCATGACTTAACCCTCAATCTTTAACATTTTTATAAATTGATCCCTAGGCTAGCTAGATAAGTTGAAACGATCTCAAAAACATAAAAATCATTAAAAATAAGACTTAGAATTATACAATGCAAGGAAGTAACCCTAGCCAAAACTCAAAGCTTCACCTCCCATGGCATTTTCGGTTGAAACAAGAAAAAAATAAGGAAGATGACATCTTTTCTTAGTTTAATTTTAACTTTAATTACCAAATTACCATTTTACCCTTTTAAAACTATCAAAATTTCAATAAAACCTTTCCATGAATATCCACTAACTATTCAAATGGTCTAATTACCATCTAAGTCTTTTCACTTTAAAATTTCATAGTCATTTGACCCTTTTAGTTAATGGAACTTTACTTTTACACTTTTTACGAATTAGTACCTTTTACTTAATTAATCATGCAAACATCAAAATTTAGTAACAAAATTTTAATACGACCTTACTAATATCCCATAGATATTAAAATAATAATAAAATAATAATTTACTCATTAGATTTGTGATCCCAAAATGACTGTACCAATTTCACTAAAAATGGGTTATTACAAGCAGGCTGTAGCCTTTAAATGGCCGGCATCTGACCCAGGTTAGCGATAACTTGGGCTTCTAGTGGTCAGTTTCAGCCTGCACTGATGTGAACTGATGGGCATGGGTCACGGTGCGTTTAGGTAAGTTTTTTTTTCTTTCTTTCTTTTTCCTAACAACCCCATTGCCCCCCACTATAAAACCCCCATTTGAACCCCCATCGTTCTTCCACCATAAGCTTCACCACCAACCACCGCCAATAACTGCCGGTCACCAGAATTTTTCCCCCATTTTTCGCCAGTACTTAAAGATATAAGTTGCTATATCATTTTTACAAAATTAAAGGTTTTTCAATAATTTTTTAATTTTTTATATTGTTCATGATAAATTGTTCAACTTTTATGTAGATATCGGAATGGATCTTAATTCTCTTATAAATCATGAGAACCACATTGCAAAGTTTGTACACAATATGGTAAATTTTTGACCAATTCATCACCACACTATTGAACTCCATTTTGGTACTTTAAAAATATATATTTTGAAGTATGACATGTATAGGCTAGTAGTTGTAAGATTATGTTTTGTGATGTATATATTTAGCCATGTGATTTGGCTAGTTTATGTTTGAAATTATAACTTGATAATGGTATATCTTATGTTATGCCAATGTACAATTGTGGTATGTGTTTAGTTGGTCAAAAGAAATGGTAAATGTTGGTAAGTTATGGTGAGTTTTGGCATGAGATTGAATGATGTATGGAAAGAAATGCTTTGATATGCTTTTGATATATGTTACTACAAAGATTAGTAAGGCTTATGAGTATGGATTTGGGTGACCATTATGTGAGATGAATAGCTTATGTTTTGGTGTGGAATTTGGCTAAATTGATTATGCAAATATGCTTGTTTCTTTGCTTGTAGGTTGACCCTATTTGGGGTGGCAAATTGGCTATTCAAATGGCCTATTTTTGTCCACATGGGTAGAGACACGGGCGTGTGTCTCAGCTGTGTGCGACACACGGTCACGTTGCATGGCCGTGTGTCCCCTGGGGTACCCTACAATTGTAAGTCAGGCTCGAGCAAGGTCAAGGCACACGGGTGTGTGGCTAGCTGTGTGGCCTAAGTTAGACTCGACCACGGCCAAGGCACACGGGCGTGTCTTGTGGCCGTGTGGACAAGTCAGTATGTATGCCCTGTTTCGCCACGGCTTAGACACACGGGCGTGTCTAAGGTCACACGGCCTGTTCACACGGGCGTGTGACCTTTGAAAAATTAAAATTTTTTATAAGTTATAAAATTTTTATATGTTATCGATTTAGTCCTGAATGCACGTTTAAGTATCGTATGCTTGATTTTATGTTCTTAATGAATGTGAAGGAATGACATTTACTGTAATGAGTTGATATTTGTTATTCGATTATTCTGAATTGTGTTATGGGTTAAGTAATGCCTCTTAACCTATTTCAGCGATGGTTATAGGCTAAGGGTGTTACTTTTTATTGGTATCAGAGCTATGGTTTAGTCGTTTCTAGGACTACCATAGAATTTGTGAGTTTAGCTATACATGCCATATTTATGAACTGCGATAGTGTGATGAATCCTGACATGGAAATTTGCTTTTATATAGAAAATGGATCTCGAAAAGAGAGTCAGAGTGACGATGTTGAAAGTATGCGCACCGTACTGCGCGAGAGCGGTGCAAGCTGATTCTCGATCGGCTACGAGTAGCCGTGATGGTGAGATTAGACAAGCCTTCTATCAGATGATGAATGATTGGTTCACCCAATATATTAGAACTAATCCAGCTGTACCACAACTTCTACCCCTGATTAATCCTTCTCAAGCTCCTGTTATGCCACTAGTGAATCTAGTACAGTTAAGTAGACCACCAGTCGATAAGATTAGGAAGTATAGGCTGAAGAGTTCCAAGCTACGACTAGCGATGATGCTGAAAAAGTCGAGTTTTGGTTAGATAACACGATAAGAGTGTTTGACGAATTATCATTAAATCTTGAGAAATGCATAAAATGTTCTATTTCCCTTTTGAGAGATACGGTGTACCATTGGTGGAAGACTTAGACATCTGTGGTTCCTAGTCAACGGGTTACTTGGGATTTCTTCCAAGTTGAATTTTGAAAGGAATATATTAGTAAGAGATTCATCGATCAGAAACGTAAAGAGTTTTTTGAGCTTAAACAAGACCGTATCTCTGTAACAGAATACGAGCGAAAATTTGTAAGGCTGAGTCAATATGCTCGTGAATGTGTATCTACGGAAGCAATAATGTGCAAAATATTTGAAGATAGTTTGAATGAGGATATTCGTCTGCTAGTTGGGATTCTAGAAATCAAAAAATTTATGGTGCTTGTTGAACTAGCATGTAAAGTTAAAGATCTCGAGAAAGAGAAAAGAAAAGCTAATTTTGAAGCTAGAGAAGTACGAAAGAGATCATCGAGCAAGTCATTTTAATCTAAATAAAAGAAGTTTAGAGATGATAATAGTCGTTCAAATGCTAGCGTGGGACATTCGAACAGAGATCGTGACAGATCGTAGTCAAACTTCAAAGCTCTAGCTACGTTTGTTACCAGTGTTGATAATGCAAAGAGAGAAAAGCCTGAATCTGATCAATGTAGAAGACGACATTTTGGTGAATGCTAGGGATAGAGTAATAACCGAGCTTGTTATAAGTGTGGTTCAAGAAATCATTTTATAAAAGACTGCCCAAATTTAGCTGAAAAAGATAATGTTCAAAATTTGAGGCAGAGTAGTAACGCTTCTCGTGGTAGACCTCCCGAAAATACGGGAAATGTAAACGGTAGTCAAAGAGGAACAAAAGACACAATTGTTAGATCTGAGGCTAGTGCACCTGCCAGAGCTTATGCTATCAGAGCTCACGAGAAAGTTTCATCGCCAGATGTGATTACAGGTACGTTTACTCTCTATGATACTTCTGTGATTGCTTTGATAGATCCTGGACCGACACATTCGTATATATGTATGAATTTAGTGAACAGTAAGACTTTGCCTGTAGAGTCTACTAAATTTGTAATTATAGTTTTGAACCCCTAAGCAGATGTGTTCTGGTTGATAAAATCTGCAAGAATTGTCTGTTAATGTTTCGAGACATTTGTTTTCCAACTGATCTGATGTTATTGCCTTTTGATGAGGTTGATATAATTCTGGGTATGGATTGGTTAACTTTGCATGATGCTATTATGAACTGCAAATAGAAAACTATTGATTTGAGATGCAAGAATGATGAAATAGTCAAAATTAAATTTAGTGATTTGAGTGGATTGCCTGCAGTGACATCTTCGATGAAAGCTTTAAGTATAGTGAGAAAATATTGTGAAGCTTATTTTGCATAAATGATTGATTCGAGAGTGTCAGAAAAGAAAGTTGAATCAGTGCTTATTGTATATGAGTTCCCTGATGTTTTTCTTGAAGAACTTCTAGGTTTACCTCTAGTTAGAGAAGTTAAATTTGACATTGAATTGGTACCTGTTACTATTCCAATTTCAATAGCTTCGTATAGAATAGCTCTGACTGAACTAAAAGAATTAAAGTCTCAATTACAAGAATTGATCGATAGAGGATTTGCCAGACCGAGTTTCTCACCTTGGGGTGCTTCGGTACTATTCGTGAAAAAGAAAGACGATACGATGAGAATGTGTATAGATTATCGTCAGCTGAACAAAGTAACTATCAAGAATAAGTATCCCCTGCCCCGAATTGATGATTTGTTTGATCAGTTGAAATGAGCTGCTGTGTTTTTGAAAATAGATTTGGGATCAGGTTATTATCAATTACGAGGGAAAGACTCAAACATTTCGAAAACTGCTTTCCGAATGAGGTACGGTCATTATGAATTCTTAGTTATGCCTTTCGGATTGACTAATGCACCTGCTATCTTTATGGATTTGATGAATAGAATTTTCAGACCATATCTAGATCAATTTGTTGTTGTATTCGTTGATGACATATTGATTTATTCATGTGATGAATCCGAACATGCCGAGCATTTGAGATTAGTGCTACAGATTCTGCGAGATAAATAGTTATATGCGAAGTTCAGTAAATGTGAGTTCTAGTTGCGAGAAGTTGGTTTCCTGGGTCATATTGTATCAGTATCTGGTATCCGAGTTGATCCGAGAAAAATTTTAGCTATTTTGGATTGGAAACCTCCGAGGAATATTTCCAAAGTCCGCAGTTTTCTGGGACTTGCTGGGTATTATAGAAGGTTTGTAAAAGGCTTTTCTATGATTGCAACTCCGTTAAGAAAACTATTACAGAAAGATGTTAAGTTTGAGTGGTCTGAAAAGTGTCAGAACTGCTTTGAATAGTTGAAAACTTTGTTGATTGAAGCTCCAGTATTGGTACAACCTGAATCGGGGAAAGAATTTGTGATCTACAGTGATGCTTCATTGATCGGTCTGGGATGTGTTTTAATACAAGAAGGAAAAGTAATTACTTATGCTTCAAGACAGTTGAAACCGCACAAAAAGAACTATCCGACACACGATCTTAAGTTAGCTGCGATTGTGTTTGCTCTAAAGATTTGGCACCACTATCTGTTTGGTGAAAAATGTCACGTATATTCTGATCATATGAGTTTGAAGTATTTGATGACTCAAAAAGATCCAAATCTGTGACAGAGAAGATGGTTAGAATTACTAAAAGACTATGAACTTGTGATAAATTATCATCCGGGTAATACAAATGTTGTTGCTGATGCTTTGAGTTGAAAATCATTGTTTGCTCAGAGTATGATAAATGCTCATTTGGTTTTGTCCGATGATGGTTCAGTTTTAGCTGAATTAAAAGTGAGACATTTGTTTTTACAGTAGATTATCGAAGTTCAAAAGATTGATAATGAGATTTTAGCTAAATGAACTCAGTGTGATGAAGAGTCTAATTCAAAATTTAGAGTTGATAAAGATGATTATTTGAGATTCCAAGATCAAATTTGTGTTCTAAGAAATCTAGAGTCAATTCAGATGATTTTGAACGAAGCTTATAATAGTTTGTTATTTGTGCATCCGGGTAGTACTAAAAAGTATAATGATCTGAAACAACATTATTGGTGGTCTAGAATGAAAAGAGATATCTCTGATTTTGTTTCTAAATGTTTGATCTGTCAGCAAATTAAAGCTGAACATCAGGTGCCATTTGGTTATTACAACCGATTATGGTTCTGAAGTGGAAATGGGATCAAGTGACAATGGATTTTGTTTCGCGTTTTCCCTTGCCTTCGAGAAAGAAAGATGTTGTTTGGGTTGTAGTTGATCGATTGATGAAATTAGCTCATTTTATTCCGGTTCAATCCGATTACTCGCTTGATAAATTAGCTGAGTTATACATTTCTGATATCGTGAGGTTACATGGGGTACCATTGTCTATAGTGTCAGATAGAGATCCGAGATTCACATTACGATTCTCGAAAAAGTTACAAGATGCTCTGGGTACTAAATTGCACTTTAGTACTACTTTTCATCCGCAAATAGACGGTCAATCCAAGCGCATTATTCAGATACTTGATGATATGTTGAGATGTTGCATTCTTGAGTTCGAAGGTACGTGGGAACAATATCTACCTTTAATTGAATTCGATTATAATAACAGTTTTCAGTCGAGTATTAAAATGGCACCCTACAAACCTTTATATGGTTGTAAATGTTGTACACTTTTGTATTGGACTGAGCTAAAATAAGATTAACAGGGTTGATTTGATAAAAGAAATTGAACAGAAAGTAAAAGTGATCCGAGATAGTTTGAAAGCAGCTTCCGATAGTCAGAAATCATATGCGGATTTGAAAAGAAAAGACATTGAGTTTGAGATCAGCAATAAAGTTTTTTTGAAAGTATCTGCGTGGAAGAAAGTGTTTCGGTTCGGTAGAAAAGACAAATTGAGTCCGAGGTTCATTAGGCTGTATGAGATTACTGAGCGTATTGGGCCGGTAGCGTATAGACTGTTGTTGCCACTAGAGCTAGAAAAGATTCATAATGTGTTTCATGTATCGATGCTTTGACGATACAGATCTGATTCGTCGAATGTAATTTCTCCGTCTGAGATTGAATTCAGTTTGATATGACTTACAAAAAAAACCTGATCTGTATTTTAGCTTGCGAGGTTAAAGAACTATGAAATAAAATTCCGTTAGTTAAAGTGATATGGCATCGACACGGTATTGAAGAGGCTACGTGGGAGCCTGAAGATGCTATGAGACAGCAATATCCGAATCTATTCAATGGTAAGATTTTTAGGGACGAAAATTCATAAAGGGGGAGAATTGTAATAGTCCAGTTTAGACCCTAGTCAGAATAGTGGTTTTGGGACCACAAATCTGAGTTAAAAAAATATTTTAATATTACTTTCTATCCCTATTATAAGTAAATTGACATGTGTGAAAGTCTCGTGTGAAAATTTAACTGTTTGTGTGCTTAATTTGCAAAAATGACCTAATCGCGTAAAATTTAAAAGTTGTGCTAGATGTTAAGAGTGCCTATTTGATTTGGCTTTCTAAAGCAAGGGTCCTTATGTTGTTATTTTCCATTGATAATGTTAATGGACTTAATTAACCATCCATTAAATGGTTTTATAATTGTTTACAAAAGGGCAAAATAGGAAATTAGTTATTTAAGTCATAATAATTAAAAGAAAAGATATCAAATTCATTTTATTTCTTTGTTCATCAACTGAATATTAGAAATAAAAAGAAGAAGAAAATTGGTATTAGGGTTTCGACACTTCGATTGGTGATTGAGGTATGTTTTTGTTTCAATTTTTGATAATTTTTACGTTTTTGTGATTGTTGATAAGTGTTGTAGCTAGCCCATGCTTAAATTCATGAAATTTTTGATGATTTGATGAGATTCCATTGATGAATACATGAGTTTTGTGATGTTAAATGATGAAATATGAAAGCTTGATGTTGGGTTTACATGTTTTGTCTTTGGATTTTTGATGAAATTGAGTAATTTGGGCTAAATTGGAAAAATGTTATTTTGAGGGACTAAAATGTAAAATAAATGAGATGTGGGGGCTTATATGAACACTATGAATATTTGGGTAGTTATGTGTGTAAAGAAATTTTGTGTATTTTTTGATTTTATAAATTAGGGACTAAAGTGTCGAAATGTGAAGATGTGAGGGCTGTTTTGTAAAATGCCCTAAATATGTGTCCATGGATTGTTTTGAATGATTTGGTGAATAAAAGGGTTAATTTTGAATACATATAGATCAAGAAAAGAGGAATTCAGATTTAGACCTAGGGAAGTCGAAGATTATAGAGTAGAAGATCGAGTTGACAATCCCGAGTATGAGGTAAGTTCGTATGCAAAATATGATGTTATAAGCATGTTTTGATATTTTGGTTATACATAGATTGTATATATGTTTGGCTTGGATTGATACGATGATAAATCAATGGTATTTGGCACTAAGTGTGCGATTTAAACTAGTTTCGGCTATATGAGGCACTAAGTGAGCGATACCGAGATAGTTTGGTTGATTGAGATGGTAGTAAGTGTGCGGAATCGTTCTAACTTCGACTAACCTTTAATACATTAAGTGTGCGGATGTTAAAACAAGAATAATTTATGGAGAGACTTAAAATATCTGAACGAAAGTGAGAATGAAAATGAATAAGTACGGGAAGGTTCAAGTATGTATGATACGTAAGTGGTAGATGATATTATGTATGTGAAGTTCATTGAATTGTTATGAACATATGAATTGTGTTAGCATAGAATTAATTGATGATTTGAGAATTTATAAGCACTTATGTGTTGATGTTTTATATATTGTTGATGATGTTTGGTACGAGCTTACTAAGTTTTTGAAAGCTTACTTTGTGTGTGTGTTTGTATTGTTTTTTTAGATATCGAAGGTACTGTGAGCTTAGGGATCGTCAATGTAATGCCCCAAAAATCCCGAAACCCAAAAATCCTGAAATCTTTTAATTTTTTTGTTTTCGGTGTTGATAAAAATTGTGTTTTCTATTCCTAGCCATGTGATAATTATAGTAGGTCTTAATTAAGGTTTGAGTTCGAACCTAGGAATAAATGAAATTATAGTTTAATTATTATAAGAATCAGGGTCGGCAAGTAGTTGGGCTTTTAAATAAAAATAGGGGAAAAATAGCATCAAAAAGCCTTGTGGAGGAGTGGCTAAGTGACGCCACTTAGGGAGCAGGGAGGTGGCGTTAGTAGCTAGCAAGGAGATCCAAGGTTTGAATCCTAGCTTAGTATTTTTAGAAGTTTAATTTTGGCCTTCTAGAAGGATGGTAGTGGCGTGAAAGAGGACTCCAAGGGAAGTGTTCAGGAGAGAAAATTAAGGAAAAGATCAAGGGGTTATAAGGGAGAAAAACGAGGAGATGAGAAAGGAGAAGTGATAGAGCTGAATTGGGAATTGGGCATGGAAAATTTAGCTATAAGGGCTATAAATAGGGGCCAAATACAGGGTTGCCAGGGTACTGCCGAAATTTTTTTTCACCTTGTTGCCAGAAACCCCTTTCTCCAAAAGCCGAAAACCCTTTTGTTTTTCTTTCTTTTCTTCCTACCGATTTCTATTCTTCTCTACACAAGTTATTTGTTTCACTTAGCCGATTTCTTCTTCTACTCTTCTTCTTTAATCTGTACCAAATAAACCTTATTTATCATACTAAATTTGAAAAAAGCCAAAATTTGAATCTCTCAAGAAAGTGAATACTCTTTGACGAATCTAGTGTAAGTGTTGCTCTTCCAATCGGTTTTCTTTGCTAGGTATCGATTATTATCCCTCACTCTTTCAATCAACTTTGGTAGCGAATTAGTATCGGATCTCAGATCTTAGCTCTCTGCTGAATTGCTCTTTAGGTGTTTGTGGTTTTGGTAAGTATTCCTCATCCATTAGGTAAGGTTGGTCGAATAGCCATAGTAAGGTAAGGGGAATTGTGTTTGATACGAGTCACCTATTATTCTGGTTTTAATAGTTACGATTGGTGCAGATCTAGGAGTTGATCGTGGTTAGTGAAGGGGTTGTTATACTTATCGCGCAAAGTAAGGTTAAGGTGAGATTCTGGGTTTTGGTAAAGTATTTGATAAGTATGTAAGATTAATCTTTGAGTGATATCGATTGTAGGTTTGGGCTAAGGAGATCGCATCACGCTTGCTTACCAGGTGTGTACATACACTGCACACACACTATGAACAGGCAAAAGCCGAATTGCCAAAATGTCGAAATGCCAGAATGCCGAAAGTTTGGCTACGCTAGTCTTGCGAGTAGGAGAAAACTTGTAAGGGAGAGACCGATAGGTTGCCCGAGACCCACGGGTGATTCCGTAGACTTGGGTTGTGATTTGCAATATGGGCCAAAATGGACTAAATGGGCCCAATAGGCTGTTGGGCCCATATCAGGCAAAAACTGAATATTGATGCTATGTGATAGGAATTTGTATGTGAGCATGAATATGAATGTGACTGGGCCTAATGCGCCATATAAAAGTGATTTGGGCCTAATGGGCCATATACAGGTGATTTGGGCCTAATGGGTCATATGAATGTGATTGAGCTTAACGGGCCAGATACAAAAATGTGAATTTGATTGGGCTCTGTAAGGGGTTTTGGGCCTAGTATATGACAACTACATAAGACTTAATTAAATTTTGCGACCGTGGACAACTCAAAGGGTTAAGGTGTGGTAATGGGTATATGCATGTCTAGGATTGGATCTAGGGAGAGCTTAGTACTTAAGCTGTCTTAATGAGCCACCTCCTCTTCTCTGGAATCCTATTTGATGCATAGTATTCGTTAATCTTAGCTCGCGGGACTTGTTAACGGGCCAAGGTAAGTGAAAACCATAATTAAGGGAAAATTACCAAAATGTCCTTAAGGGCAAAAATGACCAAAATACCCCTATGTGTTAAATGTAAGTTTATTGAATGTGACATGCCTATTTGCTGCATACATATGATATTCTGCTTAGGTTGCATATGGGATGGGAAATATGGAACAGAGGAAGTATATGAGGATCGCATGGTTGCTTGATAATCGTAGATCTACCGACGGCTTTTAAAGCCCAATATGTAAATGAAGGTAGTTCCGCAACCGGGCTACCATTGGTGTGTGGACTGGGTTGGTCGATATTTATATCCCCACATGGTGTGACGAGGGACGGAGCTGGTGTGTAGCGGATGGATAATTTGGATGGGTTTGGATTGCATGTTTGATGATTCTTCTTTGAATGCTTGTTTTTTCTTCATAGAGGGTTGTACACACTGAGTTTGCGAAAACTCACCCCCTCTTTTATTTTATTTTCAGGTGATGCTCAGTAGAAGGTTCGATGTCAGGAGGGACTCCGGGTGGCCGACTAGCAAGATAAATCAGACTTGGGTTTTTTTAAGCATTTAAGTTTTTATTTCTTTTTAAGTATGCTCAGACCAGATTGTAATAAGGTTTTCATTTTGTTATTATTACTTGAATTATTATTATTATTTTCATTGTATCTACGAGAAGTTGAACATCGTTTTATTAAGTTATAGTATGTTTTCTACGCTTCCGTAGCTAAAATTTCTAAGTGCTTTATTTTCATCAAATCTTATGTTTGAACAAGTTTTTAGTTAAGATTCTCTCTTATTTTAAGAAAGGTTTTCAATGAAAACACGATTTTTGCTAAAACACTTCAATGTGACACACCGGATCAGGTCGTAACGTCCGAGCCGGGTTTGGAGTGTTACAGTCAAAGATCGTCACCACACTATTGAACTTCATTTTGGTACTTTGAGAATGTATATTTTGAAGTATGGCATGTATAGGCTAGTAGTTGTAAGATTATGTTTTGTGATGTATATATTTAGCCATATGATTTGGCTAGTTTATATTTGAAATTATAACTTGATAATGGTATATATTATGTTATGCCAATGTTCAATTGTGGTATGTGTTTAGTTGGTCAAAAGAAATGGTAAATGTTGTTAAGTTATGGTGAGTTTTGGCATGAGATTGAATGATGTATGGAAAGAAATGCTTTGATATACTTTTGATATATGTTACTACAAAGATTAGTAAGGCTTATGAGTGTGGATTTGGGTGACCATTATATGAGATGAATAGCTTATGTTTTGGTGTGGAATTTGGCTAAACTGGTTATGCAAATATGCTTGTTTCTTTGCTTGTAGGTTGATCCTATTTGGGGTGGCAAATTGGCTATTCAAATGGCCTATTTTCGCCCACACGGGCAGAGACATAGGCGTGTGTCTCAGCCATGTATGACACACGGTAACGTTGCACGGCCGTGTGTCCCCTAGGGTACCCTACAATTGTAAGTCAGGCTCGAGCACGGCCAAGGCACATGGGCGTGTCTTGTGGCCGTGTGGACAAGTCAGTATGTATGCCCTGTTTCGCCATGGCTTAGACACACAGGCGTGTTTAAGGCTGTGTGAGGCACGCAGCTTGTTCACATGGGCGTGTGACCTTTGAAAAATTGAAAATTTTTATAAGTTATGAAACTTTTATATGTTATCAATTTAGTCTCGAATGTACATTTAAGTATCGTATGCTCAATTTTATGTTCTTAATGAATGTGAAGGACTGGCATTTACTATAATGAGTTGATATTTGTTATTCGATTATTCTGAATTGTGTTATAGGTTAAGTAATGCCTCTTAACCTATTCTAGCAATGGTTATAGGTTAGGGGTGTTACACACGCAACGAATCGGGTCTTGAGACAGTTCAATTGTATGCAACCTATCTCGGACCCTCTACAAGACGTCGAAGAAATAAACGGGATAGACAAAAAGGGTCGGGATGCCATAAATTGGGCAAGCCAACATGCTCTGTACATCATTCTGTGGATCACTCGACCTGAGAGGCAACCTCCTTGTTTGTCTCAGAGACATGGTTCTTTCTTACGCGCCAATACGAAGCTTGGTATGCGACAAATGGGATGCCCTTCATATTCCAGGGTCGATACATGGTGGTCCTAGAACACACGACACTGAAATCTTCTCAATGGCGACCGACGAACACACGATCACTTCGTATTTGAGTTCCACCGTTCGGGAAGAAAAAATCTACCTTAAACCCCGAGCCCCAATATACGACATCCTCACTGCATACCCCCATCCTTAATAGCAACCTCCTTCACTCGAGGAGATATTTGGCGACAACCCCGAGCCTCAATATTCGGCACACTCCGGGTTGTCTTCATACCACCCAGAGCTCCAGGGGCAAATACATACACCTACCACGAAAGATATTTTTGGCTCATCCCTTCTGGTGTCGTAATACCTCATCACACCTGATTGTGGGGTATATGATTATTCTGCTTTTTTTAGTACTCTGGTACAAACACTGGAGGCCGACTCAAGCATTTACCAATCCCCACATGCAGGTGCACCCCTTCGTTGACGAAGGCAGCCCAACCGTTACACTCTGAGGTAAGGGATGTCGTCGAGGTCCAGACAATTTTGATTTTTTGTAATTATTAACTTTGTACATATTATTCCAATACGAAAAAGAAAATATTTTAACATGATATTTTGTTTGCATAGATGACTACAAAATATTAAGTATAAAAAAATTATAATTCGACCAACAAATAATATTGACCAATATTGATTTACATATAAAAAATATGATTTTTTTAATATACTTGATATACGAAAAAAATCCAACAGCAAATAACATGGACCGACATTGATTTGCAGATAAAAAAAATACAAACATTTTGAATAGTAATTTTCCACAGTTTGTCGTCTTTTGCTTAAATCAGGTCTACATTGTATTTAGTAATTTTGACCATGTTTGCCCGCTATATTCTTTAACCGTAACCTGTCTACACGGTTCGCCATCTATGATGAGAAAGTCATTCGACCTTTGATGGCATGACTTTTACGGTTCACGTGACAATATATAATTCAACTTCGTTAAAACATGACAATATATAATTCAACCCCAGAACTCGGTTATACACTCCCAAACACTCCCATCTGCAATCCACTACATCACACCCATTTGATGATACACTCCCAAATACAGTATCCCCATTTCATGGTACACTTCCAAACGCTCCCATTTGATGGTACTCTCAACAATTTTTTTCCATCCATTTACAATACCACAACCTAAAGAGCTTCCATATATATAGACTAATGGGGTGTCGGCAATTAGTATCCTAGCACCCCAAAATTTTTTAAAAATCTAGTACTGGGGCACCGACCATCAGTGTCCTAGCATCCAATTTTTTTTTAAGAATCTGTTACTAGGGTGCCGACCATCAGTGTCCTAGCACCTAAAATTTTTTAATTTTAAAAGAGGTCTCGGCAATTGGTGTGCCAGCACCCCAAAAAAAATTTTTTATCTGATAAAGGGGTGCCAGCCATCATTGTGCCAACACCCCAAAAATTTTTCAAATACTAGTATAAAAGTATACTGGTATGATATGGGGTGAAAAAAAATACAAGAGTGTCGACCATCTAGTCCCCAGCACCCAAAATTATTTTTTAACACTTGACACAATCATCAGGTAATAATTGTGTAAAAAAAATGCTAATGCAAGTCATTTAGTTCCCCTACCCAATTTTACTATTCATTTTAGGTCTTTTGGGTGGTTGTTTTTGAACCAGGATTATTTATGTAAATAATTATTTTTTTGGTCATTTGAGTAAAATAGCCGTAAATATTCATCAATTTAACAAACGAAGAACACAAATTGAGTAATTTGAAATGTGTTAGACCCTATCCTTAAAGATATTTCATCATATAGCGTATTCATCAGGATTCAACAAGTCCTTCTGTTAATCAAAGGATAATAGTGAACAATGAAAAACAAACTAATTAAACTCTCAACTAAAATTGAAGAAGAAGAAGAATATCTGAGAAAAGTGAGAAAACAAAATGTTTGAAAGTGAAGGTAAACAATTCATAGTTTGAATGAGTTTGAAGTGCAATCATGCATGATATTTATAGAAGTTTTACTGGCTAAAAATAGGATTTTTTTACCCAACTAAACCTAAAAATAAATATTCATGAAAATGACCCAAGTTGAAAAGTTATAACGAAAATAACCTGAAATCTACAATGCCAAGCGGTGCTGGCACTCCAATGGCCGACACCAAAGTCAATCACCGTGTAATGATTGCTTGTTGATTGCGTCGGAGTTTAGAAAAATATTTTTTTTGGTGTCGGCACTACAATGGTTGGCACCCGTAAGTATTTTTTTGTGTACTTTTTTTTTAAAATACCGATATTTCTTGGTTAAATTTTTTATTAGGTGCTAGCATCTAGGTGTCCGGCATCAGGAAAAAAATCAATTTCTATTTTACGATATTTTTTTTGTTGACCATTGCTAAAAATCTTTTTGGTGCCAACCTTCTCTCCATCAACACCGATATAGTTTTTATTTTTATTTTTTTGCCAGCGTGCTCTGGTTGTCGGGACTGGTGACTGTTTGGTTCTTCTTCAAGCTTTGGACAATGTGACTCCTAAGCCTTCAATTGCATGAGAAGAGAGATTTGAAGAAAATAACACAATATCAGTAGAGAAGAAATACTAAATATTTGAATGAAAAAGAAAAAGATTTCGAGTTCAATTTATTGATTATAGTACTTAGTAGACAAATGAAACAAGAGAAGAAGATGAATTTTTTTTTATATGGAATTTCATTAATAAATTTAATTAATGATCTTTTTATGGTTTCAATGGGAAAAAAAGTTGTACATGGAAAAAAATTCCCCCTCTCTCCATTATCACTTTTCTTAAAGTGCATTGATTAACTTTTAATTCCCATGTACAACTTTTTTTTCTCTCTTAAAAGTTAATTAACAACCTTAAAAGTGTTATAAAATAATGAGAGATGGAGAGGATAAAGAACAAAAAAATATGAAAGCAATAGAGAATGTATTTTATTGATCAAAAGGATGATTACAATGCTTCATCAGAGTCTCCATTTATAGGCATAAGAAATATAAAATAAGTAGAGATCTAATTCTAATAATTATTAGAACTTAAAGTACATCAAAACTTTATATTGATCATGATGGACATCTCTTAATAAGATATTCATAACACTCCCCCTTGGATGTGCATTAGTAGATAATGTGCCTCGTTAAAACCCTATTAGGAAAAACCATATGGGATAAAAACCTAATGAAGGAAAAATGGTACACAATCTCCTATTATAAGTTGCCTCATTAAAAACCTTTTACCAGGAAAACCTAATGGGACAAAACCTTGGTTAAAGGAAAAGAGTACAACTTGTCTTAGACTCCCCTTAATGACAACATTATATTATATCTTTGAGTTGACGCATTCCAATCTTGTGTAGTAGTCTTTCAAACGTTGAAGTTGGCAATGCCTTAGTCAAAAGATCTGCTAAATTATCACTAGAACGAATTTGTTGAATATTTATATCACCTTTTTTTCTCAAGATCATGGGTGAAGAATAATTTTGACAAAATATGTTTCGTTCTGTCACCTTTGATGTAACCACTGTTCAATTGAGCTATACATATTGCATTATCTTCATATAAGATAGTTGACATCTTTTCCTGTAAAGGCAAATTACATATCTTTTGGATATGTTGGGTCAATAACCTTAGCGAAACACAAATCTCGACTTGCCTCATGCGCTGCAATTATTTCTACATGATATGAAAAAGCGACAACTAATGTTTGCTTTTTTGAATGCCATGATATGGCAGTACCTCTACATATAAACAAATATCCTATTTGAGATCGACCTTTATGTGGATCTGATAAGTATCCAACATCAGCATAGCTGACTAATAGAGATTTTGAATCATTTGAATAAAATAACCCCATATCAATGGTCCCTTTGAGATATCTAAATACATGTTTAATTCCATTCCAATGTCTACGAGTTGGAGAAGAACTAAATCTTGCTAACAAGTTTACAGCGAAAGCTATATTAGGTCTTGTGTTGTTTGCAAGATACATAAATGCTTATATGGCACTTAGATATGGTACTTCAAGACTAAGAAACTCTTCATCATTCTCACAAGGATAAAATTGATCTTTATTCACATCTAATGATTGTACAAACATCGGAGTACTCAATGAGTGTGCTTTATCCATGTAAAATTTCTTTAATATCTTTTCCGTATAAGTTGATTGATGTACATGAATTCCATATTTTAAATGCTCGATTTGTAAGCCAAGACAAAACTTTGTTTTTCCAAGATCTTTCATCTCAAATTCTTTCTTTAAACAATTTATTGTATTTTGAAGCTCTTCAGGAGTTCCATAATATTTAGATCATCAACATAAATAGCAATTATCACAAAATCTGATCCAAACCTTTTTATAAAGACACAAGGACAAATTGGATCATTTTTATAATATTCTTTTAACAAGTATTCACTAAGATCATTGTACCACATGCGTCTAGATTGTTTTAATCCATGTAAACTTTTATTTAATTTGATCGAGCAATTTTCCTAACAAATGGACACCAATCCTGACAATAAAAGCACACTTGGAAAAAAATTAAAAACCACATCAGTGCAGGTGGATAGAAGGCCGACACAAAAAAATTAATCCGACACGGGTGCTGGCCATCATGGCGCCTGCACAAAAAAATACAGAAAAATAAAATTTGAATTTTTTTATCGGTTTTAGCTACCTATACGCCGACACATAATAAAAAAATATATTTTTTGAACCAGGGAATACCTGTATTTTTCAAAAAAGGACACAAAAAATTAGATATGAATGTTGACCATTGTAGTGCTGACATAAAAAAATATATTTTTAAACCCCGACCCAATCAACAAGCAATCGTTACACGACGATTGACTTTAGTGTCAACCATCAGAGTGCTAACATCACCTGACATTGTAGATTTTAGGTCATTTTTGTTATAGTTTTTCAACCTGGGTCATTGTCGTACATATTTATTTTTTGAAGGTTAGTTGGGTAAAAAAGCCTAAAAATGGCAAAGGTAAGTGTATGTATTGAATTAACTGAAAATAGTTTAAAAATGGTTAAATGAATACGGACTTGACTAAAAATAGCTTCAATCAGTTATGTTGCTTTTAGCTTGGCTAACTATAGATGTAAGCTTTGTGAAAAGTGGGAAAGCAAAGATCGTTTGAAAGAGAAGGTAAACAATTCATAGGTTGATTGAGTTTGGAGTGTAGTCATGCATGGTATTTATAAGAGTTATACTAGCTAAAAATAGTAAAGGTAAGTGAACTGAATTAGCTAAAATAGTTTGAAAATGGTTCAATAAATCTAGACTTGATTAAAAATAACTTTAATCAGTTACTTGATTTTTATCTTGGCTAAATATATATGTTACTAGTTAAGAAGTTTAATTTTCTTGAACTTTAAAAAATTTAGTAAAAAGAAGTCTAAAAACAAAATACCTCATATGTACATTACACTAGCTTTTTGGGTCTAATGAATGATTCCACCCTTTCAATTTTTTTTTACTAATCCAATGAAGTACAATGGCTTATGAATAAGGGTCTCAAGGTCTTTCTTTAGGAATGTGAGATTTGGTCCCTTTGAAATATCTCACATTTTCCAACAACTACCACATATTTCAAAAGGACTAAGGATAAAATTTTATCTAAGTAGTTCGATATAATGCAATAATCCTAGTGTCTTTTGAACTATGAACCAAAACTTTTGAAAAATGAGACAAAATTTACTAAATAATTGGTGAAACAAGTTTCTATGAACCAATTATTCAATATGCAAATTAACATTCTCATTTATCCACAATATCTACGATTCGTTCTTCAACATAGTTGTGTGCTAATAGGACATGTGTGCGCCTAGTTTTCGTGAGTGCTCTAGATACTTCAAAAATCTAATAGAAGTGACCCCGCTTCACATTCATATAGGTCAATCTATCAATTATATTTTTTTCAAATCAATACACCATTTATAAATGATATGAATTTGATTAAGAGTTTTTACTCATCCTCACCATCCATGAGGTTTTTGTTTTAGCACTATTTACATAATAAGCGGACATAATCTTATAGTGCTTAATAGGTTACCTAATGACTTCAAATTACCCATATAAACTAAAATTTATGGGATCTCCAATCACATAGGTTGTGTTTGTAACAGCTCAATTTAGACCCTAATCGAAACGGTGGTTTCGGAACCCCGAATCTGAGTTAGAAAAATATTTAAAAATTATTTTTTGTGTTTATTTTGTGTGAATTTATATTTTTGAAATCTTTGTTATTTAATTTTGTCATTTGTGTGTCTGATTAAATAAAAGGACTTAATCGTGTAAAATAAAAATTTAATGGTTATTGGTATAAAGGGCTGAAATGCTATTGGCTTTTTAAATGGAAGCCTTTAAGTTGCAATTAGACCATAGTTGTATGTGATAGACTACAATGACTTTAGAAATATGTGTTATGTTTATTTATTTTAAAAGGGTAAAGTTGGAAAATGGTTAAAAACATATGTAATAATTAAACATAAATAAATTATAATATAGTTTCATACTATTCTTCATCCACTGAAACTAAAACAAAAGAAAAGAGAAAAGAAATTTAGGGTTTGACACTTCTCAACCTCAATCAAGGTTCATTTTTAATTCAGTTTTTGATAATTTTTATGTTTTTGAGATTGTTGCTTCGAGTACTATAAAACCCATGCTTGAATTTTTTATTTTGGTGAATATTTTGAGTTATGCCATTGTTGAGAGCTTGTAATTTTTGTTGTTTGATGATGAAATATGAAAGATATGTTTTAGATTAACATGTTTTGCATTGGAGTTTTTGATGATTTTGAGTAGTTAGGACTAAATTGCAAAAATAATAATTTGAGGGACTAAAATGTGAAATAAATGAAATATATGGATTTGTATGAGTATGGGTAAAATTCGGTCCAACATGGGTATATTGAAATCTTATATATTTTGTGTTTTGTGCAATAGGGACTAAATTGTAAAAAAATGTAAATGTCAGGGGTAAAATAATAATTTGACCATTTATGTGTTTTTGGACTAAATTGAATGAAAATATGTTTGAATGAGCTTAATTTGAATATGTTTAGATCAAGAACCAAAGAAATCGGATTTGGATCGGGGAAAGACGAAAGTTGTCGACTAGCTATCTCGTTCCGTTTTACATAGTCCGAGGTAAGTTTATAAGCAAATAATCGTACTCAATTTTAAATAAAAGCAACTAATATGTGATGAATTGATATGTATGAATTATTATATGCTATAGCTGAATATGAATAAGCTTGATTACAATGTTTTCGAATTTGTTTCGACCGAGTTACGACATTTGAAAGCCCCGTATGAACCTTAGGAATAGTTAGGATACATATGTCATGACATAGGATTTCGATTTACGTGTGCGAGTAAGAGCATGACATCGATATGTGATTCCGATATATGTGTGCGAGTAAAACCCTATCTGGGACAGTGGCATCGATATGTGATTACATGTAAGACCACGTCTGAGACGTTGGCATTGTACGATTTATGTGTGATCTTTCGAGTGTCCTATCCAATTCCGAATGGTTCATCGGGCAAAGACAAGTTGTGTTCGAATGTGTAAGATAAGCTAAATGGCCAGGTATGAATTGGCTTGTTGTTATTTAAAATAAGGTAAGTGAGTAATTTAGTACTTATTTCAAATTATGCATAATGCAATTGAAGGTCACATGTGAAATAGGTAAGTGTACTCGGCCTTGTGAATAGTATTGAAATGAGTTTAAATTATATGTATGTGTGAATACATGTATTCGGCTAAATAACTAAAATGCACATGAAATTATATGATGACACATGAGTTTGTGTATTTGTGTGCATGTGAACTAGGTTGATATTAATTATTTGGCTTTAGGAAGTTAATTGATAATATAATAACATGGCTATATAAGCATTAGGTCAAAGTGACAAATATGAATGAATATATTTATAAATAATATAAATTTTATATGTTTAAACCTAAATGTTTTATAATAATGTGCTTTGGCTTAGTTAAATTAAATTGATGATATTTTTGGGTTACTCATTTACTTATGACTTACTAAGCTACAAATAGCTTACTCTATGTATATGTGTGTTTCTATTTTATAGATTTTGGAGTCAAGCTATGAGCTTGGGGACTGTTAGTATAGTTTCATCACACTATCAGCTATTTTGGTACCTTTATAAGTTAAACTTGAATTATGGCATGTATAGGCAGGAGTGTGTTTTGAAATGTGGTATTTTGGTTTTGTATAATTCGAGCCATGCAAAAATGGCTTTAATCTTTTATGCTTGAATTCGGTTATATTTAGTATGGTTTGTGTTTATCTTGGTTATGAAATTATGTGCTATGAATGAATGATGTTCGTGTTGGGTGATTTATGTTTTAGAAATGGTTAATAGTTTTGGATGAGTATATGGTTGATTCGGCTAGGGTAAGCATAGAGTACGTATAAGTGAATGTGTAGAAGTACTTGAACAATATGTTATATATATGACTGGTTGTAACAGGTTGTTTGGCTAAATTTGAACATGATATAACTTTTTTTTGATATGGTTAATGTATGACATGCAAGATTCATGTTAGATTATATGTCTATTTGCGAATAATGCCTTATTCTTGTGAATATAATTTGTAAAATGAGTTAGTGTGAAGATTATTACAATAATGTATTTGAAATTTTGGTTATAGAATGAAATTATATGAGATAGATATAGTTAACTTGTAATTCAGCATTTGTCTGTGTAAATATTTATTGACTTATAATTAAATGACATATGAAGGATGAACTAAGTGATCGAAGAGAAATTAAGTGGTTTGGTCGTGTATGATTATTTTAAGCTTGATATACTTCATTATCAATGCTAAAAAATGATTCAAAATTTTGATATAGATAATCATGTATAAAGTTTATATTGTTATATAAAATATTCCTGACCTGTTAATGAAATTGTAAAAGCCGTATATGCTAATGAACAATACCACATGTAATGATTTTGTTGATTATATTTATATTTGTATTGAAGTAGGAAATAAAATGTTTGTCTTTATATTTGGCTTTTAAAAACCATTAAAGAGTTGAATATGTGATTTGTGTATGTTTTAAGTTTAATATAATCACGATTGACACGTGAATAGTCTTATGTTACATATATATGAACATGACTGGTACAAATGCATGAATGATTAGAATTGTGTTCTTTTGTTCGGTAATGCCTTGTGACCCTAATCTGGCGACGGATACGGGTTAGGGGTGTTACAGTGTTCCCATCATTGTTGACCTCATCCTTTGGCAATAGTCTCACTCCTTTCGTTGTTTCATTTATTAGTTTCTTCCTCAAAGGTTTAGTCAGAGGATCGACCAAATTCAACTCTAACTTTACATAATTAATTAATATTATTCTATCATTTTGCAGTTGCTTAATCACATCATATCTTAGATGAATATATCTATTTTTACCATTGAAAGTTTTATTCTTTGCAATGACTATTTTTGATTGGCAATCGTAATGCATGGACACAAAATTTGTTGGCTTGATGCCCAATAGAATATTTGTTAAGAAGTTTTTCAACCATTCAGCCTCATTATTAGCCGACTCCAGAGCAATAAAATCTGACTCCATACTAGATTTTGCTATAATTGTTTGGTTGATCTCCATGATATAGCACCACTACCTATGGTAAATATGTAATCACTAGTGAAGTTTGTCTCATCTGAATCTAAAGATCCAATTGGCACACTATATCCTTCTAATAAAATGGGAAATCTACTAAATAAGATACCATAATTCATGTCACTCTCCAAATATTTCATATGTTTAACTATAACAGCCCATTGTTTATGATTTAGTTATGTTTAGTAGACAAACATTCATTATATGAACCAAACTTCTAATTTGATTGAGCAATAGACTCACAACAAAGTGTCCAACCTTCTTTAGAAGTTTCTAACATAATATATCATTTTTTTTCTTATGATTTAAACACCTAATATACCATTTGCTTACCCATGCCTTTCATGTCAAATTTGAAAGCAAGATATCTCTTTGTCATAAGTACTAACTCATAATTAGTACTGAAAATCAACATAGCATCCACATATAACCAAATAATCACTAATTCACCATTAACCGGCTTTGTGTATGCACATTTATCTACTTTAACAAAAGGAAAAACCATCATTTACTAGTTTTTGATCAAATTCTCATACAATTATTTGGGTGCTTATTTTAAGCCATATAAAGATTTGAAAAGTTTTCAAACTTTTGATTGTTGACCTAAAACGACATAACCTTTAGGTTGCTTCATATAAATTTCTTCTTTTAAATCTCTAAAAAAAATTGTTTTAACATCTATTTGATGTATAAAAAGTTTATGTAAGACCTTGTGCAACCAGTCCAGCTTCATAATAAAACCATCAGGTTTAAGTTTCTTTTAAAAATCCATTTGCAACTGATCACCTCGAAACGTGCAAAAGTTTAGTGTAAAAATCGTGCAAATAAAATATTTATAATGAAGTGTTGTATCTGCAGGCGAGCATGTCAAATTGTAATAAAGTTTTGTGTTACAATAGAACACCAGTAAGTATTCTGAGGATCGTACCTAAGGGATTGTGTAATGCCTTATACCCAGCCTGTTTGCCAAGCTTGAATATCGGGATGCCACACCACCGTCTCATGCCATATACAATAAGCAAAAACTCATTCTAACAAAATGTCTTCCTTTTTAGCATTCTTATAGGTTTTAAGTCAATCCTATTCCTCAGTTATCACTGTTACATGCTATTCACACATTAAATAGTCTTATAATAATAGTCTATCATGCACTGGGACCATTAAGCAAAAGTTCCAAAACTGTCACGTAGGTACGATAGTTAAGGTGTAGTATCGATACCGCTTGGAAAATCGATACCAAACTTGTATTTTGTTTCTCGCACAAAAAGCCAAAGTCTCAGAAATTATCGGTATCTTTCAAAAAGTATAGATTGTTTTATCTTGAGTATCGGTACTCGTGATAAGGTATCGATACCAAATTACGCTATTGACTTCATACATTTTTAAAAATCATGGAGGTATCGATATTAGAACCCAAATATTGATACCTCTGCTCCAGACATAAAAAATACAACAATTACAGACATATAATTCATACCAATCAATGTCTAATCATCATGCATCATTCACTTCATCAAATGGGCACCAAAATGTCTGAAATAACAATCAAACACTTCATAATCATGGCTAAGCAAGAAACCAATAATTCAAACGTAAAGTCCATAAGTCCTAAGGCATAATAACCATATAAACAACCTAAAAGTCATAGAAAAACCAGCATATAGTCTACCACATTGTCATATTTCTGAAACATAAAAGAATAGATAATAAAATCCTACGAAGGAACACAAAGACTTGCTTGCCCTACTCCTTAAGAACCACACTGCTCACATTGGCACATAACTAATCTGCAATGGGTAAAGAAGGGAGTGGGTGAGCTTAACAAGCTCAGTGAATACCTAGAACAACTACCATGCAAACAATTCATCAAGCATTAGTGAAGCATATAAATAGCATAATTATAAGAGCCTCAACTTAGTTGACACATTTTACATATTTTGCATATTCAATAGCCTATTTATAGAGTCAACACATACACATTCATGCATATATCTCAATATATACAAGCATACTTGCAATTTAAGATAATTTGAAATTTGAGCTTATGAAATGTAAAAGTGGGAACTATCACTACTCATCGGATGTACGGATCTCCAACACACCACATAGACTCAAGAGTCAAACAAATCCCATAAGTGAAGCATATAGCTAACACTCTCCTTATTTCCTCTCACATGTCTCATTGAATGGAGCATTGCTTACATTCCCTTATCCTTCTAACATGTTCCAAGGCCTCAATGCACAAAACCACTGTACATATAGGTGAGTACTCACAATCCTATGGCATGCCAACTATATCCAAAGGTCTCAAGTGTCACAAGGCCAAAAAATCTGTTATTAAACGCACATATATTGCTTACCAATTCTCTGCTCATTACCATTGCATACTTGCATCAAAAGCACAATATTATCACCAACACTTAGCTTGTTTGACATGTTCATATGTATAATCCCATAATAATAACCATGAACAAATAACACATGTAGTGGCATATCATCTTAATACACATTTTCACAATTCAACGAGCACATAATATACAAGTTAAACATGAGCACAAGAGAACTTACATTCGGAATTTAGAGTAGGGGTTTAAGCTACAACTAAATTCCCTAAGAACGCATTGAATATGTCTACAAGCAATTAATCTAAACACTCACCAATTCGCTTTCACCGAAATGCCGAAAGCTCAAACTAGCCTTTCCTAGCTTTTTGATGCTCCTAGCAAATCCAGAACTTCAACACAACAATTCACACAACAGCAACACATTCAGAAATCAACTAATGACTCACCACAAGCAATCAAAAACATAAGCCTAAGCTATGTCCCTATGTAACTGAAACCTTTAACGTAACAAACTTTAAATTCGAATATCTTGGTCTATACTCAATCTTTTTGCCTAAAACCAATTCCATTCATCTTATAATTTGCCTACTACTAATTCCAACCTTTACAATACACAAAAATATACAATTCATGGTATCTACATTCTTCGACAAGTTTTGACTATTTTCATGAAAATTCATTAAAACTCAAGAATTGTTTAACAAAACTTCAAAACAAATTTAGAAACATCTTAATCATGTCAAAACCTATTGATTAACATGAAATCACATTTTTACTCGAAAATCCAAAATTCATCATTAACGATCCTATTTTCGGCGTTTAATTAAAATATGACATTTAGCAGCTAAAAATTTAGTTTCAAAGGACTAATAACATTAAAGCCTAATGGGT
Source organism: Gossypium anomalum (assembly GCA_025698475.1). Lineage (NCBI taxonomy): Eukaryota > Viridiplantae > Streptophyta > Magnoliopsida > Malvales > Malvaceae > Gossypium > Gossypium anomalum. The sequence continues at coordinate 49,669,140 of CM046967.1, read as the reverse complement.
AGACAATTGGTTACCTTTGATGGAAGAAAAATGATCTTTTGGCACAAATTCGAGAACACCCACGCGTGAGGAAGATGATGTTTTCAATGAGATTTTAAAATGTTTTCTTGAATATTTATGAAGGTTTAAGGCTTTGGGAATGATGGAAATCAAGGAATCAAGATTCAAAGAACAAAATCGAGTGGGATTGGCTTGGGAGAACTAGAAATGATAAAATAATGGTCGTGGGAAGAACTAACATGATATGCAAAAGGTGGGGGGTTTATTCTAGGTTCAATTTTAAAATTTTGTCTAATTGCTTCTTAAAAACTCACAATTTTGACTATGTTACAAATCAGCTCTTTTTCTAAAATTAAAGGTTTCTAAAACACTTTTTAAAAAAATGATTTGACCTTTTAAAAACTATAATAAAAAAACATCACCAATATACCATGTCCCTTAATTCCAAGCACTCTAAGGCCATAATTCCTAAAATACCCCTAAAACTCCTAGGCCCTATTTTGGGGTGTTAGAGATTGCAAATTGGATAATTTTATTATTAAGTTAATTACCAAAAATAATTACTAATCTAATTGAGTTACGAATTAGTACGGTGAATCCAAATTAAAGTATTAATTCAACTAATTAAATTAATTAACCTAAATTAACCAAATGAAAATTTCTTATCCCTAGTGTCAACGATGTGAGCTCTCGACCTATGATTGTTTAACAGATAGAAGATTAACTTACTTTAGTAGTTGAAATTAACTTCAGAATTTGAGTTTTATTAGTGAACTAGTTATTAACTAACCAGTATTACTTCTCGGCCTTTACTAATTAATTAATCGACCAATACTCACTTATCTCTCGTCATCACTTTTTTGATTGGGATAAATTATGATTTACTCGGTAGACTTATCTTTTGACGTCGTTTAACCTAGATTACTTCCTAGGGTCATCAATCCTAAGGTTTAAGAACATATAAATTTTTACCAACTAATTCGATGAGAAACCCTTATTCATCCGGTAATTACTCCCTAATTAGTTAACCAGTTCTATAACCAAAGCATGCAAGATATAAATACAGCATAAGATGTTATCCCAATATTCATACAAATATTAATTGACTAGGTTAGTGAAATATAAATAAAAGAATAAAATAAAATGATAAAGAAGTTGCTCATGAATAAATATATAAGCGTGGTTCCAGAGAAATCTTGTTTACGATTGTCTTCACATTGGAATAGAACAATCCCATTTAAGCAAACATAAGAGAAACAAAAAACCTAAAAAAATTGAACAATTAAATGAAAAATATGAAAATTTGTTTAACGATTCCCTAGGGTGATTTCATAGGTCGGCTCCCCTTCTAATGAGGTTATAAAGTATTTATATAGGCAAGCATTAGGGTGCTAGGTGCCTAAATTACCCTTGGAGTGCTTGAGTTTTAATTAGGGAAAATAACCCTAAATGGCCGTCCAAAATGCAGTTGAATATTTCTAGGTTTTGTCGTGACGTCGAGAATGTTCTAGTAGCAATGTCACTATCAAGATACGACAGAATCTTTCTATAATTTTTCGCATTGTCGTGGCGTTGGAGAAACCCTTGTCATGACATGGAGAGGTTTTCAACCTTGGCAGCTTCGAAATTTTGTGTTGCGACACGAACCCCTTGTGTTTTACACAACTGTCGTCCCTTATGCTTCTTGACTTGAAATGGCATCCTACACACTCAAATAGCCTATTATTCATTGCCAAGGCCCTAGTTGGTCCAGTGGGTCGTCGAAACACTAAAAAGTGCGTACAAACACTTATTTTGCAATAATTTAAATCCAAGCTCGTTAAGTGTTGAAAAGTACTTCAATTGGCACTACGATTTGTGGTAGGTCAAATACCTCCACAATTAAGTCGTTGCTTGTTGTCAAGAAAACAAAAAAAAGAAGAAAATAGAAACAGACAAAATAAAACAAAACAAAAACACACAAATAAACTAAAGTACTTGAGCATGAAAGTAGATTGGAGCGATGACCGTAGGACATTTTGCTAAACACGTAATTCAAGCTAGATGTTTAAACGACTTATAATTTTCACATTTAGACATGATAATTCAATATTTTACAAAGCAAACAAGTCAAAGTAAGTCAAATATATGGATCCATATAATGATATGTACGAGTATAGCATTTACGGTTGAAGAATACAGACAATTTGAATTCTAATTACTCAGTTTCTTTTATCCATGCTCTGAAATCTAATGCAATATGTATAAGCAATTCACGAGTAGTTATGCTAATATGAGTAAGATATTCTCAATTTCTCAGTTTCTTTTATCCGTTCTATGCTTTTAGCATACTTGCTTTGCTTTTAACCCTTACAATGCTTTTGTTCACACATTAATTTTTATTTTAAGGCACATACTTGAAAGGATTTTATACTTATTATACTATACCATTTCAATAATCAAGGATTTAATTACAGAGTATTCTAATTTAAACAACCTAGAATTCAACAAACATATATACCTAGTCGTAAATACCTATGTCATTTGGTGCATTTAACTTCTTTTTTCCTATTTACAGTTTAAGCGAACAACTTATGTACATGTTCCTAACCAATCACTTGTATTTCTACAAGCTCAAACACATAAATTTTTTTAACTAAAAAAATTACGAAAATTTAACAAAAATAAAAATGAAAAATGTAAAAATTAAAAATTCTATGTCACTCCTCACACTTTATTTAGAACATTGTCCCTGATGTGCTTTAAAATAAATTAAGGATCGAAATTACCCTATTCAGTGTATCAGTGTCGTAATTGATGTTGGGGCTTCTTGTCCTTCTCAGTTTAGCTCCCAAAAATTTGTGCTATAAAAAATATGGAGCTTCTACACAGAAAAACACAAATTTTTTTCTTTTCTTTTTCCTTAATTAAACAATTAAATATAAAAGCTAACTAAAGCTGAAAATTTAAAATTATCCTAGTTTTTTTTTTAAGATCGAACTAAAAACTGAAAACAAAAAATCATTTTTTAACAATAAAAAATCAAACGAGAAAATTAAAAACCCCCTCATAAGTCGCCAAAAAAGGTCATCATTGAACTCGTCTGTGCTACCATCATTCTCGTTCGAGACAACCCTCGTCTCTTTCGCTCTTGATGTGGAGGGTCCTTCTTGTTCGCGCTGGGGGGTGTCGGGTAGGTCATGGATGCAGATCCTTCCTTCTTGAAGTCTAGATCATGCACCACCTCTTTGTGGTGGAATAGAAGGATCAACCGCTATTGGAGTGGTCCAAAATCAGGCAATGAACCACTACTGGAGTGGTCCAGAATGGGGGCCATTGGAAGGCAGTTACACTTGATAGGTCATCAGAATAGGCCATCCACCTTGTTTGGGCCTTGTCATGCGTAATCATGTGCATGTGTATCTCTTTATTCGACGAGTTTGCCAGAATCGCCTAAGTTCGTTGTACCTTTGTTGGTACAGATTGAGGCTCTTCCATTGGATTCAGGAGCCCATGGTCTCTAGAGTACTTTCGATGTGCCGCCACTTGCTCATTCCTCCTTTCCATCTGACTTGCATGTTGATTACAGAATAGCTCGAAAATAATGTCATTTAAAACACCCTTTGGTCAGAAAGTCGATTCCTTGAGATCTATCACAACACCAGCCCTCTTACACATCCCTGTGATTTGATTTGGGTGTGAAAGTCCTCATGTATGCCCTCCAACACAATTTTTTGCATGTTGTGGTGGATCTGGTTCCCTACATTTATCTTCCAACCCTGTAAAATTGCATACAAGAGAAGAGCACGATCACGGGTAACTTCCGCGACATGCTAACCAGGAAAAATTTAACGCTGATGAAGTGCATCCACATTGTAGCTTCAGAGGTCATAATTTACTGTTGGGATCATAAAGGCTTGCTAATCACTGCCCTCCGACCCCAGGTACCAGTACCTTTAGTTGAAGAATTTATAATTTCTTCGTAATCCACCTCACTTTATTGTAAATTTTTATAATAGTTCAAAATATAGTGAGGTGTCTTGATTGCGGCAGGAAAGGCATCTACGAAAATGCCTTTCACGAAGAATATATTGTCATGTGCCTCAAATAAATTCACATATAATTCTTGTACAATCGGTATAACGAGTGATTTAAGAGGTTTTCGATAAAATTGGAAATACCTTAAGCGATCGACCTCGGTTATGATTAGGTCGTGAATGTAACACCCCTAACCTGTATCTGTTGCCGAAACAGGGTTACAAAGTATTACCAGAGTTTACAGTACAAACGATCAAAATTTCAAACATTTAATAACATATCAATAAAAACATTAAAACCAATTCAAAATATACATATTGTCCCTTATATGAGCCATCGAGGCCCAAAATATGTGTTAGAAACAAGTCGAGACTAAATCGAAAACTCAGAGAATTTTTCAGAAAATAGTAAAATTTTTCAACTTTGCAGGGGTCACATGGCCCAAGAGACATGATCGTGTCTTAGGCCGTATGGACATTTGAAATAGGGACACACGGTCGTGTCCCAGCCTGTGTAACTCACTGACTTGGGCCACATAGCCAAGCCACACGCCCGTGTGCTAGGTTGTGTTCACTTTGAAGTAACCTTACACGCCTGTGTGCCAGGTCGTATAACAGCCTAACTTATAACCCTTTGAAAGCTACAGGGGATACACAGCCGTGTGTCACACACAGCTAAGACACACGCCTGTGTCTGTGCCCACGTGGACGAAAATAAGCCATTTTAAGCCATTTTTCTCACCCAAATAGGCATAAACCTACACCCAACATTGTGCATAACAACTAGCCATAATAAGGCACCCAAAAAAAGCATAACCAAGCCTTAAACATATAGTATATTCATACACAACCAATATTCCCTTAGGCACCTCAAATGACAGTTTATAAACATGTCTAACCATGTGTTCAGTATAATCAAATGATCATCTAACATATGTGCATATTTGCATCAAAACTTAATATGTAACTCACTTACCAAAATACTCCAAATGGTACCAATTAATCACTTAATCACTAGCATCAATATACATATATGCCTTCTACAACAAAGCACCAATTCATAACAAATTATATGACATATTTAATATGCACATTCAACTACCTTTCTATCTTCCATCATTCAGCCATATCAATCACTATCAACCATTATAAGGCTACTCATATACACATCAAAATACACCATTTCGCCAACATAAGGCCAAAATGCAAACCAACCAAATGGTCATTTCCAACAACTAAAATACATATAAGCCAAAATTAGCCAAAATAACCTATACATGCCATTATAACCAAAATTAAACCAACCAAAAGTACCAAAAGAGCCGATGGATAGTGTGATATAGCTTCGACAAGCTTCCAACCTGAACGAGCTTTCGATTCACTATAAACACAGAAAATAACATAGAGTAAGCATTTAAGCTTAGTAAGTTCGTATAACATAGAATTTAACTTACCATTTGATCAAATAATAGGTAAGTAAAAAAGCATATCCCAACACAACTTGGCCAAAAGCCTAAGCACATATACACCAACCGCATTAGTCATGTAAATTCATTTATGAATCAATAATAATGGATGAGCTCAACAATTAGTCAAGTTTCCATATAAATGTAACATCCATATCATGTATTTGTATATCATGTAAAATCATTTCCATGTAGTTCATGTAAATACCTGTAATAGTTCGTATCGAACTCATATCATCTCGTAACATGATATTGCCCGTTGAGCCATTTAGAATATCATTGGATACTTGGGATAGCTCACACATAGTGTGCTAAACTGTAATCTATCAAATCCTATATATGTATGCTCATACGATCTATGAATCGATATGCTCCCTCGAGCTGTAAATTGGTAAGCTCATACAAGCTGTGAATCGGTAAACTCATACGAGCTGTGAATCGGTAAACTCATATGAGCTGTGGGGTGATACGTAGCTACACGATGCTACTCACAGGGGTTGAGGAGTATCCGCAACACATGCCAGACCTCAGCCATCGGTAGAACATTCAAAACCCACACCCAAATCATGTAACCCTAATGACATGTCATTTGTATCTTACGAATTCCTAAGGTTCAAACAAGACTCAGTAGTCATCGTACACCGTTGAATATTCGATCGGTATTTATACATGGCAATTATACAAACACACACATATATAATTCAATTAAAACATATAAATACACAATTTAATTACACGAACTTACCTCGACGAGTATACGTAGATATGGAGGCGATTAATTCGAGATTTTCCCTTTGCCCTAATCTAACTTCGTACGAGGGCTTTCTTGATCTATACAGATAAATTTAACTCAATTTAATATATTTCTCATTCAATTTAGTCCAACACATTTTTTGGAAAAATTACCATTTTGCCCCTATACTTTTAATTTCTTTGCAATTTAGTATCTATGCTCAGAAAATAAAATTCATGCAATTTTACCCATACCCAAGCCTAGCTGATTTTTATGCATGCTTATAACAGTGCACATATTTCACAAATTCACAAATTTTACCTTCTATTTATCATAATTTTCAATTTAACCACTAATTGACAATTTCACCAAAAATCCCTTTACAAAAGTTGTTTATATAACAACAAACATTTGTTTTCTATCATCAAACTTCAAAACTCATATATATTCATCAATTGTAAAATCCTAATAGTTTAACAGATTTACAAATTAGTCCCCGAGCTAGCTAGAGCTACAATAATCCGGGAAACATAGAAATCATAAAAAACGTAACAAAAATCACTTACCAATTGATCTTACAAGCTTGGTTGAATATCAAGGTTTAAAAAATGGTTATTTCTTCTTCTACATTCGGTTTTGGTTGAGAAACAAAGATGAAAGCTTTATTTTTTTTATTTATTTTAACATTAATTACCTTTTTACTAATTTAACCTTTAATAACTTTAAAAATTACACAAGTGCCAAGCCAACATCTTCCACTAACTTATTTATGGTCAAATTACAATATAAATACTTCCAATTTAAATTTCTATAGCTATTTAATACCATTAGGTATTAGAACTCAACTTTTGTACTTTATGCGATTTAGTCTTTTTTTATCAAATTAATCATTTAAATGGTAAAATTTCTTAACAAAATTTTTATACGGTAATAATATCATGCTGTAGATGATAAAATAATAAAATAATTTTTTTCACTTCAAATTTGTGGTCTCGAAACCAATGTTCCGATTACACGAAAAACAAGCTGTTACAGTGAAATAATTGTGTGGAAAAATCAAATCAACACTTGGGTACTAGTGGTTTATACACAAAATTATCGGCTCAGGTCATGGTGTCAGCATAGACAAATTGTCTCCTTGATTCAACGAGAGCATCGCGCTCCTCGATTCTACGAGATGTTGGTCGTTTATGAGGGGCCATACTAACCAATTATGCAATTCCATCAAACAGTTAGACAAATCAAATCAATTCTATAAATCCTGGTTCATTAACTACCGTTTGAAATTATACTTTAATATATAAAGACAAGAGAAAGATGTGATATAATCGGGTTTTTGTTGACGTCAACACTTTCGCTTCATCGTGGGTCCTCATCGACCACCGTTGGTTCCTCATCGAAGACCATTTTGCTGCACTTGGTAAGAAATTTTTGGTTTGTATAAACAAGATTTTAACTAGAAATAAAAGAAAACAACAAAAAAATAGAGGTTCAACAGAAAAATTGAAAGAAAAATGGATACTGAAGGCGTTGAGAGAGTGGAAAACGACGAAGGAGAGGAGAAGAAACTGTTTGGTATGGTTGGGCTAGGGCTCGTCGTGACGAGGCCCTTTTATATTTTTCATCTCATTTGACGTAGGTTTTGACTCATCATGACGTGGCACCGTTGGTTCAACTTCCAAGGTCATTTGTCACAGCTTGTTGCGATGTCAGTTGCCTCTCATTGGAAAGTGGAGCCGCTTGTCGGGATGACGTGCCATCCCTCATCCTGATGTCTAAGTTAGTTTTTCCCTTTCTTGAACTGGCTCATCACGACATCAGATGGTCACCTTGAGATATGGGAGATGCTCATTGTGATGACGTGAATTTCCTCATCGGGACGTGGGTAGCTTGTTACGACGTCACCGCTGTTTCAACCTCTCGTGTGTGAAATTTCCTTTTCCTTGGTTAATTGGTTTTCCCCTTTCACAAGCAATAACCTATACAGAAAATATGAAAAAAAAAATATTTGAATTAAAACATTTAATAAGAGAATTAAAAATACTTAAATGAAAATGAAAATTAAATAAAATTTAAATGAGGTCTTTTTTCAGAGTTGGGACAATCTGTATCGCCCTTGTAAAAAAAACTTCCAATTACTCCTTGAAACTTTAATCCGTAACTTTTTTTCCCATTGAAATATGCATACCAGAACTATCAGTTGATGCCATTAATGTTGCCTTATCCTTGACTGGCACAACATCGACATTACGAGCCATTAGATACCAAGTATGAGCCAACCGAAAATTGTTTTTCAATGTATTATTACCTCGGGAATTTTCACCTCAATGTCACATGGGGATTTACTAACCCAAGCTTTAACTTCATCGTCAAACAAGAGCGAGATGAACTCGTCAAATTCTTCGGTTAACGTCTTCTGACTCTAACCAAAATGTGTATCAGCTTGTGTAACGACCCGAAAGTTAGTGGTGACAAAAAGTATGATTTCGAGACCCCATTTTCATAAATCAAACCTGTAAATATTTTTATTAAATATATAAGAAGTTATTTTAAAAGTGAATTGAATTTTGATCAGGTTATTTTGTTGAATTAGTGCTTAATTAGGATCCAGGGACTAAATCAAATAAGTGATAAAAGTATAATTTACTTATGAATCTATAATTAGAATTCTTGTAAAGGGCTTATACAGTAAATATACCCTTTGTATATAAGATGGCTGATTGAGGAATCAAAATAACTATGTTTTTATATTATAAAACATTAATTAATTATGATAATAAAAATAAAATATGAATAAACTTAGTTGGTAGAAAGAAAACAAAACATTCCTTCCATATTTACATTCAAAAGAAACCGAAACCTAAAAGGGAGAAGGGAATGTTTGGCTTAGGGATTTTTTACTTCAATTCAAAAATTGGTTAGTGCAATTTAGTTATTTTTCTGTAATTTTTATATTTTGGGGAGTTAAACTAGCTGACCCATGTACTATTTTTTGTACTGTTAAAGACTAAGGAAATTACCATTTATGAATGCTTAAAGCTTTAGATGTTAATTTGATAGATTTTAAGTTTAGAATTGAAAAAAGGACTAAATTGTAAAGTCAATTGATGATTTTGTTCAATAGGGACTAAAATGAAAAAAATGAATTTTTGGTAGAAATTACAATTAGGAAGTTCAATTAGGACTAGAGTGAAATCAATATGAAAAGTTGAAATTAGAATTGAAAGTCAAGTAAGTCCCAATTTTAGAGACTAATTTGAATCAAAATGCAAAATGTGCTTGAATTAACAATTGAATGTGAAATTGTTTTTGTATTGATAAATTTTGTATGTTTGTCTTAATCCGTAGATAACATTTATCTGAATTCCTCAAAACGAAAGAACAAGACAATCGTCGATGAATAGCTTGGTGTTTACAATTTGTGTTTCTATAATTTGAACTGTCTCAATTGTTGCATTTATGAATTGCATTCTATGGTAAGTTCAAAAGGTGAGTTATAATTGCTTCAGAGAATTAAAATGAATTGATATGAATTGGTTGTTTGTGACATGGGATTAAAATGAATGAATTTGAAAATATTAAATATTATTTGAAATGTGGAATTGTACAACTGTTGTGATGAGCTATGCTATTATATATGGTAATTATTGATTGGTTGATTGAGATTATGATAATTAACTTGAGAGTTGGTTAAAAATTAATGTGAGAAATTTGTTACCCTATTAACTATTCGGGTAGAGTCGGGTATAATTGGCATGCTATAGATACAAAGAGTTTAGGGTTATACGACTATGTGTAGGGGACTGTTGGGCACCCCATTTGTCGGTTATACCGACCAGCGCAGGGCGCAACATATTAGTTTTGGATTTATCTGATAGGCATTGGGTGCCAAATAGGTGTGTTGGTTGGATTCATATATCCGTCCAGAGCTGAGTCAGGTTAATAGTGAAATAAAAATAAAAATCAGAATAATGATATGTGAAATGAATAGTCATAATGATGGTTATGTTCTTTGAATTCATGAGATGGAAAATTGAGATGGAATGAGATGCTTAATGCTTGAGTTTTCCAATGGAATATGAAATGGAAGTGTTATGCCTATACTAGTGACTTTTGTTAGATTGGGATAATGAAATCAAGAAATGGTATGATTGACATGTTAATTGCATATAATCATTTATTCTTAACTTATGCATTTTAAATGAATTATGTTATGTTTTAATGTTCAAATTTTTGAAATATCACTTAGTTATACTTAGCGTACGATTTTGTTTTCCGTGCGCAAGCTAGGTTCTTTTTGGTTTGATCGTCAACTTTAGCATCCAATGGAAATCCATAACTCAAGTGTTGGTAAAGTTTTTAGTTTGGTCAGGACATGTACCTAAGGAGTTTTATGTTTGTGCGAATGCTATATTTTGGTTGAGTTTGACATTTGAATATCATAAGTATATATGTGTTATGGCAATGGTCATGTTAATGATATTTTGCTGAGTAGTTTGGCATGTATGCTTAATGATTTAAATTATAATTAGGTGTTATGCTATGAGATTTGTTAGGTAAGTAAATGGTTGTTGAAGAAATGAATGGCATGCTTGTGTTGAGCTTGAAATAATTTGATATGTTTTGGAGTATGTTTTGGTGATTGATATTGAGTCATTTTAAGTTGTTCTAATGGTTAAATGTTTTATGCTCTGTTGATGTTTGAGGTGTCAATGAGGCATATTGGAATGGTTTAAATGTAGTAATTTGGTTGATATGTTAGTGATTCATATGCAAGTTATAAGTAGGTGTGATAGGCTTTGAGCATGCTTGTGTATAGAAAATGTTTAGGATTTTTTTTGGCGATTATTGATCACTTTTGGTGCCACACGGCCTGGCCACATAGTCGTGTGCCACACACGGTTTCGAGACATGGCCACAGCCTAACGACAAGACTGTGTGAAATTTTTTGAATAATTACACTTTTAACCCATAAGGCTATAGTAAGTTACACGGTTTGTTCGCACGGCCATGTGACTCCGACTGCACATGACTTTTGTCTGTTGAACAGTCTTCCCAGAATGTCGTGTGGGGATGCCTTTCACAGGGTCAAGGGACATGGTCGTGTGACCTATGTTTCCAAAATTTTCCTATATTTTTGTGTTTGTTTGAAACTGATCCCTTATTGATGTCGGGTTAATTGAAAGCTTTCGTAAACTCGATTTAAATTGGAATATGGTTGTATTGAGTGTTATACTTCATCATATGTGATTAAATTGATATTGAATTGAAATTTTTAACTATGAATTGTATTTAAACCTCTCATATTTGTTTGTAACACCTTATTTCTCATGTTCAACGATTGGAGTAGGTAAAGGGTGATACATTTAGTGGTATCAGATGTACAGGTTTTGCTAATTCTCAAGCTAAATTAAGCTCAAAATTGAACTCAAAATCAAGTCTAGAGGTACATGCCAAAGTTGAGTCAAGTCTGATTCAGGATTTGATTGCTGATTATAAATCCTTTTTTTATAGTTAAAAGATGTTAGAAGAATCTAGGAATGAAGTTGATCAGGATGTACATAGTAGCAGTCACTCTGTTAAGAAAGAAATTAGGGCCAAATTTGAAGTACATAGCATAGATTTAGTTGATGCTTAACAACTTAGGGTTGATAGAGGTGGTATCGAGGGACAAGGCGGTGCAAATATACTCCATGCTATAGCTGATGCTCTTTAGAGAGTGGCAAGAGCTACTCTTGCGGTAGTACCTGTTCCTGTTGTTTGACGGGCTGTAATCAAAGAATTGCGGAGCTATGGTGCTACTGAATTTGTAGGAATTAAAGGAGTCAATCCATTAGCGACCTAGATGTGGCTAGAATCAACAAATCGAGTACTTTAGTAGCTAGAATGTAACCCCTGAGAAAGTGTTACTTATGTTGTTTCTTTGATGGTGAGGCTTATACCTGGTGGCAGACTGTTATGTTTATGTGTGACATCTTTGCTGGTTATATTGATTAGGAATTCTTTCAATTGGAATTCTAGAAAAAGTATGTTGGGGAACTATATTTGGAGGACCAAAAACAAGAATTTCTTCTTGTAACACCCCTACCCTTGTCCGACGCCGGGATAGGATACGAGGTATTACAGGACTTAAACACAATCAATCATACAAACCTGACAATAAAATTTCATTCATATTTCAAAACATTCAATCACATGTACATAGTTCCTTATTTGGGTCTACAAAACTCAAATCATACTTTAGAAGGGGTTCGGGACTAAACCGAGAACCTCCGAAAGTTTTACATCACTTAGAATTTTTTTTTTCATGTTTTGGAGAGTCACACGCCCATGTGGCTCTGGACACACCCATGTCCTCAGCCCGTGTAACTCTCTGTTTATGACGTCAGAAAACAAATAAGGGTCACACAGCCAAGTCACACGCTCGTGTGCTAGACCGTGTCTTCCACACGACCGTGTCTTTGCCCGTGTGGCCAGCACATAGGCTATTTTCCAAGTCTTTTTGTCACCCTTTATATGCACACACACAAACATGAATCCAAAAGCATTAAACATCCTCAATTATGATGCAGTCATTTCATTTACCCATCAACATACATGTGTTACACATTCTCATATTAAACCAAGTCTAGACACACCATATCTTATTCATTTGTGTTTATCAAATACCTCACTACTTATACCTTTATACCATAGTTATCTTCATGTCCATTTAATTCCAACTTATCATCAAGCATACACCTTCTAGCCAAGTCATATATTTATATAGTATCCACATTTCACATGAATAAAACAATATGCTTGACTAAGACATTCCACACCAATTCCACAATCAATTTAACATTATTACTATTTCTCACTTTATGACATTGTACCATGGTTACCAAACTATCCATCAAACATCCATGTTCAAGGAATTATCATTTTATTTCCATACTACACATTTAATTCATGATCATGACCACCTCGATTGGTCATAAAACATGCATTCAACACACATGACATATTACCAACCATGCATGGAAAACAAACATATTCACATCACAATTATTAAACATAACATGAATAGCTAGATTTACAAGCCATAATCAATAGGTCAATATAGGCCAATACATTTGGAAAAATTATAATAACACATATTATAAAACTAGGTCCCTATACATGCCACTCACTTGATATTTCTAACCTATGTATCAATACTCCATAGGTATTGGCTTGATAGTGTGATGCTGCCTCCAACGATCTCCAACCCTGAGTTGACCTGAGAACACTAAGGAAATGGAAAGGAGGGAGTAAGCTTTACGCTTAGTATGCTCGCATGAAAAATAATAAGCAATGTATTAATATGCTATTTTCAAATTCTTTCTATTTATTCAAAGTCCAGTCAAGCTATTTTCTCGAGCTGCAGTCACTGAATTATTTATATCTGGAGCTACGGAACTCCAAATTAAGATCCACTAATTTTCCCTGAAACTAGACTCACATATCTTCTTAGCATAAAATTTCAGAATTTTTTGTCTAGCCAATAAGTACAGTTTATTCTTTAAAGTCTCCCCTGTTTCGCTGCTTGACAGCTTCGACCTTTTTTCACTAATATTTATTTATCTCTTAGTACAGGATTCAGATAATGTTTCTGTCTGATTCTATTGAAAAAAATAGACTTATTAAGGACTTAATCATATGAATTCTAACCCATAATTATTTTTTTACAATTTCTAGTGATTCTCTCAAGTCAGAACAGGGGATTCCTAACTCATTCTGACTCTGCCTTACAAAAATTCAAATATCTCATAATATGAAATTCTTTTGCTTATACCGTTTCTTCTATGTGAAACTAGACTAAATAAGATTTCATTTCATATTTAATTTAGCCTTTAATTCGACTTCCACAATTTTTGGTGGATTTTCAAAGTCAAACTATTACTGCTGTCCAAACAGTTTTAGAGCAACAAAATGATAATCATTATAAGGTTGCCATAAAAATTATTCTCATATGTATCACTCATTTATTTGCATTCTTACCACAAGTCCATTTCACTTCCCACGTCGAACACATGTTCGTGGGTTTCGAATACGTACTTGTGTTATCTCTTAGCACCACCACTCGTCCAAACGTGACAATCATATCCATCATAATAGTATCTCATAACATGAATAAGTTTGTCATGGCAAAAACCCCTTTTTATTTATTTCTCATATTAATCCCATTGAATTTTCTAGGTAATTTCGATGGATATCCTATGTACCGTCAAATCGTACAAGTGATCATTTCAAGTACGCACTCCAACGAACCTCGCATCTTGCGGTGGGATTACCAGTCTAGGCTAAATCCCCTGTAGTATAAACTCATAGAGTAAATGTCGGGATTACCAGTCCAGGCTAAATCCACTATAATGACAATTACTCTCATGAGCTCTGATCTGAATTACCAGTCCAGGCTAAATTTAGAACCTAATTGGATTACCCATCTGGGCCAAATCCACATTGCACACATATTCTTCGGGAGGCTAGATCACTTTAGGAACACCCATCCGGGCTAGATCCTTTTACCGTCAATTCCTTTTTACAGATCCATCGAATATTCCTTTCATTCAATTGGGGTTTTCACTTTTCATCAAGTATATTAATATGCATAGATGACTTTGTAATGTACATTCAAACCAACTCAATTTCATGTTTATTAAACATTGAACCCTACAATAAAAGTAACATATCACCTTGTTTCCATACAACTTACTCATTTCATTTAAAATGTCATGTTCCATCAAACTTCCATGAACATCAATTTCAACACAATCATAGCAATATATATTTCATGTCTAACGATAATAACATGAATAACATGCTTATTAAATCACACGAACTTACCTCGAATATGAAAATGACTAATTTATCAATTTAGTCCATAACCTTGTATTTTCTTAATTTAAGCCCAAATCTTGATTTCCTTGATAATCGAGCTTGGAAGCTTGAAAAACCCTACCTATGTCTTCTCCATGCAAGTTTCAGCCATGGGGTAGAAGATGGACAACAATTGGCTTTTAATTTGGTTTTTAATTCATTTTAATTACTAAATGACCAAAATGCTCCTAACTTAAAAATATTCTATTTCACCTATTTCATGTCCATTTTTGTCCAAAAAAGTAACCAATGGTCTAATTACCATATAAGGACCTCTAATTTAAAATTTCATAACAATTGGACAGCTCTAGCATATAGAACTCAACTTTTGTACTTTTTACAATTTAGTCCTTTTGACTAAATTGATGCCCAAAAGTCAAAATTTTCGAACAAAATTTTCACGAAATCATTCTGTGAAATTTTAGACCATAAAAATATAATAAAAATAAAAATTTTCCTCATCAGATTTGTGGTCCCAAAACCACTGTTCCGACTAGGCCCAACTCAGGATGTTACCCTTCTGCTAAAACAAGGTGAACTATTAGAATATTTACGACTTAGCAAATATTCTTTAGAACTTATACTGATTGAAGAGGTTTGTTGTAAATGCTTTCCGTGTGGGTTGCGTGATGAACTTAGAACACAGTTAGTGGCGTTAATGATAAATGAATTTGTTAATTTGTCAAAGTGGGCAAAGATGGTTGAGCAATTAATGGGATGTGATACGAAATCTGAGCCTCCTCATGTTACAAGAAAATGATTTGGAACCTCTAGTTCGCATCCAATGTCTAAAATAACTATAGAATCTTGTGAGACTTGGAGAGCACCGACAAGATCGACTACATAAAACAAAATGCGAGATAGTCAACCAACAATTTTAATTAGTAGTGTAAAAGGTTTGACTAGAGTTCTTGAACTATCGAGTTGTGAGCATTGTGGGAAGAAACATTGGGGGAAATGTTGGAATTTATCAAAAGCTTATTTCTGATACGGATCACTGGATCATTTCGCTTGTGATTATGTGAGAGATAAAATTGTTACACCTGTTGTTACTTAGAGATCTGCCTCTTTAATTAGGGTCGTGGTATTAGTTTTGGTGGTTCAATATCTAGAGGTGATTCAAGAAAGAGAAAAGAATCAATGGTACAACAATCAGTGGGCAGAGGTTCGGTGCAAGCTTATTTGGCTCGAACTAGAGAAGAAGGTGATGCTACTGATGTTGTAGCAGATATATTTCTACTATTCTCTACACTTGTTTATGTTTTGATAGACTCTAGTTCCTCTTATTTGTATATTAATGTTGATCTGGTAAAATATGGGAGTTTGAAACTTGAAATTTTGAAAGTATCCATGTTTGTATCGAGTCCTTTAAGTCAGACAGTGTTAGTTGATCAAGTGTGTAAATGTTACCCGTTGGAAATTTAAAGCTTAGCATTTTTGGTAAATTTTTTTATTATGCCTTTCGGCTATTTTGATTTGATTTTGGGTATGGACTAGTTAATCGAGTGTGGAGTGATTCTAGATTGCCTGAGGAAAAGGTTTTCTGTTCAGAGTCTGAATGGTGAGATAGTAGAGGTTAATGGCGTCAGAACGAATGGTTCAACTGGGATCATTTTGTTTGTTCGAGCCAATACACTTTTGAATAAAGGTTACGAAGCTTTTCTAGCTTATTTTATTAATGTGAACATTGATAGTAATCAATTAAGCAGGATTCAGTTAGTGTACGAATTTTTTGATGTATTTTCCGAGGAATTGTCGAGATTACAACTAGATTGGGAAGTGGAATTCGCAATCAAAGTGTTTCTTGGCACAGCTCCGTTATCAATTGCCTGTTGCCGTATAGTGGAGAAAAAGCTAAAGGAATTTAAAGTTCAGTTGCAAGATTTACTATATCGCGGCTTTTTACGCCCTAGTCTATCGCCTTGAGGAGCACCAGTTTGGTTCGTTAAAAAGAAAGATGACTGGATGTGACTTTGCATAGGTTATCGACAATTGAATAAGCTGAGGATTAAGAATTGATATCCCCTACCTCATATCGATGACTTATTCGATCAGTTGAAAAGAGTTTTATTCTTTTCTAAGATTGATTTGAGATCGAGTTACTATTAGTTGAAAGTAAAAGATAGTACCGAAAATGACATTCCCTATGTGTTACGACCACTAATATTTTTAGTAATACCTTCCATTTTGACAAATGCTTCTACGTCATTCATGGATCTCATGAATCGTATTTTCTAGGCCTATCTGGATCAATTTGTAGTGGTGTTCATCGATGGCATCTTATTTTATTCAAAATCAGAGGTTAAACATGAGTAGCATCCCAAAACTCTTTTACAAGTCTTACGAGAGAAACAACTATACGAGAAGCTTAGAAAATGTGAGTTCTGGTTACCCAAAATTGTATTTCTGGGACACATTATTTCCACGGATGGAATTCATGTTGATTCAAAAAAGATCGAGGCTATCTTATTATGGAAAACATCGAGAAATGTGTTAAAAGTCTGTAGTTTTCTTATTCTGGCTGGTTAATACTGAAGATTTGCAAGTGAGTTTTCGAAGATAGCTATGCTGATGAAGAAAATGTTGCAAAAAATGTTCAATTTGTTTGGAACGATCAAAGTTAGTAGAGATTCGAAAAATTGAAACAGATGTTGACCGAAGCTCCAATCTTGACCTTGCTTGAATCAGGAAAAGACTTTGTGGTCTATAGTGATGCCTTGTTGAATAGTTTTGGTTGCGTCTTGATGCAAAATGGTAAGTTATACATCCCGTCAGCTAAAAGCACATGAATGCAACTATCTAACGCAAAATTTAAAGTTAGTCGATGTGGTTTTTACTCTAAAGATCTGAAGACACTATTTGTATGGAGAGAACTGTCATATTTTTATGGACAAAAAAAGTCTTAAATACCTTCTAGCCCAAAAGGAGTTGAATTTGATACAGTGTCACTGTCATTGATTACCATCCCAGGAAAGCTAATGTTGTAGCTGATGTGTTGAGTAGAAATGTAGCAGTTGAGTTGCAGGCAATTTTTGCTCAACTTATCATTATTAGTGATGGTAGCTTGTTAGCTAAATTGAAAATCAAATGGGTGTTATTTGAACAAATCAAAGAGACACAACTTGCCGATACCAAGTTGTTTGGGGAAAAGAAAATGGTTCAACGTGACTCGGTAGAAAACTTTAGTATTGATGATCGTGGTTGTTAAGATTTCATAATCAAATCTATGTTCCGGATGTTGCTGATTTAAAAGAGTTATACTTTGTGAAGCTCACAATAGCCCTTTTGTTATGCAACCTGGTGGAATAAAAATGTATCGTGACTTACGGGAATTGTATTGGTGGCTTAGTATGAAAAAAGAGAGAGTCGAGTTTGTTGCCAAATTTTTTACTTGTCAACAAGTTAAAGTGGAACATTAGGTTCCAACTGGACTTCTTCAGCCTATCTGGATTCCTGAATGAAAATAGAGCGCATAACGATGGATTTCATAACAGGATTACGTTGCCTCCGAGCAAGAGAAATGCCATTTGGGTAATTCTTAATCGATTTACGAAGTTAGCCCTTTTTTCTTGTAGTTAGAATTGACTGGTCATTTCCAAAGCTAGTTGAGGTTTACATTCGAGAAATAGTAAAATTACAAGGTGTACCTATGTCGATTATTTTTGATCGAGATCCCCGATTCACCAAAAGATTGTGGAGATAGTTACACGAATATTTAGTTATGAGATTAAATTTCAGCATTGATTTTCACCCGTAGACAGACGGACTATCGGAACGAGTCATTCAAATATTAGAAGATATGCTTTGAACCTGTGTAATTCATTTTGAATCAGGCTAGGAACATTATTTACCATTAGCTAGATTTGTGTATAATAACAGTTTCTAGTCAAGCATTCAAATGGCTTCGTATGAAGCATTATACAGTCGAAGGTGTCAAACACCTATTTGTTGGTTGCATTTGTGTGAAAGCAAATTCATTGGGCCGAAACTAATTTAGGATACTAAAGATACATTTAAGTTTATCATAAACTTATTTAAAGCAACTTTTGGAAGGCAGAGATTTCTTGTGAACCTAAAACGTCAAGATATTGTGTTTTCCGTGGGCAATAAAGTATTTCTAAAGGATTCTCCATGAAGAAAGTCCTATGATTCGGTCAAAAAGGAAAGTTAAGCCCTCGATTTATCGGATTGTGTGAGATCACCAAAAAGGTTGGACCAGTTGCGTATAGGTTGGCATTACCGATTAATTTACAGAAAATACATAATGTCTTTCACATGTTAATGCATAGGAGATATCGATCGGGTCCATCTTATGTAATTTCGATGGAGGAAATTGAAATTCAGCCCTATTTTTCTTACGAAGAAGAACCGATTGAAATTCTAGCTTTCAAGGTGAAATAGGTCCCTATATCCCCACCTCTTTTCAGGTAAATTTTAGGGACAAAATTTCTTTTGGGGGAGAATTGTAACGACTTGAAAGTTAGTGGTGATAGAAATGTGGTTTTGAGATTTTTTTCATAAATCGGACCCATAAATGTTTTTATTAAATATATACGAAGTTATTTTAAAAGTGAATTGAATTTTGATCAAGGAATTTTGTCAAATTAGTGCTTAATTAGGGTATAGACACTAAATCGCATAAGTGATAAAAGTGTAATTTGCTTATTGATCTATAGTTAGAATTCTTGTGAAGGGCTTATATAGTAAATATTCCCTTTATATATACGATGGATGATTGAGGAATCAAAATAAGTATTATTTTATATTATAAAACATTAATTAATTATGATAATAAAAATAAAATATGAATAAACTTAGTTGGTGGAAAGGAGCAACATATTATTTTCGGATTTATCCGATCGGCACTAGGTACCGAATTGGTATGTTGGTTTGATATGTGTTTCCATCTAAGTGTAAGTTAGGTTAATAGGGAAATAAAAATGAAAATACGAATAACGATATGTGAAATGAATAGTCATAACGATGGTTATGTTCTTTGTATTCATGAGATGAAAAATTAAGATGAAATGAGAACTAAATGTTTGAGTTTTCAAATGGAATATGAAATGAAAGTGTTATGCCTATACTAGTGACTGTTGTTAGATTTGGATAATGAAATCAAGAAATGGTATAATTGCATATTAATTGCATATAATCATTTATTCTTAACTTATGCATTTTAAATGAATTATGTTATGTTTTAGTGTTCGAATTATAGAAATATCACTGAGTTATACTCAGCGTACGATTTTGTTTTTCGTGCACAGGTCTTCTTTTTGGTTTAGTTGTCAACTTCAGCATCCAACGGTAATTCCGAATGCAAGTGTTGGTAAATTTTTTAGTTTGGTCATGGTATGTAATTAGGGAGTTTTATGTTTCTACAAATGCTATATTTTGAGTGAGTTTGACATTTGAATATCATAAGTATATATGTGTTATGACAATGGTCATGTTAATGATATTTTGTTGAGTAGTTTGGCATGTATGCTTAATGGTTTAAATGGTGATTAGGTGTTACGCTATGAGATGATTTAGGTAAGTAAATGGTTGTGGAACAAATGAATGGTATGCTTGTGTTGAGCTTGAAATAATTTGAAATGTTTTGGAGCATGTTTTGACTCCCTCATCGTATAGTCCCATTGATCGTATACTCCCTCCTCGTATGCTCTGTTATGACTCTATTGTTCGTCCTAGCTCCGTTCGACCAACTCGTTACATAGTTTAATTCGTCATCCTAATAAGTCCTCTCATCATTAAATTGCATATAATCAGATTCATCCATGACTAAATTTGGTAGTCAACAAGGTAATATAATAATAATTTAGCACACTAAAAAAATTAAAAGTTAGAACACTATCTAGCTCGTTTGTTGTTCGACTAATATTATTTTACAAGGTAATCAATCTAATAACAATTTTCATGTTTCAATCCTCGACAACGGTGCGAAGAACTTGACCGCCTCCAAACGTACGAATGTTTAGAGTTAAAATTGTGCAAATAAAATATCTATAATGAAGTGCGGTATCTGCAAGCGAATAGGTCAAATTGTAATATAGTTTTGTGTTACAACGGAACACCGGTAAGTATTCTAAGATCATACCCAAGAGATTGCAAATTGGAGAATTTTATTATTAAATTAATCATAAAGAATAATTACTAATCTAATCGAGTTATGAATTAGTAGTGTAAATCCTAATTAAAGTATTAATTAAACTAATAAAATTAATTAACCTAATGAAATTTCTGATCCCTAAAGTCAACGAGGTGAGCTCCCGACCTATGATCGATTAACAGACAGAAGATCAACTTATTTCAAAGGTTGTAATTAACTTCAAAATTCGAGTTTTATTAGTGAATTAGTTATTAACTAACCAATATTTCTTCTCGGCTTCTACTAATTAATTAATCAACCAATACTCACTTATCTCTCGACCTCACTTTCTTGACCGAGATAAATTACGATTTACTCTGGAAACTTATCTCTCGACCTCGTTTAACCTAGATTATTTCCTAGGGTCATCAATCCTAGGGTTTAAGCACACGTAAAGTTTTACCAACTAATTTGATGGGAAACCCTTATTCATCTATTAATTACTCCCTAATCAGTTAATCAGTTCCATAATTGAATCATGCAAGATATAAATAAAGTGTAATAATTTATCCCAATATTCATGCAAAAGTTAGTTGACTAGGTTAACAAAATATAAATAAAAGAATAAAAGAAAAGGATAAATAAATTTGTCATGAATAAATATATATAAGCATGGTTTTGGAGCAATATCCATTCGCGATTGTCTTCACATTGGAATAGAACAATCTCGTTTAAGCAAACATAAGAGAAACTAAAAATCTAAAGAGAATTGAACACTTAAATTAAAAATATGAAAAGTAGTTCGACGGAACCTTAGGTCGACTCCCCTTCTAATGAGGTTTTAAGGTTGTTTATATATGAAAACAATAGGGTGCTAGGTGCCTAAAATACCATTGGAGTGATAAGGGTTTAATTAGGGAAAACAACCTTAAAGGGTCGTTTAAAGTTCAGCTGTATATTTCCAAGTTTTGCCGTGTCGTCGTGATGTCGACAAAGCCCTCATCGTGACATCGTCATCAAGATATGGCTGAATCTTTCCTTAATTGGTCTCATCGTCGTGACGTGGGAGAAACCTTCGTCACAACGTGGAGTGGTTTTCAGCCTTGGCAGCTTCGAAGTTCTGCGTTGCAACTCGAACCCCCCATGTTGGGACACAGGGCTGTTGTCCCTTCTGCTTCTTGACCTAAAATGACATCCTACACACTAAGCTAATAAAATTGAAAATGCAATAAAAGAAGATAAAATGCCTAGAAAACAAGTTCGTTAAGTGCCAAAAAGTACTTAAATTGCCCCTTTGATTTGTGGCAGGTCAACAACCACTAGGTTTTGCTTTAGAAGGTAAATAAACTAATTTCCAAGTTTGTTTTGTAAAATAAAATTAAGTTTTACTTTACTAGTCTCTTTCCAAAAAAGAACATCTGAAGAAGAAATTGTTTCAACTCCAAGTCTTTTAAGCCTTCTTAAATCCTTATACCTATAGTCATTTTGTATAACAATAGAAACATCATCAATTTTTAAGGGAAATATATGCTAAAAATTCAAAAATTTTATCTCAAGTATGGTATTATGATCAAACACATCACTATTTATAACAAAAAATTGACCACCTCTAAATGTACGAATGTTTAGAGTAAAAATCGTGCAAATAAAAATTCTAGAAGGAAGTGCGGTATCTGCAAGTGAACATGTCAAATTGTAATATAGGTTTAGTTTTACAGTGAAACACAAGGAAGTATTCTAAGGATCATACCCAAGGGAGGTTGAATTAAATCTAAATATAGTTTCTACACTAGTAGGTCTAAACAGTAATCACCAAAAATCATATTATGATAATTAAAAGAAAGGTTAAGATTGTAACATAAAAACTAACTACTAAAAATAGAGTTAACAACCAGAAATCTCTCAATTAACAAACATAAGATTAACTCACTTCAATGGTTATGATTAATTCCAAATTTTGGGTTTTATTAGGGAATTAGTTATTAATTAAACAATATTACCTCTAGGCCTCTATTGCTTAACTAATCGACCAATACACGCTTATCCCTTGACCTCACTTTCCTGACCGGGATCAATCCATGATTTACTCGGTAAACTTATCTCTCGCCCTCGTTTATCCTAGATTCCTTTCTAGGGTCGTCAATACTAGGGCTTAAACGCACATGAATTTATACCAACATTCACTCGTTAATGTCCCTATGGATTTAGCCTCTCTTGAACACAACTTCCATATTCTCTAAAATAAATTAAAACGAGAGAAGGATAGAAATTGCTCCCTTTGATGAACTTGAGGCAATTAGAATCGCGAAATCATTTGATAGTGATTGAGATATCATCGATTGCAAATAAGAAATGAAGTAAAGTTATGAAAATACTTAATAAGGAACACTTGGATTCAAATCGAATCAAAGTCGAAGAACAAGAAAACAAGTTGTCTTTTAAAATAAATTAAAACAAAATAAAAACCTCAAGCTACTAAGTAAAACCCTAAAACGACTAGGAAAAAGCTCCCTAAGCCTTGCCTCTACTTAACTATTTATAAACTGAGTTTAGCAGCCATAATTAGGTCAAATACAAGCCTTAATTACATAAAATATGAGTTGTTTGGAGGGAAACACCTTCGCTTAATTTCTGCCTATCATCGCATGCATGTCATGACACACAACTTTGAATATGAAATTCTGTATTGGCTCGGTTGTGTTGCAACTTTGAAAGCTTGTGTTACTATCCAACTATCATTCCTGATGCTTTTGGGCCTTCAAAAGGATATCTTGCACACTCAATTAAATCACTAAAACCACCTTATGGTCATTATTAGCCCAATAGGTCAACTAACTCGAAATAATGCGTAAAAACACTTATTTTTCAATATTTTAGATCTAAAATAAAAATGTGAAAATGCAATAAAATATATTAAAATGCCTAGAAAATAAGCTCGTTAAGTGCTGAAAAGTACTTAATCAGCCACTACTATTTGTGGCAAATCAGAAGTATATATGCAACACTAAGTTCAACATAGTCAATGAACATGCAATCAAAATTCATATACATTTTTCTTAAGATCAAAAGATATAATTTTTAGACACCTTGGCATTTTCATACATTTTAAGTTAGAAATAATAATCTTAAAAATATCATGTGTCTTATCATTTTCATATGAAGAATCTAATACACACAAATAATATGCAAATAATTTTCAAGTATATTTGAATGAACAATCACACATTTTAGTAGGTATTTTAATACTTTAATTTTGTTTCAGTTACATGATAACATAAATTCACAAA
Organism: Gossypium anomalum; assembly: GCA_025698475.1. Classification (NCBI taxonomy): domain Eukaryota; kingdom Viridiplantae; phylum Streptophyta; class Magnoliopsida; order Malvales; family Malvaceae; genus Gossypium; species Gossypium anomalum. The sequence goes on along the minus strand of CM046967.1, from coordinate 49,644,646 downwards.
TCTCATTATTAACATGCCATATAAATCATGATATTTCAATCGGGAAAGTAGATAGAATAAAATTATCCTTAATAGTTTCTAAGTTAAACAACAAATAATATATGGTTACAAAAGCCTTCTCTCACAAAAAAAAATATATTTTCAGCCATTATGAACTTATCACATTTGAAGGAAACTTTCACTTCAACTTTTCCTAATAATATAATAGAAACCAAAATGGTTGAAACATTAAGATTATGAAGTACCTCACTTAGCTAAGATCTTTTTAAATAAAAGTTTAAACAAAACTTTGCCTTTGCCAAACACGTGTAGTTTCAAGAGTCTCTAACATAACAACCTCTTCTCTTTCTTCACTTTAGAGTAGGACATAAAAGTATTTTAATTACCACTAATGTGTTGAGTGACACCACTGTCTATCCCCTACTCTTTCACATTAGTAGAATACTGACTTGAGAAATGACCACACAATTATGTAATCTACTTCAACCAAATTGGCTTTTGCCTTAACTAGATTATCATTTCTCCATTATTGATAGTGGCTTAGTTTGTTATCTCAATTGGATACTAAAATAGCGAGCATGGTTAAAGAATGAGCACCATGTAGGTTCTAGGAAAGAGAGCTGATGTACATGACACTCTTAAGTAGCAAGTCATTCCTAGCTAGAATCGTTCCTACACATGCACTTTCACACCATCACACCTATTTCTAGCAACCAACTATGGATTTATCACATGAAATAATTTTCCTTTTTTCTTTTCTTAAAATTTTATTTTGGGCTCTTAAAAATAATTTTAAGATATATTCAAACACACACAAGCATACAATTCAAAGTAAATAAATTAAATTGACATAATGAAATTTGATAACATGGTAAACCAAAAATTCTCATCTTAGTTACAATTTAATATCTTATTATTAAAACTTTAATTTCTTTTTTTAAAACTCAAGGTTTGGTCCAACCATATTAAAAGTAAAATTAATAAATTCACATTATTACTATATTAAAAATGACCCACTAATCATGAATTTATGCTTTGTTGAAATAATTAATCATAGAAATAACATACTTTACATGCGATTAAAATTTTATTTTTCCAAAATTAAATCCATTCCATCCTTTCAAAACTATTTAGATCTCAACCCCTTATCATACCATTTATTGATGCATGAGAATCTCAAACAATAACAATATCAATATCATTGGGATATGTGCAGCAAGAAGAGACAATAAAAGGAGACACATGGTACCTTTATGGAAGTATGACAAGGGTAGCATTATCACAATAATGAAAACAATGAACATGAGGATTGACAATGCAAACAATATCCAAGCATGAAATAACATTAAGATTGTTGGTAAATGCTCATAAATGTAAAGAACAAAGAACAAAAGTTGAATAGCTTGAGGTGTGTTTGACATTGTCCTTAAGAATATTTCAACATATAGAATATCTCGAAGATTCAACAAGCTTTTCTGTTAACCAAAGGATAATAGGGAACAAGGAAGAATAAACCAGTTAAACACTTAGCTAAAATTGGAGAAGAAAATATTGTGAAAAATGAGAAAGCAAAGAGTGTTTGGAAGAGAAGGTAAACAATTCACAGATTGAATGAGTTTGAAGTGTAGTCATGCATAGTATTTATATAAGTTTTAATAACTAAAAATAGCAAAGGTAAGTGAATTGACTTTGCTAAAAATAGTTTGAAATTGATTTAATGAATTTGGACTTGACTAAAATTAATTTAATCAAATATGCTATTTTTAACTTGATTAAATATATATGTTATTAGTTAAGAAATTTACTTTTTTTGAACTCTAAAAAATCTAGTAAAAAAGAAGTCTAGGAACAAAAAGCGTCAAATATAAATTACACATAAATTACACTAACCATTTAGGTCTAATGCATAAGTCCATCCTTTCAACTTGTTTTTTACTAGTCTAATGCAAAGGTTTCAAGATCTTTGTTTACAAATGTGGAATTTGATTCTTCTGATCTCAAATATTTTAACAAGATCCATATCTCCAAATCCCTTCTCTCCCAGCCTCTTTTCTTTTTCTTGGAAACCCTCGGACCTCCATCTCTAGCTAAACCTATTGTTTTCTTTCTACTTTTTGAATTCCGAATAATATGATCTTTAAAGAAGTTTATTTTTTATTTATTTTTAAAAGTAAAGAAAAAAAAAGCATAAGACAAATTTTCATTTCAATGAATTTTAAAATTAAGAAAACAAGAAGATAATTAAGTTTTGATGATTTGATATGATATGTGTTGTTTATTTATTAGACCGGAAGCCCTGCAAGGATTATGAGATATTTCTGTGAGCTTTTAAAGAGATTTCGATTGATTTTAGGGATTTGATGTTAATGAAAATATGTTTATTTTATGCATAACTATAATATTTATATATAAATAAGTAGCAAAATTCAAGCAAAAAGTAGGGATAACTATGAATGCGGCTATCTAACTAGTTTGATTAGTGGTAGTACGTACGATGTGATATTTTAACTACAATAATTGAAAGTTCAACGAAGAAACCTGTTAATGTACAACTGACCACCTGACCCAATGTTATAAAGTATTTTAATTCAATATTTGCAGAGAAAGCAATTCAAATATGTTACTCATATTTAAAATTATGTTATTCGAAAAAAATTCCTCTATTTTTTCGTCATCTGATGCAGCACAATGATGAGTAACCAGATTAAATTATTAAACAGAATATAGTGCATGTTTGAATGAATAATGGAGAATATATTTTGATTCCCCATGGATGCTGATTATGGAAATAATTTCAGTATATATATATATTTCTTTCGGCAATTCATCTTTTTAAACAATAGAGTATATTCAATTATTGTTGTCTGAATTGATTATTTGTCTTCTTCTATAAATTACCACAAAGTACTTTTGTTTGATTCCTCTATGGAGATGCTTTATCATGATTTAGGTTTATATCACTACATTTTCTTTAACATATTTAATATTTATATTGCCGATTGAGTTTTACTTTAATTGATATGAGAATTGTTGTCAATATAAGATGACGTGGATTCTTGAAGTGTACTATTCTCGTATTTATGTGTTGAAGAAAGATTATAGATAATTCTAGACATTCTGTTAAAAAAATAAATATGATGTAATCCTATAATAAGATTGAGAAAAAGAAAATTATATTTGGTGCAAAACATCGGTATAGAATATAATCTTTCAAGTACCTGTGTGTTTTCAAAATATCGTTAGATTTTTTCCGATTGAAGAAACTTTGTTGGAACATTTATTGTTTGACTGAATATGAGTTTAGATAGAAATAACTAAAACACAATGTTTATATAAATTCATTGTTGGACAATGAGTTTCGACGCAAAAATATGACAATTAAAGTGTTTTATGAAAAACAATTTCTACATTTTCTTGTATTTATTTCTTGAAAAGTAATTTAGTCAATGAAGAAAATAATTTCACTTTTGAATAAAAAAATTTCCTCAAAAATGATTCCTTATGAGTAAATTAATTTTTATATAAATATTAACATGATTAAAGTCAATTATTATTATATTAATAATAAAAATTTTAATTTTAAAATATTATCCTCAAATGTTATAATTTTTAACATTATTAAAAATATATATTTATATTTAATCATATAATAAATAATTTATATAATTTATTATTCTAATAAAATTATTTAATATCGTAATTTTATTTTAATAATAAAGTTTAACATTAATAACAATTTCAAATTTTAAGTAATATCATTAATATTTTATTAAAATTATATTAACATTTTAATAGTAAATATTCATCGTAATTTATAAATATTTAATAATAAATATTTTATGGTATAAAATATAAATATTTTCATAATATAAACATAAGTATTTATTTAAATCCTACTTAATTTCATTTATCCCTTCCAATTCCATTGGATCACTATCTGCTCTCATTTATATAATATATGTAACTTTAAATTATGCTTTAATTAGATATCGGTTATTATTAAGTCTATAAAATATATTATTTATTATAAAATATAATCTTATTTTAAAATAAATTTTGATTGTGAAAGGAAAATACTTCTATAATATTTTGTAACAAATATAATTTATGTTGTGTATGTTTCACTACAAACAAGTTTCAAAAAATAATTTCAAGAAAATTTGCCAAATAACATAAAATACTTTATATAGAATCATCCAAACATCAGAAAATGTCATTTTTCGCAAAAAATCAATCTATTTTCTAGAAATTATTTTTTAGAAATTGTTTTCAGTAAAATAAACACAACCTGAATGTACATTATGGTAAATTGGAAATTTTGTCTTGTATTATTGAATTTGTTATTTTGTAATTCAAAAAGCATCAAATGCATAAATGTCATGTATAGAGAGAACTAGAAAATTTATGCTAAAGCCTAAAGAGATTTTTTGGAGACTTGAAATAGATTGTTTTTTATAGGACTTTTTTTTGGCTAAAGAGGCAAGTTGGTTAAGTAAAGAAAATATTTAAAACAAGATTTATTAACCAATTATCTCAAGATTACACAAATTCAAAATACACACGGAGGAAATGATATTATCCATGGTTTTAATGTTGTGTTTGCTACCTATATAAGGTTATTGTATGCTGAGTTTGTACCTAAAATTTGATGGCTTTATTTGTTTATCTTGGGAGTATTTTGTTGGTAGATATACTTTGATATCTTAGGTATTTATTGAAAAGATTTTTTGTTTGTAAGTGAAGATTTTTGAGGAGAGTGAGTGCAAACAATTATACACTAGTGAGGTTGCTTTTATCTCAATAAGATTGAGTAGTTAGGACTTAAATAATTTATTGTATAAAGAAATTATTTAGTGAAGTTATTCTTTGAGAAAAAGGCTCCATAGAGGAAGAATTGTTAATTCGAACTACAAAAATAATTGCAATCTCCTATTGCACATTAGCATTTTATTCTAATTTCTAACCCAATTTTGTTGAAAATATAACACCCCAAACTTTTTATTTAGACACGTGGCATTATTTCAATATCAAATGCAGTAGATTGGTGAAAAAATATGGAAAATGAGTTAGATAAAATATGTAACATCCCGCCTAACAAAGCCCTAATGTTTGAATATTGTTTATAGAAGTAAGGCGTATAGAGTAAGTTCTTAGTAGGAAGGCATTAAAATTGAACAAGTATAAGAATTCTTTACGTGCGCCATCGGGCGAAGTTTGCATTATGCAAGCTTGGTGGTTTGGCAGGCATTCCTGAAGAGTATACGCCACCCCAACTGTTAGATCAACGTTAAGCCTTTAGTGTTAATACCTTATTTTAAAAGAATCGTATGCTTTATTATTATTTTATTCATTTTGGTTGAACAATCTGGTTCGACGAACGATAATTTGGTTAGAATAGGACTAAGTGTAACACCCCAAACCCGGCCTGGACGTTATGTCCAGATCCAGCGTGTCACATTGAAATGCTTTATCGAAAACCTTGTTTTCATTGAAAACCCTTCTTTAAATAAAAACTATTCCTTCTTGTATGATAATAATTACTTTGTAAAATCTCTTTTCAGTTGCGGAAGCTTTATTTAAAATAGATGATCTACAAAAACTTGTCATTTAAAAATTGAGTTACGGAAACGTGGTATTTAAAAATAGTTATGGTTTAAGAAAACCATATTCTACTTCCAATAAAAAAAATATTAATCCTAATTTGAAATAATAACCAGAGGAAAGGCCTTATTACAATCTGGACTGAAATAACTTAAAATACTAGAAATTATATGCTAAAGAAAACAAGTCCAAGTCGTCTTGCTAGCTGGCCACCTCGGAGTCCCTCTCACCGTCGAACCACCTATTGAGGATTACCTGAGAAAAATAAAAGAGGGGGTGATTTTTCGAAAACTCAGTGTGTATAACCCTCGGCAAATAGAAAAACATGCAATAGCAAGTCTTTTCGGGCTTGAGCCCAATTCAATATCAGAACTGATGTAAAGCAATCAAATATGCACGGATACCACCCATCCAACCGCTACACACCATCTCCATCCCCCAATACACACCATGTGGGGATATAAATATCGACTCGCCCATCCGATACACTCCAATGGTAGCCTAGTTGTGGTACTACCTAACGTTGCAACAAAGCTGCTAATCATATATTGGGCTTAAAAAGCCATCGGTGGATCCACGGTCGCCAAGCAATCATGCGATCCTCATATACTTCCTCCGTTCCATAATTCCCAACCCATATGCAACCTAAACAGAATATCATATGAATGCAGCAGGTATACATGTAACATCCATAAATCTTACATTCAACACATAGGGGTATTTTAGTTATTTTCGCCCTTAGGGGCTTTTTGATAATTTCTCTTTATTATGGGTTATTACTTACCTTGGCCTGTTAACAAGTCCTCGTTGGCTAAAGCGAACAGATACTATACACTAGGTAGGAATCCAGAGAAGAGGAGGTGGGTCAATAAGACCGCTTAAGTACCAAGCTCTCCCTAGATCCAATCCTAGACATGCATATACCCATTGTCACACCTTAACCTTATGGCTTGTCCACGGTCACAATTAATTAATTAATTAAGTTTCATGTCTGTTTAAGCAGTTATCAAATTCTAGGCCCAAAACCCCTTACAAAGCCCAAACGAGTCTACATACATGCATATGGCCCACTAGGCCCAATCTCATTCATATGGCCCACTAGGCCCAATCTCATTCATATGGCCTATTAGGCCCATATCACATTCATATGGCCCGTCAGGCCCAATCACATTCATAGTCATGCAATCATATGATTTTTCATCACGTAGTAACAAATTTCCAATTTTTCCTATTATGGGCCCTACAGCCCATCGGGCCCATTTAGCCCATTCTGGCCCGGTTGGCCAATACAGGGCCCAAGTCCACGGAATCGCTAAAGGGGCCTCTGGTAACTTATCAGTTTCCCCTTACGAGTGTTCGCGCACTCGCAAGTCTATTGTAGCCAAACCTCCGGCTTTTTGGCATTTCGGCTTTTTCAGCGTTTCGAGATTTACTGATCTACTATGTGTGTGCAGTGTATGTACACACCTGATACTAAAACGTGCTGCGATCTCCTCAGCCATGAACCTATAAATGATGTCACTTAACGATTAATCACACACTTATCAAATACGATCACCAAAAGCCAAAAATCTCACCTTTGCCTTACCTTGAATGACAAGCCTTAACAACCCTTCCTTGATCACCAATCACGAGTATTCCTTAAATCCAAAACCCAAAAATGCCTAAGGAGTAATTCGGAGTTCACATCCAACGCCACTACTGGTTATTTATTGAGCAAAAATAAATCCTTCCTTTGAGCAAGGAGGGATTCAAACCCCAAACCTCCTTGCCATGTATGTGACGCCACCTCTAAACCCCACATGTGACGCTACTTGCCACTCCAACATAAGGCTCCTTGTGTCCAATTCTTCCTTCATTTATTTAAAACCCAAACTACTTGCCATCAAGGTTCTTTTAATTATTAAACTACAATTTCCTTCACCCCAAAGTTTGAACTCAAAACTTAACTAGGCCTATTATCACATAAATAACACTTGACTAGGAATATTAAGCACACCTTTCATCAAAACCGATAAAGAAAGGAAGGTTAAAATTTTTGGGGCTTCACAACTCTACCCCTCTTAAAGAAATTTCGTCCACGAAATTTCCAACTAATAACACAGATTACCACCCCACACTCCCGCTGCGCACTCTAATTCCAACTTAGGTAAATAGCACACTATGGGTAAGTACGTACCAATATTCGCCTTTGGAGTGTCTCTATCCTCTTGACGACGTGCTGCATAGACCAAAACTGGCTGCCTCTCCTCAGCATGACCAACACCTCTGTCTGGTGCTCCTCGACCCAAACCGTTTCCACCCCTGGCCTGATCACGACCTCTCGGTGGTTGTTGGCCACCCATCGGTGGCTGCACCCACCTCGGTCCACGACTGGCACCTGACCTGACATTCTAGGGCAACTCTTGATCCTATGCTCCATAAATCCACAAGCTAGACAAGCTCCTATTCTCTTCCAACACTCACACTTCCGCAGCCTCGGCTACGGCCTCTTGCACCTCTTCTAGCACTCATCGTTGATTCATGTATTATCCAAATTAGAAATTTTATGAAGTTTTAGTTAGTTTCAATAATTAAGCCAATGTTTTATGAAAGTATTAAAAAGAGAATTGTTTTCGTAAATCCTCTACAGCTTCGAGGTCCTACGGGCTTCAGTTTCACTCCAACTTCGAGGTCTTATGGTATATATATATGGTATTAGGTTTTATAAAGGTTTAGTTAGTTTCAATAAACCTTTTTGATTTAGCAAGTCATACAGTTCGCCCGTTGGCGAATACCATTCATAAATAGACTTTACCACAAGCACTATTCCTTTGGTGCATACACTATGCCCATGCAACTATGCAGACAACCTTCTTCGTGCTAACCACACCCAAGTCCATGATCAAGCAAGAGCATTTATTTCATTCATTCCATCATGATTTTCCAATCTAGTTTGCAAAAACTTGTGCCCTACCAGAGCCTACATGATCCCTTTTCATGTATTACAATCTGTCAGTTCATTACTCATTTTATTGAAGCTTCGCCATGATTTCATTTTCATAGCTTAGTTCATATTGTTCATTCTAGAAACTTGTTCAGGAAGCCAAAACTTGTTTTATTCAAAAATACACGAAAAGGAAAACTTAGTGGGTAAGTTTGATTTTACTCTAAACCCCTCATCCCTTGTGACTAAGCACTTCTCTCTCTCTTCATAAATGATAGTCTGACATGTTATAGAAACTTAGTGTAACACCCCAAAAATCTTGAACTTCCTTTCTTTTTCAGTTTTGATAAAAGGTGTGCTTAATATTCCTAGTCAAGTGTTATTTATGTGATAATAGGTCTGGTTAAGTTTTGAGTTCGAACTTTAGGGTGAAGGAAATTGTAGTTTAATAATTAAAAGAACCTTGATGGCAAGTAGTTTGGGTTTTAAATAAATGAAGGAGGAATTGGACATAAGGAGCCTTGTGTTGGAGTGACAAGTAGCGTCATATGTGGGGCTTAGAGGTGGCATCACATGCATGGCAAGGAGGTTTAGGGTTCAAATCCCTCTTTGCTCAAAAGAAGGATTTATTTTTGCTCAATAAATGGCCAGTAGTGGCACAAATTGGACACAAGGAGCCTTGTGTTAGAGTGGCAAGTAGCGTTACATGTGGGGCTTAGAGGTGGCATCACATGCATGGCAAGGATGTTTGGGGTTTGAATCCCTCCTTGCTCAAAAGAAGGATTTATTTTTGCTCAATAAATAGCTAGTAGTGGCATTGGATGTGAACTCTGAAGGGAGTGATCAGAGGAGAAATTTAAGGAAGGGATTAAGGAGTTATTAGGGAGAAAAGTTAGGAGATGAGGGGTGTAGAGAAGTGGAGCCGAATAGGGAATTTGGGGATAGGTAAATTTGACTATAGTATATATAGGTGCCAATTTTGGGGATTCTGGGGTATTGCTAAAATTGCTTCTCTTCCTTTAGCCAAATTCCTCATTTTGGTGTTGCCGAAACACTTTTCTCTCTAAATGCTCAAAAGTCGAATTCCTTGTTCCTTGCTTGTCAATTTTCCATTCTTTCTCTTCTCAAATTCTCTTTAGATTCACCTTTGGTTTTAGCCGATTCATTCTTCTCTTCTTCTTTTTTGTGCCGAATAACCCCTTTCATCATACAAATCTCAAAAGCCAAATACCACTTTGGCTGAAGACCCTCTATGCCACCGCTACTCCCTCTACTTCGTCCGATTCTTGTGGGATTAGTATCCAATCTCAGATTCCAGATCTCTAGGCGTTTTGAGGTTTTGGGTAAGTATTCCTCTGTTATTGGTTAAGGTTAGACGAATGGCCATGAAGGATTTAAGAGTGACTTAAGATGATTGTGAGTCACTTGTTGTTTAGTTTTAATGATTAAGATTGATGCAGATTTAAGAAATACTCGTGATTAGTGATCAAGGAATGGCTGCTAAGGATTGTCGTTCAAGGTAAGGCAAAGTTGAGATTTTCAGGTTTTGGTGATCGTATTTGATAAGTGTGTGATTAATCATTGAGTGACATCATTTGTAGGTTCGTGGCTAAGGAGATCCCAGCATGTTTTAGTACCAGGTGTGTACATACACTGCATACATAAAGTAGATCGAAAAATCCTACGCTTTCAACTTTTGATACGGAACCTGGATTTATTTCTTTTAGACATAACCGTAAACCCTAAACCATATAACCTAATACCACACATATATATACCATGAAATACACTTCCACGTTGAATTTAAGTCATAGCCACAAACACACAGACTTTAACATTATAATCAAGCCATTTTTGCATGGCTTTCAATATATACATACTTCAAAATCATCATAATAACTAAACTAGCCTATACATGCCATAGGTTCAAATTTAAACTTATAAAATACCAAAAATAGCCGATAATGTGATGGACTTTGTTAACGATCCCCGAACTCGTAACTTGATTCCAAAATCTATAAAACAAAGACAAACATACACACAATAAGCTATCATAACTTAGTAAGTCATAAGCAAATAGTAATTCAAAAACATTATCAACTCATTTTAACCAAACCAAATTATACTATCATAATTACATTTAATCTCAAGCTTAACATTTCATATATATATAACATATGCTTCATAAATAAACCTTATCTTAATCGAATGTACATATATATATATTCAAAGTATCATTCAATTTCAAAGACGTAATATCAATATATAACCGAATATATATAGACTCATATAAATATACTCATAAATCAACTTTAACATCACATACTTATACATAGCATATGGTCGAATATACCACACAAATGCACATTTATTTAATTATTATCATATATAGAATTTGCATTACATATTAAATAACAAACTTACTTTATTTTCAATTAGGTAATCAAATAACTCATACCTGATCGTTCTAGCTCATTTTACACATTTGGTCAAAACTTTTCATTGCCCGTTGAATCATTCAGAATTGAATAGGATAATCAGATAATCACGCATATCGTTCAATGCCAACATCCTAGACGTGGTCTTACATGTAATCACATATATCAGAATCACATATCGATGCCAACGTATTAAACGTGGTCTTACTCGCACACATATATCAGAATCACATATCGATGCCAACGTATTAAATGTGGTCTTACTTGTACACATATATCGGAATCACATATCGATGCCAACGTAGTAAACGTGGTCTTACTCGCACACATATATTGGAGTCACATATCGATGCCAACGTAGTAAACGTGGTCTTACTCGTACAGATATATCAAAATCACATATCGGAATCCTATGCCATGACATATTTATCCTACCTATTCCTAAGGCTCATACGAGGCTTTTGGATGTCGTAACTCGATCGAATCAAACTCGTAACCATTGCTCTCAAACATGTATCATTTCGGCACATTCTCAAACAATTATAATAATTCAATTCAGCATTTATAATATTCATATATTGAAATTTACAACATCTATTTGCCTATAAACTTACCTCGGACAACGATAATCAAAATGGGATGACTAATCGACAACTTTGGTTTTCCCCCGATCCAAATCTGATTTCTTTGGTTATTGATCTATTCGTATTCAAATTAAACTCATTCAAACATATTTTCACTCAATTTAGTCCAAAAACACATAAATGGGAAAATTACCATTTTACCCTGCATTTTACAATTTTTACAATTTACTCCAAATTGCACAAAACACAAAACATGCAAAATTTGAATACACTATGCTTAGGCCGCATGTTCATTATATTCATACAAGTCTATACATTTCATTTATTTCACATTTTAGTCCCTCAATTTATTATTTTTGCAATTTATCCTAATTACTCAAAATCATCAAAAATTTCAATACAAAACATAATTTTCATAATTCATCAACTAACATCACAAGACTTAATTATTCATCAATGGCATAACTCAAAATATTCATCAAAATCTGAAATTCAAGCATGGGCTTTGTACATTACACTGCAACGATCTCAAAAACGTAAAAATTATCAAAAACCGAGCTAGATACATACCTTAATCAAGCTTCAACAATGGTCGAACCTATGGAAACCTTATTTCTTTTTTTCTTTTCTTTAATATTCGGTCATGCAAAAAGAATATGAACACATAGTTTTAATTTTATGTTTTATAATATATTAACTAATAATCATTTTACATTTTTAACCTTTATAATAAAATATAAAACCATTATAAACCATGCCTTTAACCGTCCAACTCATTTAATTATGGCCTAATTGCATTATAAGTACTTCATATTAATAAGACAAGTTCAATTAATCACTTTCATATTTAACTATTAACTTTTCACTTTACACGATTAAGCCCTTTTTATTAAATCGACACTCAAACGACAAAATTAAAACACAAAAATTTCACAGATATAAATTCACACATAATAAACATAGAAAATAATTTTTAAATATTTTTCTGACTTGGATTCGTGGTCCTGAAACCACCGTTCGATTAGGGTCTAAATCGAGCTGTTACATTTTTAATAGTTTTAGTTAAAGGAATAAATTGATAAAATATTTAAAATTTCATGGAATTTTTGTAAATTGTGAATAAATGAGGACTGTTATAGAATAAGAAGAATTTTGATTGGCTTGGGAAATTATGAAACTTGGATAAATTTGGAATTTCTGGTTTAGGGACTAAATTGTGAGAAATGTAAAAGTTTAGGGAAAATGTGTAAATAAGAAAGAATTTAAGGGTCTCATGTATTGAATTGAGTTTCAAATGTATATGAATTTAATAAATTGAATTTAATTACTATATAGATCAAGAATCAAGTCAAAAAGACAATAACCGAGGAAAGGAAAAAATTGCAAAGTAGTCCTTGCGTTTTAACCGAAAATGGATCGTAGGTAAGTTTATAGTGTAATGATATGTCAATACAGGTTTATTTATGATTATATCATTGTTTATTAGTTAATTGTATATATATGTGAAATTTCATTAGTTACCTATATACTATTAAATGTTGCAAATAAGTACATATGAAGATGAACAATTGATGATGGAAATTTTTGTGATTGCACATTATTGACGTGAATGTAACAGTTTTTTTTATATAGCATGTGTACAGAAATAACGAAGTACCTCTGAATGATGGATATTTATAAATTTAATGAATTTATGTATAATGCACGGTTGAACATAGTAAACACTTAGGATACGATTGGCATGCTAATAAGGTTTGGACGCATGCTTGTACGGGTTTGCACTTCAGTGCCTCTGTTACACTTTGGTGTCTCTGTTTGCACTTCGATGCCTCGGATTACACAATAGTGCCTCTTTCTACAGTTTGGTGCCTCTGTTATGCATTTATGATGCCTTCGGTGTGGTGTAGTTACCCGAGTATCCGAGTCATGTTACTATAGTTCGTCGGGCCAAGTGTCAATTAATTTATAGCTTAATTACTTACTTAATGATTTTGTATATTTATGAAGTTATTAAGTAATAAATGTTGAACTGAAATTCTTACTTATGTATACGAATGATTACATTGAGATATTTTGATTAGTAGAATTGGTTAACTCTTAAAAAGGTTATTATGTTGTACATGAACAAATACTAATATGGTGTGAATTTGTATTTGGTTATCAAGAATTAGAAATTATCTTCTTGTTTGTTTTTCTTGGTTAAGGTGAGTTAAATGATGTTTAAACTATGAACTTATTAAGCTTCTTAAGCTTAATTGTTTCGTTTGTGGTTCTTTTGTAGTTTCATTTTGCAAATTGACCGAACGGGTTAAGTTGGAGCTCACATTATCTAGCCATCTCGGTAGCTTTTGTTTTTCATTTTACAGTGTGGAATGTATATAGGTGTTTTGTTGTTGACATGTAAAATGTTATGTTATGATGGTATCTCTAGTTAAGTGGTTGGTTTTGGATGTGTGTTTGAATTGGTTTTGGTTAGTTAATCCTTAATGTCAAGAATTAGGTTATGATGCTTTGGAAAGATAAACTTGTTGTGTATGTTTATATTTTGGCCAATTTGGTTGATGGTTTGAGCATGAAAAGATGACTAATGTTAAATGCCTTCTTAATTGGGTTATTTAATTGAATGATCATTAATTGTGGTGCCTTTAAATGGCATATTGGTTAGGAATAGGATGGATGAAATTTTGGAACGTAATTGGTGATTTGAATGTGCTTTTAAACCATGGAAATGAGATAGATATGGTATGTCTTGTTGTGTAAGAAAATCATGCTTAAATTGGCTTGATTTAGTGGTTAAAAATGGAGCACCCGACTTGGGACACAGGTTGTCACATGACCATGTGCCACATACGGTTACCTCAAGCGACCGTGTGTATTTATTGTTTTAAGTGCAGGTTTCACATGGTCTTAGACGCGACCGTGTGATCCAACTTTGAATACACACATAGTTTGGCACATGACCTACGACACTGTAACACCCTATAGCTTACCTGGTTATCGAGCCTGTGTAACGCCCTTTACTTGTATCTGACACTGGGACAGGGTTCGAGGCATTATCAGACTTAAACGTAAAAAAACATACAAAACCGAGCTATAAATTTCATCCAAATTTGAAGCTTTTCATACAAATGCATTACGTCCTTATTATGGGCCTACGAGGCCCAAAACATACATCAGGAGTGGTCCGGGATTAAACTGAGAACTTTAGAAAATTTTGGGAAAACATAGAAAATTTTCTTGTTTTCGAGAGTCACACGCCCGTGTGGGTAAGCCGTGTGGTCACACACGCCCGTGTGGCTTGGCAGACGCCTGTGTCCTTAGCCCGTGTAACTCTCTGACTATGACATCATCAACCAAATAAGGTCACACAGCCAAGGCACACACCTGTATGCTTAGGCCATGTGGCGAATTAAATTCCAAAAATTAAGTGCAGACTTCACACGGCTTGGGCACATACCCATGTCCTAAGGTCGTGTCCTTCACACGTCTGAAACACACGGCCGTGTCTCTGCCCGTGTGTTTACTACTGAGCATTCTATTTTGCATAATTAGGATGCAGGGGACACATAGCCAGATCACATGCCCATGGGGCAGACCGTGTGTCACACATGGCCTAGACACATGCCTGTGTGTCTAATCGTGTAGACAAATTCTAGGCTATTTTCCAAGCCATTTTCCACCCTTAAACACTCACATACTTAAACCAACTTCATGGCACATTTGGTTACTCAAACATTCACATTCATGGTTAAATTATGACTTTGTAGTGTCAACATACCACATACTTAAACCATTATACCTTCATTTTGCATTCCACACCAATTTCATATTTATTTATCATTATGAACTTACTTTCACTGTACTCAATTATACATAGTTATGGTCATGCCTATTAATCCCAATTGATTCATTAAGCACATATGTCATTTATCACACTCATCATCCACAAGCAATCACAGTCCATATCCAAGCATAAACACATTTGCATGCATGCATAATCAATGAGGGTTACAACCCAATAATCAATATGGACCATCTTTCATAGCCATATACAAAATGAATCACAATACCATCACGAGCCAACACATTTGGCTAATTAACATGACACATAACAAAAAGACCAAGTCCCTATACATGCCATGTTCAAAATGTTGAGACTAACTATACCCAAATTTCCAATTCATAATGTGATCGAAAAATCCGACGTCCTCCGGTCTCCGAGCTAGCTTGGCGACACTATAAGAAAATGGAAAAGAAAGGGGAGTAAGCTTTAAAGCTTAGCGAGTTCACAATGCAAATAAAATGCAACTTAAACAAGTATTAATCATACATTTAACATAATGAACATAATCTTGCATTTGTTATCAAATCTCTTAAACTTACTCTTCATATGTATAATATACATATTCTTACCACAAGTTCATCATATCTCGTGGCATTCTCATTAGTTCAATGTACATACCTGTGCCCACTTGCACGTAATAGCTTACTTTCTTGCCTTTGACGCATTCATTACGATTTCTCATTGAACTTCTCTTTAGATTACCCGTTGAACACTCGGAAAACCATCAGATACATCGAAATCTCGCACCTAAGTGACCCATATATAGCCAATGCTACCTCATATCACATATAACATGTTGCTTGCTTTCGAGCTACTCACGGGTCTACTCACACAAGCTGTCAGTCAGGATGTAGCTACACAGGCTACTTACACAAGCTGTCAGGTATTCGCAACACATGCCGGACTACCCAACACTGGTAGAACATACATGACCAGCACCTGGACCGCCATAACATGTGTCACATATATCATGAACTCAGACCACAACACATGAGCTCAGGTCACATAGTTCCTAGTGACACGTCACTCGTATCCTGATCTATTCCTAAGGTTCAAACGGGATTTTCTTCGATATCACATTTCTATTGCACTTGCTCGTAATATCGATTTTAGTATCCATAGCACCAATCACATACTCATGGAATAATCAAAGCATAATTCATAATAAAATTTAAGCATTAAATACATGATATGTAACACCCCTCACCCGTATTCGACATCAGAACTGGGTACAGGGTATTACCGGACTTAAACACAATCAAACACGCAAAGCTGGGCCATAAAATTTCACTCCAATTTAAACTCATTCAAACATAGGCTTAACATCCCTTATAAGGGCTTACAAGGCCCAAAACATATATTGGGGAAGATTCAGGATTAAACCGAAAACTTTCGGAACATTTACAACACTTAGAAAAATTTTCACTTTTTGGAGGGCCACACGCCTGTGTGATTAGGCCGTGTGCTCACACACGCCCGTGTGGCTTAGGACACGCCTGTGTCTCTTGCCCATAGAGCTCTCTGTTTGTGACGTCATGCACAAAATGTAGTCACATGGTGAAGACACACGCCCGTGTGCTTAGGTCATGTGGGCAATTAAAATTCATAAATTTCCAAAAAATAGGTGCAGACTTCACACAGCCTGGGCACACGCCCATGTCCTATGGCCGTGTCTCTCACACGGCCAAGACTCACGACCGTGTCTTAGCCCGTGTGTTTACTACTGGGCATTCTGTTTGCATGAACTAGGGTGCAAGGGACACACGGCCTGAGCACACGCCCAAGGGATAGACCGTGTGTAACACATGGCCTAGACACACGCCTATGTGCCTAACTGTGTGGACAAATTTTAGGCTATTTTCCAAGGCATTTGTCATCCCTATGCACTCACATACTTAAACCCACTTTATGGCATACAACATGGCACCTTTGGATACTTAAGCATTCACATTCATGGTTAAATTATGTCTATAATGGCATATAACACATATTCAACTTGACATATTTCTTTAAAGCTTTTCACATCAATCTCATATTCAATCAACATTATTAATCCATTTTCAAATTATTCATGAATTTTATGGATATGTTCACCCTATTGGTCACAACAATCCATCAAGCACATATGCTATTTATCACACTCATCATCCACAACAACATCAAAGCATAAACACACTTGTATGCATGCATACTTAATTAGGGTTACAACCCAATAGTCAATATGGACCATCTCTCATGGCCATATACAAAATAATTGTAACACCATCATAAGCCAACACATTTGGCTAACCAATTTGACATATAACAAAATAACCAAGTTTCCTATACATGCCATACCTAATATAATGAGACTAACTATACCCAAAAGATCCAATTGATAGTGTGAGCAAGCCTCCAACGTCCTTTGATCCCCGAGCTAGCTTGGCGATACTATAAGAAAATGGAAAAGAGAGGGAGTAAGCATAAAGCTTAGTAAGCTTGCATGTAATTAATAAACAATAAAAATATGCATTTTCATACACATAAATAACATAATTTAAATCATCTCATCCTCAATAATCATTGTAGTCATATTCTATCTCATTTGATTTACATAATGTTCAATAGAACTCAAGATCATAATCCCTTCATTTCCACCTTACCAAAGTTTTATCATTTCGTAATCTCAATAACTACGAACTTGGTGTACATACCTGTACCCTTTCAACACAATGACACCTCGACTTTCTGTTGACGAGTCCTTGGACTATCCGTTGAACCACTTGGAATACTAAGGGATACTCAAGAAATCATGTACACATGGTAAGGTGCCAATGCCATATCCTAGATATGGTCTTATATGGGACTGCATATTGATGCCAATGCCATGTCCCAGACATGGTCTTACATGGGATCACATATATCGAAGCTGATAGCCCAGCTATGGTCTTACACGATGTCTCATATCGATGCCAATGCCATGTCCCAGACATAGTCTTACATGGGATCACGTAACGATGCCAAAGCCATGTCCCAGACATGGTCTTAAATGGGATCTCACATCGATGCCGATGCCATATCCCAGATATGGTCTTATACAAGATCTCATTAACCCAATGTCATGATATTTATACCCTAAGTATTCCTGAGGTTCAACTGACTTTCATCACCTCAAATCTGTATCGGACAACATCAATTATACTCACAAAGACAAACATACAATTCATGCATCATTAAGTGCTAAATACATAATAAAATGCTGTATCAATTACACACAAACTTACCTCGGTACAAAAATGTAGCTATTTATTTGATTTAGTCCACAACCTTGTTCTTCCCTCGGTTTAGGTCCAGACTTCGTTTTTTTATCTATAATAGCAAATTTCACTTATTCAATTATCACATTATTCAAATTAGTCCATAAATCATATTTTGGCAAAATAATAATTTTGCCCCTAAACTTTCACATATTTATACTCTTGTCCCTAAGCTCGTAAAATGAAATGTGTCCAATTTCTTTATCACTCAAGCCTAGCCGATTCATATTCCCTCTTATAACAGCCCACATTTTTCATCAAATCACATTTTTAGCACCTATTTTTACAAGTTTTACAAACAAGTCCTTTTCAGTGTTTTCATGAAAAATCACTTAGAAAAAGATGTTCATCTAGCACCAATCCTTCATATTCTTCCATTAATCATCAAAATACATGCATGACACATATGGATAAAATTTTGAACATAAACCCTAGTTCATATAAAGGGAATAAATGGCTAAATCATGCTTCAAAGATCTCAAAAATGCAAAGAACATTAAAAACGGGGCTAGGATTGACTTACTTTCAGGCTTGAAAATTTGAAAAACCCTAGCTATGGAGAGCTTGAGAATTTTGGCTATGGCATGGAGAAGATGAGCAAATTTTGCTTGATTTGTCCCTTTTTATTCTTTGTTAACCAAATGACCAAAATGCCCTTTTCACTAAACTTTCAAATTTTATCCATGCATGCCCATTTTTGTCCATAAAAATAGGAGTTGGGCAAATTGCTATTTAAGGACCTTTAATTAATAATCCAAAGCTATTTCATACCAAAAGCTTCTAGAAACACATATTTTACAACTTATTCAATTTAGTCCCTAAAGTCAAATTGGACTCTTTACACATAAAATTTCTTCATGAAATTTTCACACAAGCATGAATTCATATCATAGACCTCATAATGATCACAAATTAATTGTTTCTACAAATTTGTAGTCTCGAAACCACTGTTCTGACTAGACCTTAATTCGGGATGTTACATGTTACAACATCACATTAAATATTTATGTACTTACCATGCATGCAATATTAAAGCATTTAAAGTATGGTACATGTTGTATAATTTACATATGAACTTACCTCGGTACAAAATGATAGAAACGAGCCTAATCCTCGTAAACCTTATTTTTTCCCCCAATCAAGACCCGAATCACGTTTTTCTTGATATATAATGCCACATTTAACTTGTTCAATACACATATTATTTGAATTGACCCATAATTCATACTTTGGTAAAATTACCTTTTTACCCCTAACTTTTCACTTATATACACATTAGCCCCTAGGCTCGTAAAATGAAATGCATGCATTTTCTTGGTTACCCAAGCCTAGCCGATTCATATCCTAACTCATATCAGCCCATACTTCTCATTAAATCACATTTTTACTACCCATTTCTTTATCTTTTACAAATAAGTCCTATTTAGGTGTTTTCACTAAAAATCACTTAGTAAAAGATGTTCATCACACATCAAACTTTCATATTCTTCCATTAAACATCAAAATACAAACATGTCACACATGGGTCAAACTTCATACATGAACCCTACTTCGAAATATGGCTAGAAATGGATAGATCATGCTTCAAGGATCTCAAAAATGTAAATAACACTAAAAACGGGGCTTGGAGCAGTTACAATCAAGCTTGAAAAGTTGAAAACCATAGCTATGGAGAGTATAAAATTTTCGGCTAGCACTTGGAGAAGATGGACAAGATTTTCACTTCATTTTACCTTTTTATTTCTTTTATTTACCAAATGAAAAAAAAAATGCCCTTAAGACCTCTAATTGATAATCTAATACAATTTCATGCTTGAAGCTTCTAGAACACAAGTTTTGCAACTTATTCAATTTAGTCCCTAAAGTCAAATTTGACGCCTTAGGCATAGAATTTCATCATGAAAATTTTACACAAACATGCAATCGTATCATAAACATCATAATGCTCATAAAATAATTATTTTTATTTCAGATTTGTAGTCTCGAAACCACTATTTTGACTAGACCCTAATTCGAGATGTTACAGCCTAAGTATCAGGATGTCACACCACTGTCACAGTTCACATCCAATCCAAATAGTCTCATTATTAAGTAAGCATATTTCATTTTAACCTTCATAATATTTACAAGTCAAAAAAATTCTAGTCATCGTTAACACATGCTAAACATTCATCAAGACAGACTTAGAACACACATTAAATATGCATTAGAACCACATAGCAAAATTTTGAAACAAATCACGTAGGTATTGATACTAGATCAAAGGTATTGATATTTCTCTCAGATGGTATTAATACAACTTAGAAAATTGATACCAAAACAACATTTTGTTTCTTGGTTAAAATTAAAACCCCAGAAATTATCGATACCTTTCATAAAGTTTCGATTATTTTACCCCGATTATCGATACTCGTGATATGGTATCGATACCAAATTTCATTACTGACTTCCTTCACATTTGAAAAATCATAGAGGTATCATTTTTAAAACATGAATATCGATACCTTGACTCCGAACCACAAGAATTTAGCAGTTTAAGGCATATAATCCATTCAAAATAATACTACTCAACATGCAACTTTTACCTTATCAAGTAATCAGAAAAACGACCACAATAATAGTTCAATCATTGAAAACATGTCTGAGTAAGCGAACGATATAACAAGAACAATATCCATAAATCCTAAGAACAAATAAGCTATGAAAGTAATCCAAACATTATGGCAAATTTCATGCAACAATTCTACCACATTGTTTAATGTCCATTGACCATACATACAGTTCATGACCCTTCAACATAGCAAATATTCAAATCAAAACAATACCAATGAAATAATTATAACATCCATCAAAAGTGCTAGGAAACTAAACCCATAACATATCGTGAGGACCACAATAATAATCGATTAAAGTCTAACCACATAGTCATTTCTCCACAATTACTTCCTTGGTATCCCCGCACTGCTCACACTGCAAACGCTAAATATCTGCAATGGTTGGAGAGAGTGGGTGAGCTTAAACAAGCTCAGTGAATCTTGGAGTAACCACAAATTATACACAATTTCAAAGGGTAAAAAAGAGCATACAACAAAATCTTCACAACCATATTTTAACCAAGTTAGAATAACATATTCACATTTCATGAAATCATAAAACTAACATATACTCATTTAAAAATAATTTATCAATACTAAACAACATATACATGCTTTCATAACTCACAAGTCTAGCTGATATATTCATATGCATTCACAAATTAAATGGAAATGACCCAAACCACAATTATATATGTAATTTACTATGAGAACATACTAACATGTTATTCACATATTTATGCATCCATCTCAAATCATATTAGCATAATATATAAGATCACATTTAAACGATAATTTGGCACTTGAGGATATGAAACATAAAAGTGGGCTTTATCACCACACATCGAATACGCGGATCTCCAACACACCAATTGACTTCTAGAGTCAAACATATCCCAAAAAGTGAAGAATAAAGCTAACAATCTTCAACACACCAAACATGTCCCGTTGAATGGAGCTTAGCTCATATTCCCTTATCACTCCAACTTGTCCTAGGACCTCAATGCCCAAAAACACAATACATATAGGTGAGATCACAAGGCCAAAATATCCACAATTACACATTTTTAATTATTAATTTAATGAACATCATCTCTGTTCATATTCATCAATTTACATCACAACTTGTACACAATGCATGCTTATCGGATTCACATTTAATTACACTTTAAGTGCCATAATAATGCTCATTAAGCCATCACATATCCGACCACATATGTGTGCATTAAAATCAGTACCTCATATATCACATACAAGTATTCTCACATATTACCTGTCATAATAATATCACATTCCACAATTCAACATTCATATACTTACCAAAATTTCGCTCACTTTCGCTACATATTTGCATTATTAGCATATAATTATCACTGTCTTTTGACATGCATATCATGCCTACAACACAACAAAATTCACAATAGTCATCACATGTCTTATATCACAATATCGTATCATAATAATCAATCCACAATTATTCACATAATTACATAAGTTGCCAAAATAAGGCGAGGAAAATAGAAAACTTACACTTGGAACTTAGGATAGGGGTTTAGGCTATTCCTAAGCTCCCAATTAAAACTATGAATTGTGCCTACAAATAGCAATTCCAAACACTTATAGATCACGCTTTCGCCTAATTGCCAAAAGCTTAAACTAGCTTTTCCTTGCCTTTCGCCTTGCTTGTAGAAGGCTCCAACATTCTGATGCTTCACACATAATAACTAGACACAATACACAATTAACAATCAACCAATGACTCACTTTAAATAACCAAAGCATAAGCCTAAGCTAAATTCTATTGTAATTGAAACCTTCGACATAGCAAACTTTAATTTCAATTATCTCAGTCTATACTTAACCTTTTTACCTAAAATTTATTCTGTTCATCTAATTATTCACCTATGACTAATTCTCAACCTTTAAACTATTCAAAACTACCCAATTCATGCTATCAAAATTTTTAACATGTTTATGACAATTTTCATGAAAATTCTTTAAAACGTTGGAAATCTTAAATGAAAATTTAAAGTAAGCCTAGAAACCTTCTAATCATGTCAAAACTAATTGAAAAATACTTTGAAACCGCATTTTTACCCAAAATCCCAAAATCCACCATTAACTATCCAATTTTCGGCTTTTATTTAAAATATGCAATTTAACGACTAAATAATCAATTTAAAGGATTAAGTAGCATCAAAAACTAATAAGGAATAAAATCGTTACCTTAGTTGACGATAAACTGAATGTTTGATCAAAAACCCAAAAAACCTAAAAATTCAACAATGGAGTATGGTGTTCTTGAATGTTTTTCTTGAAATATTATGGAGATTTATGGCTTGAGGAATGATAGAAATCTAAGGAATTAAGTTTGGGAATCAAAATTGAATGAGAGGAGCTTTGGAATGCAATGGGTGACAAAACAAAAATATGGAGAAGAGACTAACTTGAGTTTTATAAAGATAAAGGGGGAAAATAAGGTGAAAATTAAAATTTAGTTTAATTACCTATTAAAAACTCATAATTTAGACCCATTTACAAATCAATCCTTATTTCAAAATTGAAAGTATTTTGAACATTATTTTCAAAAAATTATTTAATTTTCAAAAAGGTCATAGACAAAAACGATTTCGGGTTACCACAATTCAAAGTTTTCGAACCCATTTCAAGCTAAAATTCCTAATTTGCCTTTAAAACTTCTAGGCCCAATTTTAGGATGTCACAGACACAACCGTGTTGCCTTATTTCAAATACCCACATTGGTGGACACACGGTCATGTGTCCAGACTTTGAATGTTCACACAGTCTAGGGTATGTCACATGGCCGTGTGACCCTTGTTTTTAAAATTTTTAATTTTTTCCAAAATGTCTTGATTTGTTTCGAATTGATCCCAGATTATTCGTAAACTTTTTTTAGGGCCTCGTAGGCTCGATTTAAGGTCCATAAGTATATTTTTCTATGAATAGATTCAAATTTTATATGTTAATATTTAAGTGTATAATTATATCCATTGTGTAGTTAAATGCTTTGTTTTGTTTGGTAACACTCTGTATCCCTAATCTAGCAATGAAGACAGGATAGGGGTGTTATAATTCATGTTTATTTGAACTATATTTTTATGAAGACCATCCTTGTACAACTTTAAAGAAAAATATTTTAGGCATAATTGCAAAAAAAGCCCTCAAACTTTGGGGGCATTTGGATATATGCCCCTAACCTTTTTATTTTTTCATTAACACCCTCAACGTTACTATTCTTTCATAAATCAATCCAGTTTTAACGGTCAATGTGAGTTGACCATTAATAAAACTGCAAGTCAACATAACAGCCCATGTGGCATGCCACATAAGCATATCACATCATAGATGACGTCATCTATTTAACAAAATTTTTCTCTCATTTTCTCTCTTACCAAACACCACTTTTTTTCTTCAAAACACATGGTTGCTGCCTTTTTTTTCTCTCATTTTCTCTCTTGCCAAACACCATTTTTCTTCTTCAAAACATATGGTTCGCTCATTTCATCTACAAGAATCTCACGCACGCACACATCAAAATCCACAATCCAGGTCAATAAAAAACTCAAATGTCACTACAAAAACTATCCCTACAAAAACCACCATCGCTTACTATTTTTTCTTCAATGAAAATCTCCACACTTCCCTTTCTCTTCTACAACAACCTATTCAAGAACCCTGCAATGGCCAAACATATTCATTATTTTAACATCATATAACATAATATCTAAGTGAAAATCATAGTGTTAAACGAATGTAAGGAAGAATAATAAAAATAATAATAAAAGAAGAAGAAGACGATAGTGAACAATTAAAATAGATCATTCCGTTGATAACTGTAGCTGTTGAGATAAGATATGAGCTTTTTAAACCTTTAAGATTGGATCTAATTAGCATTTCTTCCAGTATTCAAAAACTTAATATTTCATCAAATCCAATAAGAGATATTTATAAAAATAAACTATCCACAGCTATATAAAAATAGCAGAAAAAACAAATAGGGTGAGAAAGAAAAGAAAAAAAAACCCAGTAAGAAAATCAAACGCTTACTAAAAGAAGAAAAAGAAATTTAAAAGAAAAAAGAAGAGCATGAGACAACTTAGAGCTATGAACAAAGGGGGGAAAGGAAGAACAAAGAAAAAAACCCAAAATCCCAAATAGATAAACCAACAGAAGCAAATTCAAATTGCTTTAATCCTTAAGCAGCTTGACAATGAGAAAAAAAAGTTGGGAATTCACGATTTGGGGATTTAGGGATTCAATAAAGATTTCAGAGGTGATGGATTTAGGGGTTTATTGCATTTAGGGATTTAGGGTTTTTTTATTTTATGTTTATTAAATTTGTTTAATTTTTTTTCCACATCAGCATTTTTATTTTAATGTTTGCCACGTCGTCAGTCAATTGGAATGCCACATAGACCAATTTTTTGACCAGCTGTTGACTAACGGTCAGCTGATGGTTACCGTTTGAACTGGGTTGATGTCTGAAAAATCCGTTACGTTAAGGGCCGATTTCAAAAAATAAAAAGGTTAGGGGCATATATCCAAATGCCCCCAAAGGTTGAGGGCTTTTTTTGCAATTTTGCCAAGATTTTAAGGCTGTGACGTGCAAATCTTCGGTCCTCCTTAAAGATTAGGTTTGGGTTGTTACAAAAGAATCTTATGAAAGCAAAGTTGATAATTAATATGAAAATTTATGAAAAGAATTTTAGAGGTGAAAATGTGATAGAAGGATTAAATTACAAAATTTGAAAAGGTTAGGGGCTAAAGTGAAAATATGACCAAAATGGGAAAAGACAGTTATTTGTGGTGAATTTTCATAATAATAAGTTGGAATATGCATTGATATGATGAAAAACACATTTTGGACCAAATTGGAAAGTTTAGAAAGTATAGAGACTAAATTGTAAATTTCTTAATTTTATCAAAATAGGGCAAAGATGTAATCTTTACCACCCATAGATTTATATTATAGGTTACAAGTGCATTATGGGATATGGAATTGATAATTGCCTATATGTGTGAAGATATTGTGCAAAGTGAGGAAAACGAGGCAAAATAATAAATTTACCATTTAAGGGCATTTTGGTTGTAACACCCTCTACCCAACCCGAATGATCAAATCTGAATATCAAATATTACCACATATTATTTTAACAAAACTATGAATAATTATTTTTCAACATATTATTTTTTATTTTATTGAATTACATAAGATATAAAGAATAATATCCAAATGTACAACAGAGACTTAAAGGTGATTTAAGACATTACCTCGCAATCCTGGCTTGGTATCCCTACTAGCCACTTCCCTGGCGCAATCTTGGCTTGGTTTCTCCTAGCAAATTTAATTATACAATCACACCTAAAAAATGAACACAACGCTCATAAGTTTACATATACTTAGTGAGTTTTAATACAATTTACCACGAAATCTTCCGAATTGAATTCCTCATCATAGGAGTTTGTAACACCACTCTGTCCTTGGATGGATACTTCCATAATATTGGATATAAACCTACATGCCAATTTCCCTGCTTAATGTATTACTTAAACTTCACATTTTGATTGAATCTAGATCTTGCCAGTCAGTATAAATTAGAATCCTTCTTACAACCTAAGATACTTCTCAGTAGATTACCTATATAGAACCCCTTCCTACAAATTTCCTTTTTAATCTTACACATTACATATTTCTCAAAATGGTTATTCATTGATATTAATACTCAGCAGACATATTAATTATCCTTGCATTTGGTGAAATCCCATACTGAGTTTAATAGCTACCAGACTACCAACCAGATCCCATCTTGATTTCAATCCAAACTAAACTCATTCTAACAATGTAATACTTCAAATCATTTAGAAAAATTCCCAACTTCCATGTCACAAAAGTACGCTCGAATTGAAAAATGTCTCAGAGTCCAAATAGTCTTTAAACGAACCATGGAAACCATTCAAATATGGCAGATACCAAATTTCTGACATCACCAATACATAACGTAAATGAACTCATTCCATCGGACACTTAGACCATTTATATGTATTTATACGTCCTTAAAGCTTATTAAACTTTATTAAAAGATCAAACCAGCTAAGCTATCTTCAAACTCACTAAATTCTAATCAAAGAACTAATTATCAAAGAAGTCTCAAAACATATCTAGACCTTACTACATATATAGTTAACCAATTTCTGCTACCTCTACCATACAAAATTTCCACGAAGGCAAATACAAGTTATGCCACTGAGGTTTAGCAGAGCACACCGTATAGGTTTTACAGATTATGCCTCAAGGGCAATACTAAATACGCCACAAAGCAAAACAGAATATGCCACAAAGGCTTAGCAAACCATGCCACACAAGCAACATACAGAATTACGTATTTACTGTCCCAACAGACTTTTATTGAAGGTGTCATGGTTTCAACCACATGGACTTATACCTAATTCCATGTCGTGATATGTTAGTCCGATTTACATATTACCGAAGGCATCACCATGTGTATTCATTTCATCATATCATGCCATGGGTTTTAATCACATAGACTTGTACATCTTTATGTCATGATCTACTAGTTCGGACTTATTCTTCATGTAGGCATCACCATGGGTGTTTTGACAACAACGTGATCTACCAGTTTGGTTAGCAATGTATCTACCCTACCAGAGGCATCACAATTGAATGTTTACTCTGTTCACACATTTTTATACTTACCCAAATTCATTTTCATGTATGTTTTGCTCATTTTCTTTTAACAAACTAACCTTTTCACACCTGACATTCTTATGTATTGCCATTGCACAACACTCTATATATGTATAGTGATTCACCAGCATCCAAGATAAATATGCAGTGACATTACTAGGCTTACCATACTTCCCAGTTGTCTGTGGTGATTTTAACATATACATTTACTCTTTTAAATTAACTTACTTGAGTCAGGTTAGGGACTCACCTGATACTCACGTAAACTGTAGCTTGAACTCCAAACTCGAACACCCTTATTGAACCAACAACAACAACAACTGCTTAAAGAACATAAGTTTACTATTAAAACCCATTTACATACAAATTGTTAACATCTCAATCATAGAGAACCCCTATTCAAGGCTTTGTATTCATAACCTACTGTTCACAAGCTTCTTAATAGCCTTATTCTTTCAAAAACTTAACATGTAGAGCTATTTGACTTACCAAGAGAGGAAATGTCCATTGGTTAACTTAAAAATCTTAGCTCCATTTTAATAAGGAAGAAGAGAACATACAAGTTTAAGAAGAAGAACTAGAGAATATAAATTTGAAGGAATAAAACCTCCCCACAAAGTCTTCTCACTATATATATACCCTTAGTTCCCTTTAGTTGAATTGAACAAGTGTCACTTGAATCCAAAGTTTTTCCTTCACAATAGCCTACATATTTTTGAGAGGAACATAAATGCAAATACTGTATATTTGATATTTGACCATCAATCCAATTGGCTCCTAACCAGATCAATTTACAAAACCCGCTCAGCACAGTGCTCAGATAATTAGGCGTACCATAATTTTGGCAGCAACCTTACCAGACTTACTCTTTACTTATCATAACCTTTTCTTAAACAGTAGAATAACTTATGATAGAATCCTTAGTCATTTCTACAATGAATATACTACGCCAAACTCTAACACGCCCAAGATTGTTAATTAACGGGTTACACAACGCCAAACAGATAACTTGCCAACTATATGCCTTAATCTAAGATTCGCCAACTTGGGGTGTGACATTGGTCATTTCACAAAGAATTTAATAATGAAAATATTATATGGATAGAATATTGGAAATTTCCTTTGGGCCATGAAAAAAAGTAGTGGACCATAAATGTTTTGAAACTTGGGGGCTTTTTGGTCCACTTGGGTAATTTCAATTCCTTAATTTTCCATCATAAATCCCTAAATTTCACCATCAATCCCTCAATTTGCATCTTAGGATTTTATAGGTTGTAGTGTAAGAAATTGAAGCTAGTGAAAGAAAGCATCAAAATAGTAAATAACAAAAATTTCTCTTTCTCTCTTAGAATGATATTTGAGTTTTATGATTATGAGAAAGATTACAAACATCTAATATTAATTTTGGATATATTTTTATGTGTATAGAAAATGTGGAAATTTTGAAATTGGGATTCCCAAGCTTAGTTGATGATGGAATCAAGTTTTTAGAGGCTTTATTGTGTGTGTTAGAGCATCAAAAGGCAAGTGCATTGGACACTCTTACTTATCTTATATTAAGGTTTATGAATTTGATAATATTTATGTGATAAATATTTGAATAATTATAAAATGAAACATATGTAAATTACATGGCTTAAAAGTGATGAAGTTAATTACTATTAACTTGTGCTATATACTTGAAAGTGAGATGACATATTAGTTCCATGAGGTGTTATGGAACTTTTGTTGCCATAGAAATATTAATAAGTGTCTTTTGATAAGTATGAATTATGTTATGAATGTAAAAATGTAAGTAATGTCATTATGGCTAAGAATGTGATTAATCAACTAATTCCTGCAAGTTTTTGAAAGAGTCGACATCATGTTAAAAACATGAGATTTACTATACAAGAGATAAAGAATAAATGGAAACATGACTTTTGTCCTATACATGTGAAAATGAACATCCTCATAACGTCTCTGTTAATATGAATTTGAAGATAAGTATGTGAAAGCACTTAAAGTGCCCTTTTATGATCTGTTTATATGTATATGTTAATGACCTTGATGGATATTTGTTAATTTTAATTGTAATGTGCCCCAGTATACTTAGTGAAATGTTAGGATATAGTTGGCATACCAATTAAGGTCTATAGTGTATTAGAGTTCTATCGGAGGTTTCGCACTTATGTGTGTTTTGTATCACCTTTGAGCCTTGCACTTATGTGCATCTTGATGTGGTGTAGTTTTTGCACTTATGAGCGCTTTGGTGTGGTGGAGGGATGTGTTACGCTATTTTAGAGTTTAGCACTTCAGTGCTCATTGGTGTGGCGGAAGAGTCCCATGTGTCTAAGTCAATTTTATTGAAGTTGACTATAGGCAAAAATTAATTAAAATGTTGATAATGAATTTTAAATGTAACTATAGGTGGCTAAAAGCAAAATCGAGTGTTGTGAACTAAAACACTTCTAACTAAAGGAGATGAAAAAGAAAGTGAATGAATAGGTAAGCTAAGAGAGAATTTAATATGATAATGTGCTTTCAAAGTGTATGGCCTAGTGGACTTACCTTAAATGATATTTTTTTGGTCTAAACCTTAAATGATATTAAGGAAATTGATGATTCAAGCATGCTCTAGTGTCACGGGGCTAGAATGTTAGCTTGACAAACCACATGACCTTAGGTATTTTGTTTGCTTCAAATCTGCCTAATTCAGCCTAAGACTCAAAAAGTAAGGATCCTCCCGGAAATTCTCTAAGGCATGGGAAAATATAGTGGAAGAAAACTTGAAAGGAAAGAGCAATGGGAAAATTTAAAAGCCAAAAGAAAGAAATACACATCAAGTGTTTGAGTAAATGATCTCAAATATATTCTTTAACTCTAGAATAGAATGTAACGGGATGATTACAAATGAGGGGGAAAACCTCTATTTATAGTTGAGTTCCCCCAAAACCAACGGTACAAATTGAGTTACATCGACAGTTAAGATTAGAGCCTATCTACAATTTAAAGTACTAAGGGATTTAAACTTTATACAATCTTATCCCTTTATGATTTATACTATTTACATTGTAACTCTAGTTTTACTGGGGTGTTTCATTGAGCCATCAAGGCTTCAAGTAGATAGGCTTCTCTATGAGCTCCAAAAGTTGAGCCAGTTCAAGTGGGTTATATAAGCCCTATTTAATAAGTTGACCTCTATGGGGCATTATGTGCAAAATGGTCACGGGCTTTGATCCGCGGCCCTTGGCATTCTCCCCCACCCATTCTCGTTGTGCCTTTATCGCGTCCTCAGAATGAAACTGGTTTGACTTGTCTTGGAACTACTTCAATGCCTCGGCTGATTCCCAACTAGTCTCTCTATCAGTTACTCTTACCCAAAGGAACATTTTCCTCGACCTATGTCTTCGTTGTCACTTACCTCGAATTGTTTCTCTTCTTCATACATCTCGATTAAAAAAGTCCACCACTCTTACTTACCCATATTGTGACTTGCCACGATTGAGATCTCCTTGATTCGTACAAATATGCTTCGGCATACCTATATTGAACAGCAGGTTAACCTTGATATTCTCGCTAACTCTGGTTTGAAAGCACCTCACAATATGCGAACCTTCACATAGAAAGCATCTCACTGGCCCCTTTGGTTTCTTGCCAGGCTTCCACTTCCCACTATGTGGTTTCTTATTACCACTATTTTCACTGTCATTTTTAACCTACCCTTCTTCATCTCCCCCACCATTTCCTTCCTTCTTAGGCCCGGACAACTTGAATCTAATTTTCTCGGATCAAGCTTGAATAAGGACTCTGCTATTGCTTTGGACAGTTCATTAACTCTTCGTTGCTGAAACTCTTGCTTCGCCCAAGGCTTTAGCCTATACATGAAGTAGAAAAATGTCACTTTCTCACTCAAATTGAAAATTTGGAGTATCAGCTTACTGAACTCCTTCACATACTTGCTAACTACGTGTTGTTGCGTAAGACGTTGCAATTTAGCCCGAACCTCATCCTCAACATACTCTAGATAAAACTACCCCTTGAGTTCTCTATAGAACTTCTCCCATGTCCCAATAGCAGTACCACCATGTCTTTCATCTCTGGACTTATGATGCCACCATAACAAATGTAACACCCCTAACTCGTCTCCGTCACCATATTAAGGTTACTGAGTATTACAACACATATCGAATCAAATGACATCATAAAACAATTCAATTATTAGTTTAAATATCAATTATTCAAAACCAAACATCATTCATAGCATATATATGAATACGAGTCTTATAACGAGCTTATGGAACCTAAAAATCTATTTAGAAACAATTAGGGACTTATCTAAAACAA
The DNA here is from genome assembly GCA_025698475.1 of Gossypium anomalum. Classification (NCBI taxonomy): domain Eukaryota; kingdom Viridiplantae; phylum Streptophyta; class Magnoliopsida; order Malvales; family Malvaceae; genus Gossypium; species Gossypium anomalum. The sequence continues at coordinate 49,612,310 of CM046967.1, read as the reverse complement.
AACATAAAAATTTAAGAAATGTTAAAAATAGGGGTCACATGGCCATGTGACATAGCCTAGGTCGTGTGGCTCAGGGACATGGCTATGTGGCCAAATCATGTAAAATTGATAAGTAGGGTCACACGGTTGTGTCTCCAAGTCGTGTAACAACCTGAGACTGTGTGGGACAAACCAGCACCAAAATTAAATAGGCCACATGGCCGTGTGGTGTGACCTTTTGTGGCACACGGCTGTGTGATAGCCCGTGTCCTAGGCTGTGTGCATCTAAAATGGCTTGCAAAACAAGGCAAATCATCACTCATTCCTTATGTTCCAAGCCAAACCAAAACCACACATTTTAATTCCTTCAAAACACATTCAAACAATTTTAAACCATACCAAAACATTCAGCCTAAGTGTCTAACCAATATGCCGTCATTAGCACCATATTTCATGCACCAATCTAATTCACATTCAAAGATCACAAATCCCTACCTTATACACATTCCAAACATACCAAATCATCTATTCCATTCACATTAAATTCTATCATGTTTCAACCACTGTCAAGAGGCATAAGCCAAATAACCAAAGACATAAATATATGAACATATTCAAGCCAAAATCAAAGATATACATATCCATAAGTAAGCCTTAACTAAAGTTTAATAACATCATCACAACAAAAGAACTTTAAATCTCATGGTACATTCCATTTATAACCAACATCAAAATGACCAAAATTTTTACAAAGATGATGGATGGATAGTGTGTGTGCTCCAACTTCAACTTCCAACAGATTGAGATTTCCAATGATCTATAGAAAAAGAAAACAACTAATGTTAGCAGCTACTACTTAATAAGCTCATATAAATCATAAACATAAACTTACCAAATATGCTCAATTTATAAAATTCATGCATAATTCCATTAAAATGCTCATAAGCTCACTCAATCCTATTCACATCACAAATCTCACGAGTTAATGAGTTCAACAATGAAACATGATAAACGCCAAATTATACATATTGTTACCCCAAATACTTAGCATATCTATGGATATTTACTATTAGATTTATGAATTTTGGTGCTCTTAATCTGGTTATTTCATGTTTTGTAGTCAGAAGAGCAACAAGAGTCAAAAGGAGCCAAAATTGAGCTTAAAAGAGACAAAAAGGACCAAATCAAGAAGATCACACGGCCTAAGCCTTGCCACACGGGCTTCTCATATGCTCGTGTCTGTCGAGGGTGTCGTCCAAGGATTTCACGATTCACATAGCCTGGCCATTGACCCACATGGCCGTATGAAATTTAGCGGAATGAACACGGCCTGGCAAACACGTCACACGGTCGTGGCACACGGGCGTGTCCCTTTTTCAAAGAGTTGTATTTTACAAGGAAAAAGGATGGAAAAAGGATACTTAGGGAAGAAGAAAGCCAATCCAATGCCTATAAAAACACCCTAAGTATGACCTACTAAGAGAGACTTTTCCGAGACGGCTAGAACCTCTCTGGAACACGAAACCACATGCTAGGAATTACTTGAAGGAAGCCAGACGATCCATCCCAAAAGCCGAAGCTACTCCAAGACTGAAGATCTCTCTCAGAATCCTTTTAGGAGTTTTAGAGTTTTCTTCACGTTTTGTTATTTTCATACTTTTGAGATGTATTCTTATTTCATACTTTTGCCATTACTATACTATTGTTCGATAGTGCACTTTCCTTTTCGTTATGATAATAGTTAGTCTAGGTTTGATCTTTATTATAAATATTTATTACTTGTTAGGAATCACGTGATCAAGTTTTTGGCGCCGTTGCCGAGGAACTGAAATATTAGGAACACTTAATTTTTATTACTTTAGCCATTTATTTTCCTTGCAATTTAACTTTATTTTTATTTTATTTTACTAACTTTCTTCTTCTTTCCCCTGGCAAGTTCTTGTAGTGTATGACTAGAAGAAACCCATTAGGACTGTTGCTTTTTGACGAGGAAATTGATCGTACAACTCGTAGAAATCGATGAGAAATTAGGCGCAGCTTAAAATACACAGAAGAAGAGTAAGAGGACGATATCCTAACTACTACTGAAGAGATGGCTAAAAATCAGGACAATTCGCTACCGCTAGCCATACCCGCTGAATTAGCAACTCAGAATCCTGCTCTTCGTACTATGTATGATTATGCTAAACCTAATTTTACAGGAACTAAGTCAAGTATAGTTAGACCTGCTGTTGCTGCTAACAGTTTTGAGCTAAAACCTAACACGACTAAGATGATACCGTAATTTGTTCAGTGTGATGGTTTGCAGGATGAGAACCCCAACACGCACTTGGCAAATTACCTAGAACTGTGCAACACTTTCAAAATTAATGGCGTTTCTGATGATGCCGTTTTCCTTCAGTTATTCCCTTTTTCACTAAGGAATAAGGCTAAACAGTGGTTAAACTCATTACCACGAGGATCCATTACCACTTCGGAGCAAATGACTAAAAAATTTCTATTAAAATATTTTCCACCGGCAAAAACAACTAAGTTGCGTAATGATATTTCTTCTTTTGTGCAGATGGACTTAGAGACACTTTACGATGCATGGGAGATATTCAAGGACCTTTTGCAAAGGTGCCCACATCATGGATTACCGCTATGGCTGCAAGTTCAAACGTTCTACATTGGTGTGAATCCCTCGACAAGACAAATGATTGATGCAGCTGCTGGTGGGACTATCAATAACAAGACACCTGAAGAGGCTTCTGAATTTATTGAGGAGATGTCACTGAATAACTATCAGTGGCAAGTCATGAAGACTAAGCCAACAAAAACAACAAGCGTTTATAACGTCGATTCGGTCACTATGTTGACAAATCAGGTAGAACTTCTAAATAAGAAAATTGATGGTTTACTTGGTTCTACGCAGGTACATCAAGCGATGAGGTGTGATTCAAGTGGAGGAGGTGTGCATACAGAATACCCACCATTCAATCCTACAACTGAAGAGGAACAAGTCAACTATATGGGTAACAATAATTTTAGATCTCAGAATAACCCCTATAGTAACACTTCTAATGCAGGCTGGAAGAACCACCCAAATTTCTCTTGGGGTGGTCAAGGAAATCAAAGGCCACAAAATCCTCAGGGTTTCTAACAACCACCTTATCAATAGGAGAAGAAGCCGAACCTTGAAGAGATGCTATCCAAATTCATCTCGGTGTCAGAAACTCGTTTCCAAAATACCGATATAGCATTTAAGAATCAACAAGCAGCGATTCAAGGACTCAAAACTCAGATAGGCCAGCTATCAAAGCTAATCTCTGAATGACCACAAGAGAGCCTACCCAGTAATACTGAACCTAATTCAAGGGAACACCTCAATGCAATCATTACTCAAAACAAGGAAGAATTTATTGCACCTGAACTAGAACCGAGGCAAGAAACAGTGGTAAGCAAAAGTAAAAGTGAGGTAAGTCATAATAAAACAGTAAATGAAGAATATAGACCTCGTGTCCCATACCCTAACGTGCAAGGAAAGACAGAACAGAAGAACAATTTGGTAAGTTCCTCAAACTCTTAAAGAAATTACATATTAACTTACCTTTTATTGAAGTTCTTTCGCAGATGCCCAACTCAGCAAAATTCTTAAAAGAACTTCTGGCCAATAAAAGAAAGTTAGACGCTACATCGCATGTGGAGCTCAATGCAGTCTGCTCAGCTGTTCTAAAGAATAAGCTACCTAACAAATTGAAAGATCCAGGTAGTTTTACAATACCTTGCTTAATTGGTAGTTTATCAGTGAATAATGCTTTAGCAGATTTAGGGGCAAGTATAAATGTTATGCCTTATAAAATGTTTAAAATACTAGGTCTCGGTAAACCCAAACAGACTAGGATGAGCATACAATTGGCTGACAAAACAATTAGATTTCCTAAGGGTATTATTGAAGATGTTCTCCTTAAAGTTGATAAATTCATTTACCCAGTAGACTTTGTCATCTTAGATATGGATGAGGATAACGAGATACCTTTAATTTTAGGACGACCCTTTTTAGCAACTACCGGAACAATTATTAATGTCAGCTCAGGAGAGCTAACACTTTGTGCAGGTGATGACGTAGTAATACTTCAAGCACGCGACTCAGTCAAAACCTCTAAGACTCAGAATGATGCTATAAAATCTGTCGATGATAAAACTAATATTCAATCGTCCTTGCAGGAATCTCCTCGAACCAAGGCAACAGAGACAGTGCGCTACTATCATGAAGAAAACAAAGACGTCTATGAAGAATGAAGGCTACGAATAGAGGAGCTAGACGAATTGCGAGAGCACAAACTAAGAACACATGATAAACCGAAACTTCGCCAAAACAAGCCTGATACCTCTCCTAATCAACTTATGGTAGGCGATAAAGTCTTACTAGATGCCATAGATCCCCACATTGTCACTACCACACCAAATAAGGAGATCCCTCTTACGGTACTCAATATTTTCCCATTCGGTACAGTTGAGGTGAGTCATCCCAAATTTGGCACTTTTAAGGTAAACAACACCCTATTAAAACCTTATTTTAAGATTGACGGCATGAACGAGGAGTGTGAACTCCTCAAACTACCATGATAAATCAACAGAGAGGTAAGTCGAGCTTAGACTATAAACAAGCGCTTCTCGGGAGGTAACCCGAGCACTAACATATTTTGATTTCTTTAACTTTAACTTCTCACACTTCGAATCAATTAATTTAGTCTTTGAATTACAAAGTTTTTCAGCATACATGGCCACCCACACGGGAGTGCTTATAGCTGTGGCAAAACAGGGGAAGCGACACGGCCATGCGATACGACCGTGTGGAAACAGGGCAAAGATTTCCCCAAAACACGGGATGCGATAAATCCCTATGGCCGTGTGACATGGCCGTGGGTGAGGTTGATAGATGAACACGGGTGTGGGAATGGAAAAACACGGGCGTGCCAGGGGCAAAGCTCGATTCTATTTCTCTAACACGGGCGTGCGACACGCCCGCGCCATTAAACCGTGGACAACAAGACACGGACGTGGTACTATACACACGGGCGTGGGAGAAGCGAACTAAGCTAAGCACGGTCGTATGATATGGCAGTATTTGACACACGCCCAAGACACACATGGGCTCCCTCTCAGAGTACACGGGTGTGGCCCCAGGCCGTGTGACCCTCCCCTATATAAACAAACCACTGTTCATCTTCTCCCCTCTTTCAAAACCCTAGCCGAAATTTACCCCTCTCCAACCCCTAATCCCTAATCCGTCCACCATTCCCATGATTCTCACTTCCCCAACCCCCAAACCACCCTTAATTTCACATCGCCACTTCAGCACCACCACTTCAGGCCCCCACTGACGAGGATCATTGAATCCTCCTATCTTTTTATTTTTTATCTTTATTTTTATTTTATTTTTTATTCTTAATTTTTAATTTCATTTCAATTTTATTATTTTCTTATGAAAGACATATCTATATTAGTAAATTTTACTTTCTTCATTTTTTGTCTGGTATTTCTAACAAGTAATCCCACTACATTCTCTTCTACACCAACTCTTAATAAGCTCTTCATGATTCTACAAATTTCCAAGCAAGCTACTAGGAATATTTTACGGAATAAGGAAACAAACAACAATACAAACCGAATGCCATATTCAACGACCCAATTTCTTCATCTCGCTAAGAACAATGGTAGCTACTACTTTCCCCAAACACTACAGCCTCAGAATCAAGCTCCAGACCCATATAACAGGGAGTTTCACCTCCTTCCCTCTATGATTTTCTTTATTTTGAATAGTCTATCTTTGTACACTGAGGGCAATGTACATCTTAAGTGTGGAGGGGTGAAAAAAAACATGAAACCTAACTTTTTGCACTATTCTCAAATCCCTGAATATGGTCTTGTGCTTAAGTGATTTTCTCATAATATTGATAGAATGAATTTTGATTAATCTATAATTATCGTTGATATGTCATGAATTAGACCAAGGAAATTATGCATGATTATTTGATTGTAGGACCTTAAAGAATCAAGCATGATAAGTTGATATTTTGATAACTAAAATTTTTAGTTTATTTTCCTGAATTGAGGTATTATCTTGAAATTTTAAGTATACAGGAATGACATCAAAAACCCAAATTTTTGGTGAGAATTTTGAGCCTTTTTGAGCATATAGCTTTCTTTCTTGCTTACTTCTTTTGTGGTTTGAGTGTGTCAACATTGAACTGTTATTCTAGAACTTGCTTCGATTATACATGTCGAGATCACATGTATGATTTGATATACTGAGATGATAAAGGCACTTAGGATTTAACCCACTTACTCCATAAAAATCCTTCCCACATAATTAAACCCTTAGTGAACCTCTTTTTGAGCCTATAACCCTTTTTCTTTATTGATTAACCTTCATCATTAACCCATTAACCCATTTTTATTGAAATCCTCTTACTTAATTTGACCCTTTTTATTCGAGATTGAATTTAAAATTGTTACCTCACTATGATCACCAATTTTTGTTACTGAATCATGGAGTATAACTTCTATATTGTATTAACTTGATTTGTTCTTAAAAAAAAAACTAACCTCAGTATTATTATTGTAATTCTTAGCAAGCTAAAGTTTTCATGAAAAAGAGAGCTCATGTAATATAGTTCTAGATATTTGTTTTCATTCAGTAATTAATTTTTTGATAGAGGGGTGATATATTGAAATCATCTCGATTCTAACCTTTGTTTCTTCAGCTTGTATCCATACCCGTAACCTAAACCCCGTTACAACCATACAAAGACCTTTTGATTTGTGTATCATATCATTTACAAGTGGTGGAGATTTGATTTTTCATGTAAGCCTATAGTGATAACATCTGATGTTAGACAATCGAGTGCTTAATTTTGAACCTTAAACACTTTGAGTGATTTGAGTGAATCCTTAGTGAGGATGTCATCTGTTGTATTTAGGGCTAAAGTTAATTACATAGAGGAAGGAGATTACCTATAATTTTATTATCAAAATATTCGATTTAGATTGTTTGAGATTTTTAATGCCCCTATGGTTGAATTCTCAATGTATGATTCTCCGTGGAATAATTAGTAACATTATCGGTAATGATTATATGATTGAAATGAATGAATTCTAGCAGTAAATGAGAGTTTTGATTGAGGACAAGCAAATGCTTAAGTGTGGAGGTATTTGATAAATGCCAAATTATACATATTGTTACCCCAAATACTTAGCATATTTATGGATATTTACTATTAGATTTATGAATTTTGGTGCTCTTAATCCGGTTATTTCATGTTTTGTACTCACGAGAGCACCAAGAGTCAAAAGGAGCCAAGATCAAGCTTAAAAGAGACAAAAAGGACCAAATCAAGAAGATCACACGGCCTAAGCCTTGCCACACGGGCTGCTCACACACCCGTGTCTATCGAGGGTGTCATCCAAGGATTTCACGATTCACACGGCCTGGCCATTGACCCACATGTGAAATTTAGCGGAACGAACACGGCCTGGCAAACACGTCACACGGCCGTGGCACACGAGCGTGTCCCTTTTTCAAAGAGTTGTATTTTACACGAAAAATGGATACTTAGAGAAGAAGAAAGCCAATCCAAAGCCTATAAAAATACCCTAAGTATGACCTATAAGAGAGACTTTTCTGGGACGGCCAGAACCTCTCTGGAATACGAAACCACACGCCAGGAATTACTTGAAGGAAGCCAGACGATCCATCCCAAAAGTAGAAGCTACTCCAAGACTGAAGATTTCTCTCAGGATCCTTTCAGGAGTTTTAGTGTTTTCTTCATGTTTTGTTATTTTCATACTTTTGAGATCTATTCTTATTTCATTATGAACTAAACCCCTTAGATACCTAAGGGGGATGAAACCTATGATGGATCTTGTTGTTATTATCTGAACGATATGATAAATACTTGATTTGTTCTTAATTATGTGTTTCTAATGCTTGAGTTAATATTCCGGGTATTGACTCATGATCTAATGTGCTTATGCAGAGGAGGAATAGACCCTGCCTAAGAGTAGACTTGGTACAATTAAGCGGAGTTGATCGAACGCTTAGAGATAGGGTTACGAGATTTTTCCAAATTAGGGTGAAACCTAATAAGGGAGTCCATAGATCGATTTACTGCTTCCCTAGGAGTTTTAATTGGAAAGAGATTTCAATTAATTCAACTAAGGGTTAGGCGTTATTAGTCTCAAAAGAGATAATAATGTAGGTTAGGGAGTCTCACGGATCAAGTCAAGTGAATAAATTGTCTAGTTCAGAGTCAGATAACAAGTGAAATCTAGGTGGATTCCTCTTTAGGTGTCGTCTTTATCGATTGCTTCTCTTCAAGTCTTTTTCCAAATTTTCTTTTCGCTTTAGTTTAATTGGTTAATTAGTTTAGTTAATTAGTTTAACAAACAAACCCTTTTATTCCTAGGTTAAATAATAAAAAGATAGTTATTACTTGTATTTTTGGTTCCTTGGGTACGATATCCCGGTCTTGCCATTACTATACTATTGTTCGATAGGTGCGCTTGCCTTTTTGTCGTGATAGTAGTTAGTCTAGGTTTGATCTTTATTATAAATATTTATTACTTGTTACGAATCACGCGATCAAAACATATAATCTTACCATATCATGAAACATGTATTAGGAACATATCAATATACATTCCATTCATCACATCTCTACTATGCATCATTCATTCATTTTCAAAACATTTATACCAACACTTTCCATTTCATCTATCAAAACCATATAACATTGCATATAATTAAGTTCAGTTGATTAAGCATTTATTACCCGTTGAACCAAATAAAATAATATAGAATACTCGGGAAAATTCCCACACAAGCTATGACTATAATCGTATATGCTCACACGAGCTGTGGGTCGGGATGTTAGGCTACACGATACTACTCACACGAGCTGTGGAGAATCTGCAACAAATGGAGGACCTCAACCATCGGTAGGACATCCAAGACAAGCACCCAAAACTGTAGTAACCCCTAATGTAAGAACAAAGGTTGACCAAAGCTTTCAAAGCTTTCTAAGATGATAATTCTTTTCCTATTTGTTTTTTTTTTCATGTTAATTACCTATTTACCATTTTACCATTATAAAATTAACTTAATAATTAACAAAACATTATCCATAATTGTACACATCTATCTATATGGTTTATTTACTATATAAGTCCATCAACTCACATTTCAATAGCTATTTAGAACCTTTAACTAACAAAAACTAACTTTTGCAGCTTTTACGATTTAGTCCTTTTTAATTAATTAACTATCTAAATGTTAAATTTCATAACCAAGTTTTAATACGACAACATACTAACCATATAAATATTAAATAAATAATAAAACACTGATACACTAGTCAATTGTGGTCCTAAAACCATGATTTTTGACACTACTAAAAATGGGTTGTTAGAAACAACATCAGTAAAATACATGGCAGTAATATTTACCTTGGTAACATCATCCATGATGCCTTTAGCACAGAAGTATTGATTCATTCCCTACAAGAAGTTGTCCACATCCTTTGTGTACCTAGTCCCATTAAAATCTTTTGGCCTCAAAACATCTACTTTAGGCTTAGGTGTCACAGCCAGCACCCCATTTCCTAAAGCAACTTTGTAGATATTAAGCTTTCCTTTGAGCTCTTCAATCTGTTCTTTGAAGGTCGACACCATAAGCTCGAGAGCATCATCCCTCACTGTCAACTTATCTATAGTGGAATTGAGCACCCCTTGCATCTTTTCCACATTGGAAGCAAGAGACTTCAACACGGCTTCCTTAAGTTTCTTTTTTACTGAGTCTAGCTCTTCAATGCGTCCCTTGACTACCATGAGTGTCTCCGTCGTGTCCCCCATGGACTACTCGAGAATGACCACTCGTTCTTCCAAATCCAATGGCATGTCCCTCGATCGACTAGGTTTTCTGGCCCTCCCACGGGTCTTCATTATCTCAATCTAATCGTCTACTCCTTTTGTCATCTTGATCGAGGCCTTCAAAACCTTAGCTCAAATAGCAACTGTTACGGGGCTAGAACTTTATTCTGGCAAATTGTGTGACCTTAAGAGATTTCTTTGCTTCAAATTTGCTAAGTTAACCTAAGACTCAAAAAGTAAGAATTATCTTGAAAATTCACTAAGGCACTGAAAAATATAGTGAAAGCAAACTCGAAGAAAAGCAACGAGAAAATTGAAAAGCCATAAGAAAGCAATGCAAACCAAGTGTTTGAGTAAATTTCCTCAAATATATCCTTTAACTCAAGAATAGAATAAAATGATATGATTACAAATGAGACGGAAAGCCTCTATTTATAGTTGAGCTCCCTTAAAAGTAATGGTATAGATTGAGCTACATCGACGGTCCAGATTAGAGCCTATTTACAATTGAGACTTCTAAGGGATTTAAACTCTATACAATCTTATCCCTTTAGGGTTTATATTATTTACCTTCATAACTCTAGTTTTACTGGAGTGTTTGTAACATCCCGAAATAGGGCCTAAACAGAATAGTGGTTGCGAAACCACAAATCCGAGGTAGAAAAATTTATTTTATTATTATTTTGAGGTTCATGATATGATTTCATGATTGTGTGAAAATTTCGTGATGAAATTCTATGCATAAAGTGCTTAAGTTGAGATTAGGGACTAAATCGAATAATTTGCAAAACTTGCATTCTAGAAGTTTTTAGTATAAAATTGCTTTGGAATATTAATTAGGAGGGTTTAAATAACAATTTGACCAATTTCTAAGTTCATGGACAAAATAGGACATGGATGGAATTTTTGAAAGTTTAATAAGGAAGGGCATTTTGGTCATTTGGTATTAAATGAAATAAAAAGGAAAAAAATAACACAAAATTTATCATCTTCTTCATTAGCACGAAATTTCAAGGGTTCTTCATAGCTAGGGTTTGTTTCAAGCTTTCAAGCTCCATAGTAAGTGATTCCAAGCCCCGTTTTTAATGTTCTTTACGTTTTCGGAGTCCCGGTAGCTCGATAAAGCTTATGCTAGCAATAATTTAAGTTAGGGTTCATATTTGGAAAAATACCCATAGGTGAAAAGTGTTTATTTTGATGTTTTATGATATAATATGAGGTCTTAGATTATGTTAGACAACTTGTGCTACTCGGTTTTAGGTAAAAAAGAGTAAAAGGGCTTAATCGGTAAAAATACCTAATAGTCATAAGTATATGTTAGAGTGAGAATTTGATTTTTCTATAGAAGGGAAAAACGATCAGCATGTCATAAAACATAAGAAAATAGGCTGAAGTTTAATTTACGAGATTTGGGGCAAAAGTGTAAATATGCAAAAGTTTAGGGGCAAAAATGTAATTTTTCCAAAGTTTGAGTAAAGGGCTGTTTTGATAAATGTGAATATTAAATAAATTAAATTTGCTATTATAGATCAAGAAGAGCAAAATTCAGGAGTAGATCGAGGAAAAGAAAAAGTAAAAGACTAAATTGTAAAGTTTAGTCACATTTTGTATCGGGGTAAGTTTATAGTAAATAAATGCAATATTCTTTTATTTTACATTATTATTGTAAATTTCCAGCATTTATATACTTATTTTATGAGAATATTTGAAGTCGAATTAAAGGCGAAGAAGCCCCGTTTGAACCTTAGGAATGTTAGGATATTGGGGTTGACAGACAGACAGAGACGAGATGAGAAATGAGCCATGTAAGTCCATATCAGATATATGGCTTTGGAGACAGGAATGAGCCATGTAAGCCCATATTAGATATATATGGCATTGGAGACAGGAAAAATTCATGTAAGTCCATGTCGAAGACATGGCATTGGCAGGATATTGATAGGCAGGAACGACCCTAGTATCCTTAGTATTCCAAGTGGTTCAACGGGTCATTGTACACGTTAAATTACAATGAATTATCAGCAAAAGGGAAGGTAGATTATATTTATGAATAGTGAAAGGTCAGGTAAGAAAGAAGGTATGTGAGTAAAGAAGAAGGTAGAAAATGAGAAGTAAGGAAAGTTTATGAGGCTAGGTGACATTATGTATAATTATTCATTATGTTGAATGTTGTAATTTATTTGCTTGTAAGCTTACTAAGCCTAGTGCTTACTCTCTTTATTTTCTTTTTCTTATAGTTTTTATCAAGCCACTCGGGGATCGAAGGAAACGTCGGAGACCCGATCACACTATCGAAGGAATCACATTGGTATAGTTAGACGTTTCGTTTTGTGTATGGCATGTATAGGAACTTGGTTTCTTTCGATATGATATGATCAATGAATGATGTGTAAATACTTGCTAGTGATTAGCTAATAGAATGGCTGATGATATACATGTTTAATAGTATGTATGATTAAGTAGTAACTATCACATGAAAACTATGAAAAATGTGAAAGTAACTTAAAAATGGATTCAAGTATCAGAAATAATTTGACTTTGAAAAATCACTAAAAATCGTAGAGACATGTTTTGATGGTGAATAATATACGAAATTAAAACTCATTGTGTCTATTTTCATATGGAATAAGAAAAATAGGTAAAGGTTTTGTATTTTATAAGATATCTAAGTTTTAGTGAAATAGGGCCAGAGCGATTTCTGGATCCCCTGTTTCAACTTTAGACATTCACCATATATTTTAAAAAAATAATTAGGTGGTGTAATTTATATGGTTAGAATCCTTGTTGAATCTAGTTTTAATAGAAACAAACTGTATAGTCATATGAATTTTTTAGAGGGAGAAAAGTGGTTCGTAGTAAGTAGAGGTTAGTGCAGTCAAATTCTGAAACAGGGGTAACTTTAACTAATAAACTGTAATTGGCTAAGTCAAAAATTCTAGAAAAACATTAGTAGATAGATATATGAGTATAGTTTCAGGAAAAATTTACGGATCTTAATTTCGAGTTTTGAAACTTGAGAAATGATTTTTTAAGCAACCATGATGCAGAAAAATAGTTTATTCCGAAAATTAAAATTAGTGGTTTAGAGTTGTTTAAAAGGTAAAATAAGTTTAGTAACACCTCAAGCTTGACTCCGGTGACGGTTTCGGGCGTGGGGGCATTACAGTGTTTCACTAAGCCACCAAGGTTTCAAGTAGATGGGCATCTCCATTGATTCCACGAGTTGGGCCAGTTCAAGCGAGTCAAATACACCCATTTAAAAAGTTGACCTCTATAGGGCGTTCTGTGCATAATGGTCATGGGCTTTTATCTGCGATCCATGACACTAGTTCAAAGAAATTAAAATGAAATATATGGTTCATACAAAGGACAATTGCCATAAATTTAATTAAGAAATAACATGTTATGAAACTACTGACCCTACATAAGAATCTTGAATAAGGACTTTATTAAATGAATTGGTTAAAAAACCATTAATATAAAGTATTTTTGGATTTATTTTAAGCTTAAGGGCCCTAAGTGTAATATCCCGAATTAGGGCCTAATCGAAATAATGGTTTCGTGACCACAAATTTGAGATAGAAATAATTATTTTATCATTATTTTGATGTTTATGATATGATTTCATGATTATGTGAAAATTTCGTGATGAAATTTTATGCCTAAAGTGCTTAAATTGAAATTAGGGACTAAATCGAATAAGTTGTAAAACTTGCATTCTCGAAGTTTTTAGTATGAAATTGTTTTGGAATATTAATAAGGAGGTCTTAAATAGAAATTTGACCAATTTTAAGTTCATGGACAAAATTTAGGACATGGAAGGAATTTTTGAAAGTTTAGTAAGGAGGGGCATTTTGGTCATTTGGATATTAAATGAAATAAAAAGGGAAAAATAACACAAAATAGTCATCTTCTTCATATGGTTGCTGCCGAATTTTGATCTCTCCATAGCTAGGGTTTCTTCAACTTTCAAACTTCATAGTAAGTGATTCCAAGCCCCGTTTTTAATGATTTTTATGTTTTTGAAATCCCGGTAATTCGGTATAGCTTATGATAGTAATATTTTGAGTTAGAGTTCATATTTGGAAAAATACCCGTAGGTGAAATTTGTGAATTTTGATGTTTTATGATAGAATATGAGGTTTTAAATTATGTTAGACAACTTGTGCTACTCGGTTTTGAGTGAAAATGAGTAAAAAGGGCTTAATCGGTAAAAATACCTAATAGTCATAAGTACATGTTAGAGTGTGAATTTGATGTTGTCATAGAAGGGAAAAATGATCAGCATGTCATAAAACATAAGAATAAGGGATAAAGTTTAATTCCTAAGCCTAGGGGCAAAAGTGTAAATATGCAAAAGTTTAAGGGTAAAATTGTAATTTTGCTAAAATTTGAATTAAAGACTAATTTGATAATGTGAGTATTAAATAAGCTAAATGTGTTATTTTAGATCAAGAAAGACGTGGAATCGACCCCAATCGAGGAAAAAAAAAGATTGTGGACTAAATTGATATTTTGGTACCAAGGTAAGTTCATGTGTAAATAATGTAGTATAATTGTTATTTTTAAATTATTGATGTTAATTATATGATATGCTAATTTTTATCATGAAATATATGCTTTGTGGTTATTTTCGAATAAAATGCAAATTATTTGTATTATTTGTTAAATATAAAGTGCTACCGAGTATTGGTTTCGGTATTTTACGGAAGATGGCAAGGATATGTGTTTGAGGAAAATCTCGTTTGAACCTTAGGAATAGATTAGGATACAAGTGACATGTCACTAGGATGGTTGAGCATACGAACTCGTTGAGTTGAGTCCGAGTTCACTTATGGATGCGAATGTCCGAACTCGTTGAGTTGAGTCCGAGTTCGTGAGATGTAACTAGGCATCCGAGCTCGTTGAGTTGAGTTCGAGTTCACTTATGGATGCGAACGCCCGAGCTCGTTGAGTTGAGTCCGATTTCGCTTATGGGCGGGTTACATGATTGATTGATTACATATGTTATGTGGCACTTATGTGCAAATTATCCATGTATCCGAGTTATATTCCGATGTGTCCAACGGGAAAAATTTCTAGTGAAATGGAAGAACACATAGATGCAAGTGACGTTTTGGAAAGTTTTGCGAAATGGAAACTTTGGACAGGTATGTACTTAACCCTCGGGTTGAAGTTAGATACAACAACGATAAGATGATAAGATGATGAATGATGTTTAGAAATGTGAAATATGTTTTGGTGATACCATGCTAAGGTTGTTTGTTATAATTGTATTGTTATGTTACTTGTTATTTGCATATGAACTTACTAAGCATTTATGCTTACTCCCTCCTTTTCATTCACTGTAGTTTTGAACAAGCCGGCTCAGGAATCGGGACAGGTCGAAGGTTCGATCATACTATCCAAAGGACTTTTTCTTGGTAAATGGCCTGTAAAACTTAAGTATGGCATGTATAGCAATATACCTATTTTGTGTAAATAATTTTGTTATATGGCGGTGATTTGGTTAAGAAAATGTTTGATAATGATAAGTAATGGAAATGGCTAATTTAGATCATGTTTGATGTCACGGAAGGTTAATAGGTTATCTAGTCCATAAAAACTCATGAAAAGATGAAATTTGCCATAAACAGAATATTGCAGCAACACTGACATAAGTTTGAAAATTTACTAAAAATAATAGAAATTTAATTTGGTGATGGATTAAATATAAAATTTAACCCTAATATGTCTAGTTTCACATGAAACAAACGAAACAGGAAAAGGAATTATATGTTAGAAGATATTTGAGTTTTAGTGAAACAGGGCCAGAGTGATTTCTGGATCCCCTGTTTCAACTTTATAAATTCACCATAAATCATAAAAAAATAATTAGGTGGTGTATTTTATATTATTGGAATCCTTATTGATTCTAATTTTAGGATGAACAAACGAAATAGTCATATAAATTTTTTACAGAGAGAAATATGGTTCTTAGTAAATAGAGGTCAGACCAGTCAAGTTCTGAAACAGGGGTAACTTTAACTAATAAACTGTACTAATTGGCCCAACCAAAAATTCTAGAAAAAAATTAGTAAATAGATCTATGATTCCAGATTTAGGGAAAATTTATGGATCTTGATTTCGAGTTTCGTAACTTGAGATATGATTTTTCTTGTAACTGTGACGCAGGTAGTTAGAAAGCTGTGAATGTAGAAACAAATGATTCAAAGTTCTTAATTTGATAAATTATATTCAGTAACACCTCAAGCTCGACTCCGGCGATGGTCTCAGGAGTGGGGCATTACATTTAGTGGTATCAGAGTAGGTTTAGTCGGTTCTCAGACTACGTGTTGTATGTACGGATTTTGCTATACATGCCATATGTATAAATTGTGATAGTGTGACGACTTTTGACCTTTTTAAATGATTTTTATATAGTAAATGGATCCCGATCCAGCTGTGGCAGATGAAGTAGAAAGTAATGCGCCACTCATTTGAAAAGAAGCGGCGCCGATCTGAAAATCCACCTCCTACTGTTGGTCAGGGAGGAGGAGAAAGGGATCGAGAAGCCTTTCTCCAAATGATGAGTGCATGGTACATTGAGTTCGTTCGTACGAACCCAAATGTACGACCTCCCCCACCTCCCCCAATTCCTCAACCTATACCCCCGATGCCTCAGAGTGTAGATATGACAAAATTTCACAGAACTCCGGTTGATAGAATTCGTAAACAAGGGGCCAAAGAATTTAGGGCAAATATTGATGACGATGCCGAGAAAGCAGAGTTCTGGCTTGAAAATTCTATCCGAGTATTTGATGAATTATCTTATACACCTGAAGAATGTTTGAAATGTGCTATATCTTTGTTGAGGGATTTAGCCTATAATTGGTGGAAGACTTTGATTTCGGTGGTACCGAAAGAGAGGTAACCTGGGAATTCTTTCAAGAAGAGTTTCGGAAGAAATATATTAGTGAAAGATTTATTGATTAGAAACGTAAAGAGTTTCTTGAGTGAAAGCAAGGTAATATGTGATCCTGAGAATATGAAAGAGAGTTTGTTCGATTGAGTAAGTATGCCAGAGAATATGTTCCCACAGAGGCCAAGATGTGCTGACGATTTGAAGACGGGCTCAATGAAGACATCAAGGTATTTGTTGGGATCCTTGAACTAAAAGAAATGGTGGTACTTGTCAATCGAGCTTGCAAGGCTGAAGAACTACTTAAGGAAAAGAAAAAGGTAGAATCTGAGACACGAAATTGGAAGAAAAAACCAATGAGTAATGCACCCTCACAGCAACTTGGAAAGTCAAGAAATATGAATCCTCGTTCCCAAGTTTCAGCTGGGCAATCATATAGGAATTCTAAGAAGCAAAATGTGGGTCCTAAGTCCCAGACTACTTCAGTAGCCAGTGTAAGGAACTCGAGATTTGTTAAACCTGAGTGCCAGCAGTGTGGTAGAAATCATTTTGGCCCATGCAGAGCAAATGAATGCTTTCGATGTGGTTCTCAGGATCATTTTATTAGAGACTGCCTAGAGAGAGCTGAGAAAGAAAAATTTCAGTATACAAAAGCAAGTGGTGCGGATTCGAGGGGAAAGTATCCAAGAAAAGCTGGGAATGAAGTAAGCAGTAAGAATGTAGCCCAGAGATGCAGCAGTTAGATCTGAAGGAAGGGCTCCGGCTAGAACTTATGCTATTAAAGCGCGTGAAGATGCTTCCTCACCTGATGTGATTACCGGTATATTTTCTCTTTATGATGTTAATGCTATTGCTTTGATTGATCCCGGTTCTACTCATTCATATGTATGCATGAAGCTGGTGTCTAGTATGAATATACACATGTTGAGAACATGAATTTATGGTTAGAGTGTCGAATCCGTTAGGCAAATGTGTGATAGTTGATAAAGTATGCAAGAAATGTCCTTTAATGATTCAGGGTCATTACTTTCCAGCCGACTTGATGTTGTTGCCGTTTGATAAGTTTGATGTTATTTTGGGTATGGATTGGTTGACATTGCATAATGCTATAATAAATTGCAAAGAAAAGGCTATAGAATTAAAGTGTGAAAATGGTGAAACTCTGCTGGTTGAATCAGATAAATCAGAAGTATTGTCTAGTGTGATTTCTTCAATGTCGGCTCAAAGATATTTGAGAAAGGGTTATGAAGCTTATTTGGCGTATGTAATTAATACAAAAGAAGTTGAAAAGAAAGTTGAATCAGTACCGGTTGTGTGTGAATTTACAGATGTATTTCCAGAAGAATTGCCGGGTTTGCCTCCACTCAGGGAAGTAGAATTTGGTATTGATTTGATACCGGGAACAACTCCGATCTCAATTGCTCCATATAGAATGGCACCAACAGAGTTAAAAGAATTAAAGTCACAGTTGCAAGAGTTGACTAATAAAGGCTTTGTGAGACCGAGTTTCTTACGTTGGGGTGCTCCCGTGTTTTTTGTGAAAAAAAAGGATGGTTCTATGAGGTTGTGTGTTGATTATCGGCAGTTAAACAAGGTGACAATCAAAAACAAGTATCCATTGCCAAGAATTGATGATTTGTTTGATCAACTAAAAGGAGCGACATGGTTTTCAAAGATTGACTTGAGATCTGGGTATTACCAGCTGCGAGTAAAAGAGTCAGATGTGCCTAAAACTGCTTTTAGAACAAGGTACGGTCATTATGAATTTTTAGTTATGCCATTTGGGTTGACAAATGCTCCTGCTGTGTTTATGGATTTAATGAATCGCATATTTCAGCTACTTGGACAAATTTGTTATGGTATTTATAGATGATATTTTAATTTATTCAAAAGATGAGACAGAGCATGCTGAGCATTTGAGGATAGTTTTGCAAACTTTGAGAAATAAGCAGCTGTATGCTAAGTTTAGTAAAAGTGAATTTTGGCTTCAGGAAGTTGGATTTTTGGGTCATATTGTCTCAGGTGATGGTATACGGGTTGATCATAGTAAGATTTCAGCCATTGTTGATTGGAAACCACCAAAAAATGTAACCGAAGTTAGAAGTTTCTTGGGGCTAGCTGGGTATTATCGACGGTTTGTAAATGGATTTTCCATAGTTGCTGCTCCTATGACTAGACTACTCCGAAAGAATGTTAAGTTTGAATGGACGGAAAAATGTCAACTGAGTTTTGAAGAATTGAAAAAGTTATTAACAGAGGTACCAGTGTTAGTACAGCCCGAATCAGGTAAAGAATTTGTGGTGTATAGTGATGCCTCTCTAAATGGTTTAGGGTGTGTACTCATGCAAGAAGGAAAAGTGGTGGCTTATGCTTCGAGGCAGTTAAAACCTCATGAGAGGAATTATCCTACTCACGATTTGGAATTGGCTGCGGTGGTGTTTGCTTTGAAGATTTGGCGACATTATTTGTATGGTGAAAAGTGCCGGGTATATACCGACCACAAAAGTCTTAAGTACTTGATGTCACAAAAAGACTTGAATTTGAGACAATGAAGATGGTTGGAGTTATTGAAAGATTACGAGCTTGTTATTGATTATCATCCGGGAAAGGCGAATGTGGTTGCCGATGCTTTAAGCAGAAAGTTGTTGTTTGCTTTGAGAGTTATGAACACTCAGTTGAAAATGTCAGATGATAGTTCGATTCTAGCAGAGATAAGAGCTAGACCGATGTTTTTACAAGAGATTTCTGAAGCTCAGAAAAATGATCAAGATTTGCTAGATAAGAGAAGACAGTGTGAAGCTAATACGGGATCAGATTTCAGAATCGGTTCTGATGGTAGCTTGATGTTTAAAAATCAGATTTGTGTACCGAAAAATGATGAGTTGATTCAAAATATTTTGCATGAAGCACATAATGGCTGTTTGGCGGTTCATCCGGGCAGTACGAAAATGTTTAATGACTTGAAGAAAATGTATTGGTGGAGTGGAATGCAAAGAGATATTTCCAAGTTTGTATCAAAGTGATTAATTTGTCAATAGGTGAAAGTGAACACCAAGTGCTTTCGGGATTACTTGACCTATTATGGTTCCTGAATGGAAATGGGATCGGATTACTATGGATTTTGTTTTAGGGTTGCCATTGACTCCAGGAAAGAAAGATGCCATCTGGGTAATAGTTGACAGATTGACTAAGTCAGCTCATTTTATCCCAGTACGTATGGATTATTCTCTTAACAAGTTGGCTGAACTGTATGTTAGAGAAATTGTTAGACTACACGGAATACCATTGTCGATCATTTCGGATAGAGATCCAAGGTTTACCTCGCGGTTTTGGCAAAAGTTACAAGATGCGTTAGGTACGAAGTTAAATTTCAGTACTGCTTTTCATCCACAAACTGATGGGCAATCAGAGAGAGTAATTCAGATTCTTGAAGACATGCTCAAATGTTGTGTATTAGAATTTCAAGGTAGTTGGAAAAGGTACTTACCGTTGGTAGAATTTGCTTATAATAATAGTTACCAGACGAGTTTGAAAATGGCACCTTATGAAGAATTGTATGGTCGTAAGTGTCGAACGCCTTTGTATTGGATTGAACTCAAGGAAAATCAGATTTATGGAGTTGATCTAATAAAAGAAACCGAAGAAAAGGTGAAAGTGATTCGAGATTGTTTGAAAGCTGCTTCAGATAGACAGAAATCTTATGCGGATTTGAAACGAAAGGAAATCGAGTTTCAAGTTGGTGATAAGGTATTTTTGAAAGTGTCTCCATGGAAGAAAGTCCTTAGATTTGGACGGAAAGGCAAGTTAAATCCGCATTTTATTGGGCCGTATGAAATAATTGAAAAAGTTGGACCGGTAGCATATCGGCTAGCATTACCACCTGAATTAGAGACGATTCATGATGTGTTCCACGTATCTATGTTACGTCGGTATCGTTCAGATCCTTCACATATAATCTCACCGACAGAAATTGAACTACGACCGGATATGACTTACGAAGAAGAACCGATTAAGATCTTAGCTCGAGAGGTCAAAAAACTAAGAAATAAAAGTGTCGCTCTCGTGAAAGTATTATGGCAAAAGCACGGGGTAGAAAAAACTACATGGGAACCTGAAGAAACAATGAGAAACCAATACCCACACCTGTTTACCGGTAAGATTTTCGAGGAAAAAAATCCTTAAAAAAAGGGGGAGAGTTGTAATATCCCGAATTAGGGCCTAATCGAAATAATGGTTTCGTGACCACAAATTCAAGATAGAAATAAAATTATTTTGATGTTTATGATATGATTCCATGATTATGTGAAAATTTCGTGATGAAATTTTATGCCTAAAGTGCTTAAATTGAAATTAGGGACTAAATCGAATAAGTTGTAAAACTTGCATTCTCAAAGTTTTTAGTATGAAATTGTTTTGGAATATTAATAAGGAGGTCTTAAATAGCAATTTGACCAATTTTAAGTTCATGGACAAATTTTAGGACATGGAAGGAATTTTGAAAGTTTAGTAATGAGGGGCATTTTGGTCATTTGGATATTAAATGAAATAAAAAGGGAAAAATAACACAAAATAGCCATCTTCTTCATATGGTTGCTGCCGAATTTTGCTCTCTCCATAGCTAGGGTTTCTTCAACTTTCAAGCTTCATAGTAAGTGATTCCAAGCCCCGTTTTTAATGATTTTTATGTTTTTGAAATCCCGGTAATTCGGTATAGCTTATGATAGTAATATTTTGAGTTAGAGTTCATATTTGGAAAAATACCCATAGGTGAAATTTGTGAATTTTGATGTTTTATGATAGAATATGAGGTTTTAAATTATGTTAGACAAATTGTGCTACTCGGTTTTGAGTGAAAACGAGTAAAAAGGGCTTAATCGGTAAAAATACCTAATAGTCATAAGTACATGTTAGAGTGTGAATTTGATGTTGTCATAGAAGGGAAAAATGATTAGCATGTCATAAAACATAAGAATAAGGGATAAAGTTTAATTCCTGAGCCTAGGGGCAAAAGTGTAAATATGCAAAAGTTTAGGGGTAAAATTGTAATTTTGCTAAAATTTGAATTAAAGACTAATTTGATAATGTGAGTATTAAATAAGCTAAATGTGTTATTTTAGATCAAGAAAGACGTGGAATCGACCCCAATCGAGGAAAAAAAAGATTGTGAACTAAATTGATATTTTGGTACCAAGGTAAGTTCATGTGTAAATAATGTAGTATAATTGTTATTTTTAAATTATTGATGTTAATTATATAATATGCTGATTTTTATCATGAAATATATGCTTTGTGGTTATTTTCGAATAAAATGCAAATTATTTGTATTATTTGTTAAATATAAAGTGCTACCGAGTATTGGTTTCAGTATTTTACGAAAGATGGCAAGGATATGTGTTCGAGGAAAATCCTGTTTGAACCTTAGGAATAGATTAGGATACAAGTGACATGTCACTAGGATGGTTGACCATCCGAACTCGTTGAGTTGAGTCCGAGTTCACTTATGGATGCGAATGTCCGAACTCGTTGAGTTGAGTCCGAGTTCGTGAGATGTAACTAGGCATCCGAGCTCGTTGAGTTGAGTCCGAGTTCACTTATGGATGCGAATGCCCGAGCTCGTTGAGTTGAGTCTGAGTTCGCTTATGGGCGGGTTACATGATTGATTGATTACATGTGTTATGTGGCACTTATGTGCAAATTATCCATGTATCCGAGTTATATTTCGATGTGTCCAACGGGAAAAATTTCTAGTGAAATGGAAGAACACATAGATGCAAGTGACATTTTGGTAAGTGTTGCGAAATGGACACTTTGGACAGGTATGTACTTAACCCTTGGGTTGGAGTTAGATACAACAACGATAAGATGATAAGATGATGAATGATGTTTAGAAATGTGAAATATGTTTTGGTGATACCATGCTAAGGTTGTTTGTTATAATTGTATTGTTATGTTACTTGTTATTTGCATATGAACTTACTAAGAATTTATGCTTACTCCCTCCTTTTCATTCACTGTAGTTTTGAACAAGCCGGCTCAGGAATCGGGACAGGTCGAAGGTTCGATCACACTATCCGAAGGACTTTTTCTTGGTAAATGGCCTGTAAAACTTAAGTATGGCATGCATAGCAATATACCTATTTTGTGTAAATAATTTTGTTATATGGTGGTGATTTGGTTAAGAAAATGCTTGATAATGATAAGTAATGGAAATGGCTAATTTAGATCATGTTTGATGTCACGGAAGGTTAATAGGTTATCTAGTCCATAAAAACTCATGAAAAGATGAAATTTGCCATAAACAGAACATTGTAGCAACACTGACGTGAGTTTGAAAATTTACTAAAAATCATAGAAATTTAATTTGGTGATGGATTAAATATGAAATTTAATCCTAATATGTCCAGTTTCACATGAAATAAACGAAACGGGAAAAGGAATTATATGTTAGAAGATATTTGAGTTTTAGTGAAACAGGGCCAGAGTGATTTCTGGATCCCCTATTTCAACTTTAGAAATTCACCATAAATCATACAAAAATAATTAGGTGGTGTATTTTATATTCTTGGAATCCTTATTGAGTCTAATTTCAGGATGAACAAACGAAATAGTCATATAAATTTTTTACAGAGAGAAATATGGTTTGTAGTAAATAGAGGTCAGACCAGTCAAGTTCTGAAACAGGGGTAACTTTAACTAATAAACTGTACTAATTGGCCCAACCAAAAATTCTAGAAAAAATTAGTATATAGATATATGAGTCTAGATTTAGGGAAAATTTATGGATCTTGATTTCGAGTTTCGTAACTTGAGATATGATTTTTCTTGTAACTGTGACGCAGGTAGTTAGAAAGCTGTGAATATAGAAACAAATGATTCAAAGTTCTTAATTTGATAAATTATGTTCGGTAACACCTCAAGCTCAACTCCGGCGACGGTCTCGGGCGTGGGGGCGTTACACTAAGGCTTGATACCTTGCCTTAGGCATGGGACTGAAACAAATCATTAGCTAAAATGCTATAGTACATGGACTAGGTAACGATACCAACCCCTTAGACAAGACCATTGCACTGTTTTGATTGTTTTGAGCCCTCCAAGGTGTTGGATCTTGTGCCTGAGTGTAGTATATTTGTTTGTAAACCTATAATTTTTTTGAACATATTGATAAATAAATCAAATTCATTGATAACATTAATATACATTATATGGTTATCCTCAAATTGTTTTTGCACGCAAAGAAAAATGGAAGTAAATGTTGCTCATTGGTTGTCTAATGTTTAAAATAATACTGAGCGGTATCACGTGTTCAGATCGTAATACGGAAAGACAGCTTGTATTAGTAAATGAACCTAAACATGTCTAATCAGAAATGACAAAACCTGCAACACCCCATAACCAACCTAATCGTCAGATCCAGACAATACAGTGCTATATTCCATATTCAAATTTGACTAACACATTCATTATTAAAATTCACATTTTAAAAAAAATGCAAGACAAATAATGTTTATAACACCATTACTAATTAACTTCACAAATCTTAAGAATCTATTTCAATGATAATACTTTAATTTAAGGTAAAATGATTTTAAAAAATAAATTTAACCTATTGAATATTTACTTAGTATTGAAATTATATTCTAACATCTTAATTACAAATATGAATAAGACCTTGAGGCTCTGTGATAGCACTAGAAAGAACATAGATTTCCCCCTTACTTATTGGTTAAATTGTTCACATTTAGTTATCCTTAGCATACATTTAGCATTTTCAATTTAGTAAATTTTATTCTATAACTCAGTGGATTCTAGCCTATTTTATCCTTAATTTTGCTATCTTATTGCATTAATGCTGCTGCATGAGTTAATTCCAGATTGCGTCCAGAATTGTCGTCCCACCTAACAGCTGCCCGCAATGTCGCTGCAAAAGTTAATTCCAAATTACGTATAAAATTGTCACTACACCTAACAGCTATCCAAATAAGAACCAAAACTGCGTGAGCTGTCTAGTCTGGTATAACCAACCTATACATACAAGGACAGAAGAATTTTGAGGAAAGAACACTTGTACTGTTGGAAGAGGACATAAAAGGTGGACGTGAGAAGAAAAAGGAGAGCTTTTTTTCTCCACCATCATCTTTATCATCCTGCCTTGAAGCTTGCATCCATGGTAGCTTAAGCCTCTCACGAGTGAGCCAATGTGAAAACCAGATGCAAACTAGCTCCTGACAAGGAGGCCTAAGTCCAAGACAAGAGGGAATAGAGAGATTCAGTCAAGTTGTCTAGTGATAGTATTCTCCATTTGATTCTTTCTTATTTCTTTCTAAATGTCGGTGATTACTCTCTAATTTCTATTTGTATGGAAATACACATGAATTCTTGGTTAAATGTTGTCTTATTCAATATTTCTTTTATTGTTTAATCTTAGTGTTTGAATGTTTTTTTAACATGGAAGTGTTATTGCAGTCATTGACACTGGAAAGTGCAGTGACAATTTGAGCCAACAAGCACTACAATGGAAGTTGAGTGAGGACTAGAGGAATTTAGTCCACTTGTTCTTAATAGTGCCATATTGCCATCATCGGAAGGTGAGGTTAATATGCATATTTAAGTCTTAGATTAAATAGAGGAGTAACGCTGGGCAAGATATACATTGAATTTTATTGTCTCGACAATCACCTATACTTTTGTACCTTGTGAGCACTTAGTATTATGCTGAAAATTCATGTTGGGGATCCTAGTTTATCATTATCATATTTTATTTTATTGTTTTTAAAGTTATTACACCAATAAAAGACAAAAGACTACCATCCCTGTGGGATCGATATCCGATAGACTCATATCTGTCTACTATACTTGCATCGATAGTATATGCTTGCACATTATTGCTATGACATTAAAAGCCGATCAATTTTTTGGCGCCGTTACCGGGGATGCATTTGTTTGATGTTTATTTTTGTTTTTGTGTGTTTTTGTACTTTTATTTTTCATATGTAATATTTAATATTCACTAACTGGTTTTTCTTTGTTGTTATTTCTTTAACTTCGTTGTAGGTGTTTTATAACCCAAAAATTTGGATTTCCTTGTCGATTTCGATCCAAAAATTGCAAGGACTATTCAGAGTAGACTTCAAGAACAAAGAAATATGGCTTTACCAGGGAACAGTGTAGCTTATCATAGGGCTAGGCCTTTCATCTCGCAATTCGTGCGGCCTTAGGAAGATTCCTCGCTCAAACTTGCCTAAGTCAGCCTTAACTCAAGTGAGGATTCTTTAAGAACTCCTCCAAGGCACCAATTGAAGAGCGAAACGATTTATGCCAAAAGAAGCAGCCAAAAGAACAAAAGAAAGGGCGCTCACAAAGTGTTTGAGTAAATGCTCTCTATTCTCTTATTCACAAAGAATAATGAAACAATGTAATGGAGTGAGTACAAATGAGGGGGAGGCTCTCTATTTATAGTTGAGCTCCCCCAAAACTGACAGTCAAGATACATTTACATCGACGGACGAGATTAACCATATCCCATGATTTAAGGGATTTACAAGATATGCCATATCAAATCCTATCTAATCTTTACAAGATATGATTCTCTCTATCTTCTAAGGTTAGTTACCAAATCAGCCTACGTTGCCATATCTTCACTATCGGGCCAACCAGGCTTCAATCTGATAGGCTTCTCCAACAGTTCCTTGAATCGAGTCAGTTCTCGTGGGCCAAATGATCCCCATCTAAACAATATACCTCCATCGGGTGCATTTGGTGCGATGGTCACAGGCTTTGAACTCTGACCTGTGACATTCTCCCCACCTATTCTCACAACGCCTTCGTTGCGACTTTCGAATGGCACTACCTTGATTCACCTCGATCTCGTCTTGACGCCTTAGCTTTTCCTTTCCTTTGGGATTTTTGCCTCGACTTCCGTTGCTTCTTAACTCGAGCCGTCCTACTCATTTGTACATCTTGACGAAAAGGAGTTATGTCACTCTCTTGCGCACATTCTAACTTCCCTCGAACAGAATCCTCGTGATTCACAACACTTGACTTTGCTTTTACCACAGTCTCTCGGCCTCCTTGCTCAAGAACTTCAGAAGTGCCCCTACGTTCTTGCCAAGTCAACAAGTTAGAATGCAACACACTATCAGAGTGTTCGAAATGTACCTTTGCATTTACTCGGGTCAACTATCCCACTTGCATTGCTTCTTTCCCCTTGAAGTTTGATGCATCACCCACCTCTCCCATAGGTGGAAGCCTAGTTGATGACTTGGCCAACTCCGATGCTTCAGTCAACCTGAGCCTCATTGGTCCCAGCTTCACTGTTCTTATTGCAACTTCTTCCTTTAATTTCGATGACAAACTCACCTCTTCCTTGGCTGGAAGCCCCTCTGACAACTCTCTATACTCGGACATTGCCTTTCTTTTGACTACGGCTTGCTTTGGACAGTTCCGTAACTTATACGGACCACGGTATAAGAAGCACTTTACTTGCTTCTTTTTGCTCCCCTTTGCCCTCTTGGCTTCAATTTTTCCTTTCTCGAACCAAGCTTCTTGGGCTTCTTGTCTGCTTCATAGTTCCCTCTGATGATAAACTTGTTCCTCTTTGCCCTCTTAGCTTCGGTTTTTCCCTTGCTCAAACCAAGCTTTTTAGGCTCCTTGTCTGCTCTATCCCTTCGTTAAAAGACTTTCTCGGACACTTCCGTAACCTATGCGGACCATGACATAAGAAGCACTCCACTAGCTTCTTCTTGCTTTTGGCCTCCTTGGCTTTGACACTCCTTGCGCTCGAACCAAGTCCCAAGGCCTTAACCACTAGCTTCTTCTTAAGCACGGATTTCTTTAGACATTTCTTCAACATGTGTGGACTATTGTAAAGAAAGCATTTCAGCTTGTCCCTTTTCCTCTTGGGTTTTTTCTTCCCAACTCATGGTTTCCCATTACCACCATTATCGCCATTGCCATTGCCATCAACAATGTCTTCCTTGTGATCCTTTTCACATACGCCCCTTTCCTTGGACTTGGAAGACCCAAGCTTGTCTTTCTCTAGACCAAGCTTAACCACGGATTTCGCTACGGTCATGGCTTCCGATAGCTGTTAGACACCTCTTTGTTCCACCTCCTGTCTGACTCGCGGCTTCAATCCATTCTGAAAAGCAAGCATTGTTTCTTTCTCGGTCACATTTGAAACTTGGAGCATGAGTTCCTTGAACTCTCGAATATACTCCCCCACTGTGCCCCATTGCATTATTCCTTGCAACTTTGCCTGAGCTTCTTCCTCGACAAACTTTAGGTAAAATTGTCCCATCAACTCACATTGGAACTCTTGCCACGTTCCAATTTCACCTTGCCTTTTATCTGTGGTCCTGCCTCGCCACCATAAAAGTGCAATATCAGTAAGAAATATTGAAACAGTATTTACCTTAACCGCATCATCCATGATGCCTTTAGCACAGAAGTAGTTCTCCATCCTCCACAAGAAATTATCCACATCGCATGTAGGCCTTGTACCCACAAACTCTTTTGGCTTCGGGACATCCTCGTTACTGAGTGCTGCACTTGCCACTCCTTTCCCCATGGCAGCTTGGTACAAGGCCAACTCTCCCTCGAGCTCCTCTATTCTTGTGCTCAAAGTCCTCTTCATGGCCATCATTTCCTCCTTCAAAGCCTTTACCATGTCTTCGAAAGCATCATTCCTCTCTGTCAGCTTCTTCCTTTGGGAATCTAGAAGCTCTTGCACACTATCCCTTTGGGAAGTGAGACACATGGTCACAAAGTCCCTAGACTACTCCCTCAAGTCCTCAATGCTTTCCCTAAGCGCATTGTCTGACTCTTTCGTGTCCACCATGGACTTTTCAAGTTTTCCCACACGTTCCTCAACTGCTGACAGCATCTCCCTCAAAGACTTTTTTGCCCACCTTTGTTCGAACTCTTCTTTCGATATCCCAATGGTGACTTTGAATCAATAGCTCAGGTACCACTTGTCACGGGGCTAAACCTTTTATCTCGTAATCCATGCAGCCTTAGGCAATTTCCTCACTCAAACTCACCTTAGTCAGCCTTAACTCGAGTGAGGATTCCTTAAGAACTCCTCCAGGGCACCAATTGAAGAGCGAAAACAATTTATGCCAAAAGAAGCAACCAAAAGAACAACAGAAAGGGCGTTCGCAAAGTGTTTGAGTAAATGCTCTCTATTCTCTTATTCACAAAGAATAATGAAACAATGTAATGGAGGGAGTACAAATGAGGGGGAGGCTCTCTATTTATAGTTGAGCTCCCCCAAAACTGACGGTCAATATACATTTACATCGACGGATGAGATTAACCATATCCCATAGTTTAAGGGGTTTACAAGATATGCCATATCAAATCAGCTTAAGTTTAGTTACAAAGTATGATTTCCTCTATCTTCTAAGGTTAGTTACCAAATCAGCCTAAGTTGCCATATCTTTTCTATCGGGCCAACCAGGCTTCAATCTAACAGGCTTCTCCAACAGTTCCTCGAATAGGGCCAGTTCTCGTGGGCCAAATGATCCCCATCTATATAATAGACCTCCATTGGATGCATTTGGTGCGATGGTCATGGGCTTTGAACTCTGACCCGTAACAGCCATACCCCCAATGCAATAGCAAAATGTTAATAACCATTATTGTCACAAGATACCAGCATACAAAGTAGGACTATACGATATTTTGTAGTACCTGCCTTGGATGATTTAGAACCAGGAGTTGTTAGGCCAGCAATCCAAGTTAGGAATTTTGAACTCAGCCAGTAATTTTTCAAATACTGAATTCTAATGGACAATATGTTGACTTGCCACATGAAGATGCGAGAGAACATCTTAAATCCTTTTTATTGATCCGTGCTTCCTTTAGTCAACAAGGTGAACCTGATGATGCATTGAAGATGCAATTATTTCCTTATTCCCTAAAAGGAAGAGCCCGTACTTGGTCTTTTGGACTACCTGCCAGATCAATTATTTCTTGGGATGCACTAGCTACACAGTTTGTTTTACGATTTAACCCACCGACAATAAATGCTTGTCTTCGAAATGATATTACTGCTTATTATCGGTTGGATGATAAAAATCTTCACACTACATGGGAACGTTATAAATCCTTACTCTGACATTTCCCATGCATGGCATTCAACCAGAAATGCAAATTGATATTTTTTATAATAGGCTGAATTCACACACAAGGAATCTTGTCAATGTATCAACCAATGGACCTCTACTGGATTGTACTTATAATGATTCTGTGAGAATTCTTGAGAGAAATTCTCAAAATGATTATCAATACCCTATCTCTAGAGCTGCACAACAAAAACTACTCCAAGAGTTATTGAATTGGATGCAATAACCTCACTAAGTGCTCAAGTTTCTTCTCTTACAAACATGATTAAAAATATGCAATGGGCGAGTGGCGTTGCACCTATACAAGTCACTTAGCAAGTTGATGTTCCTACTTTTTCTTGTGAGATTTGTAGTGACAACCATAGCTATGAAGATTGTCCACAACGTGCAGAATACCTGTTATATTAGTAACATTTGCAATAATTCTTATGGTAATTCTTACAACAACTCTGCACGCAACCAACTATTTGGAGGAACTCAGAATGTTGGACAAAATGTTGCAACATTCAGATATGGGAATACATCTACTCAGGGCAATTATAATCCCAGACAAGAGAATTATAATAAACAATAGCAGGACTACAATCAGCATACTCAGATGTATCCACAACAAGGCCAACCACATCCACACCAAAATCTGATGCCGCCACAACACTCTTCAATACCAAATTAACATGTTCAAGGACATCAACAACAATTGTACACTCAAGCTACTACTTTTGACCTGTTAGCAACTCATGAAGTGTTAATGCGGGAGCATATTACTCTCACGAAAGCTATCGTACAAGGGAATTCATCTTCCATTCGGGCATTGAAAGCACAATTAGGACAAGTTGCTTCAAATCTGAATACTCGACCAGCAGGCTCATTACCTAGTGACACGGAAAATCCTAGCCCGATGGGGAAAGAACATTGTAAGGCTATCACTCTTAGGAGTGGTAAACAAACTGGTGAACCATTTATAAACTCTACTGTAGCACCTCAAGTTATGGGTGGAGTGATCACTGGTGAGAAGGTTGAATCTAAAGAATTTGTTAACAAATCAGACAAGAAGTTCCACAAATTGTCACTTATATGCCTAATGTCTGACCTTCGAAGCTGTCGACACAATCAAAGGTGTTGGCGCAAGAAGATATATCTCTACCGTTACCCTTCCCACAAAGATTCAAGAAAAATGAGCATGACAAGCAATATTAGCAGTTCCTGGACACACTGAAGTAACTATATCAACATTCTTTTAGTAGATGCTCTGGTACAAATTCTAAGTTATGGAAAATTTATGAAAGACCTCATGTCCAAGAAGAAGAAGCTCAATGATATTAAAACTATTGCACTCACATAAGGCTGTAGTGTTATCTTGACAAACAAGTTACCCCCTAAATTAAAAGATCCTAGGAGCTTTACCATCCCATGTTTAATTGGCAAACATTATTTGGGTAAGGCTTTATGCGACTTGTGAGCTAGCATTAACCTAATGCCACTATCTTGTTTCAGAAAGTTGGGAATTGGTCACATGAAATCTACTGCAGTGACTTTACAACTAGTCGATCGATCCTTGGCCCAATCTAAAGGGAAAATAAAAGACGTCTTAGTTCATGTGGATAAATTTGTTTTTCCAACTGATTTTATCATACTTGACTCGAGGCAGATAATGAGGTTCCTATAATCTTGGGACGACCATTTTTAGCCACCGGCCGAACTCTCATTGATGTTTATAAAGGTGAACTAACCATGCGACTTAATAATGAGCAAGTCAACCTCAGTGTTTTTAAATCTATTCAATGCAAGTACAAGGAAGAATGTGATGCTGTTGATGTGTTAGATGATCTAATTGAGGAAGAATTCAATAACCAAAACACAATACTTTCTAAAGAGTTTACAGTGACATCTGATGTTGAGTCCTTAGATGATTGTGACAGTATGGTTGAAGCTAATAATTTTGAACTCAAGCATGGATGGAAAATTGAATCCTTAGACCTAGCCAACAGAACGACCCCAATTTTCAAGCCATCTATTGAAGAAGCTCCTACTTTGGAATTGAAACCACTACCTCTTCATCTTAAATATGTCTTTCTAAGTGATCACAATACTCTCCCAGCTATTGTCTTTGACACTGGATGTAACTCAAGAAGAGAAATTAGTCCATATTCTCAAGCGACATAAACGAGCTATTGCTCAAGGTATTAGTCCTTCTTTTTGCATGCACAAGATCAAGTGGAAAGATGAAGGCAAGTAATCAATTGAACAACAAAGAAGATTAAACAAGAAGATGAAAGAAGTTGTCAAGAAGAAAATTGTAAAATGTCTTGATGCTGGAATTATTTACCCGATTTATGATAGCAATTGGGTAAGTCCAGTGCAATTCATGCCTAAAAAGAGTGGCATCACTGTGGTTCGCAATGATAAGGACAAATTAATTCCTACACGTATTCTCACGAGATGGCAAGTTTGTATAGATTATCGCAAATTGAATGCAGCCATAAATAAGGATCACTTTTCGCTTCCTTTCATTGACCAAATGTTGGATTGGCTTGCTAGAAAGGCCTATTATTGCTCTTTATACGGCTATTATAGGTATAATCAAATTGCTATTGCACCGGAGGATTAAGAGAAAACAACCTTCACCTGCCTTTTTGGTATTTTTGCTTTTCACTGTATGCCTTTCAGTCTTTGCAATGCACCAGCCACATTTCAAAGGTGCATGATGGCAATATTATCAGATATAATCGAAGACTTTTTAGAGGTGTTTATGGATGATTTCTCAGTCTATGGGAATGATTTTGACCATTGCGCTGACAATTTAGATAAAGTACTGAAGCGATGTGAGGACACACATCTAGTCCTAAATTGGGAAAAATGTCATTTCATGGCAACTAAAGGCATTATGTTAGGACACTGTATCTCTAGTCAAAGGATTCAAGTAGACAAAGCTAAGGTGGAAATCATTCTGAAATTACCTCCACCAACAAACATGAAAGGTAACCGCAATTTTCTGGGACATGCGGGGCTTTACCAAAGGTTTATTAGAGATTTTTTAAAAATTACAAAGCCCTTGTGCTCATTGCTGGAACAAAATCGAAAATTATTCTTTGACAATACATGTCTAGATGCCTTTATTCAGTTAAAAAAGAAGCTAGTGAATACACCCATTGTCATTGCACCAGATTGGTCTCAACCTTTTGAAGTTATGTGTGATGCAAGTGACTTTGCTGTAGGTGTTGTTCTAGGACAAGGAAAGGGAAAAATATTTCACGTTATCTATTATGCTAGCAAAACTCTTACAGAGGTTCAACTCAATTATACCACCATAGAGAAAGAATTGATGGTTGTAGTCTTTGCTTTCGACAAGTTTCGTTCCTATCTTGTCGGGACAAAGGTTACTGTATTCACTGATCACTTGGCGTTGAGATATCTTGTAACAACCCATTTTCAGTGAAATCAAAACAGTGGTTTCAGGACCAAAAATCTAATATTATTGCATGGTTTGCATTATGATATGGATGTTATATGAAAATTTCTGATAAGAAAATTTTACTGATTATGTGTTAAATTAGGGAAAGGACCAAATTGCATAAAATGTAAAAGTTGAGTTCTAGTAGCTATTAAGTACCAAATAGCTATGGAATT
Organism: Gossypium anomalum; assembly: GCA_025698475.1. Classification (NCBI taxonomy): domain Eukaryota; kingdom Viridiplantae; phylum Streptophyta; class Magnoliopsida; order Malvales; family Malvaceae; genus Gossypium; species Gossypium anomalum. Next base: position 49,578,767 of record CM046967.1, on the reverse strand, counting down.
CAACACTTGAGGTCCTTATATTGTAATTAGACCATTAAAGAAAAGTTACTAGATATTTTTGGTGATTCATCCATGGAAAATTTGAAAAAAAAAAGGATGAAATTGGAAATGAAAAAAATGAAAGGATGATAAATAATTAAAAAGAAATATCATCGTATTATTGTCATATTCATCCCCAAAATTTTATGGAAACCTTAGGAGAGAGAAAGGAAACTAATCAACCTTAATTAGGTATGTTTTCTTATCCCGTTTTTAGTAATTTTTATATTTTTGATATTGGGATAGCTTAATCTATCTATTTTGGGGACCAATTTGAAAAGTTATCAAAGTATAGAAATTTTGCCATTGATGAATATGCTGAAATTTTGAAATTTATGGTAGAAAATGAAAGGTTGTTGATAGATAAACAACTTTTACAAAGAGAATTTTGATGAAATCGTGATTTGGGAACTAAATTGAAAAGTGGTAAAACCCATGGAAAAATTCTAAATTTTGTGAAATCCAAGTGTTGTACATGTTATATGAAAATTTCAGTTAGGCTTGGAATAAGGATTAAATTGCATGAATTTCATTTTCCGAGCCTAGGGATGAAATTGGAATTTATGAAAAGTATAGGTGCAAAATGGTAATTTTGCCTAGAGTGTAAATTGAATCCAATTGAATATAATTTGTATTAAATTGATGATTAAATTCATTTATATAGATCCAAAAGATCAAATACGAAATTGGATCGAGGAAAACAAAAAATGTCGGATTAATAGATGTTCTTATACAAACGAATATCAAGGTAAGTTCGTGTAACTAAATTGTGTTTATTTTATGTTTGATTTGAATGTGGTATGTGATTATATAAATTTTATAAATGTTATAAATATATGAAATAATCATATGTCTGATCCTATCCGAAAATTATTAAGTTTTGTTTGAATGATGATTTTTAATGGAGTTAAATTCCGTTTGAATGATGAATTTCGACAGATATATGTGATTTCCTGTATTGAATATCGTCCTGCATATGTTGCAGACAGAATATAGCTCGAATGAGCAATCCTGTTATAGCCCTCTCGAGTATCATGTTATATATTTCCTGCGAGCATCCTGATCGGTAGTGATTTTGCATGTGTTGTACATTACCGCAGCTCTTTGTAAGCGTCCTGTTACATGACTTGATCGGTTGTGATCCAATATATATTGCAGAAACAAACACAACTCTACGTGAGCGTCCTGATATAGGCTCTTATGAGCTTCCTGACATGGCTCGCTTGAACTCCCTGTTACCTTATCCGGTGCTTCCTGATAATAACTCTTCATAGTTACTTGATAAGCTCTATGAGCTCCCTAATTAAAACTCTTATGAGTTTTCTGTTTAGCCTAGATAAGTGTCCTGTTACATGGCTCATCTGAGCATCCTAATATGTGGCTTGAGAGTGTGCTCCCTGATTAAGTTCCCTATGGGTACCCCTGATTATGAGTTGATGGTTTACAGTTTTGTACACCTTGTGTGTACTACCTGAGAAACTATCGATATTTCAATAATTCAATGGATAAAGCTCCTAACATGAGAAATTCTGAAATTAAAATAATTATGTCTTGAATGCTTCTGAAAGTTTATAGCATGATGAGCTCATCCATGCTTATTTGATGTACATGTGAATTATGTGACTAACTTGCTTATTTGAGTGTATGTGATTAGGCAAATTTGCTAAATTGTTGGGAAGCATGTTATTATATGCTTATTTTAAATGAATATGATTGGTAAGTTTAATTCTTGTTATACAAACTTACTAAGCATTAAATGCTTACTAGGTTTTCTTTTCTCTGTTTTATAGTGCTCGGAAGCACGCAAAGGTTAGAGATCAGTCAGATCATCATCACACTATCTATTAGCTCGTCTTAGTATAAATAGTAAACTCATTTTGGTATAATTGCATGTATAGGCTAACTTTTCCAATATTGGTATGTAAATGGTTGTTTGTAATCTAGCCATTGGAATGGCTAGTAACAGATTGATTTGATATATTTATAAGGTATATCATGATAATTACATATGTGTTTAGTATGGTTTGATTGAATTATGTTAAATATATATGTCTATAAAAGGTAAGATTGTAAACATGATTACATATGATGATATATCACGTTAGATGTTTGAATTGGTTGGTATATGTTCACAAATATTGGTGTAGGATTGTTGGAAAATTTGGGTGAGAAATAAAGCTAGGAAATGGCTTTATTTTGTCCACACGGGTAGACAAACGACCGTGTGTCTTGATCGTGTATGACACACGGCCTGGCACGTGGGCATGTGGATTGGCCGTGTGTCCCCTGCATCTTAAAATTGAGAAACAGAATGCTAAAAATTAGGCACACGGGTAGAGACATGAATGTGTGTCTCAGCTGTATGTGATACATGGCCTAGAACACGAGCGTGTGTCTTTGCCATGTGAAACCTGCACCTAATTTGTGAAAATTAAATTGACCACACGACCTAGTACACGGGCGTGTGGCAGGCCTTGTGGCACAAGTCAGAGAGTTTCACGGGTCAGGACACGGGTTGGGACACGGCCATCGACCTTACATTGAATGCCCACATGGCCTAAGACATGGGCATGCCACTTGGCCGTGTGAGCCACATGGCCTACTCACACGGGCGTGTGACCCCTATACATGAGAAAAATTTTGAAATTTCGCGAAAATTTTTCTGAGTCCCTGATATAGTCTCGACTTGTTTCTAATGCTTAAATTGGGCATCGAAGGTCCTTCTAAGGGACGATATGTTTAGTGTCGAATATGAATAGTAAATATTTTGAATTACCTGTAATTGTTCTGTAAATCTCGGTAATACTCTATAACCCTGTTTCGGTGATGGATACGGGTTAGGGGTGTTACATATTTCTTTGCGAAAAAGGATGCCAAACCAAGACTAATACATTGGATATTACTGCTACAAGAATTTGACATCGAGATAAAAGATCGTAAAGGATCAGAGAATCAAGTTGCAGACCATCTATCTCGATTAGAAGTTGGCAACGAATACGAAAACATACTTCAAATTCTCGACGCATTCCAAGATGAGAAGTTATTTGATGTAGATGCAATTCCTTGGTATGTGGATTTTGTTAATTATCTAGTGTGTGGAAAACTCCCATTGGATGTCATAGGCCATAAAAAAGAAAGATTTATTCATGACATAGTGAAGTATCATTGGAACGAGTCATATTTATTCAAGGTATGCAATGACAACATCATTCGACGTTGTGTTCCGGAAGAGGAGATGCTTTCAATCTTGAAGCATTGTCATGATGCTCCTTATGGAGGTTATTTCAGTGGTATGAGAACTGTTGCTAAAGTTCTCCAATCAGGATTCTACTGGCCAACATTATTCAAAGACACCCACAATTTTGTGAATCAATGTGATAGGTGACAGCGCACTGTTTTATATCTCGACGCAAAGAAATGTTGCAGCAGCCAATTATGGAGGTTAAATTATTCGATGTTTAGGGTATGGATTTTATGGGATCGTTTCTGAGCTCATTTGGAAATCTTTATATATTATTAGCTATTGACTATGTCTCGAAGTAGGTGGAAGCTGTTACAGTCCCCAAGGATTATGCAAAGACAGTGCTAAATTTTTTTCACAAGCATATATTCACCCACTTTGGCATATCAAATGCATTGATTAGTGGTCAAGGTACACACTTTCATTACAACCAAGTGGCAACCGCACTAAAAAGATATGGTGTTAATCATAGGATGGCTACTACTTATCACCCGCAAACCAATGGACAAGCCGAAGTAACAAATCGACAAATTAAGAACATTCTTGAGAAGGTTGTAAAGCTTTCGAGGAAAGATTGGTCTTTCTAATTGGATGGCATTTTATGGGCATTGCGGAAAGCATACAAAAATCTATTAGGGATGTCGCTGTATCAATTGGTTTTTGGGAAAGCATGTCATTTGCCAGTTGAACTGGAACACAAAGTAATGTGGGCAATTAAGCAAGTGAACATGGAATATGAAGTGGCTGGAAAGAAAAGACTATTGGATATCACTGAACTAGATGAGATTAGGAGAAATGCTTATGAAAATTTTACATTTTACAAGGAAAAGAAAAAATGATGGCATGACAAGATTATTTTACAGCAACAACTTATTGCGAGTCAATATGTTTTATTATTCAATTCTCGACTTAAATTGCACCTAAGTAAATTACGTTCACGTTGGTCTAGACCATTTAAATTTGTCGACCTATTTCCTCATGATGCAATCAGAATTCAAGATTTATGTGATGGACACCAATTCAAAGTAAATGGACAGAGGCTAAAACACTATTTTGGCAACAGTGATCAACAGCAGGTAGAGTCCATTAAATTGGTCGAAAAGTTTTCATTTTTTTAATTACTCCTTGATTTTAGTTTATTTTATTTATGTTTTGTTAAAGTTTTTTTTCCTTCCTTTTTGCAGAATAATTAGGTACCATTGTCGACGCATTAAAATCTTACTGTCAGTGCATTCCATAAGTCTACACTACAATTTAGAGCTCATCAGAATCCAGAGAAATTCAAATTCCACCATTAGATCAAAACTCACTCAGCCGTTTGATCCTTCTAAGCGAGCATAATTTCTATTGGTCACAACTCTTCCCACCAGCCCTATATCTCTCCACAAAACAACACGCCTCTCCATCTTCCTCTTTCACTCGCTATAAATCCTCCCCCACTATACCGATTGTAACGCATTCCAGCAACCATTTTTATTTTATTTCTCTTCTCAAAATAATATCTTTTTTACCTTTAAACTATTCTCCTTCAACAAAAGATGGCCAAATCAAGAGGCTCGATCAAGAAAGCCACCAAATCTACTAGAGGACATGAATCCTCTACTACCACAGTCCAAGAATCGAAATCCTCCAGGCTAGTGCAGACAAGGGAGCCAGTAATCTTTTTGAATAAAGTGGCAAAAGAACGATTTCACGACAACATATTAAAGCAAAACTTCTATCCTAAAAGGGCATTTTCATTTCGCCACAACAAGACTTGGGTAAACAAGTCTCCAAAACCATCTCAAAGTTAAAATGGGAAACCTTTTGCACCCATCCTGGAAGCTACTCTCTTTCACTGATACGTGAGTTCTATGCTAATCTCTACGATCATGAGTTCATTTTTGTGTGAGAAGGTTTAATACCATGGGACGCTAAAAACATCAACGAGCTATACAACACTAAGGTCGATGTCGACGAACACTCCAAGTTCATGGATGATATCATAGATGAAAAACAAGACCTGTTGGTGAAAGACTTGTGTGTCGAGGGAGTAGTGTGGACGGGTTCCCATCAAAAGAATTACACGATGCACTGTCGCTTCGTGACGCTATAAGGAAAAATTTGGTTTCATTTTGTCAACTGCAGGCTAAAGCCCTCCACTAACAACACCACAGTCACCGTAGACAGAATATGTCTGATACATTCTATTGTCAAGGGCAAACAAATTGATGTAAGCGCAATACTTCACCAAGAAATAGTTGACTACGCTGCAAGGCAGACCAAGATCTTGGTTTTCCTATCACTGGTGAATTGTGTCAACAAAGAATAATCATACCCCGTACTGGTGAAGAAGTCTTGGAAAATAAAGGCTCAATCAATGAAGCCTCTGTAGAAAGAATGACTCGAGGCAAGGACATGCTGATACAGAAGGAGTCGAAAACTAGTAAGACAAGAAAGAGCAAAGCCAAAGCCGACAGCAAAGGAACAAATCTGACTATAGAGACACCATCATGGTGCAAACTGAAGGATGTCGAGAAAATGGTAAGTTTCATCAACAACAGGTAGATTGTACTTGTTCCTATAGTAGAAGATACGGAGAAATCCTTGAATTTTTTTTATGCTTACACTAGAGCCTGGAACAGTTCTATTGTAGCCACATTAAGCTAACTAAGCCTATCCCCACTACCGGAATTCCCTATGTTTCCACCAATCATTCGCAATTATGACATCTCTTCCTCAAATGACGACTTAGAAGAACGAGATAGATCGGTGGCATCCCCACCCATTGTATAGGTCTTTGATATTGAGAAAGAAGAGGAATCCAAGGACATTGAAAAATGCCTGAGAAAGATTGATAGCTTGTTTGAGGATGGTCTTTTTGCTAATCAAGAGGACACTATTGTTGAGAAGGAAGTTGCTACTACAGAAGAGGAAGTTGCTGCTGCAAAAAAAGTTACTGAAAATGAGAAAGAAAAAAGAAGAAGAAAATTCTGTTCAGAAGACTGTCACCACACATGAGTCTGTGGGTGAAAAATATTGATAACTTGAAGTGAGCTGAAGCGAGACCAGCAGAAGTTGCTGAGGTAACCAGGGAGGAGCAATGTAATTCATTGGCAATAGTGGCCTACACTAGACCACTCTAGGTGGTATCTCCTACATAGGAAGTAGCTGATGATGCCGGGGCAAAGCTGGAAACTGAGGAGCAATCTGAAGACTGTGCAAAGCCCAAAGAAAAGAAAAAGAAGCACTCCAAGGATAAAAAATGAAACAAAAAGGAGAAAGAAACATCATTCAGCCACATCAACAGCTGCAGATAACTGAGTTAGTTTATTTTAAGCTTTAGTTATAGTATTCATGCATTGCATGTAGCTGTAGGTTTTATTTTGATCAGTATATATTGTCATTGCATTTTTATTGTCATTACATTTTCATGTTAATGCATTGGGGACAATGCAAACTTTATGTTTGGGGGAATGCACACAGGGCTTGGAAATGCACCCACATTTCAAATTTTTTTTTTCAGAAATGAAGAATGCAAGGTTTAATTTTAGTTAATGAAAATTGTTCAAAATTTTTTGTTACATTCGATGCTTAATTCTTGAATTATGGAAATTATCAATGTTTCAGTTGGATAAATTTGAAAGAATGTTGTAGCTTCTAGTCTTTGATGAATGGATTAGGTTGCACTAGTAATGGATGACTGTCATCATTCCTTAAATCTTGAATGAATCTGCTTTTTACAGCTGCTTATATATGTATATATAGTTATAAAGTAGAGACAATCCAAAGTGGGTGTAGAATGGAATGTTAAAGAGGGAACACTCCAATACAAGCATTAGAAAAATCAATCTGGCCAAAGGCTATCGCCGCATGAGTGTGTGTCGGTGCAATTATGTACTCCCTGGGGGTTTTGTAGCACCCCTAACCCATATCCATCGTTGGAACAGGGTTTTAGAGCATTACCAAAACTTTCAGAACCTTAAATTTTGCAAGTTACTATTCAAATTTTGAATTCATTCGTAACGCCCCTTAAATGGACCCTCGAGGCCCATTATGAACATTAAATTTGAATCGGGACTTAATCGAGAACCTTAAGAATTTTCGTGAAATTTTTAAAATTTTTCCAAGTTACATGCTCACATGCTCGTGTGGTCAAAGGGACACACCCGTGTGACCCTGGGGTACGCTCGTGCTGTAGGCTGTGTTCGACCCCGTGTAACTCTCTGACTTGTGCACACGGCCATGCCACACGCCCGTGTGCTAGGCCATGTTGTTAAATAATTCAATTTGAAATTAGGTATAGGTTTCACAAGACCAAGAAACACGCCCGTGTTCTTGGCCGTGTGGTACACACGGTTGAGACACATGCCCATGTCTCTGCCCGTGTGCTCAATTCTAAGCATTCTGTTCCTCAAAATTTAGGTTCTGGGGACACACGACGTAACTACACGCCCATGTACCTGGTCATGTGTCACATACGATCTAGACAAACACCCATGTATCTGCCCGTATGGACAAAATAAAGTCATTTCTAGCTTCATTTTTCACCCAAATTCACACCAATGACCTGCACTTAAACTCATATCCATAAACCAAGCAATTTAAGCATTCAAATTTAGGAAATTCCATCATTCATATGGCACATTATTACATGCATACATGTTAACAATCTTACCTTAGTTTAGTCCACATGTTAGACACAATTTGATCAACTTCTTAACATTTTGAAACTACCATAGTATGACATTACAAGTACACCAAAACATGTCATTACTAGCCATTCTAATGGCTAGGTTACAAACATCATTATCATTTACATGCCAATATGGCCTACATAACTTATACATGCCATTATAACCATAATTGTTTTACCATATTGTTCTGACATGGACCGATGGTGTGAGTGATCTCCGCCAAGCTTCCAATCCAACGAGCTTCTGATTTAGTCTAAAATAGGGAAATAAAACTAAGTAAGCATAAAATGCTTAGTAAGTTCATATAACATGGTACTTAACTTACCATTCATTCTATTGCGAGGTAACTATGTAAGGCATATTCAATCAATTTGACCTCAAGCCCTACACAAATCCTCATTGCCCTTATTAATCATATATTTCATAATAACATCAAAACATATATGGGCTTAACAACAATCAAGTTTCCAAGCACATATGCTTTCTACAACATGTATTCATTCAACATGAATAATTCATCTCATTATTACAAGTATAATTTCATACTAGTTCATTTTGAGTTTAGATCATTTCATATCAGAAATTTACTCATATTACTCAGAATATCAAAGTCACGATTAGTACACTCAAGGTGTACAAGTCCATAATCAAGAATGAACATATATTCATCAAAGAAAGTCCATGTACAAATATCATCATCTTAAGTTTTCATATATCAGTTGCCATGTATCATCATTTTCTTGTATTTCAGATGGATACGTGTAATAACTCATTTTAACATTCATATCTTCTCATGTCTGGAATTTTCACCCGTTGAATTTATTTGAAATATCAATGGATACGTTGGTAATGTAACACCCCTTACTCGAGACCGTTGCCGGAGTCGAGCATGAGGCGTTACCAGACTTATCTTACTTGTTCGGGGCATAAAAAAATTTACTTTAAAAAAAATTAATTCGCTCACATTCATCCAATAAATCCCTAAAAAGGCCCTCGAGGCCCTAAAACGTGCAATTGGAATGGTTCGGGACCAAACCGGGAACATTAAAAATTTTCCGATTACTTACACAAATCAAAACAATTTATTTCACTATTCATAATAAAACAGTCCATCTGCGTAAGATTTACTAAATTAATTATAACTCGATTTACGAAACTCTAAATTTAAATCCATAAATTTTCCCTGAAACTAGACTCAAATATCTTCTTACCATAAGTTTTCCAGAATTTTTGGTTTGGCCAATTAGTACAGTTTATTCATTAAACATTCCCCTATTTTGCAGTTCAACGGACCTGACCTCTCTTCGCTAAAAATTGATTATCTCATTATACAGAAATTGGATAATGTTTCTGTTTCTTTCTAATGAAAATAGACTCACTAAGGAATCTAAAAATATAAACTTTGACTTATAATTATTTTTTTACAATTTCTAGTTATTTTCCAAATTTAGAATAGGGGATCACGAGGTCACTCTGAACCAGTCTTACAGAAATTTAAATATCTCATAATATAGACTCCTTTGCTTGCTCTGTTTCTTTTATATAAAAATAGACTCTATATCTCATTAACCATTTAATTACATTTCTAAAATTTTTAGTGATTTTTCAAATCCACGTCACTGCTTCTATTTCCTAACTGTTCCATAGCCAACTCTTACTCTTTCATAGTTTCTTTGCATCAAACCTCATTTAGGCATACATAATACCACAACATGTTCCTATTTAGCTATATCATAAGCTAATCATTACCAAGTATTCACATTCCATTCTTTAATCATATCAGAAGGACATACACACAAAATAGCCAAGTCCCTATACATGCCATAACTTAAAGTATTTCTAGTCACAAAATACCGAGATAACTCATTGATAGTGTGAGGTGATCTCCGACGTCCTTATGATTTTTTTAGTTGGCTTTGCGATACTTCCCTTTGGTAAACTCTTTGAATTTTCCATTGAACCATTTGGAATACTAAGGATACATGAGTACCTTTCTTTTTTAAACTTACCATTGCCATGTCTTGACATGGTCTTACGTGGTATCCTCACCTTATGAACTCACCATTGCCATGCCTTGGCATGGTCTTACATGGGATCTTTGCCTTATAGTAGTTTATCAATGCCATGTCTTGACATGGTCTTACATGATTTTCTTGCCTTGTAAAACTTACCAATGCCATGCCTTGGCATGGTCTTACATTGTATCCTTAAACACTAATGTCATGACATTTGTATCCTACACATTCCTAAGGTTCAACCGGAACTTTTAAGTATCATTTCTCTGTCAATTCTTACTTGAATCATCAAGGAATAAATTTACAAAATAAATAAATAGATGCTGAAAAATAACATCATTAATTATAAATAATAAAACATTGCATTTATTTACCGCAAACTTACCTCGATACAAAATACGATCAAATATTATGATTTAGTCCTCAGCCTTTATCTTTCCTCGGTCTAACCCTGAATTTCGTTCTTCTTGATCTATAATAGCAAATTTAACTTATTTAATATTCACATTTATCAAAACAGTCCTTAACTCTAACTTTGGCAAAATTATGATTTTGCCCTTAAACTTTTGCATATTTACACTTTTGCCCCAAGGCTCGGAAATGAAACTTTATCCCTAATTCTTATGTTTTATGACATGCTGATCATTTATTTACCTATGGCAAAATCAAATTCCCGCTCTAACATGTACTTATGACCATTAGGTATTTTTACCGATTATGTCGTTTTACTCGTTTTCGCTTAAAATCGCTTAGCTCAAGTCGTTTAACATAATTTCAAGCTGCATCTTCTACCATAAAACATCAAAATAAACACATTTCACCTGTGGGTATTTTTTCAAATATGAACCTTAGGTTAAATTTTTGCTAGAATAAGCTAAATCAAGTTACCGGGACTTCAAAAACGTAAAGAACATTAAAAATAGGGCTTGGAATCACTTACTATGAAGCTTGGAAGCTTGACAAAACCCTAGCTATGAAGAACCCCTGAAATTTTGGCCTAATGAAGAAGATGGGCACATTTTGCCATCTTTTTCCCTTTTTTAATCTTTTAATTACCAAATGACTAAAATACCCTTCATTAAAACTTTAGTTATTTTTATCTATGTATGTCCATTTTTGTCCATGAAAACCTAATGGTCTAATTACCATTTAAGGACCTCTATTTCAATTATACTCTTCAATTTAATCCTCTAGCATCTAAAACTCATATTTATCAACTTTTGCAATTAAGCCCTAGTAGGCAAATTAAGCATGCTATCTATAAAATTTTCCATCGATACTCTAACACATGCATCTAATCACTCGATAAATTATAAAAATTAATCGGAATAAAATTTTTTATCTCAGATTCGTGGTTTCGCAACCACCATTTCGTTTAGGCCCTATTTTTGGATGTTACAGGTAATACACTCGAGGTGTACGAATCAGGATCCGTCAGATCATGTCTAATGGAAACCATAAGGTACTATATCAGAGAGTACACTCTCGAGCCACACATATATACAATAGGATTACCAGTCCAGGCTAAATCATTTTTTATGATATATGCTCGAGAGGACATTTATTAGGATTACCCATCCGGGCTAAATCCTTTCCATCATGAGATCAATAGGATTACTCGTCCAAGCTAAATCTCGTCTGCAACAAATGTAAGACCTCATTCATTTTGGGAAATCACATATCCATCGAATTTTCCATTTATTCAAATGGAATTTAGCATCTTTCAAGCATTATCAACCATGTGGTCAATCTCATATATTTATGCATTTTTACAATTCAAATGTTCACATTCAACTCAAGCATAAAATTAACATTTTTATCATTTATCATTTGTCGAGCATTATAAATGATCGGGCACTTTCACTTATCGGGCTTTAACGAGTACGTGATCATTTCATATATTTATAACACTTATACAATTCACAAACACAACATTTAATTCAAGCATAAAAACTTATACAATTTAGTTATACGAACTTACCTCGAAAATGTTCATGTACGTAGAATCTACTAATTCGACATTTTCCTCTTTCCTCGTTTTAGCTCTGAATTTGGTCTATCTGGATCTATACAAGCAAATTTTACATCAATTTATCATATTTCATACTCATTTAGACTCAATTTACATACTAGGTAAAATTACAATTTTTCCCCTAACTTTTTCATAAATATCCATTTCGTCCCAAGGCTCGGAAAATAAAATTTTTGCAATTTACTCCCTATTCCAAGCCTAACCAAAATCCCATTAAAAAATTTACAGTACATGTATTCATAAAAAAATTAGCATTTTTCTTCAACTTCACATCTTTGCATTTTAGTCCCTAAATCATGTTTTCATCAAAAATAACTTTGTAAAAGTTGTTTATCTAGCAACAACCTTTCATTTTCTACCATAAATTTCTAATTTTCAGCATATACATCCATGACCCATTTTTCATACTTTGATAACTTCTCAAATTGATCCCCTAAATAGATAGATTAAGCTATCCAGGTTTCAAAAATATCAAAATTACTAAAAACGGGCTAAGGAAACTTACCCAATTTGGCCATGACAGTTTTTTCTCTCTCAACTAGGGTTTCCATGTATTATTTTGGGGAATAAGATGATAAAAATTATTTTTATTTCTATTTAATAACTTTTTGTCTTTTAATAATTTTGATTTCCAATTTAGTCCTTAGCCTTTTCTAATTTTCCCCGGATGAATCATCCAAAAATATCGTCTAACTTTTCATTAATGTCTAATTACCATATAAGGACCTCAAATTTTGAATTCCATAGCTATTTAATCCTTCTAGCTACTAACTTCAACTTTTGCATTTTATGCGATTTGGTCCTTCTCGTAATTAAGCACATAATCGATAAAATTTTCTTATCAAAATTTTCACATGACATTTCTATCATATTATGGACCATATAATAAAATAAAAATAAATTTTATTTTCGCCTCGGATTTTTGGTCCCTAAACTATTGTTCTGATTTCATTGAAATTTAGGCTGTTACAGGTTTGTTGCACCCCATCGTTACTTCTCAAGAACAAGGGTACAGTAATGTAATGATATCCCTTATTCCGAGAAAAAAAGTGTATATATATACTTAGTATTGTACAATAAATGTTGTAATGGTAGATAGAACTTAGGATTTGAAGCATGACGCTGGCATTGATGAAGTTGCCACCTTATTCATTCATGCTTATGAATTGTCGATGCAATATTCTTTCACCTGAATGTGATTCATCCATTGGGAATTTAGAGGGCTCAAGCTGCTAGAATGATCATTTGCCTTAGAAAAATATTTCTAGCCTTGCTAATTTCTATTTTACTTGAGGACAAGTAAAAAATCAAGTTTGGGGGTGTGATAGCTCTAGAAAGAACATAGGCTTTCCCCCTTATTTATTGGTTAAATTTTTCCCATTTAGTTATCCTTAGCATACATTTTAGCATTTTTCAATTTACTAAATTGCATTTTATAACTCAGTGAATCCTAGCCTATTTTGTCCATAATTTTACTATCTTATTGCATTAATGTCAATGCATGAGTTAATTCTAGATTGTGTCCAGAATTGTTGCCGCACCTGACAGTTGCCCACAATGTCGCTACAAGAGTTAATTCCAGATTCCATCCAGAATTGTCGCCGTACCTGACAGCTGTCTGGATAAGAACCAAAACTGTGTGAGTTGTCCAGTCTGTTATAACCAACCTGTATATACAAGGATAGAAAAATTTTGAGGAAAGAACACCTATACTATTGGAAGAGGACATAAAAGGTGGACGTGAGAAGAAAAAGGAGAGATTTTTTTCTCCATCATCATCTTCATCATCCTACCTTGAAGCTTGCGGCCATGGCAGCTTAAGCCTCTCACGGGTGAGCCAACTGGAAACCAGATGCAGACTAGCTCCTAACGAGGAGACCTAGGTGTGAGACAAGAGGGAATAGTGATATTCAATCGAGTTGTCTAGGGACAGTATTCTCCATTCGATTCTTTCTTATTTCTTTCTAAATGCTGGTGATTACTCTCTGATTTTTGTTTGTATGGAAATACACATGAATTCTTGGTTAAATGTTATCTTATTCAATCTTTCTTTTATTGTTTAATCTTGGGGTTTGAATGTTTTTTAACATGGAAGTGTTATTGTAGTCACTGACACTGGAAACTGCAGTGACAGTTTGAGCCAACAAGCATTACAATGAAAGTTGAGTGAGGATTAGAGGAATTTAGTCCACTTGCTCTTAACAGTGCCATGTTTAAGTCTCAGGTTAAATAAAGGAATAACGCTGGGTAAGATATACATTGAATTTTATTGGCTTGACAATCATTTATACTTTTGTACCTTGTGAGCACTTAGTATTCTGCTGAAAATTCATGTCGGGGATCCTAGTTTATCATTATCATATTTTATTTTATTTTTTGTAAAGTTATTGCACCGAAAACTATCCCCACAATTTATCTCATTTATATCCAATTATTACATCGACATTAATAGACAAAAGTCTACCATCCCATTGGGATCGATATCCTACGCTTGCACATTACTGCTGTGACGTTAATAATTAATCACTCTGCCTCTAGGTCAGCCTGCTATATGCATATTACATCTAAGGAGCATCTCCGTTTGAACACAACAAATTCTGGCTTGGTCCTTCAAATCCTCACATTTACTTTTTTTTACTTGCAAAACATAATGACACATACGTAAGTTCAAATGAATTTATTTAGTTATCCATACCTTGTATCAGCAAAATACTAAAAAGCTGGTGCTTCATGGTTTAGAATTTAAGTCTTAACTGTCTGTACTAGGACGGTTTGCCAATTTTATTGGCGTAGTATTTGCATCCCAAGAACTGGCTCGCTCGCTCTTGGCACATTATCTTAAATAATACCATTGCTTATTTACTTACGCATCCTAGAGATCAGTTCAACTTTCTTAACTATATCTGACCCACTAATGGTAACTTAAAAATAGAAGATTTCATGTTCAGCTAAACAAAGCCTTACCCACATGAAGCTTTCTTTGCGGATTATTCTTGCGGATTCTATCTTCATTAGTTGCCTTTGTGGACCCTTTTACAGTTAATTACTTGAAAGGAAATCCTTGCGGAATCTTACTTGCAGATTTATGAAAGAAAACCCATAAATGATTCCCATAGTGCGTCTCACACCAATAAATACAGATAATCAAAAAAGACAAATCTTGGCTAATAGTTCCTGTTACAAACTATTATTAGTAACTTGTTATAATGGACTCAGATACATAGCACGATCCTTTTGGATTCATGTTTTAACCTAAAAGATGGAAAAACATACATGTGGATTCATAAAGAAGACCCTCATTATGGGTTAATAAAAAAACAACTCATCTTAACCAAGCAGACCAATCTGGCAGACCGTCGTATCCTGCCTCTATCTCTCAATAATAGGTAACTTATTCATAGTGGTCCACTTTTAGAAATAGATAACATGTAGGTGGATTCTTAAGAGCAAATCCCCTATTTGCGGAATCATAACGGTAAGGTAGTCCTAACATGCTATCATCTCTTTCATATATGGACTCGCATAAACATATATCTCATTCTTGGCTAACTTTTCAGGTGGATCCCACATTTGCGGAGACATAGATGCGAACATATATATATATATATAGACAGATTCACATATGCAATTTTATTCATGATCCTCCACTAGATTATGCCACCTAGGCAAGTCAAGCGAATTCAAAAGTGTGAACTGTCTTGTGGACTTCTGTAACACCCCTAACCCATATCCATTGCCGGACTGGGGTTACGAGGTATTACCAGACAAGTCATAGATTCAAATAATCACAAGAATATACTTAAACAATTTTTTAAGTCATTTATTATTAGTAAGAATAGTCAATTTATTCATTAACATCACATAACCGAATGTAACATGGATTCAACTTATAGATTATACAAAATATACAATCAGCATTATACCTCCATTACGATCTAAAAATTTATTCATAAGTAGAACTCATAAAATCAAGTACACCAAGACATTCCAATTTCACCATGTCATATTCGGCTCATTACAGTAGTACATATTTCGTCAACTTACTATAAATTCTTCTCCTATAAATAACATGCATGTAATTTATTAATACATAACTTGTTATAACATAATATACGTTCCCTATCAATGCATAATCAAAACATATAAAAAAAATCATCATCATATTTAAATATACCTTAAGATAAAATACATATTAGGTCAATTTCTCATATGCATAAATATTTATAAAAGCATTTTCCGAATCACAAGTTAGGCATAACCAACTCACATACTTTTATCTTATGAACTAATTTATAATACATTCCTATATAATTTTTAGACCAACTCATATTACAAATTATACATCACAAGAATAAGACATTTACCATAATTAGGCATACAATTAAAACTTGAGTATATCATGCCATGTAATAACCATATTTTAACAAGCTTATATTATGTCCGAACTTAGCAAACAACCTGTATTACCAAATTACATATTATACATTATTTAAATAATACTACCATATTCGCATATACTTTTTTTCTATGTATACCTTAACAAAAACAGCCATGTACTCATCCAAATCATTGACTATTTTCAAACCATAAAATCACCTATCACAAACATCATTACATTATAACATTTAACATTATAACCAAAATAAATTTAAGCCACAACCAAGCATAACCGAACTCAACATAAAAGATTAGCCATTTTCTCATGGCCTAGATTATACAAACCAAAATTCTACTTTTCAAATCACATTCCAGCCTATACATGCCATAATTCAAGTTTAACTTATAAAGATACCAAAATAGCTGATAGTGTGATGAAATTTGCTGATAGTCCCCGAGCTCGTAGCTTGACTCCAAATCTATAAAACAGAGTAAACATAAATACACAAGAGTAAGCTATCTTAGCTTAGTAAGCCATAAGCAAATAAACAGCTCAATAATATATTCAACCCCTTTTAAGCTAAACCGAATTATATTGTCATCACCAATGCTTAACCTTATAATAATACATTTCCATGTACCATTTTTACCTTGGCCGAATACTCACCTAAACTAATTAACCAAATGTCATTCAACTTTCAGGCCAAAATATCACCATATAATCAAGCATACTTATACCATTTAAATAAGTTCAAAATCATAATATGACATTTTACACACATACTTCTTATTTGGCCGAATACTCATATAGTCACTTTAACATATTAATAATCAACTTCCAAAGCCAAACAGACATATTAAAACTTAGTACATATTCATACAAGTACATAAACTCAAGTGTCGAAATAATATTTCATATACATATATTAATTATATAACCGAATATACCTCGTCATATATACACATATATAAGGGTTATTCATGACATACTAACTACTCATTCATAAAGCCAAATACACATATCACATACACATATTTTCTTTATTTTCATCTTACAAGATTTGTAACAAATAGCCAAGGTGTTTACTTAACTTACCTCAAGTAAGTAACAAGTTAGTTCATACCTGGCATATAGCTCGTTTTACACATTCAAACTCAATTTACCTTTTCCCATTCATAATTGGATAGGACACTCGAATAATCACACAAATCGTACAATGCCAACGTCCCAGACATGGTCTTACATGTAATCTCATATCGATGCCACTGTCCCAGACAGGGTCTTACTCGTAAACACATAGTGGAATCACATATTGATGCCATGGTCTTACTCGCATACATATATCGGAATCTTATGTCATGACATATGTATCCTAACTATTCCTTAGGTTCATACGGGGCTTTCAGACGTCATAAATCGGTCGAAATGAATTTGAAAATGTAGTAGCCAAGCCTTTTCATATTCAGCCATAGCATATATAAACTCATACATTTCATAACAGCACATATAATTAGCATTTAACTACAATTAAACACGTCTATTTGCTTATAAACTTACCTCAGACGATACAAAATGGAACAGGATAGCTAGTCGACAATTTTCGCTTTCCCCCGATCCAAATCTGATTTATTTGGTTCTTGATCTTGATTGAGCTTGAAAGGATGGTCGAACCTAGTTCTTTTCTTTTTTTTCTTTCTTATTGGTTGTTTCGATGGTGAACAAAAAATATAACATGTATTTTAACTTATGTTTTATTATGATATATATTAACATTTTAATTAATTACTATTATGTCCTTTATATTTAAATAAAAATCATTATATTCCTTACCCATTACCGTCCACATACATTAATAATGGCATAATTATCACTTTAAGGCTTCAATTTAAAAAGCCTCTAACAATTTAACCCTTTTTAGAAATAACCCCTAAATTTTAATTTTACGCGATTAAGTTCTTTTATTTAATCAGATACCTAAATGAAAAAATTAAATCACGAAAATTTCCTAGATATAAATTCACACAAAATAAACACAGAAAATAATTTTTAAATATTTTTTTGAATCGAATTCGTGGTCTCGAAACCACCATCCCGATTAGGGTCTAAATTGGGTTGTTACAACTTCCCTGGTTCACGCCATGGCCATGGACCTGCATTCTTTCATACATCCCATATAAGGGCTCTCATACGTCCCATAAAGGGCTTTCATATACTGGTGCGCACCTTTCTCTATATATTCCTCTTGAACCTTTCCAAAGCCATATATTATTGATATTCAGTTTTGATATAGTCTGCTTGAACTTTTGCAAATTCCCCTTATTAGCTTGAATAGATAAGTGTCCCCCCCGCAAGGTCAGGGTCATTCTCCAATCTTTGTTTGCATTTTCATACCATACTAAAGGCAAATCACATATCATATTCCCTTCTCCAGCTCTCATCATCTTCAGACCTCCATAACTCGGCATATCATTCATATACATGCATTTCATACACAAGCAATCAACTAATACTATAGTTCATGTACAACACACATTACACCAAACGTTTCATAAACATCACATGGATACTTACAACCAATCACATATTTGCATATCATTATCCATCATGCATCCCTATACCTCAACATTCAGGTAAACATATTTAGCACACGATACTGAAAATGAATGGACAACCATTTAAGATTGGAGTTCAAGAACTCGCTGGAGGTTGACGCCAAATCCATCTAAGCTTTTCCCTTACTACCCAGCCTCCAGCTTACAAAACATAACAACTATTTCAAAATTTCCAACGAAGATAATTCATCATCATAAAAATATGAATTTGTTTGCACGCAGAGGCCACTAAAATAATTGTCCATAACTTTATTCAAGATAGAAAAAAATCGATGCATAGTTGAAATCCTTAACTTTCTTCCCTATTCTTAAATTCGAGAATATAGAAATGTTTGGAAGATTACCAACTTGAGAAATCATCAGTTACTTATGCACAAACTTTACCTACCTTCTCTAATGCAGACCACTCATTAATCTTTCTCTCTTTCAACTAAACCAGTAAAGAAGATGAAGAAAAAAAATGAGAGAACCACACCGGTAAAAATAAAATCTCCCTCATATACTACTCATGCACTTCCTTCACCGATCTCAAATTCAATAGCCAAGTATATATTCATAACCATCATGTCACCAATTAAGACATATTCTTAGTTCAAACTTAATAGAACCAAGTTGAAATTCAACCTTTCTCGCCAATTCCTCTTATTTCCATTAGGACCTGCTCAATTTGTAAGATTTTCAAATTAGTCCCCAAATTCACCATTCCAACTTAACTTAACAATTCAGGGTGTGAGATTTTTTTATTGAAAGACTAATATATCGTCTACCAAGTCCAAGTTTGGGAAATGCTTTGTCTTGTACATCGGAGCGGATGACTCCCAGAAAATAAAGACATAAATGTGACTGACTCTACATTAGGTTGCACCCAAGAAAAATAGATCTTGAATCTATTTATGGATTTATTCACCTGTGATGTCCATAATGTGCCAAACCTAAATCATGAGTGGATGACAGACTATGTATGCGTGACTTATACATTTTGATGTAAGTAAACGCCTGAGTTCGAATAGATAAGGAACCAAAAGTTGGTAGAGTGTACGACTTCTGCAGTATGTAGCATCATTCACAATAGTTGAATTCATAGCCCGAGACATGGGTAAATGATATCCTCCCATTGGCATTACATGGTTGATGAAAAGTAAACATGCCCACGAGACTTTTGTCTTTGTGATGAATGACTTGATTACTATTTAATAGTAATTGACTTTTCATGGAGGAAGATGTAATGGTTACCATGAGATAAAATAGAATCATATTGGGAGAACGGATATTATTCCAAAGAGATTAAGGATATCTTATAAGGATCACACACTTATAACGAGGTTATTAGACGAGCATATTCAAGTTGCTTTCATAATGGTATGTCGTTGGGGAGAGCTCATTCACGATACTATAGTGGAATGACTTCATGACTAAATGAGTTTATAATGAATAGGTGAAAAGCTGGAACTTAATTATAAATCATTTGAGCCTCAATTGCATGTGTTCAATCAGTCCCTCCGCTAGCTCGTTGAAACCAGAAATGAATGGTATGTTGAATCAAAATGAACAAAATGAATAGAAATGTATAAATGGAAAAATTCAAAAATGATTATGGTTTTCTCCGAAATAGAGAAATAGAATCATTTGGAAATGAATGTGGCTTTGTCAAAATAAAAATGGAAATGAAAATGAGAAATAATTCTTTTGCAAATGAACATGGATTTCTCAAAAATGATTAGAAGAATGAGTTTATGTTTTTTGATCTATTTTAAAGCCCAAAAATGAAATTAAATCATTCAATCATAGTGAACAAGTTAAACGATTAAATATTAAATATATTTTCTAGAAATTTTACTAGGGGTAAAATCATCATAATTTTACTTGGGGTAAAATTGGGATGAGAAAATTATTCGATATTTATTTATTGAAGTTTATTTTGGGAAATAGAATAAAAAATATTGGGTTGGATCAACTTATAAAAGTATTGGGTTAAAAGCTTTGGAAGTATTTCTAATTAAATCCAATATGGAAGAGGCCCAAAAGCCCCTTTTGTTAATAAGGTAGATAACTAACCCTAGTTAATATTAACTAGGGTTTCCACCACCTATACTCCTACTTAGATAAGGAGTTTGTTTTTCTAGTTGAAATAAACTTCTACAATTCAACAAGGGTTCTACCTTCTCTACCTATAAATAGATGACACCGGTAGAGTTGCAAAAACAACTTTAAGATATTGTTACTCTCCCAGAAAATAGAAAGAATTTATTCTCAACTATTAAATATATTTTTCTGGAATAACAATTCTTGTCGTTTCTATTTGAGAAGAGAATTTTCATTTTTACCCCAAAAATATGAAATTTGTTTCTATTTTTTTGTGTTTGATTCAAATCGTTTGAGTCGACACTCGAAACAATTCGTGATACGAGAATAGTGGAGAAGATCGTTTGGTTGAAAGCCGAAAATGATAAGGATTCGTCTATCCAAAAATACAGGTACAATTTTAGTCTAGGGTTTATTGCTATAAATATCATGAACCAGGTCAGTTTTCAAAATTTTTTTTATTTTTTGATGTACAAGAAAACCATTTTCAAATTGAATTTTTCCAAAACAAGGGCCATACTTGACCCCGAGCACCTTCGATCACCTCAAAAAATGTTTCTAAATAGTTTTAAGTAGATTTTAAAACCTTCGAAATGTTTTTATAATATTTTATAATTTTATTTAAAATTTTAAAGTTATAAATTATGATGAAACTCCCATTTTTCACAACCCGAATGACTTCGTTTTAACTTGATGAGCTTTGAATAATTATTTTATGATTTGGATGCTCTTCTATTAGTAACTAATTACCCAAATCGATTTATAATCATATTAATCTTTCTAAAATTTTCCAATTTGATTTAAAGAACACTAATATGTAGTGAAATGGTTGTTTTTATGAAAGAAAATATTTGGTAGCTACTTTCATTCATACCGTACATTAGGAAGAGTGAAAGGTATTATAGAAACTATTGTTACAGCATCACTTTGAACAAAAAAAAGTTCAACATCTGTAAACTAGTGTGCTTTTTCAACTTTATTCCCTGAAAAGGCAAAAACATTACAAAGCAAATAGGACCCATAAAATGATCCAATCCAGAATATAGCGAAACATAAAACAAAATTAAGCACCACATCCCATCAACTCTTATTTCAACACTATCAGCATGCTCGCATCCAACCAAGGGGGCCATATTGCCACAAGGGCCTTGATAGTAAGCTTTAGCAACCAACTTAAATGCCAAAAGATCACCAAAGGGGGAAAAAAAAGCCAACAAAAAGAAGATATGGTGCGATGGCACTATACCTCAATCCCTTCCCATTTAGCAATTACTAAGGTGGAAAAATATTATAACTTGGGAAAGAAAAGGGATACAGTGCTCCATCAAAACACAGGGAAATTCCAAGAGGCAACGATGATAGAGGGCTCCAATCGAGATCTCTTCTAAGAAAGACTACCATATCCTAATAACTAAATTTAAAAAAAAAATGACAAAGAGAGCAAATTATAATGTCGACGGAGAATTGGGTGAGGGAAATGAAAAGAAAAGAGGACAAGAGGGAGAATCGACAAAAAAGAGTTTTTCATAGTCCAATCAGTCCCTCTGCTGGCTCGTTGAAACTAGAAATGAATTACATGTTGAATCAAAACGAATAGAATGAATAAAACTGGAGAAATTGAAAACATTAAAAAATGATTATGGTTTTCTCCAAAATGGAGAAATGGAATCATTTAGAAATCAATGTGGTTTTCTAAAAATGGAAACGAAAATGAGAAATAATTTATTTACAAATGAACACTAATTTCTCAAAAATGACTGGAAGAATAAGTTTATGTTTTTGAGCTATTTTAAAGCTCGAAAATGAAAAAAAACCATTCAGTCATAGTGAACAAGTTGAACGGTTAAATATTAAATATATTTTCTCAAAATTTTACTAGGGGCAAAATCATCATAATTTTATCAATGATAAAATTGGAATGAGAAAATTATTTGATATATATTTATTGTTTTTATTTTAGGAAATAGAAAAAAAATTAAGTTGAATCAAATTATAAAGTATTAGGTTAAAAGCCTAGGAAGTACTTGTAATTGTACCCGATATGGAAGAGGCCCAAAAGCCTCTTATGTTAATATTTGGAAATGTGCACAGTAAACATGTAACTATTTTCTATTTATTTCAACGATGAATAAAAAAATAAAGATAATTTCACATTTCACTATTATGTCTTTTGTATTTATGTCTTTTATATTTTGTATGCATAGCGAAATTGTGACAAGAACATATTAGCTCATTGATTGTCTAAAGTTCAAACTAAAGATAAGTGGCATTGTAAAGAATGTTTGCATTGCGAGAAAGACAACTTAATTCAATAGATAATTTGAATGAGTCTGTAATCTCGTAAAAGAATTAAAGTGAGCATTTGATTCAAATACTGATAAGGATTATTATGTCATTTATAATTTGAATTCGGGATATGGCTAGTCTGACTATCATAGTAGTTGACTCCACAAGTAAAGACATAAATGTATTCATTGGTAGAATGAAACATTGGACTGGACCCAAGATGAATTAATTCTGAATTCGTTTGTGAATTAATTTAATTGTGACGTTCATGATGTGATTTACCTAAATCCTAAGTTAGTCACTGATCATGCGTATGCAACTCATGTGCTTTGATATAAGTGGAGGCTTATGCTCTAAAGATGATCAATCCCATAGCTAGTATGTTGGGTACATGACTTGTGTATGGCATGACTTTACTAGCAGCAGTAGAATTCATAGCTCAATTAAAGAGTTAATGATATCATCTCATTGGCATTGTGTGGATTGATAAATATGAAACATGGCCATAGGTTGTTTGTTCTCGAACAAGCAATTTATCACAGTCATTTGTTGACAGTAATCATATTAATCATTAAGAAGACATAATAGTGACAATGAGATAAAATAGGATTGTATTGAGTGAACGAATTTCACTCAAAGGAATCAAGGATATCATATGAGGGTAACATACACATGACGAGGTCATTGGACAAATAAGTTGGATGAATTGCTTTTGTAAATAGTATACAATATGGAGTTTTCAATCATGGTACTTCTTGTGGACTGACTCCATGATTAAGTAATTGTGAATTATTGGAACGATGCTTCTGGACATAATTGTAATCAGTAGAGCCTAATTGTATATGTCTGATTAGTCCCTCTGCTAGCTCAACAAAATCTCAATTGGACTGCATTTGAATCAGAATAAAATTCTACAACTTTGGGAATAATTTAATTGAGCCAATTTATTCGATGTGGAATTAAATTAGGTGGTCGTAAGAATTGTTTAACTAGAGAATTTGATAAAAAAAAAACTTCTTGAAAAATTAATTTGGAAAATCTAAGTGATTTTTGGAAAAATTAATTTTGATCAAATAAATTTAAATTAATCAAGTTAATTAAAATTAATTTTCAAGTCAGAGAATTGGGTAATTGAACTTAAAAATTAGTCTGAGATCGTAAATTGAGCCTGAGAGCCCAAAATCAAGACCAATACCCAAAAGCTGGTAGAACCGAGCCCGATATGTAACGCCACTAACCCGTGTATGTCGTCGAAATAGGGTTACAGAGGATTACTGGAACTTTCAAAACATTTACAGATAAATCATGTTAACCACTGTTCATTTTTCGCCCTTAAATGGGCCCTCGAGGCCCAATATTAGCATTAGAATCAAGTCGAGACTTAATCAGAAACTTTAAGAATTTTTCGCGACATTTTAAAAATTTTCTAAGTTACAGGGCTTACATGCCCGTGTGACCCTAGGACATGCTCGTGCTGCAGGCCGTGTTCATACCCGTGTAACTCTCTGACTTGTGCACACGGCCATGCCACATGCCCATGTGCTAGGCCATGTTGTTAATTAAATTCTTTCGAAATTAGGTGCAGGTTTTACATGGCCAAGACACACGCCTGTGTTCTAGGCCGTGTAGCACACACAACTGAGAGCACGCCCGTGTCTTTGCCTATATGCTCAATTCTGAGCATTCTGTTTCTCAAAATTTAAGGTGCAGGGGACACACGGCCTAACCACATGCCCATGTACCAGGCCGTGTATCACACACAATCTAGACACACACCCGTGTGTCTGCCCGTGTGGACAAAATGAAGCCATTTCTAGCTTCATTTCTCACTCAAAATCATACCAATGACCGCACTAAAACTCACATCCAAATCCCAACCATTTCAAGCATTCAAATTAAGCAAACTCTATCATTCAACATGGCATATCTTTACATGCATACATGTTTATAATCTTACCTTGGTATATTCCATATGTTAGGCATAATTTAAACAACCATTTAACATGTATATAGCTATCATAGTATGACATTACAAGTATATCAAAAACAACCATTACTAGCCATTCCAATGGCTAGATTACAAACCACATATTTAAGCCATCTATGACCAAGTTAGCCTATACATGCTATTATACCAAAATGATTTTACTATATATACCCAAAATAAGCTAATGGATAGTGTGATGATGCTCCAATGATCTCTAACCTTCACGAGCTTTCGAGCACTATAAAATAGGGAACAATAAAACAAAGTAAGCATTACATGCTTAGTAAGTTCGTATAACCGAAACTAAACTTACCAATCCCATTTATTAAATCTAAGCATACAATATCATGTTTTCCATCAACTTGGAAAAATTGCCTAAACACATGCATTCAATCAAACATGTTAGTCACAAAATTTTCATATACATCAAGTAAACATAGATGAGCTCATCATGCAATATTCTTTCAAGGCATTATCATTTCATCTCATAAATTTCTCATCATGCCAAGAGTTTTGTCCGTTGAATCATTAAAATTCCAATGGATACTCGAGTAGTACACTCAAGGTGTACAATTTAATAACCTGTCAATTCTTATTCAAGAGTACCCTTTAGGGCATTTAATCAAAGAACACACTCTTGAGCCACATATCGTATTACAGGATTACCAATCCACGCTAAATCCTTTATGTAACGTATGCTCAGTAGAGCTTAATTAGGATTACCAGTCCAGCCTAAATCCTAATTGAATCATATGCTCGAGAGGAATAATATCAGGATTACCCATCTAGGCTAAATCCTTTCTATAACGAGGTCATTGGGATTACTTTTCCTAGCTAAATCCTGTCAGCAACAAATGCAGGACCTCATTCATTTTGGGAAAGCATATATATTCATTGGAATTCAATATTCAAACGAGACTATACCCTTTTTCCAACATTTTCGAACAAGCAAGCATTCACAAATTAATAATATTCACATAAATGTAAATCATATTGCATACAATCATAACATTCAAGTTAACATATTTACATGCTCGATTAAGTTACACAAACTTACCTCGACACTAGTTCGCGTATAAAATCTACTAATCTGAAACTTTTTCTTTTCCTCGATCTAACCTTGAATTTGTGTTGTCTGAATCCAATTAAGCCATGAAATTTTCTTCTCTCTCTCCTAGGGTTTCCATGTATTTTTGGGGAAGAAGACAAGAAAAATAAGATGATATCTTTTATCATCTTTTTAATTAATTAAATATTTTTCAATTTCAAATTTAGTCATTGCCCTTTTTCTAAATTTCCATAGATGAGTCACTAAAATATCTACATACTTTTCTTTAATGGTCTAATTACTATATAAGGACCACAAGTTTTGAATTTCATAGCTATTTAATCCTTCTAGCTACTAGAATCTAACTTTTTCATTTTATGCGATTTAGTCCATCTCGTAATTAAACACATAATCGGTAAAAGTTTCTCATCGGGATTTTTACATGACATTTCTATCATATTACGGACCATGTAATAAAATAAAAATAAATTTTATTTTCGAATCAGATTTGTGGTCCCGAAACCACTATTCTGATTTCACTGAAAAATGGGTTGTTACAACTCTCTCCGCTTAAGGATTTTCGTCCTCGAAAATCTTACCTGTAAAAAGGTTCGGATATTGTTTCCTCATCAAATCCTCCGGTTCCCAGGTAGCCTCTTCTATACTGTGTCATTGCCAAAGAACTTTTACTAATGCTGCCTTTTTATTTCTTAACTCTTTTGTTTCTCAAGCTAAGATTTTGATCGGTTCTGCAGTATCTGTCATATTAGGCTGAATCTCTACCTCTTTCGGAGAGAAAACATGTGAAGGATCGGATTGATACCGCCATAGCATAGACACACGAAAAACATTATGAATCCGATCAAGTTTTGGTGGTAAAGCTAACCGATATGCAATAGGTCCAATTCTTTCTGTAATCTCATATGGCCCTATGAACCGTGGACTTAGTTTTCCTTTATGACCAAACCGGAAAACTTTCTTCCAAGGCGATACTTTTAAGAATACCTTATCACCAACTTGGAATTCTATTTCTTTTCGTTTCAGATCAGCATAAGACTTTTGACGATCAGAGGCTACTTTCAAACTGTCCTGAATTACTTTCACTTTTTTCTCAGTTTCACGAACTAAGTCAACTCCTTGTAAATTTTTCTCATTGAGTTCTATCCGATACAATGGAGTTCTACATTTGCGACCATACAAAGCTTCATACGGTCCCATTTTGAAGCTGGACTGATAACTGTTATTGTATGCAAATTTAACTAAAGGCAAATACTTTTCCCAGTTACCTTCAAACTCAAGTATATAGCATCGAAGCATATCCTCCAAGATCTATATAACACGTTTAGATTGACCATCTGTATGTGGATGAAATGCAGTGCTAAAGTGTAACTGAGTACCCAGAGCTTCTTACAATTTGCTCCAGAATCGAGATGTAAGCTGAGGGTTTCTATCTGAAATAATGGAGATAGGCACTCTATGCAATCTGACAATCTCAGAGACATATAATTCAACCAATCTGTCCAAAGAATAATCCATACGCATTGAAATAAAGTGTGCAAACTTTTTCAACCAATCAACAATCACCCAAATGATATCTTTCTTCTTTGAAGACGGGGGTAATCCCGATACAAAGTCTATGGTAATTCTTTCCCATTTCCATTCCGGTATCGTAACTGGCTGTAATAGTCCAGAAGGCAACTGATGTTCAGCTTTTGCTTGCTGACATATCAAACATTTAGACACAAACTCAGAAATATCTCGTTTCATTCTCGGCCACCAGTACATCTTTTTTAGATCATTATACATTTTATTACTACCAGGATGAATAGACATTTTTCCACTGTGAACTTCATTCAAAATCTTCTGTACTAGTTCTGAACCTTTCGGTATACATACTCTACCTCTGAATAACAGACAACCATCAGTCCCAATCTAAAATTCTGAGTCAAGAGTCGATTCACTTTGTATCAGTTTTGCTTGCAACTTACTATCATTTTTCTAAGCTTCAGAGATCTATTGCAAAAACGTGGGTCTAGCTTTTAACTCAACTATAATTGAACCATCATCAGATAATGACAATCGAGTATTCATATCTCGCAAGGAAAACAGGGATTTTCTACTCAAAGCATCAGCAACCACATTGGCTTTTCCCAGATGATAATCAATAACTAGATCATAATCTTTCAATAACTCAAGCCACCTGCGCTGTCTCAAATTCAAATTTTTCTGTGACATCAAGTACTTCAAACTTTTATAATCAGTGAATATGTGACATTTTTCACCAAACAAGTAATGCCGCAAAATTTTCAATGCAAACACTATGGCTGCCAATTCAAGATCATGTGTCAGTAGTTTCTTTCATGTGGTTTTAACTGTCTTGAAGCATAGGCTACTACTTTACCTTCTTTCATCAAAACACAGCCTAAACCATTCAATGACGCATCACTGTAAACTATAAATTCCTTACCTGATTCTGGCTAAACTAATACTGGAGCTTCTGTCAATAAAGCTTTTAATCTGTCAAAACTCTGCTGTTATTTATCAGTCTACTGAAATTTCACATCTTTTTGCAATAGATGGGTCATCGGAAAAGCTATCATTGAAAAACCTTTTACAAACCTCCAATAATAACCAGCTAGTCCCAGAAAACTTCAGACTTCAGACACATTCTTCGATGGCTTCCAGTTAACAATGACTAAAATTTTATTCGGGTCCACCCTGACACCTTCAGCAGATACTATATGCCCAAGGAAACTAACTTCTCGTAGCCAAAATTCACTTACTAAATTTGACATACAATTGTTTCTCTCGCAAAGTTTGCAACACTATTCTCAAATGCTCCGCATGTTCATTTTCATCTCAGGAGTAAACCAAAATATCATCTATAAATACCACCACAAACCTATTTAAATATGGGCTGAAAATTCTGTTCATCAGATCCATAAACACTGCAGGTGCATTTGTCAATCCAAATGGCATCACAAGAAACTCATAGTGTCCATAACTGGTTCTAAAAGTTGTCTTTAGCATATCTGAATCGTTTACCATAGTTGATAGTAACCAGAACAAAGATTAATCTTTGAAATTACAGAGGCACATCTTATCTAATCAAACAAGTCATCAATACGAGGCAATGGATACTTGTTCTTTATTGTAACTTTGTTGAGTTGTCTGTAATCAACCCACAGCCTCAACGATCTATCTTTCTTCTTTACAAATAGAACCAGCACACCCCAAGGTGAGAAACTAAGTCGAGCAAAACCTCTGCCAATCAATTCTTACAACTATACTTTTAGCTCTTTCAATTCAGTAGGAGCCATTCTGTAAAGTGCTATGGATATCAGTGTTATACCCGAAACAAGATTTGTAGAGAATTCCACTTCTCTATCTGGAGGTAAACCAGGTAATTCTTTTGGGAATACATTAGGAAATTCACATACAACCAGCAGTGACTGAATCTTTGACTCAGATACTTTAGTATCCAACATACATGCAAGATAAGCATCATAACCCTTTTTGACATATTTCTGTGCTAATATTGCTGAAATCACATTAGGTAATCCATCCAGTTTATCAGATTCAACATGAAATAATTCACCACTCTGACATTCCAATACAATATATTTCTGTTTACAATTCACCACTGTATCATATTGGGTTAACCAATCCATTCCCAAAATCACATCAAATTCATCAAATGGCAATAACATCAAATCAGTCGAAAGCAATAACCATTTCCATCAACGGACAATTTTTACAGACTTTATCCACCATAACACACTGGCCCAAGGGATTTTAACCTTTAACCACAAATTCAATGAATTCAACAGGAAAATTTTTTACAGACACTAAGTTTGTGCATATGTATGAATGTGTGGAACCAAGATTAATCAAAGCAGTAATATCAGTATCAAGTAAAGAAAAAGTACTAGTAATGATGTTTGGTGCAGAAGCATCTTATCTAACATGAATAGCATATGCTCTTACAGGTGCTCGTGCCTCAGATTTAACTGTTTTATCCCTGGTAGTACCTCGACTACCACTAACATTGTCGGGGTGATGGGGTGGTTTGCCCCTCGAAACAGGACTACTCAGCTTTGGAGCTGGTTCTATTTCTTTTTCAACTCTTTCTAGATAATCTTTGAGAAAAGGGTCAAATGAACCACATCGATAACAAGCTCCACATCTCAAACGACAATCCCTAAAATGAAATTTGTTGCAATGCTTGCACTTTGGTTTGGGATTACCGACACTACCCACACTAGTTACAGATGGCGATGAAGACCTCGGGTTAGAGCGTTGAGAGCCATGCTCTTTTCCAGAATACCCCGTAGAGGTAGTAATACGATCATAATATTTCTTTATTTTCTTAGAAGCAGATGATTGTGACTTACTCATAATCCTTTTTCCAGAAACCCAAGGCCCTCTTTCAGCTTGTTTCTTTTCTTTACTCAATTCCTCAGCTTTATGTGCTCGATCAGCTAACACCGCGAATTCCCTTATTTTAAGAATTCCAATCAATAATTTGATATCTTCATTTAAACCCTCTTCAAAGCATTTACACATCTCAGCCTCGGTTAGAACCCATTATTTGGCATATTTGCTCAACCAAAAAAAATTCTTGTTCATACTCAAAAACAGTCATGTCTCCCTACTTGAGTTCTAAAAATTCTGAATTCGGCCTGGAAGAATCCCCATGTAACGTTCTCTCTCAATACAACTGAAGTTATGGTATTCCACCAATGATAAGCTGTATCTTTCAGTAGAGATGCTGCACATTTCAGACATTTAGTAGGTGTACAAGATAATTCATCAAAACTCGGATGGTACTTTCCAACCAAAATTTAGCCCTTTTCGGATCATCATCTTCGGTAGCTCTGAATTCTTCTGCCCCATGCTTACAAATTTTATCTACCAGAGGCTTACCTATTCTAGTGGGTTCAGCACCCTGTGGTACCTCAGGAATCAGTTGAGGAGCAGGTAGGGGAGGTCGTTGTACAACAGGATTTGTTCTTAAGTACTCGGTAAACCATTCCTTCATAAATTGAAAGAAGGCCTATTTTGCCTCCTCACTTCAGCCCTTAAATACGGGCCTTTCACTACTAGATACACAGGCAACTTTTTGAACCGAAGTTGAAGCATTACTCCTAGCTTCCTCGGATTCAGCTCTAGCTTGGTTGGATGACATTACTATATGAAAAATACATTTAAAAATGATTAGGAGACATCACACTATCGCAAATTATATAATGGCATGTATAGCTAAACTCATGTTTTCTACGTTAAATCCGAGAATCGACTAAATCGTAGCTCTAACACAACTAAATGTAACACCCCTAACCTGCGTACGTCGTCGAAATAGGGTTACGTAGCATTACCAGAACTTTCAGAACATTTACAAATAAATCATGTCAATCACTATTCATTTTCTGAGATTAATCAAAAAGTCCCTTCAATAGGCCCTTAAGGCCCAATATCAGCATTAGAATCAAGTCGGGACTTAATCGAAAATCTAAGAATTTTTTGTGACATTTCAAAAATTTTCTAAGTTACAGGGCTCACACGCCCGTGTGGTCCAAAGGACACGTCCGTTTGACCTTGGGACACACCCGTGCTACAGGCCGTGTTCGTACCCGTATAACTCTATGACCTGTGCACACGGCCATGCCACATGCCCATGTGTTAGGCCGTGTAGTTAATTAAATTCTTTCAAAATTAGGTGTAGGTTTCACATGGCCAAGACACATGCTCGTGTTCTAGGCCGTGTAGCACACACGGCTGAGAACACGCCCGTGTCTCTGCCCCCTGTGCTCAATTCTGAGTATTCTGTTTCTCAAAATTTAAGGTGCAAGGGACACATAGCCTAACCACACGCCCATGTACCAGGCCGTGTATCACACATGGTCTAGACACACGCCCGTGTGTCTGCCCATGTGGACAAAATGAAGCCATTTCTAGCTTCATTTCTCACCCAAAATCATCCCAATGACCTGCACTAAAACTCACATCCAAATGCCAACCATTTCAAGCATTCAAATTAAGCAAACTCTATTATTCAACATGGCATATCTTTACATGCATAAATGTTTATAATCTTACCTTTGTATATTCCATATGTTAGGCATTGTAACACCCATTACCCGTGTCCGACGCCAAAACAGGGTACAAGGCATTACTGGACTTAATCATTCACAAACATGCAAAAATCGAGCAACAAAATTTCGTTCTATTTAAAAACTTTCATATGTATGCTTAACATCCCTTATATGGGCCTACAGGGCCCAGAACATACATTCGGAGTGGTTCGGGACCAAACCGTAAATATATAAAACTTTTGCAACACTTAGAAAATTTTCACACTTTGGAGAGTCACACGCCCGTGTAAGTTGGCCGTGGGGGTTTCACAAGCCCGTGTGGCTTGGACACGCTCGTGTCTTCAGCCCGTGTAACTCTCTATTTATGATGTCAGTAAACATTTAGAGTCACACAGCCAAGTCACACACCCGTGTGCTAAGGCCGTGTCCCCCACACAACTGAGACACACGGCCGTGTCTCTACCCGTGTAGTCAACACTTAGGCTATTTTCCAAGCCTTTATGTTACCCTTAATCCTCTACATCTTTATACACACTAAGGACACATATCATGACATCATTTTAATGATTTTAGCACTCTTGAATAAGACATTTATAACATTAACATGTCCTCTTATAAGTAATACATATACACATGCAATATCAAGTCTAGATTCCTTAATTCACATTCATAAGATTTGTCATTTTGATGACCCCTTTTACCATTACACTATGGTTACCAACTTATCCATCAAGCACTTATGTTCAACCATTATCACATTGTTTTTATAACGTGCAATTACTACATGGCTATGACCACATCAATTGGTCATAAAGCATATATCCAACACACATGTCATATTACCAACCATGCATGGCAAAAAAATATAATCACATCATAAACATTAGACATGACATGAATAGCTAGGTTTATAAGTCATAATTAATATGAGGCACATCTCATGGCCATATACATATAACTCCATATAAGCCAATACATTTGGCTAATCATAATAACATCTATCATAAAAACTAAGTCTCTATACATGTCACTCACTTGAGGGTGCTTAATACATTTATATCAATACTCCAAAGGTGATGACTTAATAGTGTGATATTGCCTCCGACGATCTCCAACCTCGAGCTAACCTGACAACACTAGAAGAAATAGAAAAGAGGGAGTAAGATTTGTAGCTTAGTAAGTCCATATGATAATAATAAGCAATATTTCAACATGCTTCTCAAGGTTATACAACCATAATTACACTTTTACTTGTATTCTGGTCATGTTGTTTTCTCGAGTCACAATCACTAAATTATTTATATCTGGAGCTACAAAACTCCAAATTAAGATCTGCTAATTTTCCCTGAAACTAGACTCACATATCTTCTTAACTAAAATTTTCAAAATTTTTTGTCTATCCAATAAGTACATTTTATCCTTTAAAGTTACCCCTTTAACGCTGTCCAACAGTTTCAACCCTTCTTCACTAAAAATTAATTATCTCATAGTAAAGAATTCGGATGATGTTCCTGCCTATTTATCTTGAAAATAAGCTCATTAATAATTCTATGAATATAAATTATAACCTATAAATATTTTTTTACAATTTTCAATGATTTTCTCAAATCATGATAGGGGATTTTGAAATCATTCTGACTCTGTCTCACAACAATTTAAATATTTCATACTATGAAACTCTTTTTCTTACGCCGTTTTTTCTATGTGAAACTAGAATCATTAAGCTTTAATTTAATATTTTATTCAGCCTCTAACTCAATTTCCAAAATTTTTAGTGGATTTTCAAAGTCGAACTACAGTTGTTATCTGAAACTGCTATAGTGTAAATTAATGATACTAGGTTTATCACACCTTATTAATTTATTTCCACCACATTGGTAAAGATGCATATTTATACATCATAAGTATAGACCTATAATCATAAGGCCATCACAAAATCATCCTCATAAGCATGAATTACCTATTTACATCATCACCAAATGTGCATCATGAACCGAAATCATTTCTCATGAGTTTGGCATACATACCCGTGTTACTCAACATGCTCATATTCATTCCTTACTAATCATACAACATGAATTGAATTCACATTTCATCAATTTCATGTAAGTACCTGTACCACTCACAACATAGCAATAAGCTCTACCATTTCAACTTAAACCTTAAATTTTCCGTTGAACCATTTGGAATACCACAGGATAATCACTAAGCCTCAAACATAAGGGTACGATGCTGATGCCATGTTCCAAACATGGTCTAACACTGGCTCACATATCTATGTCGATGCCATGTCCCAGATAGGTCTTACACTGGCTTTCATAAATCGAGGCTGATGCCATGTCCCAGATAGGTCTTACACTAGCTCTCATCTATCAGTGTCGATGCCATGCCCCAGATAGGTCTTACACTGACACATGTCAAGCTGATGCCATGTCTCATACAGGTCTTACACTTGCTTGCATATCTCGAGGCCGATGCATGTCTCAGACATGTCTTACACTAGCACACATATCACCTAAATGTTATGGCATGAATATTCAATCTATTCCTAAGGTTCAACAGGGAGTTTATCATGATAAGTCTCATCATACCATTACTCATAGATACATTCAAGCCTTATATGCGAAATCAAACATTCAATGCATAATAACGATAAAGTTGAAATATTTACGCACAACTTACTTGTTTCAATGGAATGTCATACTCCATCAAATCTCCAATGTATCCAATCATTACAAAAATGTTATTAACATTTGGCATCACTTTCTCATATACAATATCATCAACATATATTTCAATACAATGATAGCAAGATAGATTTCAAGTATTTTAACAATAACATGGATATCATGCTTATTTAATCACACGGACTTACCTCGACTGTAATTTCTACTAATTACTTCATTTTAGTCCATAACCCCGTACTTTTCGATTTATGATCAAATCTCGATTTTCTTGATCTAACATGACGAAATTCACTCATTTAATCATTACATTAATTAAAACATTCTATAATTTACAATTTGGCAAAATAACCATTTTGTTCTTAGACTTTACAAAAATTACGATTTTGCCCTTAAGCTCGTCGATTTTTATCGAATTTTCTCCATTACCAAGCCTAGCCAAATTCTTTTTATAACTATAGCAACTCATACTATCAATTATTTCACACATTTACAACTTATTTTACAACTTTACAAGATAGCCCTTTTTAGGTGTATTCATGCAAACTTTTTTCACAAAAGTTGTTTATTACACAACCATGACTCATTTTCTTCCATAAAAATTCAGTAAACAACATAAATGCTCTTATGGAAAAACCCTATACTTTCAACCATTTTGTAAAATAGCCCCCCATTTAGCTAGCTCTTGCTACAAGGGTCCCAAAAGTGTAAAAATTATCAAGAAAAGTCATCAAAATCACTTACTTGTAAGAGAACTAAGTGGCTAAAAGTTTAGGCTCTTAAAACCCCCTTGTTTTCTGCCATTTTTGGTGGATGAAGAAGAAAGATGAAAAGATGACATCTTTTTCCTTTTTGTCTTATTTTAATACCAAATAAGCTACCTAATACCCACTAATTTTGACTTTTCAATTTATTTCTCTCTATGGCTGGCCAAGCACATTTTTAGGGTCTATTTGCACTTTAAACACCCCAAATTTTTGTTCTTTAGCTATTTAACATATTTAGCTAGCAAAACAAAACTTTTTCCCTTTTTGTGATTTAGTCCTTTTTCTCAATTAAGCATGAAATCACTAAAATTATTTCACCAAAATTTTTATGCACTCATATAATCAAGCTATAACACATAAAATAACATTAAAAATAATTTCTCTGACCCCGGAATAGAGGTTCCAAAATCACTGTTCTGACTAGGCCCAAAATCGGGCTGTTACAAGCATAATTTAAAAAACCATTTAACATATATGTAGCTACCATAGTATGACATTACAAGTATATCAAAAACAACCATTACTAGCCATTCCAATGGCTAGATTACAAACCATATATTTAAGCCATCTATGGCCAAGTTAGCCTATACATGCTATTATACCAAAATGATTTTACTATATATACCCAAAATAAGCTAGTGGATAGTGTGATAATGCTCCAATGATCTCCAACCTTCGCGAGCTTTCGAGCACTATAAAACAGGGAACAATAAAACAAAGTAAACAATACATGCTTAGTAAGTTCGTATAATCGAAACTAAACTTACCAATCCCGTTACAATATCATGTTTTCCATCAACATGGCAAAATTGCCTAAACACATGCATTCAATCAAACATGTTAGTCACAAAATTTTCATATACATCAAGTAAACATAGATGAGCTCATCATGCAATATTCTTTCAAGATATTATCATTTCATCTCATAATTTTCTTATCATGCCAAGAGTTTTGCCTGTTGAATTATTGAAATTTCGATGGATACTCGAGTAGTACACTCAAGGTGTACAATTCAATAACCCGTCAATTCTTATTCAAGAGTACCCTTTAGGGCATTTAATCAAAGAACACACTCTCAAGCCCCATATCATATTACAGGATTACTAGTCCAGGCTAAATCCTTTATGTAACGTATGCTCAGAAGAGCTTAATTAGGATTACCAGTCTAGCCTAAATCCTAATTGTATCATATGCTCGATAGGAATTATATCAGGATTACCCGTCTAGGCTAAATCCTTTCTATAACGAGGTTATTAGGATTACTCGTCCGAGCTAAATCCCGTCAGCACCAAATGCAGGACCTCATTCATTTTGGGAAAACATATATATTCATTGGAATTCAATATTCAAATGAGACTATACCCTTTTTCCAACATTTCCGAACATGCAATCATTCACAAATTAATAATATTTACATAAATGTAAATCATATTGCATACAATCATAACATTCAAGTTAACATATTTACATGCTCGATTAAGTTATATGAACTTAC
Organism: Gossypium anomalum; assembly: GCA_025698475.1. Classification (NCBI taxonomy): domain Eukaryota; kingdom Viridiplantae; phylum Streptophyta; class Magnoliopsida; order Malvales; family Malvaceae; genus Gossypium; species Gossypium anomalum. The sequence goes on along the minus strand of CM046967.1, from coordinate 49,541,330 downwards.
CTCGACACTGGTTTGCGTATAAAATCTACTAATCCGAAACCTTTTCTTTTCCTCGATCTAAACTCGAATTTGTGTTGTCCGAATCCAATTAAGCCATGAAAGTTTCTTCTCTCTCTCCTAGGATTTCCATATATTTTTGGGGAAGAAGATGAGAAAAATAAGATGATATCTTTTATTATCTTTTTAATTAATTAAATATTTTTCAATTTCCAATTTAGTCATTGCCTTTTTTCTAAATTTCCATGGATGAGTCACTAAAATATCTATATACTTTTCTTTAATGGTCTAATTACCATATAAGGACCTCAAGTTTTGAATTCCATAGCTATTTAATCCTTCTAGCTACTAGAATTTAACTTTTTCATTTTATTAAACATATAATCGGTAAAATTTTCTTATCGGGATTTTCACATGACATTTCTAACATACTACGGACCATGTAATAAAATAAAAATAATTTTTATTTTCTGATCGGATTTGTGGCCCTGAAACCACAATTCTGATTTCACTAAAAAATGGCTTGTTACACGATATGTGAAACGGGGCCGACAGTCCAACCGGTTGCTAGACCGAATAGGTCGTGTCGTCATTGACCCGAACCAAACCAGCTTGGGGTGCCTTAAGGGTGTCACACCTGCATGACTGGACACGGCGATGCCAGTGGCTGTAACAATGGCTTCTCGGTGGCCTTGGGCATCAGTGGTTGAGCTGTGGAAGAGTTATACTCCTACCGGGACTCTATTAGAGAATTTATTTAAGATTAACTATTCCAAAAATAATATTATTTTAATAGTTTAATATTAAATTTAATTTAAGGCTTAATAGTATTTTATTAATTTAATATTAAAGTGATTAAGTTTAATCATAGTTGAACTCTCTAAACTCTCTCCATATAAAGACAACCTTGGGTCATTATTTACACACTTGAATTCAAGAGAAAGTTGTAGAGAGAAAATTCTCTAAAGAGATTATTCTAGAAAATTTCTAAAGACATTTTTCTAATTTACAACTGGACCCAAAAGTTTAAAGAAATTGCAAAATTACCCCTCTGGTAATTTGTGTGAAAAATTTTCTTATTCAAAGCGAGCCCACACTCAGCAAACGTGAGCTTGAGGAAAGTGGAGAAGACTACTCGGTCGCGCTCAGCCTAGACGAATCGAAAAGGTACAATTTTGATTAAGTGTTTATTACTTTAGATATAACAACCAAGATCTGGTTTTGGAAAAAATTTTAAAACTCTAGTTTTTCCTTAAATTTATTTTCTGTCACATTTTTCAAACCCGTTTTTTCTAACAATTAATGGGGTGGACGGCTAACCCTAGTTAATATTAACTAGGGTTTCCACCACCTATACTTCTAATTAGACAAAGAGTTCGATTTTCTAGTTGAAATAAACTTTTACAACTCAACAAGGGTTCTACCTTCTTCCTATAAATAGATGACACTGGTAGAGCTACAAACACAATATAAGATATTGTTACTTTGTCAAAAAATAAAGAGAATTTATTCTCAACTTAAATATATTTTTTTGGAATAACAATTCTTGTGGTTTCTATTTAAGAAGAGAATTTTCGTTTTCACCCTAAAAGAAAAGAAAATTGTTTCTATTTTTTTTTTTCTTTTTTGTGTTTGATTTGAATCGTTCAAGCCCATACTCGATTGATTTGAATCGTTCAAGCCCATACTTGAAGCAATTCATGGTACGAGAATAGTGGAGAATATCTTTTGGTTGAAAGCTGGGAACAATAAAGGTCCGTCCATCTGAAAACACAGGTACGATTTCAGTCTAGGGTTTATTATTATAAATATCACAAACTAGGTCGATTTTCAAATTTTTTTTATTTTCCATTGTGTAAGGAAACCATTTTCAAAGCTATTTTCTCCAACACAAGGCTCATACTTGACCCCTGGCACCTTCGATCACCTGAAAAATGTTTCTAAATAGTTTTAAGTTGATTTTAAAGCTTTCAAATGTTTTTATATTATTTTTTAATTTTATTTAAATTTTTGAAGTTACAAATTATGATGAAACTCCCATTTTTCTCAACCTGAGTGAATTTATTTTAAGTCGATTACCCAAATCGATTTATAATCATATTAATCTTTCTAAAATTTTCCAATTTGATTTAAAGAACACTAATACGTAGTGAAATGGTTGTTTTTATGAAAGAAAATTTGTAGTTTAATTCTAAAAATTTCTGGTAGCAACTTTCATTCATACCATACACTAGGACAAGTGAGAGGTGTTATAGAAACCATTATTACAACATCACTTTCAACAAAAAAATTTTCAACATCCTCAAAGTAGTGTGCTTTTTCAACTTCATTCGATGAAGAGGCAAAAACATTACAAAGCAAACAAGACCCATAAAATGATCTAATCGAGAATATAGCCAAACATAAAACAAAATTAAGCACCACAGCTTATCAACTCTTGTTTCCACACTATCAGCATGCTTGCATCAAACCAAGGGAGCCATACTGCCACAAGGAACTTGATAGTAAGCTCTAGCAACCAACTTGAATGTCAAAAGATCACTGAAAAGGAAAGAAGCAAGCCATCAAAAAGTATATATGGTGTAATGTCACCACACCTCAATCTTTTCCCATTTAGAAACAACCAAGGTGGTGAAGCAGACTTGGATGAACATTATAACTTGGGCAAGAAAATGGATACAGTGCTCTATCAAAACACGAGAAGGATCCAAGAGGCAACGATGAGAGAATGCTCCAATCAAGATCTCTTCTAAGAAAGACTACCTTATCCTAATAGCTAAATGTAAAAAAAATGACAAAAAGAGCAAAAAATTATTATGTCGAAGGAGAATTGAGTGAGGGAAATGAATTTTTTTTTTAAAAAAGAGAGAGGACAAGAGAGTGAGAGTCGATGAAAGAGAGCAGTTGGCAAAGGAAAAACAATGGACCATCAATGTAAGTGCCGACCGATTATTCACACAACAACAAGGGAAAGTTTAGCTAAAGAGAAGAGGAGTTCTAATACATGCCCGGATGGGGTGAAATTTATTAAATTTCATTCACAAAAGCTATCAATTTTCAATATTGGAAAATCAGCAGACTTGTGGCAACTTTTTGGATGGGATCTAGGCATTTTTGGGGTTGAGATGTCTTCATGGCATTCAAATATCTATCCCTTAGCTTCGAAAAAATAGTTTAATCACTCGATTTTTAGTTTGGGAGCTCAAGTTATGATTTGTTTTAATAAAGACTACACGAGCTGTAACACCCCTAATGTAATAGCCCAAAATTGGGTCTAGTTGGAACAGAGGTTTCGGGACCACAAAATCAGAGATAGAAATAATTATTTTATGATTATTCTGAGGTCTATGATATGATTGCATGATTCTGTGAAAATTTCGTGAAGAAATTCTATGCATAAAGTGCTCAATTTGAAGTTAGGGACTAAATTGAATAAGTTGCAAAACTTGCACTCTAGAAGTTTCTAGTATGAAATTGCTTTGAAATATTAATTAGGAGGTCTTAAATAGAATTTGTCCAATTTCTAAGTTATGGACAAAAATTGGACATGGATGGAATTTTTAAAAGTTTAGTAAGGAAGGGCATTTTGGTCATTTGGTAATTAAAAGAAATAAAAAGGGAAAATAAAGCCAAAATTTACTCATCTTCTTCATGGAGGCCGAAATTAGCATGGGGAAGCCATGGCTAGGGTTTTCAAGCTTTCCAAGCTCAATAGTAAGTCCGTTCTAGCCCTGTTTTCAAGTTCTTTACATTTTTGGAATCCCGGTAATTTGATTAAGCTTATTCTAGCAATAATTTAAGCTAGGATTCATATTTGGAAAAATACCCATAGGTGAAATGTGTTTATTTTGATGTTTTATGATAGAATATGAGGTTTTAAATTATGTTAAACAACTTGTGCTACTCGGTTTTGAGTGAAAATGAGTAAAAGGGCTTAATCGGTAAAAATACCTAATAGTTATAAGTATATGTTAGAGTGAGAATTTGATGTTTCCATAGAAGGGAAAAGTGATCAGCATGTCATAAAACATAAGAATAAGGGATGAAGTTTAATTTTTGAGCCTAGGGGCAAAAGTGTAAATATGCAAAAATTTAGGGGCAAAATTGTAATTTTTCCAAATTTTGAGTTAAGGACTGTTTGGAATAGTACATTAGTTAAATAAGTAAAATATGATGTTTTAGATCCCGGAAAATGAGATTTGAACCTAGAATGAGAGAAAAATTAAAAATTGAGAAAGTTGGTAAAATGGCCGTTTTAGTATCGAGGTAAGTTAATATGTATAATAAGCATTAATTTATGCATGTTTCAATGTAAAATTGATATATTTACTATGATATCCGAGGTGTTGAAAGTATGTAAGTTGGTATGATAATAATAAAGCAATAATGTTTGTAATTTATATTTGAAAGTTAAATTTAGTGAATTAATTGAATTATGTTAAATTAAATGATTATGGTGCCAAGTTTATGAATTGATTTAAAAATATGTCTATGGTACATGAAGTGCATTGAATTATCATACATAAATGTGATTTCTATGATTATGGATATTATGCGAAATTGTAAGTTCATATGATTTTTAATAAGGCAATGTGTAATTTAATGTTATTGCCTTGATATTAAATGAGATGTAAGTTTATATGTAAGTAATACATCAATATTACTTGTATTATGATATTTTATAATAATATTGGAAATATGTTTGTGGATAATTATTTGATTGGTGAAATTGTTGGAAAAGAGAGAGAAATCCTGTTGAACCTTCGGAAAGATTGGATGATCTGAGATGGTATGTAGCTAGGTCACATGTATGGTCTTTGAGTGCACATCATGTGTACAAGAGAGCTACGAGACATTATGATGTAGCTAGGTCACACGGGTGATACTATGTGTACACCATGTAGACAAGAGAGCTACGGGATATATGTAGCTAGGTCGCATGCGTGGTTCCGGTGAAGGACACCATGTAGACAAGAGAGTCTGCGAGATAAACCGGCTAGGTCACATCGGTGGTACTAAGTGTTCACCATGTGTACAAGAGAGAGTGAACTTTATGATGGGTGGAGCTATGTGTTGAAACCACCAAGTATAGAGGATTGATCGAAGTGTTCAACGGGAGACTTACTATGTCTTTGCTTTGTGAGTTTTGTGATGAAATAGTGTAGGTATATGTTTATGAAAATTATGAGCAATGTGCTCGATAGTTTGGTGAACTTTGATAAGACAAAACGGATTAAGTGGAATTATGTAAGAATGAATTTTAGTAGTAAAATAGTGTTGGACAGCAGCAGTTGCGTGACTTTGAAAATTCACTAAAAATTGTGGAAGTTGAATAAAAATGCAAATGATATATGAAAATAAAGCTTAATGAGTCTATTTTCACATGAAAGAAACAAGGGAAGCAAAAGAATTCTATATTGTGTGATATTTGAATTCTTGTGAAACAGGGTCTGAATGAATTTGAGATCCCCTATTCTGACTTTATAAATTCACCATAAATTTTTAAACAATTATTAAGAGTCATACCTTACATGCATGGATTCCTTATTGAGTCTATTTTTAAGGAAAATAAATGGCATGGTCGTTGGAATTCTGTACAGGAGAAATTTGGTTCAGTAGTACGAGAGGTCAGAGTAGTCGACTCTGAAACAGGGAGGCTTTAACTAATAAACTGTACTAATTGGCTAAACCAAAAATTATGAAAATTTTATGGTGGAAAGATATGTGAGTCTAGTTTCATAGAAAATTTACGGATCTTAATTTCGAGCTCTGTAGCTCGAATTATAAATAAGTAAGTGACTATGACTCGTGTGGATAGTTTGATGTGAGCATTTATTAGTAAATTGTGAAATCGTACTTACAAGAATGCTCTATACATTAAGGATGTGGAATGGAGAGGAGGAGGAGGAAAATAAATATATGTGGAATACATGGAAACTATGGTATATGAAATATTGATATAATGAAATAAATGATATGTGTTTATAAGAAAATAGAAAGAGAATGATATGTGTCATGACATGTATATATATATATATAAATATATGACTAGTCTTAATGTAATGCTTGTTGGGTATGGAGTTGAATTGAAATGTTTCTGCAAACATGTTATTCTCACATGATCTGAATTCTGGTATTTTATAAAGATATGATCTAGCTTTAAATATGAATGCTTGATGGTTAAGCTGAAGTGGTAAGATGATAATCTTGGTGTAAATGTATAAGTGGTACTATAATAGACAAGGTAAAATAACTATGAGAGACACATGTATGATGACATACAAATGCTATGTTTGTGGTTTAAATTGAGATTGTTTAATCATTAAATGAATACCATGTTATATGCTTTTGATTTTGTATAAGTGGGTAAGAGATTAAGGTTGACCAAAGCTTGGAAAATAGCCTAGGTATATTCCACACAGGCAGACACGACCATGTGTCTTAGCCGTGTATGGAACACGACTTGGGACACGGGCATGTGGAGCCTTAAAGCATGAAATTTCCAAGATCTTCGTAAGTTCCTGGTTCAGTCCCGAACCCTTTCTAAAGTATGTTTTGGGCCTCGAGGTTTGTATTAGGGACCTTATGATTAAATGCAAAAGTTTGAATTTGATACAAATTTTATGGCCCGTATTTTAGTTTAATGTTTTTATCTTTGTTCGGTAACGCTGCGTACCTTATCCCGGCCTGCAGTGCGGGTAAGGGGTGTTACATTTAGTGGTATCAGAAAGGAGTTTAGTCGATTCTCGGACTAACATAGCAAGTGTGAGAGTTTAGTTATACATGCCACAAATATGTGATAATGTGATGTCTCCCGACATTAATGAGGACCATTTTGTTGAAAACGAAGTATTATCCAACCGAGCTACATCTGACCATTTGATAGCGATATTGAAGTATTTGAATAAAGTGTAGCTATGATGTGTTAAACTCGGAAAGGTATGAATAAGAATTCGTGATATATGTATATGTGATAATATGTGAGATGAAAGTTTATATAGTGATATATTTATTCATATTTGTTTGGCCTTCATATGTTGTTGCATGCTTGACTAAATTAATGAGAAAATGTGATGACTAAAGTTATTCAAAATTCATAGAATGTATGAGTGAGTGCACTTGTTTAAAATGAGATAATTGGAAATTTTATGTAAGACAGATATGAATAATAAATTGTTTGAAGTGGATAGTATGATTATAATGATATATGTGGATAATTGAAAAAAAAAAAAGGAAAATGTGTCATATAGATATATGTCAAAATCGAGTTAGAGACTATACGACCTCACCCCCTTACCGATGAGGTGTAAATAACGGAAATTCATGAGAATTATGTTGACTAAGTTCCTAAGTGTGGAACCAAAGAGTTCAGTGATAAAATAATTATAGATATGACCAGAGACTGAGAATGGTTAACAAGTGAAGGACAGAGTTAGAGAAATATCAGAGTTGACTGAGTTATCTTAGGATTCAAATTGATGACACAGTGTTTCTGAAAGTATCGTCTTAAAAAAAATTAGTTAGTAATGCTGGAAATTATGAAAAAGATACTAAACCTCACTCCAGAAAGATTTTCGAGGACGAAAATCTCTAAAGGGGAGGAGAGTTGTAATAGCCCAAAATTGGGTCTAGTTGGAACAGAGGTTTCGGGACCACAAAATCAGAGATAGAAATAATTATTTTATGATTATTCTGAGGTCTATGATATGATTGCATGATTCTGTGAAATTTTCGTGAAGAAATTCTATGCATAAAGTGCTCAATTTGAAGTTAGGGACTAAATTGAATAAGTTGCAAAACTTGCACTCTAGAAGTTTCTAGTATGAAATTGCTTTGAAATATTAATTAGGAGGTCTTAAATAGAATTTGACCAATTTCTAAGTTATGGACAAAAATTGGACATGGATGGAATTTTTGAAAGTTTAGTAAGGAAGGGCATTTTGGTCATTTGGTAATTAAAAGAAATAAAAGGAAAATAAAGCCAAAATTTACTCATCTTCTTCATGGAGGCCGAAATTAGCATGGGGAAGCCATGGCTAGGGTTTTCAAGCTTTCCAAGCTCAATAGTAAGTCCGTTCTAGCCCTGTTTTTCAAGTTCTTTACATTTTGGAATCCGTGTAATTTGATTAAGCTTATTCTAGCAATAATTTAAGCTAGGGTTCATATTTGGAAAAATACCCATAGGTGAAATGTGTTTATTTTGATGTTTTATGATAGAATATGAGGTTTTAAATTATGTTAAACAACTTGTGCTACTCGGTTTTGAGTGAAAATGAGTAAAGGGCTTAATCGGTAAAAATACCTAATAGTTATAAGTATATGTTAGAGTGAGAATTTGATGTTTCCATAGAAGGAAAAGTGATCATCATGTCATAAAACATAAGAATAAGGGATGAAGTTTAATTCCTGAGCCTAGGGGCAAAAGTGTAAATATGCAAAAGTTTAGGGGCAAAATTGTAATTTTTCCAAATTTTGAGTTAAGGACTGTTTGGAATAGTACATTAGTTAAATAAGTAAAATATGATGTTTTAGATCCCGGAAAATGAGATTTGAACCTAGAATGAGAGAAAAATTAAAAATTGAGAAAGTTGGTAAAATGGTAGTTTTAGTATCGAGGTAAGTTAATATGTATAATAAGCATTAATTTATGCATGTTTCAATGTAAAATTGATATATTTACTATGATATCCGAGGTGTTGAAAGTATGTAAGTTGGTATGATAATAATAAAGCAATAATGCTGTAATTTATATTTGAAAGTTAAATTTAATGAATTAATTGAATTATGTTAAATTAAATGATTATGGTGCCAAGTTTATGAATTGATTTAAAAATATGTCTATGGTACATGAAGTGCATTGAATTATCATACATAAATGTGATTTCTATGATTATGGATATTATGCGAAATTGTAAGTTCATATGATTTTTAATAAGGCAATGTGTAATTTAATGTTATTGCCTTGATATTAAATGAGATGTAAGTTTATATGTAAGTAATACATCAATATTACTTGTATTATGATATTTTATAATAATATTGGAAATATGTTTGTGGACAATTATTTGATTGGTGAAATTGTTGGAAAAGAGAGAGAAATCCTGTTGAACCTTGGAAAGATTGGATGATCTGAGATGGTATGTAGCTAGGTCACATGTATGGTCTTTGAGTGCACATCATGTGTACAAGAGAGCTACGAGACATTATGATGTAGCTAGGTCACACGGGTGATACTATGTGTACACCATGTAGACAAGAGAGCTACGAGATATATGTAGCTAGGTCGCATGCGTGGTTCCAGGTGAAGGACACCATGTAGACAAGAGAGCTGCGAGATAAACTGGCTAGGTCACATCGGTGGTACTAAGTGTTCACCATGTGTACAAGAGAGCCGAACTTTATGATGGGTGGAGCTATGTGTTTGAAACCACCAAGTATAGAGGATTGATCCGAAGTGTTCAACGGAGACTTACTATGTCTTGCTTTGTGAGTTTTGTGATGAAATAGTGTAGGTATATGTTTATGAAAGTTATGAGCAATGTGCTCGATAGTTTGGTGAACTTTGATAAGACAAAACGGATTAAGTGGAATTATGTAAGAATGAATTTTAGTAGTAAAATAGTGTTGGACAGCAGCAGTTGCGTGACTTTGAAAATTCACTAAAAATTGTGGAAGTTGAATAAAAATGCAAATGATATATGAAAATAAAGCTTAATGAGTCTATTTTCACATGAAAGAAACAAGGGAAGCAAAAGAATTCTATATTGTGTGATATTTGAATTCTTGTGAAACAGGGTCTGAATGAATTTGAGATCCCCTATTCTGACTTTATAAATTCACCATAAATTTTTAAACAATTATTAAGAGTCATACCTTACATGCATGGATTCCTTATTGAGTCTATTTTTAAGGAAAATAAATGGCATGGTCGTTGGAATTCTGTACAGGAGAAATTTGGTTCGTAGTACACAGAGGTCAGAGTAGTCGTACTCTGAAACAGGGGAGGCTTTAACTAATAAACTGTACTAATTGGCTAAACCAAAAATTATGAAAATTTTATGGTGGAAAGATATGTGAGTCTAGTTTCATAGAAAATTTACGGATCTTAATTTCGAGCTCTGTAGCTCGAATTATAAATAAGTAAGTGACTATGACTCGTGTGGACAGTTTGATGTGAGCATTTATTAGTAAATTGTGAAATCGTACTTACAAGAATGCTCTATACATTAAGGATGTGGAATGGAGAGGAGGAGGAGGAAAATAAATATATGTGGAATACATGGAAACTATGGTATATGAAATATTGATATAATGAAATAAATGATATGTGTTTATAAGAAAATAGAAAGAGAATGATATGTGTCATGACATGTATATATATATATATAAATATATGACTAGTCTTAATGTAATGCTTGTTGGGTATGGAGTTGAATTGAAATGTTTTAGAGCAAACATATTATTCTCACATGATCTGAATTATGGTATTTTATAAAGATATGATCTAGCTTTAAATATGAATGCTTGATGGTTAAAGTGAAGTGGTAAGATGATAATCTTGGTGTAAATGTATAAGTGGTACTATAATAGACAAGGTAAAATAACTATGAGAGACACATGTATGATGACATACAAATGCTATGTTTGTGGTTTAAATTGAGATTGTTTAATCATTAAATGAATACCATGTTATATGCTTTTGATTTTGTATAAGTGGGTAAGAGATTAAGGTTGACCAAAGCTTGGAAAATAGCCTAGGTATATTCCCACATGGTGCAGACACGACCATGTGTCTCGGCCTGTGTATGGAGCACGACTTGGGACACGGGCATGTGGAGCCTTAAAGCATGAAATTTCCAAGATCTTCGTAAGTTCTGGTTGATCCGAACCCTTTCTAAAGTATGTTTTGGGCCTCGTAGGTTTGTATTAGGGACCTTATGATTAAATGCAAAAAGTTTGAATTTGATACAAATTTTATGGCCCGTATTTTAGTTTAATGTTTTTTATCTTTGTTCGGTAACGCCTCGTACCTTATCCGGCCTCGGAGTGCGGGTAAGGGTGTTACATTTAGTGGTATCGAGAGCGAGTTTAGTCGATTCTCGGACTAACATAGCAAGTGTGAGAGTTTAGTTATACATGCCACAAATATGTGATAATGTGATGTCTCCCGACATTAATGAGGACCATTTTGTTGAAAACGAAGTATTATCCAACCGAGCTACATCTGACCATTTGATAGCGATATTGAAGTATTTGAATAAAGTGTAGCTATGATGTGTTAAACTCGGAAAGGTATGAATAAGAATTCGTGATATATGTATATGTGATAATATGTGAGATGAAAGTTTATATAGTGATATATTTATTCATATTTGTTTGGCCTTTATATCTTTGTTGCATGCTTGACTAAATTAATGAGAAAATGTGATGACTAAAGTTATTCAAAATTCATAGAATGTATGAGTGAGTGCACTTGTTTAAAATGAGATAATTGGAAATTTTATGTAAGACAGATATGAATAATAAATTGTTTGAAGTGGATAGTATGATTATAATGATATATGTGGATAATGGAAAAAAAAAAAAAAAAAGGAAAATGTGTCATATAGATATATGTCAGAATCGAGTTAGAGACTATACGACCTCACCCCCTTACCGATGAGGTGTAAATAACGGAAATTCATGAGAATTATGTTGACTAAGTTCCTAAGTGTGGAACCAAAGAGTTCGATGATAAAATAATTATAGATATGACCGAGAGATCGAGAATGGTTGACAAGTGAAGGACAGAGTTAGAGAAATATCGAGTTGGTGAGTTATCTTAGGATTCAAATTGATGACACAGTGTTTACGAAAGTATCGTCTTAAAAAAATTAGTTAGTAATGCTGGAAATTATGAAAAGATACTAAACCTCACTCCGAGAAAGATTTTCGAGGACGAAAATCTCTAAAGGAGGAGAGTTGTAATAGCCCAAAATTGGGTCTAGTTGGAACAGAGGTTTTGGGACCACAAAATCAGAGATAGAAATAATTATTTTATGATTATTCTGAGGTCTATGATATGATTGCATGATTCTGTGAAATTTTCGTGAAGAAATTCTATGCATAAAGTGCTCAATTTGAAGTTAGGGACTAAATTGAATAAGTTGCAAAACTTGCACTCTAGAAGTTTCTAGTATGAAATTGCTTTGAAATATTAATTAGGAGGTCTTAAATAGAATTTGACCAATTTCTAAGTTATGGACAAAAATTGGACATGGATGGAATTTTTGAAAGTTTAGTAAGGAAGGGCATTTTGGTCATTTGGTAATTAAAAGAAATAAAAAGGAAAATAAAGCCAAAATTTACTCATCTTCTTCATGGAGGCCGAAATTAGTATGGGGAAGCCATGGCTAGGGTTTTCAAGCTTTCCAAGCTCAATAGTAAGTCCGTTTCTAGCCAGCTTTTTCAAGTTCTTTACATTTTGGAATCCTTAATTTGATTTAGCTTATTCTAGCAATAATTTAAGCTAGGGTTCATATTTGGAAAAATACCCATAGGTGAAATGTGTTTATTTTGATGTTTTATGATAGAATATGAGGTTTTAAATTATGTTAAACAACTTGTGCTACTCGGTTTTGAGTGAAAATGAGTAAAAGGGCTTAATCGGTAAAAATACCTAATAGTTATAAGTATATGTTAGAGTGAGAATTTGATGTTTCCATAGAAGGGAAAAGTGATCATCATGTCATAAAACATAAGAATAAGGGATGAAGTTTAATTCCCGAGCCTAGGGGCAAAAGTGTAAATATGCAAAAGTTTAGGGGCAAAATTGTAATTTTTCCAAATTTTGAGTTAAGGACTGTTTGGAATAGTACATTAGTTAAATAAGTAAAATATGATGTTTTAGATCCCGGAAAATGAGATTTGAACCTAGAATGAGAGAAAAATTAAAAATTGAGAAAGTTGGTAAAATGGCCGTTTTAGTATCGAGGTAAGTTAATATGTATAATAAGCATTAATTTATGCATGTTTCAATGTAAAATTGATATATTTACTATGATATCCGAGGTGTTGAAAGTATGTAAGTTGGTATGATAATAATAAAGCAATAATGCTGTAATTTATATTTGAAAGTTAAATTTAGTGAATTAATTGAATTATGTTAAATTAAATGATTATGGTGCCAAGTTTATGAATTGATTTAAAAATATGTCTATGGTACATGAAGTGCATTGAATTATCATACATAAATGTGATTTCTATGATTATGGATATTATACGAAATTGTAAGTTCATATGATTTTTAATAAGGCAATGTGTAATTTAATGTTATTGCCTTGATATTAAATGAGATGTAAGTTTATATGTAAGTAATACATCAATATTACTTGTATTATGATATTTTATAATAATATTGGAAATATGTTTGTGGATAATTATTTGATTGGTGAAATTGTTGGAAAAGAGAGAGAAATCCCCGTTGAACCTTCGGAAAGATTGGATGATACAGATGGTATGTAGCTAGGTCACATGTATGGTCTTTGAGTGCACATCATGTGTACAAGAGAGCTCTGAGACATTATGATGTAGCTAGGTCACACGGGTGATACTATGTGTACACCATGTAGACAAGAGAGCTACGGGATATATGTAGCTAGGTCGCATGCGTGGTTCAGGTGAAGGACACCATGTAGACAAGAGAGCTACGAGATAAAGCGGCTAGGTCACATCGGTGGTACTAAGTGTTCACCATGTGTACAAGAGAGCCGAACTTTATGATGGGTGGAGCTATGTGTTTGAAACCACCAAGTATAGAGGATTGATCCGAAGTGTTCAACGGAGACTTACTATGTCTTGCTTTGTGAGTTTTGTGATGAAATAGTGTAGGTATATGTTTATGAAAATTATGAGCAATGTGCTCGATAGTTTGGTGAACTTTGATAAGACAAAACGGATTAAGTGGAATTATGTAAGAATGAATTTTAGTAGTAAAATAGTGTTGGACAGCAGCAGTTGCGTGACTTTGAAAATTCACTAAAAATTGTGGAAGTTGAATAAAAATGCAAATGATATATGAAAATAAAGCTTAATGAGTCTATTTTCACATGAAAGAAACAAGGGAAGCAAAAGAATTCTATATTGTGTGATATTTGAATTCTTGTGAAACAGGGTCTGAATGAATTCGAGATCCCCTATTCTGACTTTATAAATTCACCATAAATTTTTAAACAATTATTAAGAGTCATACCTTACATGCATGGATTCCTTATTGAGTCTATTTTTAAGGAAAATAAATGTCATGGTCGTTGGAATTCTGTACAGGGAGAAATTTGGTTCGTAGTACACAGAGGTCAGAGTAGTCGTACTCTGAAACAGGGGAGGCTTTAACTAATAAACTGTACTAATTGGCTAAACCAAAAATTATGAAAATTTTATGGTGGAAAGATATGTGAGTCTAGTTTCATAGAAAATTTACGGATCTTAATTTCGAGCTCTGTAGCTCGAATTATAAATAAGTAAGTGACTATGACTCGTGTGGACAGTTTGATGTGAGCATTTATTAGTAAATTGTGAAATCGTACTTACAAGAATGCTCTATACATTAAGGATGTGGAATGGAGAGGAGGAGGAGGAAAATAAATATATGTGGAATACATGGAAACTATGGTATATGAAATATTGATATAATGAAATAAATGATATGTGTTTATAAGAAAATAGAAAGAGAATGATATGTGTCATGACATGTATATATATATATATAAATATATGACTAGTCTTAATGTAATGCTTGTTGGGTATGGAGTTGAATTGAAATGTTTAGAGCAAACATATTATTGCAAGATCTGAATTATGGTATTTTATAAAGATATGATCTAGCTTTAAATATGAATGCTTGATGGTTTGTGAAGTGGTAAGATGATAATCTTGGTGTAAATGTATAAGTGGTACTATAATAGACAAGGTAAAATAACTATGAGAGACACATGTATGATGACATACAAATGCTGTGTTTGTGGTTTAAATTGAGATTGTTTAATCATTAAATGAATACCATGTTATATGCTTTTGATTTTGTATAAGTGGGTAAGAGATTAAGGTTGACCAAAGCTTGGAAAATAGCCTAGGTATATTTCCACACAGTGCGAGACACGACCATGTGTCTCGGTAGTGTATGGAGCACGACTTGGGACACGGGCATGTGGAGCCTTAAAGCATGAAATTTCCAAGATCTTCGTAAGTTTCTGGTTCATCCCGAACCCTTTCTAAAGTATGTTTTGGGCCTCGTAGGTTTGTATTAGGGACCTTATGATTAAATGCAAAAGTTTGAATTTGATACAAATTTTATGGCCCGTATTTTAGTTTAATGTTTTTATCTTTGTTCGAAGTAACGCCTGTACCTTATCCGGCCTCAGTGCGGGTAAGGGTGTTACATTTAGTGGTATCAGAGCAGTTTAGTCGATTCTCGGACTAACATAGCAAGTGTGAGAGTTTAGTTATACATGCCACAAATATGTGATAATGTGATGTCTCAGACATTAATGAGGACCATTTTGTTGAAAACGAAGTATTATCCAACCGAGCTACATCTGACCATTTGATAGCGATATTGAAGTATTTGAATAAAGTGTAGCTATGATGTGTTAAACTCGGAAAGGTATGAATAAGAATTCGTGATATATGTATATGTGATAATATGTGAGATGAAAGTTTATATAGTGATATATTTATTCATATTTGTTTGGCCTTTATATGCTGTTGCATGCTTGACTAAATTAATGAGAAAATGTGATGACTAAAGTTATTCAAAATTCATAGAATGTATGAGTGAGTGCACTTGTTTAAAATGAGATAATTGGAAATTTTATGTAAGACAGATATGAATAATAAATTGTTTGAAGTGGATAGTATGATTATAATGATATATGTGGATAATGGAAAAAAAAAAAAAGGAAAATGTGTCATATAGATATATGTCAGAATCGAGTTAGAGACTATACGACCTCACCCCCTTACCGATGAGGTGTAAATAACGGAAATTCATGAGAATTATGTTGACTAAGTTCCTAAGTGTGGAACCAAAGAGTTCGATGATAAAATAATTATAGATATGACCGAGACCGAGAATGGTTGACAAGTGAAGGACAGAGTTAGAGAAATATCAGAGTTGACTGAGTTATCTTAGGATTCAAATTGATGACACAGTGTTTCTGAAAGTATCGTCTTAAAAAAAATTAGTTAGTAATGCTGGAAATTATGAAAAAGATACTAAACCTCACTCCAGAAAGATTTTCGAGGACGAAAATCTCTAAAGGGGAGGAGAGTTGTAATAGCCCAAAATTGGGTCTAGTTGGAACAGAGGTTTTGGGACCACAAAATCAGAGATAGAAATAATTATTTTATGATTATTCTGAGGTCTATGATATGATTGCATGATTCTGTGAAATTTTCGTGAAGAAATTCTATGCATAAAGTGCTCAATTTGAAGTTAGGGACTAAATTGAATAAGTTGCAAAACTTGCACTCTAGAAGTTTCTAGTATGAAATTGCTTTGAAATATTAATTAGGAGGTCTTAAATAGAATTTGACCAATTTCTAAGTTATGGACAAAAATTGGACATGGATGGAATTTTTGAAAGTTTAGTAAGGAAGGGCATTTTGGTCATTTGGTAATTAAAAGAAATAAAAAGGGAAAATAAAGCCAAAATTTACTCATCTTCTTCATGGAGGCCGAAATTAGTATGGGGGAAGCCATGGCTAGGGTTTTCAAGCTTTCCAAGCTCAATAGTAAGTCCGTTCTAGCCCCGTTTTTCAAGTTCTTTACATTTTTGGAATCCCGGTAATTTGATTTAGCTTATTCTAGCAATAATTTAAGCTAGGGTTCATATTTGGAAAAATACCCATAGGTGAAATGTGTTTATTTTGATGTTTTATGATAGAATATGAGGTTTTAAATTATGTTAAACAACTTGTGCTACTCGGTTTTGAGTGAAAATGAGTAAAAGGGCTTAATCGGTAAAAATACCTAATAGTTATAAGTATATGTTAGAGTGAGAATTTGATGTTTCCATAGAAGGGAAAAGTGATCATCATGTCATAAAACATAAGAATAAGGGATGAAGTTTAATTCCCGAGCCTAGGGGCAAAAGTGTAAATATGCAAAAGTTTAGGGGCAAAATTGTAATTTTTCCAAATTTTGAGTTAAGGACTGTTTGGAATAGTACATTAGTTAAATAAGTAAAATATGATGTTTTAGATCCCGGAAAATGAGATTTGAACCTAGAATGAGAGAAAAATTAAAAATTGAGAAAGTTGGTAAAATGGCCGTTTTAGTATCGAGGTAAGTTAATATGTATAATAAGCATTAATTTATGCATGTTTCAATGTAAAATTGATATATTTACTATGATATCCGAGGTGTTGAAAGTATGTAAGTTGGTATGATAATAATAAAGCAATAATGTTTGTAATTTATATTTGAAAGTTAAATTTAGTGAATTAATTGAATTATGTTAAATTAAATGATTATGGTGCCAAGTTTATGAATTGATTTAAAAATATGTCTATGGTACATGAAGTGCATTGAATTATCATACATAAATGTGATTTCTATGATTATGGATATTATACTAAATTGTAAGTTCATATGATTTTTAATAAGGCAATGTGTAATTTAATGTTATTGCCTTGATATTAAATGAGATGTAAGTTTATATGTAAGTAATACATCAATATTACTTGTATTATGATATTTTATAATAATATTGGAAATATGTTTGTGGATAATTATTTGATTGGTGAAATTGTTGGAAAAAGAGAGAAATCCTGTTGAACCTTGGAAAGATTGGATGATACTGAGATGGTATGTAGCTAGGTCACATGTATGGTCTTTGAGTGCACATCATGTGTACAAGAGAGCTACGAGACATTATGATGTAGCTAGGTCACACGGGTGATACTATGTGTACACCATGTAGACAAGAGAGCTACGGGATATATGTAGCTAGGTCGCATGCGTGGTTCCGGTGAAGGACACCATGTAGACAAGAGAGCTACGAGATAAACCCGGCTAGGTCACATCGGTGGTACTAAGTGTTCACCATGTGTACAAGAGAGCCGAACTTTATGATGGGTGGAGCTATGTGCTGAAACCACCAAGTATAGAGGATTGATCCGAAGTGTTCAACGGGAGACTTACTATGTACTGCTTTGTGAGTTTTGTGATGAAATAGTGTAGGTATATGTTTATGAAAATTATGAGCAATGTGCTCGATAGTTTGGTGAACTTTGATAAGACAAAACGGATTAAGTGGAATTATGTAAGAATGAATTTTAGTAGTAAAATAGTGTTGGACAGCAGCAGTTGCGTGACTTTGAAAATTCACTAAAAATTGTGGAAGTTGAATAAAAATGCAAATGATATATGAAAATAAAGCTTAATGAGTCTATTTTCACATGAAAGAAACAAGGGAAGCAAAAGAATTCTATATTGTGTGATATTTGAATTCTTGTGAAACAGGGTCTGAATGAATTTGAGATCCCCTATTCTGACTTTATAAATTCACCATAAATTTTTAAACAATTATTAAGAGTCATACCTTACATGCATGGATTCCTTATTGAGTCTATTTTTAAGGAAAATAAATGTCATGGTCGTTGGAATTCTGTACAGGGAGAAATTTGGTTCGTAGTACACAGAGGTCAGAGTAGTCGTACTCTGAAACAGGGGAGGCTTTAACTAATAAACTGTACTAATTGGCTAAACCAAAAATTATGAAAATTTTATGGTGGAAAGATATGTGAGTCTAGTTTCATATAAAATTTACGGATCTTAATTTCGAGCTCTGTAGCTCGAATTATAAATAAGTAAGTGACTATGACTCGTGTGGACAGTTTGATGTGAGCATTTATTAGTAAATTGTGAAATCGTACTTACAAGAATGCTCTATACATTAAGGATGTGGAATGGAGAGGAGGAGGAGGAAAATAAATATATGTGGAATACATGGAAACTATGGTATATGAAATATTGATATAATGAAATAAATGATATGTGTTTATAAGAAAATAGAAAGAGAATGATATGTGTCATGACATGTATATATATATATATAAATATATGACTAGTCTTAATGTAATGCTTGTTGGGTATGGAGTTGAATTGAAATGTTTAGAGCAAACATGTTATTCTCACATGATCTGAATTGTGGTATTTTATAAAGATATGATCTAGCTTTAAATATGAATGCTTGATGATTAAGTTGAAGTGGTAAGATGATAATCTTGGTGTAAATGTATAAGTGGTACTATAATAGACAAGGTAAAATAACTATGAGAGACACATGTATGATGACATACAAATGCTATGTTTGTGGTTTAAATTGAGATTGTTTAATCATTAAATGAATACCATGTTATATGCTTTTGATTTTGTATAAGTGGGTAAGAGATTAAGGTTGACCAAAGCTTGGAAAATAGCCTAGGTATATTCCACATGAGCAGACACGACCATGTGTCTCGGTAGTGTATGGAAACACGACTTGGGACACGGGCATGTGGAGCCTTAAAGCATGAAATTTCCAAGATCTTCGTAAGTTCTGGTTGGGTCCGAACCCTTTCTAAAGTATGTTTTGGGCCTCGTAGGTTTGTATTAGGGACCTTATGATTAAATGCAAAAAGTTTGAATTTGATACAAATTTTATGGCCCGTATTTTAGTTTAATGTTTTTTATCTTTGTTCGGTAACGCCTCGTACCTTATCCCGGCCTCGGGTACGGGTAAGGGGTGTTACACCTAACCCATGTCCGTCGCTGGAACAGGATTATGGAGCATTATTAGATAATTCATAATATTTATGGATAATTCATGATAATTACTATTCATTTTCTGAGATTATTCAAAACGTCACTTAAATGGACCCTCGAGGCCCAATATGAGTATTAGAATTAAGTGGGGACTAAACCGAGAACTCAGAGAATTTTTCACAAAATTTCTAAAATTTTCCTAGATACAGGGCACACACACCCGTGTGGTCCAGGGACATGCCTATCTGACCTTAAGACACGCCCGTGCTACAGGCCGTGTTCAACCTTGTGTAACTCTCTGACTTGTACCACACAGCCAACCACACACCTGTGTGAGTAGGCCATGTGATCAATTTAATTTTTAAAAATTAGGTGCAGGGTTCACATGGCCAAGACGCACGCCCGTGTTCCAGGCCGTGTAGCATACACGGCTAAGATACACGCCCCTGTCTCTGCCCGTGTGCTCAATTTTGAACATTCTATTTCTTGAATTTAAGATGCAGGGGACACACGGCCTAACCACACGTCCATGTACCAGGCCGTGTGTCACACATGATCTAGACACAAGCCTGTGTGTCTACCCGTGTAGACAAAATAAAGCCATTTCTAGCTTCAATTCTCACCCAAAATTTTACCAATATCCTGCACCAAAACTTACATCCAAATACCAACCAATTCAAGTATTGATTTCAAGCAAATTCTATCATCTAATATGATATATCATTGCATATATAATTATGTTTATAATCTTACCTTAGTTTAACCTAAACATTAAACATCACTTGATCATCCTTACTTAACATATATGTATTTATCATGACATAATACTTTATAAGTACCAAAACAATCATTATTAGCCATTCTAATGGCTAAATTACAAATAACATATTCAAGTCATCTGTGGTCAAGTTAACCTATACATGTCATTATACCAAAATAAATTAAGCTTGATTAGTTTCTTCTCTCTCTCCTACGGTTTCCATGCAAATTATGGGGAAGATGATATTTCTATTTAATTTAATTATCATCTTTAGTTTTATCACTTTCTAATTTAGTCCTTAGCCTTTTCTAATTTTTCCATGGATGAATCATCAAAAATATCTACTAACTTTTGATTAATGCTCTAATTATCATATAAGGACCTCAAGTTTTGAATTCCATAACTATTCGATCCTTCTAGCTACTAGAATTCGACTTTTGCATTTTATGCGATTTGGTCCTTCCCGTAATTAAGCACTAAATCGATAAAATTTTCTTATCATAATTTTCACATGATATTCTTATCTAAATGCAAATCATGCAAAAATATAAAAATAAATTTTCTTTTCGATTCGGATTTGTGGTCTCGAAACCACTGTTCCGATTTACTGAAAATGGGCTGTTACACAAGCAAAATTTTTGGACGTGATTATGATGAGAATTACGAGTTCTGGGCTTTTAATTCGAGTTAAAATCATATTATTTTTGGGTTTTGGGCTTAATTTTTATCATACATGAGCCCAACATTGTATTTATCAGCTTTAATTATTTCATTATTTTATTATTCCAAAATTTTAATAATTATTAAGTTGTTTAAGTTATTTAGGAGTTTTATGTAAACAAGAAAGTTTAGTTTAAAACTGCTTCTTGTTTAGATTAATTAGAATTTTAGTATACTTAAGAGTTTTATTTAGATTTATCTAGGGCCTTTACATTATACACAAATCATTGAATTCATTATTATTCAACTTCTCTTTTGAGTTAATAAATTCTCTTTGAGTTTTCTTTCCAATAATTTCTCTTGGATTTCTTTTAGAAGAGTTTTAACAATCTTTTCAGATTGTGGGGATTATCTTTAAACTTTTTCTTGCCAAGTTTGCTTTATTAGAGGGGAAATTAGAGCCGCTTGAAGGGAGTTGTGGGTTCTTCATGTTCCCAAGGCTTCTTAGGACTTCTACACGCCACGTTCTATCTTTTCCATTTTTCTTCTTTATTTGCTTCCTTATTATTCTAATCTTTGATTTATTATTTTATTTTAGTTATTTATTTTAATTGTTTTATCTTACTTGGATTCGATTTCGTTTCAGGTTGTGTCAAAATTCAAGTTTCTTTCCAAACGTCTAAAGCCCTAAGTCAAATCCGCAACTTGAATAAACTTTACGATATGCTTCCGCATTCATCCATCTCATTCTTTATCAAATTCAGAGATACAAATTATATATATTATAGTTCTTAGAAGGTGATTAATGAGTCTATAACATATATATTATATTGGTTTGTTTATAATGTTTAATCCAAATATTTCTTTTATTACATGGACTTGTCATTTAGAGTCATGTATCTTGAATCTTAAGGGGTTTGATTCTTTGTATCTTGTTATAAAGCTCAAGAAAACTAAGGTGTAAATGTTGATCTTTCTATTAACATCATTATAGGGTATATAAATAATTATGGAGCTCATCAGGGGGTGTGGGGACTTGAAGCACTGAGAAAGGGCCTTACCTACAACAATGGTATCACTTGATTGATACCTCTCTTTTGAGTTTTGTATATCTACCAAAGTGCTTCCAACTTCTTCTGAAGAAGTTGACCCCTCAACAAAATTAAAACCAAAGATAAATATATATAATTGAATAAAAAATTACATACATGAATGTAGCATATCGAAAATCATATATAAAATTACACATTAGATTAAAATTTATGTATAATTTTGAGAGGCAGATATATTTTTAGTTTTAATGTTTTTATTGACCCACTAGTGGACTCAAAGTGCAGCTTATTAGGGAACCCAATTAAAACAGGACGAAGCACATCAATGGCAATTAACGCACAAAAAAAGCAATTAAAAAAAAAAGAACATTAAAATGATGATGAAGAGACAAGGTGGGGATGGCGGCTAAGTGAAGTGTGAAAAAGAAGATCCACTTGATTTTAAGATAGTTAATGGGTTTAGTAGAATTTATCCCAATATAAAGTATATGGTTTGACTAATCTTTGATTTCTTTCTTTCATTTACTTTATCATTATCGTCATGACTATTTCTACTAAAACTGAAAAACCTTGGCTTCCCACCTTCACTGGTTCTCAATTCATACTACAATTTTTTTGCTTTTTATTTTTTTATTTTTATTTTTATGAAAATTAAAAAAAGAGAGCCTTTTCTTTTTCAAAGAAAACAGAGAGTTTTTATTATGTGATTCATGAATAAAATATTGGATTTTAGTTTTGATAATTAAATATTAATCCTAATCCTAGCAATCTCAATTGTAAATAATAATTTAAATCGTAAATATGAAACTTAACCATAGTAATTGATAAAAAGGATAATAAAACTTTTTTTTTTTAAATTTTTGTAAGTTGCAATAACAAATAGAAGCTTTTTTTAAAATAAATAATTAGAAGTTATATCTTAGATACATTGGGTAGTATATAAATTTATACATGGCTAACAAAAATAGAATTACTTGTATTCATTGACAGTTAATCAATTAAAATATAAACTTTTAATAATATGATAATAACATTTTTTTTAATTCAAAAATAAAATTTTACATGTACGAAGAGGAGCAATGATGCACTTTAAAACTGTACTTTTTTAATTAAAAAATAGCTAATTTGATTAATAAAATACTCTTACGATGTGATTTGTTTTTTTGTTTGTCTATCTGATAGAGTTTGTGATTGATAAAGGTGGAGATGGGCCTCTAAAAGTAGATAGTCCAGTTTCCGACTTCAAAATTGATGTGATTTACCTAGACCTTGTTGATACTATGATAGAATACGATAAGAATAGAGAGAAAGATGGAGTCTAATATTATCAAGAGTGGAGATGGAGAGAGTTTGAAGGTTATGTGTTGAGGGTAAATTGGCAGGGTATAGTCTAGTATACTTGAGAGTTGGTCCATTCTTTATCGTCGTCTTTAGGGTATTTATAGGCAAGGTCCCATGTAGAATAGTGTTAATGTGTTGGACTCGCCATCAAGTCATCATTCCAGAATGCATGGAACAGATGTCTTCGATGGGATGAGAATGTCTGTGACGAGACAAATATTGTCATTCATTGTGATTCGGTGGTATAGAACAGTTAAACCCTTGTGGGGTTTGGTGACCAAAAAGATCACGTTCTTAATAGAAAGTCGAATGCCTAGAAGAACAAATAGTTTACTTCATTGAATGGTTACCCTTTGCTTGTCCAGGTGGTTAGGACGCACCTCCTCCTGATGACATTCCGATTTGGCAAGTAAGGTCCATCCTTCGAATGACCTTTCTATCTACCACATGTTCCATTCGTAGAGAGGCATAACAAACCTAATTTCTATAAATTGTGAAAGTAATTCAATTGACACCTACGATATTTCAAGATTAATATATTTTAGTAGATAAAAATTAATTTACTCATACTTTTGACATCTTTAAAGCATAAGGATATGTGTGTGAGAAATTGCCACATATACTTTGAAGCTTTCTAATCCAATTCAAATCTCATTGATTGGTTCTCTTACTTCTCTTTCTTCATTTGTTCACTCTATAAAAGCCATACAAATAAGAGGGGTTTCAAAAATCTCTGGCGGGTCGTAAGGGTCTCAGGCTGCTCATTTTGGGTAGAAGTGATGGCTTTGGGTTGATGGATCCAATAGAGGTGAAGCTTAGATGAGGTGATGTTGTAGATTAGACACATACATACAGTTAGAAAACTAAAATACAAATAAATAAAAAATCTGGTAAAATGCTAAAAAAAGACAAACAAATTTTATCTTCCTTTATCTTTTGTTTGGCTTATGTGTTTTTGTTAGGGACAACAAATACATATCCTTCGTTTAATTTAATATTTCTAAAGATGCTTATTTTTTTGGCAAAGTCTTATTCTTGAAAAATTGGAGGCCGATGAGAATACATAATGGGTTTTGTTATGTATTATTTTTCTCTTTTTTGAATTTTGGGCCTTGGTTTGTGTTTTTGGAGAGATATAAAATAGCCCTTACAAGTTGAATAGAGGTGTATGTATGACCTTTATTATTATTATTATTATTATTATTATTATTATTATTATTATTATTATTATTATTATTATTAAATTTTGTTTTATTTTCTCGTGTTTAAACTTGGAGTCGATTTGGTCGAGGATCTTGACGTTATTATCGCTTTGTACTTGTTTGTTGTGAATTAATTGCTACATATGAGTGATTCCTTTAAGAGCAAAGTCAAACACACCTAAGTGAAGTTAACAATTTATTTTCTTTCGACTTACAATAAGTTCATAACACATTAAGGGCTAGATTAACTTTTCTTTTGAGAAGTGTTTTTAAAAGGTGTTGTGAAAAAGTGATTTTGATAAGTACTTTTTAAAAGTTTAATTTAAGATTTAAATATTTAGTATTGATATTAAAAGGTGCTGCTTTTAATAAATAAGATGTTATTTTAAACATTGTGTAATAAAATAATAAATATGTATTTAAATAATGTTTAAATTAGTTAATATTATGATATCTTAGTAAGAATATAAAAAAAATTATGTTTTTTATAATTTGTTGTTAATATTTTAATATATGAAATATAAATTTTAATTATTTTTAAGCAATTAATATTAATTATCCATAAAATTTAATATGAATATATAAACTATATTTTGAATAATAAAATATGATCAATAAAAATTTAAATATATAATATTATATATTTAAAATAAATTTTAATAAGAAAATAATTACATACGCCATATAAATATTATATAAAATACATTATAAGTGTTAAAATTGTTATTTATTTCTAAAAGCACTTTTGCCAAAAGCAAAAGCTAAAAAAAACTCATTTTACTTTTGGGTTGTAAAGCATTTTTTAAAAACACTTTTGAATCAAAAAGTTATCTGTTTAGCATTGCTTCTAGCTTCAAAAGTGCTTTTGGGGGACTAAATTCTCTCATCATTGTTTTTGAACTACAAATTTGTATATAGTTTGTCATGCTTTTGTAAATATTGTATATTAGATTTACATTTTCCATGTTATATAGTTACTATATTACTATAAATTGTATGCATCATGTAGACATTTTGTTATAGTTGTACATTCGTTATATGCTCATATGTTTTTTTCTATAATTTAAGAGCAATGACATATGTAGGTATTTTGTTGAGAAAAAATGAGTTGAGACTTGTCTAGTGGCAATTGGCATTGTCAACTGTAAACTACCACTAAGGTGGTTAAAATTTTGTCTTATTTGATTTGACAATTTAATGAAGAAAATCTTAAAATCTAGTTGTAGGCTATTATTTTTAAGATACTTTGGTCCGACAATATAAACAAATCCTTGGGGTTTCAAGATTGGATTAGATTCGTGTGAATCAATTAAGTCCTTAGAATGTGAAGATCAGATCGAGGTAGTGCTGTTGATTTTGGAGAGCATATCTTTAAGTGATTTTATTTTTTATTGTTATTGATGTAATAATTATTTTCACAGAGTTACTTTGTCTTCACTTAGATTCTATGTTAACAAGCAAAAATTGATATGTGTTGAGACTTGTCTAGGTTATGTAATGAGAGCTTATTAGGTGCATTCTAATCTATTCATTAAGGAATTGCTTTGTGAAAGAGCGCAAATTGCTATTGTAAACATTATTGAGTATTTACTGTCCAAGTTCTTTGGAGGAGGATTTGGGGGTGAGTGTTCTAATATTTAGATACAATGTGAGATCTCTATACTTGGGAGTGATAAAGTGTGAATCAGTTGTTGTATTCGTGTTCAAAGATAGTGGAATTAGTCACTGAGCTAAGCTCAGCAGATGTAAGGAAACCAAACTGCATAAACAAACCTCTATGTTATTATTGTTTTGTTTGCATTGTTTTTCACAGTACCAAGCCGTAGCGGCCACTGTAGTCTAGCACTTCCCTTACAATTTTCTTTTTGAACAAATAGGTAACTTCAAGTAGCAACAATTGGTATTAGAGTAGACACTTAACATATCTAATGGTGAATCCTGATGGTGCTTTTTACTAACAATGGAAGGTACATCGATTACTTGTCCCTCTATGTTGGAGACTGGAAATTATCTCTACTGGAGACTAGAATGAAAGGCTATATTAAACTGTCAATGAGAAGGCATGGTGATCTGTTCTCATTGGCTGGCAAGCTCCTACTATTGATATTGAAGTTGGAAAGCTTTTTAAGCCTGATGTATAATAGACTACTGAAAAAAAGAGAGTTGTAAATGCAAACTCTAAGGCCTTGTATGTCATTTTTTGTGGCATTGATATGCAAGAGTTCAAGTATATTTTAAAGTGCACAATTGCAAAGGGAGCATGAGAAATACTTCAAACTTCTTATGAGAGAACTAATACGGTCAAGCAATCCAAGCTGCTAATGCTAACCACCATTCGAGACCTTGAGAATGTAAGATTCTGAGACAATTGGAGAGTTCCACGCCAAGTTGTATGACCTGTCAAATCAGGCTTTTGCTTTTGGAGAAAAGTATTCGAACTCTAAATTTGTAAGGAAATTATTAAGGCCACTTCTTGAAAGATTCTCTATCAAAGTGACTATTATTGAAGAGGCCAAAGATCTGAGAGTTTGAAGATTGATGAGTTGATAGGATCTCTACAAACTTTCAAGCTAAATCTAGATGAGTCCAAGAAGGTTAAGTCTAAGGGAAAAAGGAGCATTGCACTCCAAGTTGCTGATGAAGTGCCAATTCCTAATGCCTCTGCTATAGAAGAACTTCAAGAGCAAAATACTCTACTTACACATAACTTAAATAAAGCTTTTAAAAAGAAAACTAGGAGGTCAAGAAGTTTGAGACACCAAAGAACACTCTTAAGAACAAGATAAAAAGTGTTTCTATCAAAGAGGATAATGAAAAAGAAAAGAAGAAGGGCATCCATTGTCTTTAGTGTCTTGGCTATGGACATATCCGAAAAAAGTGTGCTAACACTCTTAAAAAGAAAAAGAAGGTGTTATGTGCATCATTGAATGATGAAGACACTTCAAGAAATTTTAAATTCGATGAGAAACAAGTGAACAACATTATTACTTTCACGTTGCGTGTGATGTCTGGTTCTGAGGTTGAGACAGATAATGATTCTGACAGAGGTTCTGATAGGGAGTTCCTAAATACATACAAGACCATACTGAGTAAATAAGAACAAGTGTGTGAGTTGAGATTTTTATAATTTAGTTCCTGAGCTTTAATTAACAATTTTCTTAGTTGAATTACTTATTTGATCTTTAATATATTTTTATATCAACTTCGTACATATTCCTATTTTATTCTTACGAACTCGTTTTGAGGAAATGAGGTCCGAAATTGCATTTTCTAACACCGCATAAAATTGGGTCACTACAAAACCAAAATACTATTATACCCCTACTAAAAATCTCTTTTATAATGTCGAAGGACCAAAAATGGCACCAAAATGCCCCTTAAAACCATTTTAAAATATGAGATTTTTTTATAGTGTTGTCGTGATTGTGAAAATTCATTGTCGCAACAATGGCTTGTGGTCACGATGATGGAGTCTTTGTCTTCAAGGTTTCATTCCAAATAGTAGAGGTGTCATTGAGACCGTGGCAATTCATCATCACGACAACAATTGTTCTTGCATAGTTTTCCACACCATTTGAGTGCCTAATCATGCCATCATCCATAAGGACGTATAATGACATTTTCTTACAAGTAAGCTCACATTTAGAGGAACACAATGTCAATGCTCAAAATATATGTAAAAATACTTAAAAATTATATTTATTATAACTCCTACTATTTATACAAAAACACACAAAATAAATCTAAATATAACCCGAAAACAAACTCTGAAAATATTCTAATTTACCATGTTAATTTATGATGCATCATCTACCTATAAGGATTTCACATCAAAACACCATTCTCCATTTGTAGACTTCAGAGCCTCAATACGATTTTTTTCTACATCTTGGCCCTAGACAGTTATGAAAATACTTGATGTTCTTGTTGCCATTATCCAAGTGTATCCTAGCTTCAATTTACATGGCAGTTCTTTTTAATTAATAATTTCCTCTAATTTCAACCTCAAGGATAGCTCTAACTCTAAAACATTATGACTATTAGTTATTCAAGGGCCAGTTGAATCTAATCGCGCCATAACCCTTCTCTTTCTCACATTCAAGTTGCCAAAAACCTCTTAGCTTCATACTTAATCAGTAAAAGTCGTAAGAGTATTATCAATATTACTTTAACAAGACCTATAAGTAAATTATGGGATAACCATTCAGTAAAGAATCTAAAATGTCCTAATGGTTTTGTCCCACTTTCCGGTGTAACTTAATAAGCAGAAGACACTCATCTTGTTTAAGTTTTCGGATATGATTTACTACTGCCTTGGAAAATCTCGAAATTCGACTACAAATACAAAAAGCCTAATCTAATCTCTCAAAAAGATTTCCTCTGTTCCAAGTGAACTTCAGCCCCTCTGTCATGAAATTTATGTTCAAATAAGAAATCATGAAAGGTTTAGTAGAAGATCAGTCTCCTTGCTTTTCTTTAATGCTAAGAAGACACTTAAAATTACCTGCATTGAGACAAGGCTTCCTTATGCTATTAGTAGTAAGATGCAACTATTCCCAAAGTCATGTGATTGGAGAAATAAATCTTAACTCCCCCAAAAAATCATGATTCCACCCAACTTTACTCATAAAGAGGTTTATAAATGACCCATCAATATCAACACAAACACACACCCATTGAAGGAATGGCAATGCGTTTTTCTCAAGTTGATCCCTTTTAACTTGTACCACGTATCTCCTCCCCTGGTTTCCAGCTCCTCTTAATGAACCTATTTTCTCAATCTCATTTATTGGCTTTCATGGTCATGATCAATATGCCTCTCTTTTATTGTTTTTGAAATTTTTGTTATTAATCAAGTAAACATATACATAGTGTAAATTTGATACGAACTCTTTCATGATGATTTGAGCCATAATGTCGCCCGATCGTGAATTTGAGTAAATCTAAATGGTTGGCAAAAAGTGGTTTGAAATTATAAAAGATAGACTAAAATGGAATGATTTTGAAAGGTTTGTGGAATTAAAGAATTGAATTCGGCTAAGGCTTAAGAGAGAACCAACAATATTGGATTGTTGACCCTCAACTTAGACAAGCACTTAGGTTGAAATCGGTAGAAATGATAAAGGATAGTTTGGCAAAAACCTTGACCCGCTATTTATGCAAGATAGGAACCAGAGGTAATGTTGAACGCCACACTTTAGAAAAGTGACAAGTTCAGTTTAACAAGGAAATGATAGACGCCACAAGCAATGCTTGATAAGTCAGATCAGTTCCAAAAGAACAAAGAAAATTGGATAACTCACAATACTCAAGTTTATCATAAATTCAGCAAAAGGTTCTTTTCAATAGGTTGATTACACATATTTATAGTACCAAAGAGGTCTAGTTGAATGGTCACATATGATCATCTTAATGAGCTAATAATGAGCTGAAATAAAGCTCAAAAACTCTTGAAATGTTGAACTAAATAACTCCATCCTTCAATACTCTTCAATTCAGCTGAATCAATGGACTTGAATGCTTAGGAAAAACATTTGAAGTCTCCTTGGTCAACCGAATGGACACCAGCAATCTTTAATGAAAAATTAACTCATGAAATGATCATTTTAATCAACAATTGATTATGGAAGATGAAAGAGGTTGCTGCCGAATTTAAGGATGTATAATGCTCCCTTTAGTGGATGATAACAGCTCCTTTTAATGAAGAATAATGCTTCCCCTTGAATGTAACCGAAATTCACTTGAAAAGTCTCTTTAATCAATTTGTAACAGCCCTTGAATGTAACGGTTTCCAGCTGAAAAGACACCTGC
Organism: Gossypium anomalum; assembly: GCA_025698475.1. Lineage (NCBI taxonomy): Eukaryota > Viridiplantae > Streptophyta > Magnoliopsida > Malvales > Malvaceae > Gossypium > Gossypium anomalum. Next base: position 49,510,721 of record CM046967.1, on the reverse strand, counting down.
AATTAACACATTAAAACAGTCACATTTAAACACATAAAACACATTAAACACTTAAATAAAGTAACTTAAAACTTAAAAACACATGCATCATTAAATTATTCCAGCAACTAGATAATTTAAGAGAAGCACAACTTAAACAAAGTTCATTAACTCAATTATTTAAACTAATATGAACTTAATTAACTAAGATGAGTAATTTATTCTAGCAACTTAATTAACTAAGATGAACTCAATTAACTAAGATGAGTAATTTATTTCAGCAACTTAATTAATTAAACTGCATTAACTAAACACATTTAATACTTAAACTAAATATTATTTAAGTTTATTCCAGCAAATTAAAGATAGGTTGTAAATAAGCTAAATGAACTCGGGTTGAACTTGACGAGCTTGAAGAAGCTAAAACTGAGCTTATTGAGCTAAGATTAAGCTTCATTTTGCACTTCGGGCCCTCGAGCTTAGACCAATTCTGAGGTTGACGAGTTATGTCGAAACATGATGCGGCCGGGATCGCATCAAAATTATGGTGATGGTAAATATATTTATTAAACATATATTTGGATATAGTCTCCAAATTATTATATATTTACAAAGTTCGGGCTTTTATTGGTTTTTGTCTTTAAAAAAAATTAGGCAAGAGCGGTAATAGTACCGGCATAAGAAGTTGGAAAGGTCCCTTTGTAGCATACTTTACAGAAGAATCTTACTCATCCTCAAAAGTTCGGCAAGAGATTGCGCGGCATAAGACTCTCTCGACCTGTTAAGCCCATACTGAAATTCCAGGACATTCATGAATCTACTCGAGCTCTTTGGCAGTATTAAGATCCCCTACCCACCCTCTTTCGGAGCCAGATTGAGCAATGGCTACAAGTAAGCGTCCGTACTTCTCTACGTAGGCCCAGCGTTTAGAGCTCGATTTCGATCCTTTGAATCTTGGACCCATCACCCGCACTAGCTGGCCTTGCCAAAAACCTTGACTTGAGACTACGAGACTGAGGACTTCATCTCGAAAGAGTTGATTTTCGTGCTGGTTGGCATGTGAATGTATATTGTATAACTTGGAAGATTTTGGCTAATGAATTGGGATTTTCCAGTTGGAAATATATCACTTTCACTGTGATCACCAAAAGTGGGTGAAACAAAATCACGATATAGATTCTATCCTTGTGCAGTGAAATAAATTCTTATGGACCCCGGAATAAGAAAAGGTTTGTGCACTAAACAAAAACTCACTTACATCTAATTTTAATTATTAAGTTTGTATTTTAATTTAGTTGGTTTTGATATTATTATTATTATAATAATAAGAGAAAGTGGATTCAAGTGTTTTAAAGCACTATTATTTTTTTATTTAAAGATTAAAGAGTAGTTATGTCTACATTTATGTAATTTATAAAAGAAGAAATTTAAAATAAAATCATTTTTTTTTCTTTTTGAAAGAATATAATAGATGTTGTTAATATAATTATAAACTATAACTTTAAAAAATTATAAAATTAACTTTTTAGAAATTATAACTTAAAAATATATATGAATCTATGGTATTCTTAAGTTTTGTTCAAGTCTAATTTTGTGATTGATTTTAATTTGCAAATGCATAATTTATCATATTAATTTAATATTTTTAATTTATATATATATATATTTAGTATTGAATGTAATAATAAGTTGTATTGTACTTTTATAAGGAGAATTCGGATTGAATTTTGAAAATAATATTATTAGAATAATCTCAAAATATGAAAGGAATTTTAATTTTAAAAAAGATTAAAAATATTTTTCGTAAACAAAAAGGCTCCACGATTATGGTTAAGGTTGCTGATTCTTTAGGCTGCGATGAGCAGCTGTCAATACTGTTTCCAATAAAGGCATGGATTCGCTTAGCCATTTCCTCTCTGTATCTTTACTGTATTCTCTTTATTTTTCACTCAAAAGGATAATAATCAGCTTAAGATATTTTTAAAAAAAATTTAAATTTAAATTTATATTCAGTTATTAATAAAAGAGTAAACTACAAAAACAGTTATCTAACTATATCTTTAATTCTATTTTTATCAATTAACTATTAATTTTATTAATTTATTCGCTAATTTTTTGAAATTAAATATTTTAATTACATTTCTATTAGTTATTGTTAAATGACAGAAAATTGATGTAGGCATTTTTTTTATTAGTCTAATAACAATTTCAATTTTTCATTGTTTACACATTCTACCAATTTAATAATAAATTTTTAAAAAAATAAACAAGTTTAACCCTCCATGTTTATAAAATTTGTCATTTTAGTACTAATTCTTAAAATTACAATAAAATTATTTCTCAACGTTTAGAAGGATTTTCATTTTAATTATAATTCTAGAAATATAAATATATATTTTTAAAAAATATTTTTAAATATTCCTTGACATGCCTCCAAAACATACTCAACAATAAGAGTATTTAACACTAGTTATATTGTGTTCACTTTAAACTAATGTTGCCTTCATAAATATGGTAAAATATCAAGTTGACTTAAATTCAAATATCTAAGTGCCATAATTTACATTAATATCATATTATTTAATTTAATTTCTCTAAAATATTAACAATTTTTTAAACTATTACCAAACAATTATTCCAAATTTTTGTTTCTTATTTTAAAAATATACAAAGACTTAATCTTTGAGTAGAGAAAACAATGTAATGTGAAATATTTCATATGAAATGAAAAACCTAGAAAAGTTTCTCTTTTCACCTTGCCTTTTCTGACTTGGACATGTCATCAGTAACTTCCAAACTTGGGTAGTCCTAAGTGCATTGGTCAAATGACCAAATTCCCAAAAAATTTAGTTTAGGAATTGAAAATACGAGCTAAATTGAACAAAGGGAGATAACTTCGTCAATTTCATGTCTCATGGGATGTCCAACTTCATCTCTCTCTACTGCACATCAATTCATTTCATGTTCATTTCTCTTTGAATCATTTGATATTTTTTTTCTTTTTTTCCTTTTGTAGTATTATACATATGTTTTGATTTTTTTTGATTTATACTTTTTAGATTTTTTAATTATTTTTAATTTTTTATCCAAAAACAATTTTTTATATTTTCCTTTTTTGAAACTTTTAGAATTAGAACTAAATTGAAAAGATTTGTAAATGTTAGGGCTAAATTTGTTTACTTTTTTAGAATTAAAACTAAATTTACAAATTTTATAAACATTGAGAAATTTGTTGAATTTTTAAAATTTAATATCAAAATGAGAGAATGGATAAACATTAGAGCGCTAAATTTGTTATTAGGCAAATAAAAAAAAGCTTATGTCAATTTTTCATCACTCTTTTAATAGTAACTAACAAAAAAATTGACTAAAATATTTAGTTTAAAAAAATTAAATAACGAAATAAATATTAATAATTAAGTAACCAAAATAAAAATAAAGACATACTGATTATGGCTTACCCTTAATAAAAATAATATTGAATCAATTTAGAAATTAAATCATAACATCTACAATCTCATTATGATATATTCGAACGGCAACTTATATATATATATATATAAAATATATATTGATGTCCTTCAGCTTTGTCAAAGAATCCTAAAGGTTCACATGTCAAGGATTACAAGTTACAGTATTGTGTTCCCTCCATCTTTGAAAAAAAGCATGGGAATGCCTTTGTCGATGGTTTACACAGTGGTGTCGGTAGCTTAAAAAGTTCACATGATCGTATTAAGAGTCACATGCGATGCCTAAACATGCAAATCAAGATAAATTGAAGAGTTTGCACGTGTTAGAATTCAAACCCATACCTTATAGCGTATAAGGAGTTCATGGATAAGATAGATATCAGTTGAGGTACCTTTGTACCCTTTTCAAGGATGAGACAAAATCTCAAGACAAAAACAGAGATAAAATTCTCTCCAATACAAAAGTTTCGTAGTGCACCCAATGCAAAAGACACAAGTTTGAATATATCCATACCATATAATAATTTGATTGACTGAGTTGATGTCACGAGTAAACTCAAAGCCAATTCGATCTTGGAAATTACTAAAAACCATTTATAAAGAAAGTAATTAAATATTAATACTTTTACTATTTTTATATGAAATGTTTAAATAAAACAACTAAAAAGATCAAATGTTGAGGGGTTAAACCCAAACTTGATGAGGATTTATTCATAAGTGTTTTATCACTTTACCTACAACAACCCATTTTTAGTTAAATTGGAACAGTGGTTTTGAAACCACAAATTTGAAGTCAAAATATTTATTTTATTATTATTTTAATTTTTACAGCATGATAGCATGTATGTGTGAAAATTTCGTGAAGAAATTTTATCGTTTTAATGGTCAATTTGAGAAAAAGGACTAAATCGCGTAAAGTGCAAAAGTAGTGTTCTATTAGCTAAAGGTGTCTAATAGCTATAGAACCTTAAATTTGAGGTCCTTATGTGGTAAATATACCATTGGTTGTTTAAGTGGACATTTATGTTCATTATAAATGAATTTATAAAGGTTAAACTTAAGGTTAAATTAGTAATTAAGTTAATATGTTTAATAAAACAAAAAGAAATTAAGTGTCATCTTCTTGAATATGAGAAACCATCGAAATTAGGGATTGAAAACACCATTTCAAAGCTTGGAAATTTCGGCTATAGTATATTGAGCATGTAAGTTCATTTTTAGTTCAGTTTTTAATGATTTCTATGTTTTTGTAATCGTTGCTTCGTATTCTAGCTAGCCCGTACCTTAAATTTTGAAACTATTAAAGATTTATCATGTTGCCATTGTTGAATGCTTGAGTAATTTGATGATTTATTATAGATTTGGAAGGTTTAATGTTAGATTGATAGCTTAATAGCTTTTGTAAAGTGATTTTTGACAAAAATGTCAAAAATTTTGTAAAGTGATTTTTAACAAAAATGTCAAAAAGGGATTAAATTGAGAAAATGTGAAATGTGGTGCTTAAAAGTGTGAATAAATTGAAAACATGGACTGCTAGTAACATGTATTAAATTCGGCTAAGCATGGGTTTGTGCTGAATTGTATGAATTTGCATTTTTATGTGATAAGGACTAAATTTAAAAATGTGAAAGTTTAGGGGCAAGTGTGTAAAAAAGCCCTAATGTGTGTTTTGGATTGAATTTAATAAATAGAAGAATAAATAAGTTGATTTTTATTACTTATGGATCAAGAAAAGAGGAATTCAGACTTAGATCGGGGAAAAAGCAAAGTAATTGAATAGTCGGTCTGTTTCGTCATTTCCGTACGCAAGGTAAGTTTGTATAATTGAACTTAAATGTGTATCTATTTATTTGATGGATGAAATTGAGATAGTATTTATTCTAATAGATAAACGTGGAGATATTAAATTTAATGTACGGTTAAAGTAAACGAGATGCTGAATAAGACCATAGCTGGGCTATGGCAAATCAGATAATAAGACCATAACCGGGTTATGGCATGTGAATGTAAGACCATGGCAGGGCCTTGACAACGTATGTGTAAGACCATAGCTGGGCTATGGCAAATCGGATAATAAGACCATAACTGGGTTATGGCATGTGAATGTAAGACTATGGCAGGGCCTTGACAATGTATGTGTAAGACCATAGTTGGACTATGGCATCGAAAAATTGAAGTATTTGTTTCGTAAGCATTTATAAGCCGGAGTGGTTTGATAAGAGAATTGTTGAGAAATAGATAAGTATCGATACAGGTATGTACGGAAAACTAATTCAAGTAACGAGTTAGAAGAAGTTGAGAACTTATGAGTTATGATATGGATAAAATTTATGTTAGCTCATTGTTGGATGCTTTCAATGTTAATTATGTTATCCATTTTGAAATGTTAATGAATGTTGTGATTATTTCATATTTACATACAAACTTACTAAGCTTTATAGCTTACTTTGTTTAATTTTCAATGTTTTATTGTTTTACGAAGCTAGCTCAGATTCGTGGATCGTCAGAGACTTCATCGCACTATCAGACATCTATTTGGTACTTTTGAGTTGTGTAAATATGGTATATGACATGTAAAGGCTTGTGTCATTTTGGTATGTTTGATGAACATGTATTTAGGCCAATTGAGTTGGCTTGTATGATGAATTTGTGAATGTATAAATATGTGTAAATGGCTTTGTTTTGAGTCAGGTAATTGGCCTATATTGAGTAAATGAGGTTAAATTGATAATGCATGTTTGGAATGGTTTAACTAAATGAATTATATATGTGAATTATGTATAGTAAGGCAAGTTGAGTTGATAGATATTTGAATAGGTAAATGGCATTGAATTGAGTATTGAATTGGTTGAAATGGATATAGTATGATTTTGTATTGGTTGATGATTGTTGGTTGCATATTTGTGTCTTAAAATGGTACCAATTGATCTTGTATAGGTATGTACAAAATGGGTGGCAAAATGGCTTGGTAAATGACCTATTTTTGTCCACAAGGGCAGAGACACGGGTGTGTGTCTCAGTCGTGTATGACACACGGTCATGTTACATGGCCGTGTGTCCCCTAGTGTTGAATTTGAAAACAAGTTAGTATGCTCCACACGGCCTCACACACGAGCATGTGACTTGGCCATATGGCATAAGTCAATTTACCCTACAGGTTTGACACAGCCTAGTACACGGCCTGGCACACAGGCGTGTATGGCCATTTTTACGGCACACGGGCTATCCACACGGGCGTGTGTATTGGCCGTGTGACCCAAGTCAGAGAGTTATATGGGGTCGGACATGGGCTGGGACACGGCCATGTGCTCCCATTTCGAATATCCATACGGCCTGTGACACGGGCGTGTCTGGTGTGTCCCCTATTTTGAGAAAAATTTTCATAGTTTCGTAAAAATTTCATAAGTTATTGATTTAGTCCCGAACCACTTCCAAAGATATTTAGGGCCTCGTAGGCTCGTATATAGGGTAAATTGATTGAATTTGTATGATGATTGTATGAAATGATTGAATGTATGAGAAAAGTATATTTTTATGTATTGTAAGTCTGGTAATGCTCCGTAACCCTATTCCGGCATTGAATACGGGTGAGGGCTGTTACATTACCTATGATTCTTTTTATTGAATAAATGTTTCATAAATATATTTTGGCAAAAGGGTTTAGATAACCCTTAGTAAAGAAATTAAATGCACCCAATTGAGTAATTAATGATGAAAAAAAATCAATTAAGCCATTTTGTTAACAAAAATTGTTGTTTATTGACTTGACTGTGAGCAAACGTTGATATGGTTAGCGAAAGCAGTGAGAAATTGACATGTAATATACCACATGGACAAGTATATTGTGTTGGAAAAATTGTTTGTGAAAACGCTTTTGTTGCACAACAAAAATTTAAAATTTTTCATAAAACCAAACCTTTGTTGTGTTATTTTTGACAATAAATTTTACCAAATTTCTTTCTTTTGTTTTTTGGGCTAGCGTGGCCTACCGATTTTTTTTCTACCAATTGATCTTCTCTACTATCTTCGATTGAACCCTTAGTTGTTAAGAGAGTGAACTCTTAATTTGAACCGAACACAGAACGAAAACTCTAACTTCCAATGGGGAAATTTTAATTTCTCTATGGAAACCAAAGATCGAAAGAACTCAAGTACAAAATTTAGATTTTATTTAGTAATTAGTAAATTTTCCTAAATTTTGATAGAGTATCCACGTATGTCTGAGTTGTGTTTTTGGCTATCCCATAGTCCCTATTTATAGGGGGAAATCACAAGAATTCTACTTAAAAAGAAAGAGAGGAAAAAATAATATTTTAATAAAAAACTCATAGTCCCTTTCAGACACTATATGGTGGGCAGTTTTGACACTCTAGGACACCCAACATCCATCCCCTTTTTTAGATATGTTGGTTGGGTTTTTCATGCATTGGGTATAATTATATATGTAGTCTAGTTTTAAATTAATTTAAAATAAGCTCATATAATTATACAACCCAATTGTCAATTTTCTATTTCCAACATATTATTTAATTAATTAAATATAAATAATTAAGTCGATTAAATTATTTCTCTCAACCCAATTTTAATTTTGATAAAGTCATGACGTTTTTATAGTATTAAAATACATGAGTAAATAAATTTAATTGTAATGTTCAATAAAACTATGATGAGTAATTAATTTAGTTTTTACTTTAAATAGAATTATTTAATTACAAGCAATTAAATAATCATTAAAATAAATTAAACTAATTTTTAAGTCATCTCTTGTTCCTTTCGAGAAAATACATTTACTAGAAATGGTAATTCATGCAACATTTATCTCTTTCATCATTTTCATTCATTTATCATATCAGTTTTTTTTCATCCATATAAGGTTCTGTTGAATAAGTAGAGAGATCGATTGGACATATATTATTAAGGTTTAAATAATTTGTACTTAAGTTTCTACTCTTCGTCTATTAATTACAACAGTATTTTTCATGGAGTTAAGCTACTAAAAGCAACATGACCGAACTCCTTATTATTATAATGACTCGATTTTCGTCGGTGTTGAAAAGGTAAATTTTGAGGCTGATTTTATTAAACTGGGTCATTCGAAAATTTAAAAAATCAAGAAGATTACGGGTTAAATATGAGACTAGAGAATAGAACTATTAAATTATTAAATTAGATAAGTAATTAACTGTAGTATAGAGAATAAATTAAAAAAGAAAATGAATTAGCAAATGAACAAATACTTACAAAGTTACTAACCAAGTATTTGAAATTAATCATCCTATAGTTAATATTATGCCAGTGGGATACAATGATCTCCACTATCCATATCCATTAATTCTTGTCAAAACCAACCACCGCCATTGAATTTTTGTTCACTAAAATTTATTTAGGTTAAGTAAATGTGATCATATATATTAATGGGAGAGTGTGTAATATTATATATCTAGTCAAATCATCAAACTTGAGTTATGGACACCATATTAGTCACTTAAGTGACTCTCCATTAACATCTAATCTAACCTGCAACACATCATGAATTAAAGTAAATAAAACATGTATAGTTTTAAGAAAGTACAAGGTCGTGAACTCACTTCACTTGCCTCATGATACGCAGCGATATAAATATGCTAACCTCTTCGCATGCATAACTTAACTACTCTTATATAGAAGTCTTAAATAATTAAAGAATGGAATGTGAGCCTTAGGTTTTTCAAAACAATGTACCTCGTAGTATACAGTAGTTCATCTATCTGATACAGAGGTTTGCACCCCTGCTAGCTTGCACAATCTAAGACTTTCATGGGGTAAGTTTCTTTCAACAGAGTATGTCTTCACGAACTACCCCTATGTGTTTGGATACCATGAACATGGTTCATAGGGTTTCTTTTATAGCACATATCAAATCCTTTAAAGGTTCGTAGTTAGTATATTGCCAATCACGGGGGTTTACAGTTGGCATAGTTCGTAACTCTGTCACTTTGCAGCAACTTTGGTGAACTTTGAGTTTTGTCAAGTTGATTAGTTTATGTTATTGCTTATGGAGAACACTATGTTATAAATTACTTATTTAAGGTGAACTTGTAAAATTAGGAGAACATCAATCAAATTTGGACTATCTTTATAAATTTAAATTTTAGATGCATTTATAAAACATTATCGATTCGCGAATAAAAACTTAAGGAAAAACATAAGGAAGCATATTAGTAGCTAAGTCCTAAAACAATCAGCGAAGTCAAAAGAATTATATCTCTAAGCCTAAACAGTATTTTCACATTGCCTTTAATCCAGAGTTCGCTTGTACTACCTTTACAACATGTATACTTCACTTGGATCACTCGCCTTGCCACTGCTCACCTTGCGATCTAGCTGTCTGTAGTGAATAGAGAGGAGTGTGTGAGTTCTCGCGAACTTAGTGAATATACAAGAAAGAATAACCACATAGCATACACAAAACATAAGTTAAACAAAAGCTTTGGCAAAGTTATAGAACTTACGAACACGGTTCGCCATACTTATGCGAACTCTGGTTCGCAAATACCTACTATTAGATAGCTTAAAAATAGCAAAACACATTATTTCAGAAAACATAAATTTATTTTCCTGTTGGATAAGCGGATCTCCTTATAACACCTCAGAATGACTCAATGAGTCTTAACATGTCTCATAAGTGTAGTATAAAGCTAAACACTCTCCAACGCACCAACATGTCCTAGTGAATAAAGCTTAGCTCGACATTCCCTTATCTCTCCAACCTGTCTCAGGGCCTCTTGCTCAAATCACAAAACATAAAGGTGAGTACTCACAATCCTATGGTAAGCCATTATATCCAATGGTTTTAGGAAAAACATATTTGTCAAAACATGTAGTTAAAACATAGAGGTCGCACATTGTGAGGAGCTCACAGAATTGTTAATATTGAGCTCACAATAAAAAAGCTCGCATGTCATTGTTCATAAAAACACATATTCAAAACACGACCACAAAAAAAAAAGTTTTTAGAGAAAGCTTACTCTCAGAACTCAGGTTAAGACCCTAAGCTCCAAATTAACATTATGGTTTGCCCATACATGTGGCGATCCTTAAACAGTCAACAATTTATTGAAAACCTTTAAACAAGCTTCGCTTTTCCCTTTTCTTTTCTTGTAGACAGTTCTGTCAAGTTCGCTGTAACACCCTGAAAATTTCTACAGTAAGATATTATCCTTAATATAGTAAAATAAGGAAATAAAATGACAAGAAGAGGAAAAATTGAGTTATGTCACTGGGAAGTATATTATGACATATTGATTCAAGAAAGGAATAAATTGTAAAAGTGAGAAAAGTTTTGTGGCCCAAGAGTAAATACTTAAAATTTGAGGGATTAAAGTGTAAATATGAAAAGTCGAAGGACTAATAGTGTAAATATTTTAAGGGTGGAATGATCTAGAAACCAAGAAAAATTGATGAATTAGGACCAAATTGAATAGGTGAAGAATTATGAGGGATTAAATTGCAATTTTATCAAATTAAGTGATGACTCAAAAATGAAATTTTAAAAGATCACTAAGGGCAAAATGGTCAATTGGAAGAGCGAGAAATCTAGAGACAGTGATGATGTTGGAGATATTTTAGATAAATTAAATAAATAAATATTAGTTTATTAATACTTTAAATTAATTTTTAAATAATATTTTTTTATTATTTTATTATTTTATTTAGTATATATAAGGAAAGAAAGATGAAGAATCATCATCTTTTTCCCATGCACCCAACATATGAAGAGAAAAGAAAGAAAGAAACTTTCTTTTCTTTACAATTTGGTCCTTTCATAAAAAATCTACCATTTTCACTTAGAAATCAAAAGAATTTCCATAGCCATCAAGAGAGAAAGATGACAAGAAGACTATGGGGAGCTAGAATATCAAGTTAGATTCAAGAAATAGAAGATGGAGGAGAGAGAAAATCAAGTTAAAGATTGGAAACAATAAGACAAGGTAAGAACATCAAGATTTTCATGTATTTTTAAGTTTGATATTATTGAAAAAGCATGGAAATGAAGCTAATGTAGAGTTTTCTTATATATGGTTCTATGTTCTTGATAAATTAGTGAAGAGAAATAATAGAAAGTGGTGGGAAATATTGTAGAGAAAGTAAATAAGGGTGTTATAAACTTAATAATTAACATTTTACACTAAAACAGTTTTGGGCAGCAACAGTAGTTTAACTTTGAAAAATCACCAAAAATTGTGGAAATCTAATTAGGAGCTGAATAAAATATGAAATTAAATTTTATTTAGTCTAGTTTTTCATAGAAGAAACAGTGTAGAAAATGAAATTGTAAATTGTGAGATATAACAAATTTAGTTAGACAAGGTTAGAATGATTTTGGGTTCCCTTGTTTTGAATTTGGAAAATCATCAAAAAATTGGAGAAAATAATTAGGGGCTTAAACTTATATTCTTAGAATTCTCAATGAGTCTATTTTCAAGAGAAATAAACGAGAACATCATTTGAATCATGTACAATGAGATAATTAATTTTTAGTAAAGAAGGGTCGAAATTGTCAGACAGCTCAAGTCTAGTTTCATAGAAAATTATCGGATCTTAATTTCGAGTTCTGTAGCTCAAGATATAAATAATTTAGTGACTATGATGCAAATGGACAGTTTTGAATATACATATAAGTAAATAGTGAAATTATTGATATTGTTACTTGTAGCATGTTATATAAATTAAGGATATGGAACGGAGAGGAGGAGGAGAAAAATATGTATGAATATTCATCTAGCATGGCTAATTTGCATGTTTTAGGCTCAGGGACTAAATTGAATAAAAGTAAAACTTTATGGGTAATTTTGTAAAAATGTTAGAAATGATCAATTTGCATGAAATGGATTATTTTATTATTTAAAATTACAAAATTGAATGAAATTATTAATTTAGCTCAAGATCGGGGTAAAACATGTTTTAAGAATTAAATTGAAAAGTGTTAAAATTATGGAAAATTCTGATATTTTATAGAATTCATGGGTTGTTATCAATTTGTTTGAGAATAACGACTGGAAATAAGGATTAAATTGTAAGAATTTTATTTTTTTAGCCTAAGGATGAAATCGTCATTAATTAAAAGTTTAGGGGTAAAATGGTAATTTTATTTAGAGCATTAATTGAATGTATTAGAACATGAAATAAATGAAAACGACGATCAAATTTCTTTATAAAGATCTGGATGACTCGAATACGAGACTTGAACGTGAAAAAGAAAAGATATCGGATTAATGAAATTATAAACATGAACAAGCAACGAGGTAAGTTAGTGTAACTTGAATTGTATTTTTAAATGCATGAAATATCGATATAATAAATTACATGATTTATGTTTATTAAGAAATGGCAAGAGAATGATATTTATCATGACATGTAAATAGGTGATTATCTTTGATACGTTGATACAAGGAAATTAATTAAATTGAGACGAGTAATAAATTCAAGTAGAACATATCGAGAAAAATGAGTACGTTAAGGGACAATATGTTTGATTTTAATTGGTTCCAAATATGAACGTTAGATGAAATGAAATATCTGATCAATAAATTGGTAACTCCAGTAATGCTTTGTAACTCTATTCCGGTGACGGATTCGGGTTAGGGGCGTTACATTCGCAATTTCACAAATATACATAAGTCACTAATAGATGAAGCACATAAAAACTCATACATAAACACAAGCAATCCTAGGTTTGCACATGCTTGTCTTTTGGCAAACCTAGTCTCCTTTGTTGCAAATTCTTCTAAACACAATATAAGAAAATAGTCTTACATTAGATCCTAAGAGCAAAGCTTTGGGTTCTTAGAACTTGATAATAGAATAATCGACAAAGAATTTGACAGAGTTTTTTTGTTTAACAGAATATGAAATTTCTAATGGAAATGGCTTAATTTATAGGCACTTAGTGTTTTGGTGTTCTTAAGATACCTAGTTGTAGTAGAAGTAGGAAATAGTTACATGCATAAATGGTACTGTGAAGAGAAAAGTAAGTTGACTTCCTAATTTTTGGTATAATTACCTTTTGACTACTCCTACATTTGACTTTTTGCCCAAAACAAAGATAATAGCTCGCCACACCCACTGGCGATCCTTGCTTCGCTAAACTTACTGGTGATCATAGTTTGTTGAATCCACTAGTAAACGCCAGCTCGCCAGACCAACTATCACCATACCTGTTGACATATACTAGCTTGTTGGTGTATACCTACTGACATACATCGTCTTACCGGACCTGTTGGTGTATACCTTCTCGCCAGACTTGTTGACATATACTAGCTTGTCAAGCCTTCTAGCGAACTCCAACTCGCCAAACCTACTGGTGATTGTAGTTCATCGAGCTCAAACTTCTAGGCCCTATTTTAGGATGTTATAACTTTTTCCCTCTTAAGAAATTTCATCCTTGAAATTACTTAGAATAGATAAGGATACTGACGCTTCATTGCTTCTTCTATCTCCCATGTGGCTTTGCAGGTTTTGTGATTTCGCTAAAACACTTTAACTAAAGGAATTCTCTTGTTTCGTAAGACCTTTTCCTCACGAGCTATGATTTCAACTAGTTCCTCGTCATATCCACAACTAGATCGCTCCTCAATTTCATCCACTGACACAACATGAGATGGATCTGCTTGATACTTCCTTAGCATGGACACATGAAAAACATCATGGATTCGCTCAAGTTCTGGTGGCAGCTTGAGTCGATAGGCCACTGGAAAAATCCTTTCAACCACTTCATATAGACCTATGAACCATGGACTTAGCTTCCCCTTTCACCCAAATCTTAAGACTTTCTTCTATAGTGAGACCTTTAAGAACATTTGCTCGCCTACCTGGTACTCAATATCTCACCATTATAAGTTAGCATAGGACTTTTGTCTATCTGATGCAATCTTTAGTCGTTCGCATATCATCTTTACCTTTTCCTCTATTTCTCAAACTAACTCTGGTCCAACCATTTGCCTTTCATCTAGTTGTGTCCAACACAATAGGGTTTTACATTTTCTTCCATACGGCACCTCAAATGATTCCATTTGGATGCTTGATTGGTAGCTATTGTTGTACGTGAACTCATTGAGAGGTAGATATTGCTCCCACCTTCTTGCAAATTTTAACACACAACTTCGTAGCTTGTCTTCTAGTACTTGTATCACCCTCTCTGATTGTAACAGCCCGATTTTGGGCTTAATCGGAATAGTGGTTTCGGGACCACTATTCCGAGGCCAGAGAAAATAATTTTAGTACTATTTTTTGTGTTATAATATAATTTTATAAGTGCATGTAAATTTTGGTAAGTTAATTTTAGCGATTTCTAGTCCAATTTCAAAAAAGGACTAAATCGCGTAAAATGTAAAAGTTGTGTGTTAATGCCTAAATGTGTTAATAGACTAGAGAACTAAAAGTAGAGGCATTTAAAGGGCAATTAGACCCTTTTTAAGTGTGTGGCCGGCCAAGGGGAGACCAATTGGTCAAAAAGCCAAAATTTGTGGCTTTTAGGTGGTTTATTTTGACTAATTTGTAATAAAATAAGAAAAAAGAAATAAAATGTCATTTTCTCTTTCATTTCTTCTTCTTCCTCAAGAAAATGGCAGCAAAGAATGGAGGTTTTGAGCTTTAAACTTTCAGCCACTTTAAGCCCTAATAAGTAAGTATTCTTTGGTTATTTCTTGATGATTTTTACATTTTTGGAACCCCTAAAGCACGAGCTTTCAAATGAGGGGTCTAGTTTCCAAAATGATAAAGAGTCTAGGGTTTTCCATGAATATATATGTGTTGTTTGCTGAGTTTTTATGAAAGAATATGAGTTGTAGTTGTCTAATAAACAACTTTTGTGAAGGAAATTTGCATGAAAATACCTTGAAAAGGTTATTATGCAAAGTTGTAAAATGGGCTGTTAATGTGTGTGATAATGATTTTTGTGAGTTGCTATAATTATGAAAATAGTTTGTCTAGGCTTGATGAGTAAGAAAATGTGATAAAAATCATTTTACGAGCCTAGGGGCAATTTGGCAATTTTGGCAAAGTATAGGGGCAAAATCAGAAATTTTGCAAAAATGTGTCATTGGACTAATTTGATTAGTATATTGTGTTAATAAGTTAAATGTGATGTTTTATATGTTGAAAAATGTGATTTGGGCCTAGAACGGGGAAAATCGATTTATGGACGATTACGTCTTTTTTACCTTTGTGGTATCGAGGTAAGTTCGTATTCAAACAATACCATGCTATACATGTATTTAAATGTTATCATCACATGAATTGTACGAATATTTATGTGTATGTGATTAATATAAATATGATAAGACAAAGCCTTGATAGGCGAGGGAAAATCCTGTTTGAACCTTAGGAATAAAATAGGATATGAGTGACATGTCACTAGGAATTTTGAGTCCAGATGACTAGCTCGAGAGTGAGCATTTAAATGTCATGAGATACGAGGTAGCTTTAGCTACAATTGAGGCACTTATGTGCGAAGGTTCTTTCCGAGTATCCAATTAGTATTCCGAGTGTTCAATGGGTAATCCGAGGAAAGAGTTGATGATGGTCCCAATGAGGTAAGTCATTGGTGAGTATGCACTTGAGTTACGTTACGAGTTGTGCAGGTATGTACACTA
Source organism: Gossypium anomalum (assembly GCA_025698475.1). NCBI lineage: Eukaryota > Viridiplantae > Streptophyta > Magnoliopsida > Malvales > Malvaceae > Gossypium > Gossypium anomalum. The sequence goes on along the minus strand of CM046967.1, from coordinate 49,494,640 downwards.
AGCCTATCATAATGCCTTGATATGTGATGATCTATGATGCATAAATATGTGTTCTTACCATGATGGATGAAATGATGTTGTATTAATTTTGTGAACAATGATCATGAATGAGTAACTTAGCCTTGACAGATTTGGGTTACTGCAGTAGTGTAACTTTGAAAATACACTAAAAATATTAGAAAATGAGTTAGAATCTGAATAAAATATGGAAATAAAGCTTATTGAGTCTAGCTTATAAAATAAACCATGTAAGCAAAAGAATTTCCTATAATGAGATATTTGAAGTTGTGTAGGATAGAGTCAGAATGAATTCAAAATCCCCTATTCTGATTTGAGAAAGTCATTATAAATTGTAAAAAAATGTTTATGAGTTATGATTTATATTATTAGAATTCATAATGAGTCTAGTTTCATAATAAATATACAAGAACATTATTTGAGTCCTATGCTATGAGATAATTGAACTTTAGTGCAGAAGGGTCGAAACTGTCAAACAGTGAATCAGGGGTAACTTTGAGGAATAAAATGTACTAATTGTATAAACTAAAAATTATGGAAATTTTATGGTAGAAAGGTACATGAGTCTAATTTCAATAAAAATTAACAGAACTTAATTCAGAGTTTTGTAGCTTTAGATATAAATAATTTAGTGACTATTGCTCAGGAAGATGGCTTGTCGTGAACTTGAGAATATGATGTAAACATTGATAAAACATGTTAATGAGTTGCTTATTATTTTCATATGAACTTACTAAGCATAAAGCTTACCCCCCCTTTCTATCCCATGTTCCCTAGGGTTGCTAGGTTAGCTCGGGTTGGAGACGGCCAGAGATATTATCACACTGTCGAGTTAACGCTATCGACGTAAGTAAATCCCAGTGTTTCGAGTCTATGGCATATATAGGGTTTTAATGTTGAGTATGTGATATTATGATTAAGCCAAAAGCATTGGCTTGCTATTAAGGTAGTATGTAGTCATGTAAATTGGCCTATGTCGGCTAATGACGTTATGGGCCTATATGATTATTCTTATGCATGTATGTTATTATCTCTTGTGATGTGGCTTACAACATGTATGCCTAGAGATTGAATTGAGATTCATTGATGAGTTAGTAACTGATGCAAGATTAAGTGATTGGTAAATAGTTAATAATGCCTCATGAATGGTTTGTGAATATGATTATGCATGCCTAGTGATGGACATGAAGTTTGTGATGTAATGATAATTATGACAAGTATGTGGTAATGTTGTGAGTAAATTCTATGATATTTATTGCATAAGAAATTGACATGAGCATAACATGTTTGTAGATGTTTAAGAGCATATTTATGCCATGTTGTATGTTATTGGATAGGTATGTGTGCATATGTTGTGAGGGTGACAAGTGGCTTGGAAAATAGCCTTGTTATTGTCTACACGGGTAGATACACGGGCGTGTGTCTAGACCGTGTGTGACACACGGTCTGTCCCCATGGGCATGTGTCATGGTCGTGTTTTAAAGTCAGTGTTGCACATGGGCTAAGGGCACGGGCGTGTCCCAAGACACATGGGTGTGTGTGACCACACGGTCTATATCCACACAGGCGTGTGGAGCCTTATAGCATGAAATTTTTTCAAGTTTTTCTTAAGTTCTCGGTTTAGTCCCGAATAGCCTCTAATGCATGTTTTGGGCCTCGTGAGCCCATTTAAGGGACAAAATGTATGTGAAATGAAAAGTTTTAAATTTATCAAAATTTTACAGCCCGATTCTATATAGTTGGTTGAGTTTAAGTTCGGTAGCACTTCGAACCCTGTCCCGGCGTTGGATACGAGTGAGGGGTGTAACACTGATTGACCATTTATTTGTGGATGGTAAGCAGTACTAAAGTTAAGTTTTGATCCTAAAGCTTCTTGCAAACTTTTCTAGAATCTTGAAGTAAGCGAGGATCTCAATCGAAAGTAATGGAAACAGGTACGCCATGAAGTCGCACTATTTCTGCGATGTATATCTCCGCCAGTTCTTGCGATGTATAGTACGTGCGAACTGCCAGTAAGTCCAAAATTTTTGTGAGTCGATTCACAGTCAGTCATATAACATCTTTCTTTGTCGAAGCTAGGGGCAAGCCTAAAACAAAGTCCATAGTAATCCTTTCCCACTTCCAATCTGAAATTTTGAGTGTTTGAAGCAATCTTGAGGGAAGTTGATGCTCTGCTTTCACCTTCTGGCAGACTAAGCACTTCGCCACAAAGCTGGTGACATCTCCCTTCAATCCAGTCCACTAATACAGTTCACGGAGGTCACAGTAAATCTTATTACTTTATGGGTGCATAGCCTAAAGACTGTTGTAAACTTTAGTAAAGATCGCATGTCGTAGCTCTTCATCACAGGGTACACAGAGTCTTCCACAAAAATAGAGTACCCCTTATTTATTTAATGCGAAGTCCCCCTAAACTCCTTGTTCTACTTAGCGAACCCACTTCACCAAGTATTTGTCGGTGACTTACTTCTCCTTTATTTGTTGTGACAGAGTAGGCATCACTTGCAGTTCAGCGAGCAGTCCCCCATCACTCATCACACTCAAATGTTAGAACAGAGCTCATAGCTCACTCATTGATTTTCTACTTAAGGCATCTACAACCACGTTCACCTTTCCAGGGTGATATTATATCACACAATCGTAATGTTTCGACAGCTTGATTTACCTTCTTTGTCGTAAGTTCAGCTCTTCCTGTGTGAGAAGGTACTTGAGGCTCTTATAGTCTGTGTAGATGGTAAATCGCTCGCCATATAAGTAGTGTCACCAAATATTGAGTGCGAACACCACTATTACTAACTCCAGGTCATGAGTTGGGTAGTTTTGCTCATGAGGTTTTAACCGTATTGAAGCATAAGCTACTACCCTGCCTTCTTGCATCAGCACGCAACCAAGTCCTATGTGTAAAGCATCACTGTAAACCACAAAGTCTTTTCTAGATTCAGGTTGAATTAGTACAAGTGCTTTATTGAGTATCGCCTTAAGTTTTTCGAAGCTCTTCTGTCATTCATCAATCCATGTGAACTCCCCATCTTTCTATGACAACTTTGTTAAGAATGATGTTATGGTGGCAAACGCCTCAACAAATCTGCGATAGTATCCTGCAATCCCCAGAAAGCTTCACATTTCAATAACATTCCTTGGTGATCTCCATTCTAGAATTGTCTCGGTCTTTTTATGGTCTATGTGAACACCCTTTTTGAAACCACATGACCCAAGAATGCCACCTCTTTAAGCCAAAACTCACACTTGCTAAGCTTCACGAACAGATGCTACTCTCGCAGAATCTGTAGCACAGTTGGACGGTGAGCATCATGCTCTTTTTCAGTTCATAAGTACATCATCTATGAAGACGACCACGCACTGGTCTAAATACTCATAAAACACTCGAATCATCAAGTTCATGAATGCAACAGGTGTACTTGTTAATAAAAGTGGAAGTAAAGCCAAACAGGTTGATTTCAAGAAGATCACCTAACTTGGCAGACAATGTAGTGCCCCATGCCCTACCTTCAAGGAGGATCCAAGATGGCGCGTTACAGCCTTACATCCTTACATATTCTTAAAACCCAGTTTGAAAAGAATTTGGACTTCGCCAACAATTACCATAAATAACAAATTGGAAAATATTGAATCATGATGTAAACCATTTCAAATCAAAACCGTAAGTTTCAATACAAAAGTTTGAGAAAATCGTAGTTTGGCAAAAAAATCTTAATTACAAAATATTGTTTTTTCTAAGCTTAAATGCCATCCCCCACTGTCATGCATAACACAAATTCATTAAGAGCCTCACAACAGTAAATATCCTCCAGCGTAGTCCTAGGCGTATCTTTTACTTCTTTGTTAACCCTAAGAAGGAAAGGTAATGGAGTAAGTTTGAAGAACTTAATGAGTTCCAAAGCAGATAGAACAAATAATATACATAAAACGAACAATTAATCCCTTTCCATCTCAGTGAGACAGATAGTTCACCCGTAGGCGAATACCATAAACAAGCGGAGTTTACACAGTTCACCCATTGGTGATTACCATACTTGCACAATTCTTACAATTGACATTGTTCTATTGGTGCAAATACTACACCTATGTATACATGCAGACACTCTTCTTCATGATATGAAACACCTTAGTCTATGTTTAGAGATCATATCATTCATTCATTTCCCTTCCTTGTCATGCTTTGTCGATTTGGTTTGCAATTTCTCTTGCCCTACCAGAGGCTACATAACCAATACTCATGTATCACAATCTGCCAATTCAATGCTTATAACATTGAAGGTAACGCCATGAGTTCATTTCCTTTTTCTTTAGACCATATAGTTCCTTTCAAAGTTAGGAGGGACACTGACTTAACACGAAGTAAGGCCCTTACAAAATTTACATAGACATTCCAGACCAGACTTTTCATAGTGAACGTTCGTTACTTTAGTGCAAACACTTTACCTTCACAGAATAGGTGAACTGTAACACCCCTAACCCGTATTTGTCGCCAGAATAGGGTTATGAAATATTACCATAAAAACGTAACTCAAATAATTCATTCTTAACATTTTATAATCATTGCGAATTTCAATCAAACACATGCATAACGTTCCTAATTCGAGCCCTCGAGGCCTTAGAAATACTTTAGAAATGATTCGAGACTAAATCGAAAACATTTAAAACTTTATGGAAAAAAATGGAAAAATTCACATTGTAGGGGTTACACGACCGTGTGGCCAAGCCATGTGACTCACATGGCTGAGAAACACACTCGTGTCCCAGGCTGTGTGGACATTCGAAGTAGGGACATACGGTAATGTCCCAGCCCGTGTCCGTCCTCGTGCTCGTGTAACTCTCTGACTTGAGTCATACGACCAAGCCACACGCTCGTGTGCTAGGCCGTGTAACTCTCAAAATGCAACCTTAAAAAAAACTACAGGGGACGCACAACCATGTTGCATGACCGTGTGTCACACACGGCTGAGACACATGTCCATGTCTTAGGCCGTGTGGACAAGAAATTGGCCAAAATCAAGCCATCTCCTTCACCCACCTCAAACATGCACCTAAACACAATTTACACGTATGACTGAGGCATCAAAACATATTCAAATATGCATAAAATGACTAATTCAAATGATCAAATACCATTCAACCAATATGCCATATAGGCACCTCAAAAGCAAACATACAAATTTACTTAAACATATACAAGTACTTGACACTTTTCATTCATTAGCATCTAAATCATTTTCATCTCAAACTTATCACAAATTGACCTATATCACTTCAGCTTAAACTAACCATTTGTACCGTACCATTCACACATTATAAGTACCAAACTATCATAATGTAACCATCATCAAATTGGCACCAAATAGCCAACTTATACATACCAAAATTCATGTCTAAGCATTTAAAAAAACATCAAACACAAGTCCACCTATACATGCCATTATAACATTTACTAAAACATTAAGAACTACCGATATAATCGTTGGATAGTATGATAGATCTCTAAAGAACTTCCAAACCGATCAACCTTCCGATAATCTGAAAAGTAAAGGAAAAATAACAATGTAAGCAATGAAAGCTTAGTAAGCTCGTATAAATTTTAAACATAACATTTCATTTCAATAATGAACTTTATAAGGTAAGCATAAACCTATTCCAATGCCACAAGATTTATCAAACCTTCCATTTACTTACTTTAGCTTAAAAGACATTATCAACTCACAAATTAGTGTATTTATCCACAACCTACATAAATTCATCCATAACTTAAGTAAATTTCTCACATATAAGTAAACCCTTTAACTCATCAATGCATTTACATTATCACATTACATATCAATTATGAACTTACTGTTTTATTACATTTCCTCACTTGTATCATTTTCATAACACAAAACATAAGCATAAAAATAGACCAATTATGCAAACTTGACACAAGCCTATATATCATCATCAATACACCAGTCAGTGCATATACTCATAATTCACTTGATATATCATAAGGTAAGTCATATATATATGAATAACATCACTTGACATGAACATAAACATACTTTTGTTGAACATTACCTTTTTATTACTTTTCATAGATTCATGACATAAGTCTTTTGAATACTTACCGATCCCTTCCTTTTCATACCCGTTAAATCAAATGAAATAACATCGAATAATAGAAACAATATTTTTAGTACAACTTACCTGGTACAATACATTGGCACAAAGATTTCTAGGCTCAAAACCTGATATAATACACTGGTATGAAGCCTACTAGGCACAAAGCTTGATATAATACACCGGCAAGAAGCCTGCTAAGCACAAAGCTTGATATAATACACCGGCACGAAGCTTGCTAAGCACAGAGCCCGAGTATCACCAGCATGAAGCCTGCTAGGTACAAAGCCCAAATACCACCGGCACGAAGCCTGCTAGGTATAGCACGAAGCCTGCTAGGTACAGAGCTCGAATATCACCGACACAAAGCCTGTTAGACACAGAGTCCGAATAAAGTTACCTTTCTATTTCCTAAAACATATCTAGATGACATTCAAGATTTAACCAATAATGAAATAGTATGAAACATTCAATTCAGTTAATAATAATCGTATAATGAAATTACCTGGCTAAATTGCAGAAATATCAAAGTATAGGGGCTTTTTGGTAATTTTTCATTCTCCTCGATTTTTCACTCAATCTTGATCTAAATTAATAATTTCATTCAATTCATTAATTTAGATAGTAAAACAATTTATTTTATGCAATTTAGTTATTTTTGACATTTTTACAAAATTACCCCTAACATTTTACTTTTATTCAATTTAGTCTTTGAGCCTAAAACATGCAAATTAACCATTTTTAATGCCAATTCACATTAGCTGAGTATTCATGGCACACAAAAAAACGCATTCATACAACAATTTCACAAAAAATCCTTGTATTTTTACTATTTTAACAATTTAGTCCCTAATCAACAAATTCATCAAAAATCACTTGACAAAATATTCTCACATAACAACTAATATTTCAGATCCATTAATTAACATAAAAAATCACAAGATTCATCAATGGCAACATTCAAAATCGAAGGTACAAACTAGTTGGACCTAGTTGCAACGATCTAAAAAAATTAAAAATTATTAGAAACGGGGCTAAATCGGACTTATATGCATCCTATGATGGTCGAAGCTTGAGTATTCTTTCATGGAGGTTCAGCCATCGAAGAAGAAGAATGAAGAAATATGTTGATGAATTTCAATATGTTTTAAGTTACGTTTTAACTTATTTACAAATTTTCCATTAAACATATTTTATTTTATCATTTTCATTCAAGTTGCCATCCAACCATATTAATTAAGGCTAAATCACCATATAGGTCCTTCCTCATTTCATTAATAAGCTATTTAATCATCTAAATGTAATAATTACTAATTTTTTCATCTTTTAGAATTTAGTCCTTTTTCTTTAATTAACTATTGAAACGTTAAAATTTTTCAACAAAACTTTAATACCACATTAATGACATTCCTTAAATAATTATAAAAATATTTATGGCTCAGTTTATAGAAACGAGGTCTCAATACCTCATTTTATAAAACCACTTGACCTTAGGGTCTTACCACTTGAACTTAATAAATTGCTTATATAACAAAAATTATCAAATTAAAAACCTTTTAAAACCATATTTGACTCGTAAATATTTAATATTTATGAACTTACTTGTCAGATTTGGTGGCCCTGAAACCATAATTTTCGACACCAATGAAAATATGTTGTTACTTGAACTTACCTTATACCATATATGAAATAAAAGCATTACACATATAAGGGGTATGGAGGAACTTACCAGATATTGTAGAAAAGTTCAGACAGCAGGACCCTTGCCCTTATCTCGGGAGTTTTCAAGAGTCTCTTGAGCTATAATGTCAAGATTTATCTTATCAGATCATTTTACCAACAACTAAACAAGTTTTAATGAAAACATGAATAGGAAACTTAGAATATGAAAGTTTCCTCCTTCCTTATTTTAAACTAACCCTAAAGTATAAAATGCTAGGGCACTACAAATAACTATGAAAATAACTTGAGTTTTATTGGCATTTACCATGTACCAACGTTGATGGAGTTTGCTGAATATAACAAACTCGATCCTTCAGGCAAGTCTTAATTCTAGAGTTTTTTGACAAAATGCAAGGAATATTTGGAGAGAAAATAAGGTTTGCCAAAAGAAAGCATAAAACTTACTTAGGAAGCCAATTTTGGCTTTATACAGGTGCACACCAAATGAAAACTTAGTGGGCAAGTTTTATTGCACCTACCACTCTTCTTTTGGTACCTGTGACTAATAACTTTCTCTCTCATCTTAAATGCATGTCCATTTCAGAACTCTTGTCCCATTTTAACTAATCTTTTGCACTAACCAGTTGGTTTAACCAGAACGATAAGATAATAGTATAGGTAACAGTTCTTTCAAGCTAAGGGATTAACATTGAGAAATAAATAAATAAATATTAACTTCTATCAGCTGGGGTGGCATATACCCTATAAAAGAGTCTGTTAGACCACCAAGCTCGCCTTAGCATAAACTTCACCCAAGGGCGCATTCATTAGACTTTAAGCAATTAGTCATACCTAGCAGTTTATCCATTCAGAACTTATCCTTTACGCCTTACTTCTATGAACAGTAATCAAACTCTAAGGTCTCGCCTAGCGGGATGTTACAGACAACGGTGCATATAGCTCCCTAGATTCATAGGAATTTGTTCGCCAGAGTTGAAAGTTTACTTATACTCTCCCCTCTTGGGGACCTAAATTCAAACCCTCTGTGGGTTTGCAAAAGAAAAGGGTTGGTGAGAGTTGAGCCTTAGTGAACAGGTGTACTTGAGAAATGGATGGTCTCTAAGCCATTGAGGAATGTACAATAGACACCAAGTCTGACATTCAAGTGTACCTTCCCCCTCAATTCTCTTATCTAGTCCTCATTTTCAAAAATCAAGTGTGATCGTTTCTACTCCTTCAAACATTTAGCTAAAAAGGAGGAGAAGGCACCCTTGAGGCAACAACTCAGTCGATAGATATCTATATTTTACCTTCGTTGTATCTCTTCTTTAATAAAATATATTTTCTCCAACGCTTGTACTTTCGGTCAATGTACTTGCTCATCCTTCCTTTATTTTTTTTTCCAATTCAACTGCTTTTACTCTCATTTTTTTTGCCAATTTAGGCGAATATATGTACACTCACCACTTAATAACTTAATAAAATAAGGACTTGAGGAACTTAGCCAGATCAAACATCATGCACCTAAGGGGTACTCTTTCCAATTTTTAGGTCCAAAGGACCAACTAAACTGTACTCTGATACCACTAAATTTGTAACACCCTTACTTGATCCATTAGTCAGAATCGGGTATGGAGCGCTGTAACACCCCTTACCCGTTACCGTCGCCGGAACAGGGTACAAGGTATTACTAAAACATAGCACATATCATTAAACAAAAACCGAAATAGAAATATGTCATCTAATTTAATAGTGTATCGTCATAACATATGTCTTGAACAATATTAGCCAACTTTAATGGCTTATACAACGTATTTGATCGAATCATGAGCCAATAATATTTTAAACCTAGGCAATTATGACACATAACAAAATAATTAAGTCTACTATACATGCCATAATTCAAAATATTTAGTTCAAATACCCTAAAGTATTGATAGTGCGGCAGATCTTCTCGATCCTTAACTCCTGAGCAGCTGAAGGACACTATAAAATAGAAGAGAGAAAACAAAGTAAGCTTATAGCTTAGTAAGTAGGTAAGTAAATATTAATGAGAGAATCTAAATATGTTTATACAACAATTCAAGTATATCCACTTCAATTTCAATATTCACTCCAATTTGATTAATGCTGTCTCTGTGCATCATGTTCGCTAAATAAATCATAACTCGAGTTAAGAAACTCAAAATCCAATTCCGTAAATTTTCCTTGAAAATATACTCATATATCTATTCACTAATTTTTTTTTAGAATTTTTGGTCAAGCCAATTAGTACATTTTATTAGTTAAAGTTTCCCCTGTTACACAGCTCAACTGATCTGACCTCTGTTCACTACGAATTGAATTTCTCCCAGTACACAATTCGAATAACCATGAAATATGTTTCATTTAAAACTAGATTCAATAAGGAGTTTAGGCATATAAACTATATTTCTTAATTTGTTTTTTAAAATTTTTAATGATTTTTCAAAGTTGGAACAGGGGACCACGTAGTCATTCTGAGCCAGTCACACAAAATTGTAAATATCTCAAAATATAGAATTTTTTTGCTTGCCTTGTTTCTTTTATATAAAAATAGACTCATTAATCTTTAATTCCACATCTCATTCAACCTCTAATTAAATTCCTTCTATTTTTTGTGATTTTTCAAAATCACGTCACTGTTACTGTCCAAAACAGATTTAATGCTACTTTCATTCTTTCACCCATTCTTTGCACCAACCTCATTTTTAACTTACATATATATGCTACAAATCAATTTCATCACATTTCATATATCACAAGTGTAGGTCCATGACTACAATCTCACCACTAAGTCATCCCGTTGAACAATTCGGATCAATCCTCAATTTTAATGGTCTCGACACATGCTCCACCATCATACTTCATTTAATTCGGCTCTCTTGTACACATAGTGAACACTTAGTACCACTCATGTGACCTAGCCGATTTGTCCTGTAGCTCTCTTGTCTACATGGTGTCCTTCACTTGGAACCACACATGCGACCTAGCTACATTTATCTCTTCCGTAGCTCTCTTGTCTACATGGGATACTTCCTGTATCACACATGTGACCTAGCTATATTTATCTCTTCCGTAGCTCTCTTGTCTACATGGGATACTTCCTGTATCACACATGTGACCTAGCTACTACATAGCATCGTGTAGCTTTCTTGTACACATGATGTGCACTTGGCATCATACATGTGACCTAACTACACTCCATCAATATTATTGAACTCTTCCGAATGTTCAACCAGGATCTCTCTCTCTATTACTTATTTCCATTCTTCCAATGATCTATTTATATTTTAACATCCGCTAATATATTCACATAATAAGCTGAAATGTAAGAATATACATGAAATTAATGTAATATTTACATACAAACTTACCTCGGTACAAAATGTGGAATTTTTACAATTTAGTCCAAAGCCTTTTCTTTTCCCCGTTCGAGATCGATTCCACGCCTTTCTTGATTATGAAGCTTGAAAGTTGAAGAAACCCTAGCTATGGAGGAGAGGAAAATTCGGCAGCAACTAATGAGGAAGATGAACAATTTTGTGTTATTTTTCCCATTTTATTTTATTTAATATGCAAATGACCAAAATGCCCTTACTACTAAACTTTCTAAAAATTTCATCCATGTCCTAAATTTTGTCCATAAACTTAAAATTGGTCAAATTGCCATTTAAGACTTCCTAATTAATATTCCAAAGCAATTTCATACTAAAAACTTCTAGAATGCAAATTTTGCAACTTATTCAATTTAGTCCCTACTTTCAATTTAAGCACTTTAGGCATAGAATTTTATCACGAAATTTTCACACAATCACGTAATCATATCATAAACCTCAAAATAATTATAAAACAATTATTTCTATCCCTGATTTGTGGTCAAAATATCGCTATTCCGATTAGGCCCTAATTCGGGTTGTCACATTTCTCCCCCCTTTAGAGATTTTCGTCCCCGAAAATCTTACCGGTAAAAAGGTTTGGGTACTGTTTCTTCATAGCTTCCTCAAATTCCCACGTAGCCTCTTCTATCCCATGTCTGTGCCACAATACTTTCACTAAGGCTATACTTTTATTTCTTAACTGTTTAACTTCTCGAGCCAAAATCTTTATTGGTTCCTCCTCATAGGTCATATCCGATCGAATCTCAATTTCTGTTGGGAAACCACATGTGAAGGATCGAACGATAATGCCTCAACATTGATACATGAAACACGTTATGAATTCTTTCTAACTCTCTGTAGGTAAGGCCAACCGATATGCCTGCTGGTCCAATTCTCTCGGTAATCTCATACGGCCCAATAAAACGCGGACTCAACTTGCCTTTTGGCTAAATCTCGAGAATCTTTTTCCATGGTGACACCTTCAAGAACACTTTATCACCCACTTGAAATTCAATCTCTTTTCTTTTCAAATCGCATATGACTTTTGTCGATCAAGCGACTTTCAAACAATCCCGAATTACTTTTACTTTCTCTTGGTTTCTTTAACTAGATCAACTCAGTGAATTTGTTTCTCACTAAGCTCGGTCCAATACAAAGGAGTCCGACACTTACAACCATACAAGGCTTAAATGCGGTGCCATTTGTATACTTGATTGATAATCATTATTGTAGGCAAACTCAATCAAAGATAGATATTTCTCCCAACTACCTCCAAATTCTAAAACACAACATCTAAGCATATCTTGAGTACTGAATTACTCTTTCCGATTGACCATCTGTTTGTGGATGAAACGCGGTACTAAAGTTCAATTTTGTACCTAAAGCTTCTTGTAACTTTTTCCAAAATCTCGAGGTAAATCTCGGATCTCTATCTCGATATTATAGACATAGGTACTCCGTGCAACCTCACAATTTCAAGCAATATATAATTCGGCTAATTTATCAAGTGAGTAATCAGACGTCTTGGTATAAAGTGGGTGACTTTGTTAATCTATCAACCACTACCAGATAAAGCATCCTTCTTTTTAGGAGTCAAAGGCAAACCGGTCACAAAATCCATGGTAATCTTGTCCCATTTCCACTCGGGCACCATTACCGGTTGAAGTAGCCTTGATGGCACTTGATGTTCGGCTTTTACTTGTTGACAAATCAAACACTTGGTTACAAATTCGAAATGTCCTTTTCATACACGCCACCAATACAATTTCTTTAAATCATTATACATTTTTGTGCTACTGTGGTGAATCGATAAGCGACCATCTGCGCGCCTCATGTAATATTTTCTCGAATCAATTCATCGTTTTTGGTACACATATTACGTCTCGAAACATCAAGCGATCGTCTGCGGTCCAACTTCGAAAATCGAGTCGTAACTTTGATTCACATTGAGTTCTCTTGGTCCGCAACTCACTATCATTCTTTTGAGCATCACAAATCACTGAAGAAATAACGGTCTAGCCCTCATCTCTCGCTAAGATTGACCCGTCATCGACAATGCTAACCCCGTATTCATGGCTCTCAAAGTAAAAAGAAATTTTTCGCCCAAGGCGTCAAGAACTACATTTGCTTTTTCCGGATGATAATCAATCACGGATCATAATCCTTTAATAATTCAAGCCATCTTCACTTCATCGCAGATTCAAATCCTTTTGATTCATCAAATACTTCAAACTTTTGTGATCGGTAAAGATTCGGCATTTTCACCATACAAATAATGTCGCCAAATCTTCAAGGCAAAAACAATAGCGACCAATTCCAAATCATGTGTAGGATAATTCTTCTCATGCGGTTTTAAGCGTCTCGGAGCATAAGCTACCACTTTACCCTCTTGCATCAACACACATCCAAGGCACATCAATGATGCATCACTATAAATTACGAACTCTTTTCTGGTTTGTTTGTACCAAAATTGGTGCTTGATCAATCGTGCTTTCAACTTTTCAAAACTCTCACGACATTTATCGGTCCATTCAAACTTAACATTCTTTTGCAAAGCAACTTAGTCATAGGAGAGGCAATCATCGAAAATCCTTCAACAAAACGCGTCGTAATATCCGGCTAAGCCTAAAAAGCTTCTAACCTCGGATACATTCTTTGGCGGTTTCCAATCAACGATCGCGAAATCTTGCTTGGATCCACCCGAATACCATCACGAAACTATATGTCCCAAAAATCCGACTTCACGAAGCGAACTCACTTTTACTAAACTTGGCAAGCGGTTTCTTTTCTCTCAAGATCCGCAATATGGTTCTCAAGTGTTCGGCATGTTCAGATTCATCCCAGAATATATTAAAATGTCATCTATGAACACTACTACAAACTTATCCAGATATGGCCTAAAGATCCGATTCATTAAGTCCATAAATATATTTGGAGCATTTGTTAAGCCGAAAGGCATCACAAGAAACTCATAATGTCCATACCTTGTCCTAAAGGCGATTTTTGGTACATCCGACTCTTTAACTCTCAACTGGTAGTAACCGGACCTTAAATCGATCTTTGAAAACATGTGGCCCCTTTTAAGCGATCGAATAAATCATCAATCCTCGGCAATGGGTATTTGTTCTTTATAGTCACCTTATTAAGTTGACGGTAATCAATACAAAGTCTCATTGAACCATCCTTCTTCTTTACGAATAATCTTTGGAGCACCCGGGGAGAGAAACTCGGTCTCACAAATCCCTTATCTGTTAATTCCATGAATCGAGCCTTCAATTCTTTTAATTCGATTTGAGCCATTCTATACGGAGCAATCGAGATCGGGACGAAGATGCCGGCAACAAATCAATGGCAAACTCTATCTCTATGTTCGGAGGTAACCTGCAATTCCTGCGGAAATACATCCGAAACTCACGGACTATTGGTACTCGACTCAAGCTTCAATTGAGGCAACTCAAAGATTCATTACATAAGCCAAATAAGCTTCACACCCTTTTCTCATGTATATTTTAGTGCGGACATATGCGAAATTACCATAGGCAATTTATTTGATTAAATCGGTTTCAACCCACTGAATTTCTCCATTTTCACATTTCAACTCTAGTGTCTTTTGTTTGCAATATACCTTAGCATCATACAATGTCAACCAGTCCATTCCCAATATAACGTCAAACTCACCAAATGGTAATGACATCAAATTGGCGGAAAACAGTGACCTTGAATCATTAATGGGCAATTCTTGCAAACCTTATCAACTAGCACATATTGGCCTAAAGGGTTCGACACTTTAATCGTAAACTCGATAAACTCAACAGGTAACTTTTTATTAGATACCAAATTCATGCAAATATAGGAATGAGTGGACCGGGATCAATCAATGCAATAACAATAGTATCATAGAGAGAAAATGTACGATAATGACATCGGAGATGATGCATCTTCTCGGGCACGTATAGCATAAGCTCTAGCAGTGCTCTAGCTTCCGATCTTGCCATCGAATCTTTCATCGCAGCTTTTTCTTGCTAGTCCCACCTCCGGTATTTCTGGTGGTCTACCCCTACTAGCGGTGGTATTACATCTAGCACTCTGAATTTCTTCTTTAACTTTCTCAGGACAATCTCTAATAAAATGTCCGCGAGAACCGCACACTGAAACAAGCTCGCTTTCGGTTCCCCAACACTCACCATAATGTTGCTCGCCACATTCTCGACATTCGGGCTTTCTAGGTCGTATATTACCTACACTTGCCACTGAAGTAGCTTGAGCTTTAGACCCCGAATACGCTCTACCACGATCTCTGTGTGAATCCCCAATTGAAACTGTCATTCGAGGATTTTCCTCTTTGGACCTCTTTGATTGTGTGAAATGGCTTGCTTATCGGTCTTTTTTCTCGGCATCTCGAGCCTCCATAGTGACTTTTCTTCTTTCTTTGTTCAATTCTTCAGCTTTAAGGGCTCGATCAACCAATACTACAAATTCTTTCAACTCCAAAATTCCTACCAGCACTTTAATGTCCTCATTTAGCCCATCTTCAAACCTTCTGCACATATTGGCCTCGGTGGACACACATTCCTGAGCATACTTGCTAAGTCTCACAAATTCGCGCTCATATTCTGCTACAGACATCTTGCCTTGCTTTAACTCAAGGAACTCCTTCCGTTTTTGATCAATAAATTGCTGACTTATGTATTTCTTTCTAAATTCCTCCTGGAAAAAGTCCCAAGTAACTCTTTCTTTTGCCACCACTGCTACCCTAGTCTTCCACCAATGGTAGGCCGAATCTCTCAAAAGTGATACAGCACACTTTAAGCATTCCTCGGGTGTACATGAGAGCTCATCAAATACACGGGTAGAATTTTCAAGCCAGAATTCCGCTTTCTTAAGATCATCATCGATCTTTGCTCTAAACTCTTCGGCCCTTTGTTTTTGAATCTTGTCAACTGGAGGCTTGCTCGTCCTTACCAAATCTATGCCTTGAGCAGCTACATGAATCGTCTGAGGTATAGGAGGGGGTGGAGGAGGTTGAGCATTTGGATTTGCTTGAATAAATTCAGTATACCAATCATTCATCCTTTGAAGGAAGGCATCCCGAGCCTCCTCTCCTTGCCTCAATGTCTCAGATCTACTTTCCACAGGCGCGGTCCCTTGTGCAGGAGCCGGCGCATTATTAGCAGCATCATCAGCCGCAGTTCCTTCAGGATCCATTACTATATTAAAACAAAACACAGTTTAGAATAATCAGGAGTCACCACACTATCATAATATTTTTATGGCATGTATAGCTAGACTTTTACACACACTTTATTAGTCCGAGAACCGACTAAACCATAGCTCTGATACCACTAAATGTAACACCCCTTACCCGTTACCGTCGCCGGAACAGGGTACAAGGTATTACTAAAACGTAGCACATATCATTAAACAAAAACCGAAATAGAAATATGTCATCTAATTTAATAGTGTATCGTCATAACATATGCCTTGAACAATATTAGCCAACTTTAATGGCTTATACAACGTATTTGATCGAATACTGTAGCCAATATTTTAAACCTAGGCAATTATGACACATAACAAAATAATTAAGTCTACTATAAATGCCATAATTCAAAATATTTAGTTCAAATACCCTAAAGTATTGATAGTGCGGCAGATCTTCTCGATCCTTAACTCCTGAGCAGCTGAAGGACACTATAAAACAGAAGAGAGAAAACAAAGTAAGCTTATAGCTTTGTAAGTAGGTAAGTAAATATTAATGAGAGAATCTAAATATGTTTATACAACAATTCAAGTATATCCACTTCAATTTCAATATTCACTCCAATTTGATTAATGCTGTCTCTGTGCATCATGTTCGCTAAATAAATCATAACTCGAGTTAAGAAACTCAAAATCAAATTCCGTAAATTTTCCTTGAAAATATACTCATATATCTATTAACTAATTTTTTTCTAGAATTTTTGGTCAAGCCAATTAGTACATTTTATTAGTTAAAGTTTCCCCTGTTACACAGCTCAACTGATCTGACCTCTGTTCACTACGAATTGAATTTCTCCCAGTACACAATTCGAATAACCATGACATCTGTTTAAAACTAGATTCAATAATGAGTTTAGGCATATAAACTATATTTCTTAATTTGTTTTGTACAATTTTTAATGATTTTTCAAATTTGGAACAGGGGACCACGTAGTCATTCTGAGCCAGTCACACAAAATTGTAAATATCTCAAAATATAGAATTTTTTTGCTTGCCTTGTTTCTTTTATATAAAAATAGACTCATTAAGCTCTAATTCCACATCTCATTCAACCTCTAATTAAATTCCTTCTATTTTTGGTGATTTTTCAAAATCACGTCATCATATCTTGTCCAAAGCAGATTTAATGCTACTTTCATTCTTTCACCCATTCTTTACACCAACCTCATTTTTAACTTACATATATATGCTACAAATCAATTTCATCACATTTCATATATCACAAGTGTAGGTCCATGACTACAATCTCACCACTAAGTCATCCTGTTGAACAATTCGGATCAATCCTCGATTTTAATGGTCTCAGCACACAGCTCCACCATCATACTTCATTTAATTCGGCTCTCTTGTACACATAGTGAACACTTAGTACCACTCATGTGACCTAGCCGATTTGTCCCGTAGCTCTCTTGTCTATATGGTGTCCTTCACTTGGAACCACACATGCGATCTAGCTACATTTATCTCTTCCGTAGCTCTCTTGTCTACATGGGATACTTCCTGTATCACACATGTGACCTAGCTATATTTATCTCTTCCGTAGCTCTCTTGTCTACATGGGATACTTCCTGTATCACACATGTGACCTAGCTACTACATAGCATCGTGTAGCTTTCTTGTACACATGATGTGCACTTGGCATCATACATGTGACCTAGCTACACTCCATCAATATTATTGAACTCTTCCGAATGTTCAACCGAGATCTCTCTCTCTATTACTTATTTCCATTCTTCCAATGATCTATTTATATTTTAACATCTGCTAATATATTCACATAATAAGCTGAAATGTAAGAATATACATGAAATTAATGTAATATTTACGTACAAACTTACCTCGGTACAAAATGTGGAATTTTTACAATTTAGTCCAAAGCCTTTTCTTTTCCCCGTTCGAGATCGATTCCACGCCTTTCTTGATTATGAAGCTTGAAAGTTGAAGAAACCCTAGCTATGGAGGAGAGGAAAATTCGGCAGCAACTAATGAGGAAGATGAACAATTTTGTGTTATTTTTCCCATTTTATTTCATTTAATATGCAAATGACCAAAATGCCCTTACTACTAAACTTTCTAAAAATTCCATCCATGTCCTAAATTTTGTCCATAAACTTAAAATTGGTCAAATTGCCATTTAAGACCTCCTAATTAATATTCCAAAGCAATTTCATACTAAAAACTTCTAGAATGCAAATTTTGCAACTTATTCAATTTAGTCCCTACTTTCAATTTAAGCACTTTAGGCATAGAATTTTATCACGAAATTTTCACACAATCATGTAATCATATCATAAACCTCAAAATAATTATAAAAAAATTATTTCTATCCCTGATTTGTGGTCAAAATATTGCTATTCCGATTAGGCCCTAATTCGGGTTGTCACAAGCGCCACACTTGAACCGGGTTAATGTACACATTTAGACCTCACTGTTTAAAAATCAGACTACATCACCTATTCATTTAAAGAAAAATCTTTACAAGAAAGACACTAATTTTTAATCCAAAAGTTCTCTATCTCGACTTTGAGCCTCCTAGTTCACTGTCCTAGCGGACTTCATATGTCGCCATTGTTGGGAAATATGTCCATATTGTAATAAACATGTAACTATTTTTTATTTTTTTGAACGATGAATAAATAAATAAAGTTAATTTCACATTTCACTATTATGTCTTTTGTATTGTCTGTCTTTTATATTTTGCATGTATAGCGAAATTGTGATAAGCAAAAATTAGCTCATTGATTGTTTAAAGTTCAAACCAAAGATAAGTGGCATTGTAAAGAACGTTTACATTGTGAGAAATACAACTTACTTCAGTAGATAATCTAAATAAGTCTGTAATCTCGTAAAATAATTAAAGTGAGCATTTGATTCAAATAGTAAGATGGATTATTATGTCGTCTACAATTCCAATTAGGGAGATGGCTAGTCTTGGCTATCAGAGCAGTTGACTCCACAAGTAGAAACATAAATGTATTCATTGGTAGAATGATACATTGGACTGAACCCAAGATGAATTAATTCACTTGTGACGTTCATGGTATGATTTACCTAAATCTTGAGTTAGTCACTAACTATGCATATACAACTCATGTGCTCTGATATAAGTAGAGGCTTACGCTCTAAAGATGATTGAGCCTATAGCCGGTATGTTGGGTACATGACTTGTGTATGGCATGACTTTACTAGCAACAGTGGAATGCATAGCTCAATTAAAGAGTTAATGATATCCTCTCATTGGCATTGTGTGGATTGATAAATATGAAATATGGCCACGGGTTGCTTGTTCTCGAATGAGCAATTTGTCAAAGTCATTTGTTGGCAGTGATCATATTAATCATTAAGAAGACACAATGGTGACAATGAGATAAAATAGGATTGTATTGAGTGAACAGATTTAACTCAAAAGAATCAAGGATATCATATGAGGGCAACACGCACATGACGAGGTCATTGGACAAAGTAGTTGGATGAATTGCTTTCGTAAAGAGTATACAATAAGGAGTTTTCAATCATGGTACTTCTTGTGGACTGACTCCATGATTAAGTAATTACGAATTATCGGAACAATGCTTCTGGACATAATTACAATCACTAGAGTCTAATTGTATATGTCCAATTGGTCCCTCCGCTAGCTCAACAAGAGTTCGATCGGACTGCATTTGAATCAAAAGAAAATTTTATGACTTTGGGAATAATTTAATTGAATCAATTTATTTGATATGGAATTAAATTAGGTGGTTGTAAGAATTGTTTAACTAGAAAATTTGATTAAAGAATTTTCTTGAAAAATTAATTTGGAAAATCTAAGTGATTTTTGGAAAAATTAATTTTGATCAAGTAAAATTAAATAAATCAAATTAATTAAAATTAATATGATATTTATGAAAGTTAATTTTCAAGTCAAACAATTGGCCCAATGGGTAATTAAACTTGAAAATTATACTTGAGATCGTAAATTAGGCTTGGGAGCCCAAAATCAAGACCAATACCCAAAAACTGGTCGAACCAGGCTCGACATGTAAAACCGGGCCTACGGTCCAACTAATGGCTAAAACAAATTAGTTGGGTCATCATTGACTAGGACCGAACCGACAGTAGTCGAATCGGCTCGGGGTGTCGTAAGGGTGCCGCACCTGCACCATTGGACTCTCTAAACTCTTTAAATTCTCCCTATAAAAAGAGAGTCTTGGGTTATTATTTACACATACTTGAATTCAAGAGAAAGTTGTAGAGAGAAAATTCTCTGAATAGATTATTCCAAAAATTTCTAGAGATATTTTTCTGATTTACAACTTGACCTAAAAATTTAGAGAAATTGTAAAACTACCCTGTTGGTAATTTTTTTGAATTTTTTTTGATTCGAAGTGAGCCCACACTCGACAGACTTGAGCTTGAGAATAACGAAGAAAATCAACTCGGTCGAAGCGCTCATATTAGATGAATCGAAAAGGTACCATTTTGATGGCTAAACCAAACAGGTTGGGTCGTCATTGACTCGGACCGAATCGGTAGTAGTCGAACCGGCTCAAGGTGTTGTAAGGGTGTCGCACCTACACCATCGGACATGGCAGTGCTGGTAGTTGTGACAGCGGCGTCCTGGTGGCCGGTGGCAGTTGGTCATCGATGGTTGAGTAGTGGAAGGGTTACACTCCTACTGGGACTCTACTAGAGAATTTGATTTCAGATTAATTATTCTAAAAATAATATTATTTTAATAGTTTAATATTAAATTAAATTTAATACTTATCTTAATAGTATTTTAATTGTTTAATATTAAATTTAATTTAATGTTTATCTTGAGGGTAAACATTCTATTATTTTAATAAGATTTAATATTAAAGTGATTAAGTTTAATCATAGTTGAACTCTCTAAACTCTCCCTATATAAAGAGAGTCTTGGGTCATTATTTACACACACTTGAATTCAAGAAAAAGTTGTAGAGAGAAAATTCTTTGAAGAGATTATTCCAGAAAATTTCTAGAGATATTATTCTGATTTACAACTTGACCCAAAAATTTAGAAAAATTATAAAATTACCCCGCTGGTAATTTTTGTGAATTTTTTTTATTTAAAGCGAGCCCACACTTAACAGAGTTGAGCTTGAAGATAACAAAGAAGACTACTCGGTCGAAGCGCTCATCCTAGACGAATCGAAAAGGTACAATTTTGATTAAGTGTTTATTACTTTAGATATCACAACCAAGATCTTGTTCTGGAAAATTTTTTAAAACTCTGGTTTTTTCCTAAATTTATTTTTTGCTACGTTTTCCAAACCCATTTTTCCAATAGTCATAGCTCAACTATAGTCTTACACAATATAATGTCATTTTTTACTGTCCTGACGAACTTCATATGTTACCATAACCCAGTTGTGGTCTTACACAATATGATACCATGTTTATTGTCTTGACGGACTTCATATGTTGTCATAGCCCAGCTATAGTCTAACACAATATGATGCCATGTTTATTGTCCTGGTGGACTTCATATGTTGCCATAACCCAACTATGATATTACACAATATGATATGATGTTTATTGTCCTGGTGGACTTCATAGGTTGTCGTAGCCTAGCTATGGTCTTACACAGTATGATGTCATGTTTTCCCATAGACCTTTGATTCGAAAGAATCAATAAACCTCTTTTAAGGCGTCGTCCCGAAGGACCAATTGATAACCATCGTCATGGTGTCGCTCCATAGAGTTTTCGCTTGTCAACACTAACAAAAAATCATCACTTCTGTCATTGGCTACACTAGCATCAACAACTTCTGCTTTCTACTTACCATTTTCATCATTTTCGGCATCTATTTTATTCTTATTCTGAAGTTTGTAACACTTTGCCTTAATGTGACCCATCTTCTTGCAATAGCCACATTGTTTGTCTCGATTTCTGGATTTTGATCTTGCCCTAGAGCTACTCCGATCTGACTTTTTGGATTGTTGTTTGTCTCTTGCAACAAGGACTGAGGCCTGCCTGTCTGACTTCTTATTTGGGCTTAACTCATTATCGAGTTTATCTTTGCTCAGTAGATTTCTCTTCATGTCCTTAAATGAGAGATTATCTCTCCCATAAGTCAATGTTTCCCTGAAAGTTCTATAAGAAGGGGGCAAAGAACACGACAATAACATAGTTTGATCCTCGTCCCTAATATTTAAATCGAGATTCTTTAGGTCATTGAGAAGGGTAACGAACTCACTCATGTGAGTCATAATGGACTCAATTTTAGCCATTCTGAACGTGTAGAGATGTTGTTTTAACATTAACCTGTTAGCTAGAGATTTTGTCATGTATACTGAGTTTTCTCCGTAGCGCGGATGTTGTTTTCTCCATCAATACTTCCTGTAACACATTGTTTGTAAGGCATAGTTGAATTGCATATAGAGCTTTTTCATCAAGCTCTTCCCATTCTGTCTGGTTCGCATCTGTGGGTTTCTTCTCTATAACGACCTTTCAGGCTGTTCTAGACCAGTATTGCCGTCATTCAAACTTGCCAAAACTGATATTTACGACTCCATCGAACTTCTCAATGTCAAACCTTGTCGCTGCCATATTTGAACATGTTGAATGTGGAAACCAAACCAAGCTCTGATACTAGTTTGTTGGGTATAAATCTGTGTATTCAGCGAACAAGAATAATAACGAAGAAATTGAAAAATTTGAACACACAAATTTTATGTGAAAAAACTCCTCCGAAGAGGATAAAAAATCACGGGCAAAAGAAAATTTCGCTAATATAAAAGAAGTACAAAGATGGAAAGAACCAAAGAAATGAAAAACTCGGAACCCCAAAAGAAAAACCCTTTAAACTCAAAAAACACAGAATTCTCTCAGTCTTTATATTTTCTATTGTATAAACCTAGGGTAACTAAGATCTATTTATAGGCTGAAATTTGTAGCTTTTATAACTAGAATATCCATAGGTTAATTAGAGTTTAAATGGGAAACTAAAATAGAATTTAATTGAGAGAATAAAACCGAGAAACTTGAAGAATATATCACCATGTCATAACGTGGCTTTTGCGTTGTTAGGAGGAATAATGATTGCATCGTCAGGACAAAGATTTTTTTCTCGTTGTGACATCGAATTTTATCTTATTAGAATGTCACTTACTATTTTATCTAAAATGCGAGGCATACTTCGTACTAACTTTTTTTTACAACAAATAAGGATAAAGAGATTATTCAGATATAAACTAAACTTCAACATAATTATGCTTTGTATCGCTTCACTTTAATTCACTATATTATTTTACTTTTTCTTATAAGAAATTCTTGATAGTTTGAGGTAAATTATTAGTTTTCTTGAAGTGATTAATTAACATGGTCCAATTCAGTGTCCACCTTCCATTTATTCACCAATTGGATGCCTAGTTAAATACGATTGAAACACTGGGCATTAATCGGTGGATTTAAAAGAAGGCAACTGGGAATCTGGGACCGATTTTGATTAAAACTAATAATTAAGTTTGACATCTAAATATCAATGATATTTTAACGTGATGTTTGCTCAAATTATTCTTTAATCATAAAGTTGGGAGTTCGATCTTCGTCTATGGGAATGAAACACATTTTATAACCAGTTATTTACTTCTTTAGAGAGCATTCGCGACAAGAAAATTAATTACTACCACCAACGATGAATATCCTGATTTCGATAAAAGGAAAAAAGTAAATCTTTTTACTATGTATAAGTTGTGGGTTTAGTCATTTTACTTTAATTTGATTATTCTTAATTTTTTTTTTTTAATTTTAAAATTTTAGCATTAACCAAATAGTAGATATTAGTTTCATTAAGTTAAAGTCTGCTATTTCTAATATATTATGCGACAAACATATATTATTCCATGTGTAATGACTTGTAAATATTTTATTTTCACACTATTCAAAAAAAGTTAGTTAATGAAATTAGTAGTTATTGTTTATATTAATAATAAAATTTTGTAATTTAAAAAGTATATGCACTAAAAATGATTAAATTTGAAAACATTAATTAATTTTTTTTAAACTTTATACATAATACAAGAATAATAGTTAAATTTAACAAAATAGATTTAATTATTACTAGTTAGATCAGATTAAAATGTTAAAATTTCAAAAACATAAAATTTAAAATTAATGAATTTAAAAATATAAAAACTAAAATTAAATAAATCAAAAGTATATGTATTAAATATAAGCAAAATTTGACAAAAATAATAAACTGACATCAGCAGAAGATTAAACTTCGGACGATTTCTGAGAAAAGACTGATGAGGTGGCGGCCGTACTTTGATGAATGTCCGAAGAATAACGGCTAACATGGACATCACGTGATGACTGAAAGCTGCTTCGAATTGGACACGCGGAGGGCTTTGCTCTTTGTACAACCCCTTTGGAATCCGATTCCTCCAATTACGGCAAAACTAAGCGGCGCAGATGTCAACGAATGGTTTTTGTTTAACTAACGTTCTTAGAACACCGTTTAATCTTAATTCACACATTATTTAATTTTATTAAACACAATTGATCATTTGCATTGTCAACTATATTTTATTATGAAAAAATAAAAATAAAATAGTATTCATAAACAAATATGTGAAGATTAAGATTAAAATATTGAATATTAAGTTTATAATGTTAGGGGCGATCTATATGCAAAGTTAAAAATAATTGTAGACATATAGATTTAAATAAAAATTAAGTTGTTAAATTAAATTATTTGTCTAATTTTATGGCTTGACCTGATTTTTTTTTAAAATTTAAATGAACTTAGATTTATTTTTATTTTAAAAAAAAATTTATTTGATTTTAATTGAAAATATCTTTATACATCATACGTACGATATTAATTAAAAAATTTTCACTATCTAAGTATGTTATATAGCTCATTTTAAATCAATATTATAAAAATTTTTATAATATTTTTAATTTTAAAATATTTCAAATTATTGTTGGGGATCAATCCATATAAACAATGAAATAAGAAAAAAAAAAAGTAAAGAATATTGAACACAAATATTTACGTGGAAAAAACCCTCCAAAAAAGATAAAAAAAACTACGGGTAAAAAAAATTCACTAAAACAGAAAAAACCTAAAATGAGTACAAGAAGGAGAAACAAACAAATCTAAAGCCAAAAAATACAAAGTTCTCTCGAAATTCCTACAAAACTCTCTCTTAATTATGTTGTTGAATCTAACTCTCTTGGGTTGCTAAAAACCTTATTTATAGACTAAATTTCGTGGCTAATCTAATTAGAATATTCCTAGAGTTGTCAGAGTTTAACTGAATAAAAATAGCAATGTTTAAAGAGAGAAAGTCCGATTTAAGTTGAGAACATGTCACTATGTCGTGACGTAGCATATTTTATCTCGTTGGGGCGAGGCAACTCTTCTTGTCGGGACATTGTTGTCGTGTCATCATGACATCGACTCTTCTCCGTCACAACGTCGGTTCTGTTTCATTTGAAATGCGATACATGCTCTACCATTATAAATTTTTAAATTTTAAGAAAGAATATACAATTAAAATACGAATAAAATTATTTAATATTATAATATAAAAACATAAAATTATATTAATTTAGAAGTGAAATACGTAATATCCAATTTGTATTAAGGATAATCCAAGTTTTTTTTTTCTTTTTTCATTATGAGCATGGATGAAAAATATATTATTAATAAAATAACTAATGTAAATAATCCAGTTAATTAATAAAAATGAAAAAAAAATTTAAAGTAATAAATTATGTATATTAAAAGTATTGCCAAATTGATTAGATTAAATTGAAATTTTATTAGCATTAAATTGAAAATTTTTGGAAGGGTCAAATATAATTTTAAATAACGATAATGGGTAATTTTAAAATATTAAAAAAATTGTGTGGCCAAATCTCATTTTACATTTTTTAAAGTAATGATACAAGAACAATGTAATGATGTTAAAAATTTTGGGGGGCCAAAAGCAATTGTACCCTTTTTAATTGCCTAAACAATCCATCAATATCAATGTTCTTAAAAATTTTGTAGGGGCTGAGCCTTGCTTGCTCCCCCCTAGATTCAATTGATAATAAATTATAACATTTATGCTAAAATAGAAAAATGAATCAAAAAAATATCAACCAAAGAATGACAAAGGAAAACAAGAATTGACTTTTGCAAATGACAAAACTACACCTTTTCAATGATACCATAAATGTAGAATGAAAATCATGAAAACGATCTTAACCATCCCTAACCTACTACGACAGGCACAAAAGATTTTGACTAAAATAAAAAGGCATAATTGTTTTTTTGCCCTTCAATTTTACAAAAAAATTATTTTAGCTATCTATTTAATTTTTCACATTTTTTAACCTTTTAACTTATTTTTTTGTCAAATCATCTCAAAATGAATAAAAAGATTAATGTTTGTTACCTTTGCTGATGCGGCACACATGTAGATTACCACGTAGATGACACATTAGCATTTAATTAATTTTTTTATTTTTAAAAATAATTTTTATAATTTTTAAATTTTTTAA
The DNA here is from genome assembly GCA_025698475.1 of Gossypium anomalum. Lineage (NCBI taxonomy): Eukaryota > Viridiplantae > Streptophyta > Magnoliopsida > Malvales > Malvaceae > Gossypium > Gossypium anomalum. The sequence goes on along the minus strand of CM046967.1, from coordinate 49,467,688 downwards.
AAATTAATTAAATACTAATGTGTTATCCATGTGGTAATCCACGCATATGCAACTTGAGAAAAGATAAAAAAAATTAATTTTTTATTCATTTTAAAGTGATTTAACCCAAAAAAACAAGTTTAAAGGTTACCAAATGCAAAAAAAAAAAAAAAAAAAAAAAAAAAAAAAAACAAAAAGAAAAGAAAATATATAACCAAAATAACTTTTTTGTAAAATTAAAACACCAAATAAGTGATCATACCAAACAAAAATAAACAAACAAACAAACCAGTTACAGGTCTGTGTGCGTGTGTGGGAAGGAACCAGCTGAATTGACTGTTTCTATTTGTAGTATAGTGTTTAATCCAGTTGGATCTTTTATCTGCTTTGTACTAGATTGTATACTTGTAATTCTACTGGTAAATTTGAATAAGGATTTAACCATAGTCAACTCTAACCCTTTTCTTTAGTTAACCCCTACCCTACTGAACCCTTTAAATTGGACTCCTCCTCCTCCCCTTCCTTCCTCATCAACCTTGGCTTTGGCGCTCAATTTCAACTTTGAATACTCCAATTCTCTTCTCACTCGTTTTCTTTTCCTTTCATTTCTTTTGCTTCTTTTTACAACACCAAAAGCGATAGTTCTGGAGACATACTGGATAACACTGCAAAACAAAAGTCTAACTGTATTTCTTTATTGTCACTTTGTTTTTAGAGAGAACAAGATATGGCGGCAAACGGAACCGGATTGCCAATGGCAAGGAAGCCGTTGGCGAAGACTGTTACGGAGGATAAGCAGGGAAACGGAATGTGTCACGATGATAGTGCAAAAGGCGTTAAGGCTCAGACTATTGATGAGCTTCACTCTTTGCAAAAGAAGAGATCTGCGCCAACTACGCCTCTAGAAGGGAACCAGGGTGCCTTCGCTAGCTTGCCCGACGACGAGCGCCGCAGGAAGCAGCTTCAGTCCATCAGGTACTCATGCAACTGCTGTCCAACACTTAAATTATTTTCTTATCATCCTAAAGAATTAAGATGATTATTTAAAAAATAGTAGTAATATGATGATCATCTTGGGGAGACACACAGCGACCAGTGATTTTGTTTTTAATTGAGTTTTTAAACAGTGCATCTTTGGCGTCGCTGACGAGAGGGACAGGCCCAAAGGTGGTAAGGGGAGATCCAGCAGCGAAGAGTAGTCAAGCGGTGGAGCATGTGGCGCACCGCCACCACCACCACGTGGAAGCACCCGCCATCAGCGTTAGTGACGACAGTTCTTTGAAATTCACCCATGTTTTAAACAACCTCTCCCCTGCAGGTATACATAACATCACATGATAAAGTAAAATAACGTAATGTAAAAAAAAATGGGTATTGTTTGTGTGCAGAGTTGTACGAGCAGGCAATAAAGTATGAGAAAGGGTCTTTTATTACGTCGTCAGGTGCATTAGCCACCTTGTCGGGAGCCAAGACGGGGCGGTCTCCGAGAGATAAGAGGGTTGTTATGGATGACACCACCCAAAATGAGCTTTGGTGGGGAAGGTAAGTGTATGTATATATAATAGTAAATTTTTATGTTATGAATTATAGAAAAATTGAAGGAACAATTGAGGGGAATTGCATGGCAGGGGCTCACCCAACATTGAGATGGACGAGCATACCTTTCTTGTTAACAGGGAAAGGGCTGTTGATTACTTGAATTCCCTCGACAAGGTCAACTTTTTTTTCTTTTTCTTTTAAAACTTTATTTCATTTAATAATAATAATAACTGTAATGAAATCTGATTGATGGTAATTGGATGTATATGATTATCCAGGTTTTTGTGAATGATCAATTCCTAAACTGGGATCCACAGAACAGAATTAAAGTACGGATTGTCTCTGCTAGAGCTTATCATTCATTGTTCATGCACAACATGTAAGTAAAAGCTAAGAAATTTAAAAAATATATGTGCATCATTTGTTGAGTTCTATGATTCAAATAGAAGAACCCCATGGAGGAATTAAGGTTGAAAAGGCTGGTAAAAGCTTTAGTGTAGAAATGGATGAATTGTGGGGTTGTTGGCAGGGGTATCCGACCCACTGATGAAGAGCTGGAGAATTTCGGTACTCCGGACTTCACCATATACAACACCGGACAGTTCCCTTGTAATCGTTATACACACTACATGACATCCTCCACTAGCATAGACCTTAATCTTGCTAGGAAGGAAATGGTCATCCTTGGCACTCAATACGCCGGGGAGATGAAGAAGGGTCTTTTCAGTGTCATGCATTATCTCATGCCTAAGCGTCAAATCCTCTCCTTGCATTCTGGCTGCAATATGGGAATAGATGGAGATGTTGCCCTCTTCTTCGGACTGTCAGGTATGTAGTGTCATCGGTTCAAGGTCTTAGTCCTTTCTTTGTTCTTGAAGCCTTAATAAACTTGTTTTGGAAGAAAAAGATTTAAGTCACTCATGTGTTTAGTTGGATAACTTTCTTAATAGGTACTGGCAAGACTACGCTGTCTACTGATCACAACCGGTATCTGATCGGAGATGATGAGCACTGTTGGAGTGACTATGGCGTGTCAAACATTGAAGGTGGTTGCTATGCCAAGTGCATTGATCTTTCCAAGGAGAAGGAGCCTGATATCTGGAACGCCATTAAGTTTGGCACTGGTGAAAATTCTTTGTGCTCTCTTTTTTCCAGGCTATGTTTTACTGGAATACAGTTGTGGTACTTGGTTTCATACTTTTAATTCATTTGTTTCTGCAGTTTTGGAAAATGTAGTGTTTGATGAACATACAAGAGAGGTTGAGTACGGGGATAAATCAGTTACAGGTATATATATTATGAACAATTTGGGAGTGAAAAAAAAAGAAAATTCCTTGATGCCAAACAATTTGGCAGGGAAATCATTTTTACACATCATATTTACAACCATTTCCATTGCTTGCAGAGAACACTCGAGCAGCATATCCTATCGAATACATTCCCAACGCCAAGTTACCGTGCATTGGACCACACCCAAAGAATGTCATCCTTTTGGCATGTGATGCCTTCGGTGTCCTTCCGCCTGTGAGCAAGCTGAACCTGGCACAAACCATGTACCATTTCATTAGTGGCTACACCGCTCTGGTACGTTTCCATGTCCAACTAAAAATGGTTTGAAGCCCCTGAACTTGTCTGATGATGATGCATAACCATATAGGTGGCTGGCACAGAAGATGGAATTAAGGAGCCGACAGCTACATTCTCAGCTTGCTTTGGGGCAGCATTTATCATGTTGCATCCTACAAAGTATGCAGCCATGCTTGCTGAGAAAATGCAAAAGCATGGAGCAACAGGATGGCTTGTCAACACCGGCTGGTCTGGTGGAAGGTAAATTGCTTTTTATTGAAAACCCTTTTTTGGGATAACATCCAACACTAATTCCTGGAACTGTTGATTTTCTTTTACAGCTATGGCTCTGGAAACCGTATCAAATTAGCCTGCACCCGAAAAATCATCGATGCTATTCACTCCGGTAGCCTCTTGAATGCAACTTATGAGAAAACCGATGTGTTCGGGCTAGACATCCCCACTGAGATCGAGGGAGTGCCTTCGGAAATCCTGCGTCCAGAGAACACTGTAAGCTATATCCGTTCTTCAACCTTGTAGAGCATAATGTTGGCCCTACCCTATTCTTTATTAGTGATGATAGCTTGAATTGTCTCTGAATGCTGATGTATTTTGATTCATGGATTGCAGTGGGGTGACAAGAAGGCATACAAAAACACATTGTTGAAATTAGGTGGTCTGTTCAAGAACAACTTTGAGACCTTCACAAATTACAAGATTGGCAAGGACACCAATCTGACTCAAGAGATCTTAGCAGCCGGTCCAAACTTTTAATTCAAGAACCAATAACGTTGCGAATAAACTGATGGAGAGTGACACAAATAACGGTTTTTGTTTGTAATATTAAATGTAGTCCTGAGTTTAATTCTTATGCAAAATGGTTTCTTTACATGTGGAACAAAAAGCTTGAATATAAGTCACATCTTAATAATAATAATTCAATTTACTATGATATTTATAATTAAAGATTAGTGGTATTTACTCTTTCATAATTTTAATGCAAAAAATTTTAAAAATCATGAAAATTAATTTTAAGAAGGAAACTGAAAAAACAGAGAACAGAAAAGCAAACGTTGCGTGGTGGGTGTAAAGTAGAGCGTGATTGCGTAACCAAAGAAACGAAAAGAGAAGTAAACGTCAATCAATTATTTTAAATTTAAATTTTTAATAAAAAAAAAAAGAATGTAAAACTATAAATATAGAAGCCACTGTTTTTACAATGCCATTGTGTTACTACCGTCAGCATCTCCAAAAGAAGAGAGAAAGGCAGGTTTTTGCTGCTCCGCCAGAAGAAATGGGTCTTTCTTCCTCTTCCATTACCAAGGATCCTCCTGCTGCTCCTTCCTGGTTCACTCCCGAAAGGTATTCTTCCTTTGTTTTTTTTTTTTTTAAAAAAAAAAAAACCAAATCTTTATTAAACTGTTTTATCCGGAAATTATGCTTGTTCTTCAATTTAGCTGAATTTCAATTACTTGTTAAGGCTGATCCTGAATGCAGTTTGGGTTTATGAAAGAAGAGTTAGGTCTAGGTTGAACTTCTTTCAGTTGTCTCTTTTATTTTTTGTTTTAATAGAGATGTTAATTCCTGATTTATATTATTATTATTTTTTTGCAGGTTATTGATTCTATTTTGTGTAATTAACATGATAAATTATGTTGATCGAGGAGTAATAGCGAGTAATGGTGTGAATGGGAGTATTAGGACTTGTGATGACAAGGGAATTTGCACATCTGGTAGTGGAATTCAGTAAGATTTCACTTAACATTGTTTGTTTGTTTTGCTGCGCACATTCAGCTTTCGTAAGATCTTGCTTATTGCTTAGTATTTGTTTTAATTGTCTTGCTGAAAGATGTTTGCTTGCAGGGGGGAGTTTGACTTGACTAATTTTCAAGATGGTCTTTTATCATCTGCATTCATGGTTGGACTTCTTGTGGCGTCCCCAATATTTGCCTCTTTAACAAAGAGGTGAATTACCTTTCATGATTCTTTTCATTCTGTACCTTCAAAAATTTTAAAAATTTAAAAAATTTTCAAACTGGCATTTTTGTTAGTAGCACTGCGATGTTAAATACTACTTAAATCTTATTGTTTTGATTGTTTAGCTACTGTTGTATTTTTAGCTGACATGTCAATTTGGTTGATAATGTTAGTTGATTTATATGATTGCAGCCACCATCCTTTTAGGCTTATTGGAGTTGGATTATCTGTTTGGACCTTAGCTGCAGCTGGATGTGGTAGTGCATTTTCCTTTTGGTTTATTGCAATGTGCCGCATGTAAGTGTAGCATTCTCAATACACTCTGGGAGTTTTGGTTGTAGTTCAATCTTACTAAACTAGTTTCTTATGCTACATTGTACGTTTTTTATTTTTTATTTATTATTTATTTCTGTCTTTGATGTTTTAGGTTGGTTGGTGTTGGGGAAGCTTCCTTCATAAGTCTTGCAGCTCCATTTATTGACGACAGTGCTCCCATTTCTCAGGTTCATTTATTTTATTTATTCTTTAACTTCAGAACTTAGAGCTTCTTGAAGACATATCATCATGCCCGGGCTACACGATCATGATAATCCACTGTAATACTCCAGAAAACAGCCTGGCTTGCGGTGTTTTATATGTGCATACCTACTGGAATTGCTGTTGGATATGTTTATGGTGGATTTGTAAGTTTGTATATCCCTTCCTTTTTTACTCACTAATTATAACTGTTGCTTTTACGTTGAGGAAGTGATTCCTAGACCATATCACTTGGTGGTTCCCTCTGTATTGTCTAGATAGTCTGCAGGATGCTTGATGATTAATCATACACTATGTCTGCTTATCATATAGGTTGGGAGCCAGTTTAACTGGCGCTATGCTTTCTGGGGAGAGGCATTATTAATGCTTCCATTCGCGGTTTTTGGCTTTGCGTTTGAACCATTACAGTTGAAAGGTATTTGTTTATATGTGTCGTCTGCATTCCAGAGTTTTATGTCTTATTATATCACAACAAGTTAAGTGTTGAACATCTGCATTACTGAACTTCAAATAATAAGTTTCTGTCCTGCTGGATCAAAGAAAGTACTGAAATTTATTGAGACAGTTTCTTCTGTAATTGATGGTACATGTTCCTTATCATTCTTCTTTTTGTATCAACTGGTTCCACTATTTAGTGAGAAGTTGCTTGGAATAGTGGGGTGAGAAACACATGCTATGCGTGTATGTCAAAGTAAATATTTGAATATGAATGGGCAGACTAGAAAGGAAGTCTTAGGTCCTCTCTTTAACAAGTAAAATAGCTTGTTTTTAGCAAAATCAGACAAACTGAAAGAGAAGCACTTTTCAGATAAAATAGATTAAATCAAAGAGCTTCTGTGACTGTTTAACTCCTAATGTTCTTGCATAATCTTTTTATTCATATCATCCAAAGAAACTTAAGGTTTTAATACTCTAGTTCCAACACCTGTAGTTTGTTGTTCCCAATAAATGTCATTTCACTTGTGACTAAATATTTAAACCACCTTCTAGCATGTATAATCACTAATGCAAATATGGTGATCATTAGGGTGTGCATGTGATTTGGTTGGTTTAACTTGTTGCTAACTGAAATCAAGCAGAATGTAGTTGATTTTGATTTAAACTGAAAGAAAAAGGTGGGTTTCTAAACCTAAAAAGAACTCAGCTAAAACTTATGGTTTCAGTCAAAATTAGACCAGAAAATTTTCACATACACATTACTTAGAATCAAAAAAAAAAAAAAAAAAAAGGAAGCAAAATGATTCATAAGCAAGAATAACCTGGCCTACCAGCAGGTAAGTTTCCTTTTTTTCTATAAGGCACTCATGTTATTTTAAGTCTAACCTATCATAGTTGCAGATTCAGAGGCATCAAAATTACATGATCATATTTTGGTTGGAGCTGACAGTATGAGTGTAGATGAATTGAAGAAAACTTCAAAGTGAGTTGTTAAGTCCTGCTTTCTATTGCAACAGCATTCCTTATAATGGTGCAAGCTGGTTCCAAATAATGTTTACTCACAAACCTTTATTCCAATCAGAAATTTTACAAAAGAAATTAGAGAAGAGTCATCAAATAAGAAAGATTAAAAGGAATTATAATTAGGTAGTAAGGCTATAGGATTCTAGTTGCATGAAGAATGTTATTTGGCTCACCATCCTTCTCCATACGGTACCCAACAGGAACAATAGGCCTCTAGTCAGAAAGTGGGAAATGTTGGAATTACAGCTATGACTTGGAAGATAATGACAATCTGAGCACATGTAAAATGCAGGCTGCAGGAAATAGTCTGATTGATGTAGTTTTGAAAGTGGTTTATGTGGCTTTGGTTGAAACAACTATATTGCATCCTGTTTTCGTTATGTTAAAAACACACATAAAATAAGATTAATTTTATGGATGTATAAAAACTTTCTCTATATGTTAATAATATTCAAGATTCATTCCGTTCCATATCATGATTAAGGACTGAAACATTTCTTTGGCAGGTCAGTAAACATTCACAATATCTTGAATCAATTTTCTCAGTTTGCAAAAGGTATGAAAGCACTTTTGGTGGACAAAGTTTATGCTGTAAATATTATTGGTATTTTTCGTGGCATCCTTAACATCTGTTTCAGAAATGCTCTTAGAAAACAAAATCCAATAAGATGCTACATGAGTTTTTCTTTTTTGGTCACGATTTTTCTCTTGGATATTTCCAAGACAATCTATAAAATATGTGATTTTTATTTTCTTATTAATTCTTTGTCGCTAAGTTTGTTTCATGTGTGACTGTTTTGGCTTGTAAAGAATGACTACTAACATTTTGTCCAGCAGGTTACATAGCATACAACTTCGTCATTGGAGCATACTCATATTGGGGGCCAAAGGCTGGTTATAATATTTATCGTATGGTACAATTTCTGACGAATTACATGCACTATGTTTTCTATCAAAATCTTTTCCTGTTAGAATTTTCTTTTCGGCATCACAACGAATCATACGAACTGTTTCTGACAATTTACGTGCCTTCTATAGAAAACTCTTAGGATTTTCTTTTTGAGACCATAAAGAATCATTATTACCTTCTGTTCGGTGCTGTAATCATTTTAGTTGTGATTTTTGCAGGAGAATGCAGATATGATGTTTGGAGGAATTACAATTGTTTGTGGGATTTTAGGAACATTATCTGGTGGCTTCATACTAGATCGCTTGAGTGCTTCAATATATAAAGCTTTTATTGTGAGTTTTATTTCTCCTTGATGATGTTGTATGTGAATGGTATTTTCTAACTTGCTTATTTGGAACAAAAAGATCCATTCACTTCCTTTCGTTTGGATATGACAAAGTAAGTCAATAAAGTGTAAGTTTTGGAGAAATTAATTAAAACTAAGTGTTTTTCTTTGCTATTTTGCCTAATACAACCTCTGATTAATAAATAAATAACAGATGAATATAGAATTTTGGTAATGTAAAATTACCTCTTTCACTATTACTTATTTAAATCCAGACTACTAAAGAAAAATTGCAACCAGAAAAATAAAAGGAGGAAAAACATGATAGTGACTTAACTGGTAAAGAGACAGACAAACTAATGTTTGTGATTTCCATAGTTGAAACTAACAATTAGCTATGAATTTTAGTCTGAAATTTGTCTCATTTTTACTTTCTGTTTATAACATTATTTATGGCTTACTTTCTTCTAAAACAGCTTCTTTCAGGGGCAACGTGTCTGGGTGCAATATTTTGCTTTCTTGCCTTCTGTCTCAGGAGCTTGTATGGTTTCATAGTTTTTTTTGCATTGGGTGAATTTTTTGTTTTTGCAACACAGGTAAAATAGAAAATTGGAGTGTGTTAGATTTATGATATTATTTTTCTCCAAATTATTATGTACTTGTATTTCTTGAGATGTAGGAACTCTCTGACTCAGGTATGCGTGTACAATATGAATATTTTCAATTTTCTTTTTCTTAAAGATTTCCATGTATTTGGAGGGTCTTTGGAGGATTATATCCTCGTACTCATGTCTGGATATGTATCGAATATAGATGTTTGACATGGATACTTCAAGAAAGATGAAGAGTCATAGCAATATAGCTCTCTATTTTCAAAAAATACTATCAACTACTAAAAAGTTTTAGGTTGAAAAATTGATTCTTGGATCTTGCATAGATTTCAATGTTGAATAAATTTATAAATGAAATCATAGCAGTTAGTGAAGTATGAAAATGAAACTATATATAGATTCTAGAAAATTAATTTGCCCATTTCTAATGAATTTTTTTTGTTGTGTTAAATGGCAAACCCTTTATCTTTGCCTTATTACCTACCTTTTATCTCTATTTAAAGCATATCTAACAATCACTATAGGAGAACTGGATGCAAGAATTTGAACATTCTTCATTTTCTGTCAGTTTCAATTAAGGCTCTTATGAACCATGAAATGTCTATAAATCTATCTATGTATATTTATTTTTTTCAGAGCCTTGTTTGTGACTGGTGATGTTTTGGAGCAGGATAATATTAACAATTGGAGGGCAAGTGCACTTATTTTGACTTCTATTCTCTTTCTTGCTGCTGGGATATGGTTTATAGGTGAGTAATTATCAGTTCTTCACGTTGTTTCTGGAAGATCTGATGATATATATACATATATATATATTTCTTTTTTCGAGGTAGTGAAACCTCCTTTAAGCAGGCAAATATACTCAAAGCTACCAACGATGCAGGACTCGTCCAAGTGATACTGATTAATAATATGTTCGTATTTGTTTATAAAAATAAAAGGACTTGTGATTTGTTTGTCAAGATATCGGACAACATTTTATCTTGAGAAATAAAGCATGATGCAGCTATATTTCCTTTACCGAAACATGATAGCCTGATAAAAACCCTGAACTTTTCCGATATCTTTGTTACTTTAACAAAGACTATTATTGTTTCTCTTTGGCAGGTGTTTCTCTACATAGTGACGATGCATCTAATGACAGAAGTGAAAGTCAAGTCTGTACAGTCACAGTAGACAATGGAACACCATTGCTTTATGGAAATGGGGATGAAAGTTCTTACGAAGCCTAAGTTCAGACCTAAATGCAAGCTATCAGATGTAAATGTATATATTTTGTTTCAACTGTTATTTTTCCTAGTTGTAAGAAGGTTGCAAATTTATTTAGGTTAGTTTGTCTTCATGCAGTCTCTGCAATCAGTAATGGGAGCAAAATGACAGATTTTGGTTGCATCCCCCAATGTACAAAGGCATTTAGCATTCGTGACGGTGAGATCGCGTGTAATGAATCATGTGAAGATAAACTTTCAACATAGATCAATCTCCGGGCAGGTGCGAGAGAAAAAGAAAGAGATAATATCGAAGGTATTCGATGTTGTGGAACTTACTGCATCAACTAATATCTTAGTCACATGCACATTATTTGCAGATTGTATTGTGAATGGTATTTAGATTGGAGCTTCAAAATTTGATCAACCTCATTTGCTTTGTTGGTTGAAGTAATGGCTGCAATTCAAGGAAGACTGCTATCTTCTTCTTTTTAGTGTTTCGTTCCCCCCCTCTTCGGGGTCTTAATTATCTATTAACTAGCATTGATCACCCCGCTAATGCTTGGGTCTTGGTTTTTATTTATTTAATAATAAAAGTTTAATTTAATTATATTCATTAAAATTCGTGTTAAGTATAAAAAATTAATTTAGGATAATTGTTTTAATTAGGTACAATTCGTAAATAGATTCATAAGCTGATATGTAAAGCTAAATATTTAAATACATTATTTTAAAAAAATCTTGATAAAGTTAAATACCATACTACAAAAAGAGTGACTATGTGGATTTGAGATTTTAAATTTATTAAAATTAATATATTAAGGTATTTTATGTTTTATTTTGTTGCTAATTAGTGAGATATCTTTAAATGTCTACTTAATTCATGTTTTTTTATTAATTTGGTGTCATGAGTTAACCGAACATTAACTTAATTATGAAATTAATAAAATATTCTCTCATATACAAATTAAATTATATTTTTATATGGTGTTTTTGTCTTTTTACATAATAAATCAATAAAATTTGATCATAACGAGATTTGAACCTAGAATATCAAACAATTAATTTAATCATTGATTTTTATTCAAATTTTTAATAAATATATTTACTATAACTTTTCATCTAGATTATGATGTGCTATAAATATAGTATTATTTGAAAGAAAAAATGTTTAAGTAATAAATCTTTCTCTAAATTAAATGTTAAGAGTTAAACCAGAATGTAAAAATTTGCAGAAACAAGGTTGAGAGGAAGAAAAGAAGAGAGAGATAACTTGGAGGAGGAGAGGAAAATGTATAAAAATTGTACTGCTCGTCATTCTCCTTACATCCAATCAATATTTAAAAGGAAATAAAACAAACAATTAACAACTGTCCTGCCAAAATAACTAATTGTCAATTACTTAAAAGATTAAAACGCATCATTTCCATTAAAGTCGAAACGCTCCATTTTGCTCCAAGCCAAATACACACCTTTTTGTTTTGTTCAGATTTTAGCTCATATCAGCCACTCCCTTCTTGCAAAATACCCTTGTCCTTAAAGATTAAAATGAGGAAACTTGTTCTTGATCTGGTCAAAAGACTCCCAAGTTGCATCTTTCGGAAATGGGTTGGCCCATTCCACCTGGATTTTCGTGACTATGCTATGGCCTCTCTTCACAATACATCTGTCCAACACTCGAATTGGTTCCTTAGTCCAAACTCCTTCAGCATCAATGACAAGTAAGGCTGTTTGAACTGGTGCAGACCCAATGTGCTTATTAAGCTAAGACACATGAAACGTGGGGTGTACTATCAAATCAGAAGGAAGCTGAAGTCTGTAAGCTACCTTCCCTACTCGAGCTTCAACTGGGAATGGTCCAAAGTACTTGGGGGAAAGTTTCTGATTGAGTATTTTTCTAACTGAGTGCTGCCTATACAGCTGAAGTCTCAAGTAGACCAAATCACCTGCCTTGAACTCCTTATCACTTCTATGCTTATATGCTTGTTGTTTCATTCGATTCTGAGCTCGCTTCAAATGGAATTGGAGCATTTTTCAGGTTGCCTCTCTCTGTTGTAGGCTTCGGTCCACACTAGGCACCAAGGAAAATCAGCTAAGTAGGGAACGTGGTGAGTAGGAGGTTGGCCATACAAGGCCTCGTAGGGTGTAGTGTCGATGGTTGAGTAGTAAGTGGAATTATACCGCCATTCTACCATTGGAAGCTAATTTACCCATTCATTTGGATACTCCCCTGTCATGCACCTAAGGTACTTTTCAAAACACCTATTCAAAACCTCAGTTTAGCCATCTGATTTGGGATGATAGGTAGTGGATACCTGCACTTTTGTACCAGCATGGTGGAAAAGGTCTTGCCAAAAATAATTGATAAACACCCTACCTCTGTCTGAAATGGTTGAATCAGGTAGCCCATGGAGCTTCAATATATGAGTCATGTATTTCTTAGCCACGGTCGAAGTGGTATATGGATGGGATAAAGCCAAAATGTGTCCTGTCTTGGTGAGCCTATCCACCACTAGCCAGATGACGGACTTACCTTCAATTTGCGAAGTCCTTTAATAAAATCCATATTGATAGATGACCAGGCTCTATTAGTATAGGTAGTGGTTGTAGTAGACTCGATTTTGCTACTGTTTCATTTTTGCTCTTCTGACAGACAAAGCACTCTTTAACCTAACTTTTGATGTCCTTAGTCAATCCTTTCCAGTACAATACTAATGACATTCTTTTCCTTATAGCTTGGATACCCGAATGACCCCCTATGGCACTTGCATGAAAGTGTTGAAATAGTCCCCTTTTGATTGCTTCATATTTCCTTACCACTATCCTCCACTTTCTTCTTAAAAACCGCCCATCCTATACATATTTAGAATGTTGAGAAGATGGTTGCTGAACCTTTTCACATAGCTTCTGTAGTCGATTATCAGATGAATAAAGTGCTTGGAATTTATTCAACAATTCAGACACCATCGTGGAACCATTTAGCTGCCATATTTGACCCACTAGGAGAGACTTGTTTCTAGAAAGGGAGTCAGCTACAACATTATTAGATCATTTCCTATAGACAATTTCATAGTTGTATCCCAACATTTTGCCCACCCATTTTTGCTGGAATGGAGTAATGCCCTGTTGATTTGAAAAAAACCTCAAGCTTGGGTGGTCTATCATAATCTTGAAATGTCTCTCAACCAAATAAGCATGCCATTTTCTTACTACCAACAGTACTGCGAGCATTTATTTTTCGTAGATTAACAATGCTTGATGCCTCACACCTAGACCTTTGCTAAAATATGCCACTAGCTTCCCTTGTTGCTAAAGCACAGCTCCCACATCGAAACTTGAAGCATCTGTATCAACGTAAAATTCTATTTGGAAGTCTGGAAGGGTAAGCATAGGTGCTAAGCAAAAGGCTTCCTTGAGCTGTTGGAATGCTTTGAGCGCTGGATTATCCCAATTCCAAGCATTCTTTTTCAAGAGATCGGTAAGGGGTCGAGCTAGCAGCCCATAGTTCTTGATGAAACACTTTTAATAACCAATCAACCCCAAGAATCCCTTAAGTCCTTGGTATAGGTTGGCATAAGCCAGTTCATTACAGATTCAATTTTGGCTTGGTCCATGGCTACTGTTCCTTTAGATATAACATGGCCTAAGTATTCCACTTGTTCTGTCCCAAATGCACATTTATTTTGTTTTACAAAAAGTGTTTCTTGTATTAAATTTTCAAAGACTGTCCTGAGGTGTGATAGATGCTCTTCCCATGATGCTGAGAACACCAAGATGTCGTAAAAAAAAAACTAAAATTGTTTTTCTTAGTAATGGTTTAATAATAGCATTCATGAGGGATTGAAAGGTTGAAGGGGCATTAGTAAGGCCAAATGGCATCACTAAAAATTTGTAGTGCCCTTCATGGGACTTGAAAGCCATTTTATGGATGTCCGATTCATCCATTATGATTTGGTGATATCTTGATCTAAGATTCAACTTAGAAAAGAACCTGGCTTGACTTAGCTTATCTAATGGCTCTTTGATAATGGTGATAGGAAACTTATCATTAATGGTTAATTGATTGAGTTGCTGGTAGTCCATATAGAGCCTCCAACTACCATTTTTTTCTTCACCATTACTATAGGAGATGCAAAAGAACTCGTGATATCTCTAATGATACATGCAGCTAACATGTATTGAATTATTTTCTTCATTTCAGTCTTTTGCACTGTTGGATATCTATAGTGTCGAAGCTTAACTATCACATTCTCGTTCTTCAAAGGGATCTTGTGGTCTTGTGCTCTTTTTGGAGGTAAACCAACAGGAGTGCTGAAGATGTCAGGAAACTCATCAATGAGTGCCTTTAAACTTGAATGTGTTATTGGAGGAGTTGCAATCAAACAAACCTGAGCTGTAGATGTAACACCCCTCACCCATATTCAATGTTAGAATATGGTTACAGAGTATTACTGAACTTATAAATAATTAAACATTTAGCTCTACATAAATTTTCACATTTCAAGCAATCATTAATCAATTTCAATCACATGGTCCCTATTACGAGCCTACATGGCCCAAAACATGCATTGAGAGTGGTTGGGGACTAAACCGATAACATTGTAAAATTTTAGAACACAATGAAATTTTTTTCTCAAAAACAGGGAACACATGCCCGTGTGGCCAGACACACGGCCACCAGACACGCCTGTGTCACAAGTCGTGTGGATATTCGAATTGGAAGCACATGGTTGTGTCCCAGCACGTGTCCGACCCCGTGTAACTCTCTGACTTGGGTCACACAACCAACAGACTCACTCGTGTGCCCTAAAAATGGCCATACACGTCTGTGTGCCAGGCCGTGTGCTAGGTCATGCCAAACCTGTAGGGTATACTGACTTATGCCACACAGCCAAGTCACACGCCCGTGTGTGAGGCCGTGTGGAGCATACTGACTCGATCTCAAATTCAACATTAGGGGACACACGATTGTGTAACGTGACTGTGTGTCACACACGGCTGAGACATACAACCGTGTCTCTTCCTGTGTGGACAAAAATAGGCTATTTACCAAGCCATCTTGCCACCCATTATGCACATATCTATACTAGTTCAATTAGTTCCATTTCAAGACACAAATAAGTAGCCCAATATTATCAACCAATGTTCAAATCATACCATTTCATTACCAACAATACAAGTCACAAATATACAACAATTTGCCATTTAATTTCATACCTAATTCACATATACAATTCAATTAATTAAATCATTCCATACACCAATGTACAAGCACATAGCTTCCCAAATTATCAACCCTTATAGCAATCAAATTACCTAATACCATTAAGCATTATAAATTCATACTCAATCACACAATATAGGTCAATTACCAAACTCAAAATAGAACCATTTGCACATTTATAAACATCATCAAATTCATCATCTCAAGCCAACTCAAATGGCCATATTACATTCTCATCATACATACCAAAATGACTCAAACCTATACATGCCATATGCCATATATATATAACTTCAAAACTACCAAAATAGATGTCCGATAATGTGATGAAGTCTCTGAAAATCTTTGAATTCAAGCTACCTTCGTAAGACTATAAAACATGGAAAATTAAACAAAATAAGTTGTAACAGCCCAATTTCGGTGAAATCGAAATAGTGGTCTCGGGACCACAAATCCGAGCTGAAAAATAAATTTTATTTTTTTATTTTATAATATGGTTCGTATTATGATAGATATGTCATGTGAAAATTTTGATACGAAAATTTTATCGATTAAGTGTTTAATTAAGAGAAGGACTAAATCACATAAAATGCGAAAGTTGAATTCTAATAGTTATAAGGATTAAATAGCTATGGAATTCAAAACTTGAGATCCTTATATGGTAATTAGACCATTAAAGAAAGTATGTAGATATTTTGGTGACTCATCCATATAAATTTAGAAAAAGGGCAAGGACTAAATTGGAAAGTGAAAATATTTAATTAATTAAAAAATGATAAAAGAGATATCATCTTATTTTCTCATCTTCTTCCCCAAAATAATACATGGAAACCCTAGGAGAGGGAAGAAACTTTCATGGCCAAATTGGAAAATGGGTCAATTTGAGAAGTTATCAAAGTATGGAAAATGGGTCACGGATGTATATGTTGAAAATTAGAAATTTATGGTAGAAATGAAAGGTTGTTGATAAATAAACAACTTTTACAAAGTGATTTTTGATGAAAACATGATTTAGGGACTAAAATGTAAAGTTGTGAAATTAAAGAAAAATGCTGAATTTTTATGAATACATGTGTTGTAAATTTTGTAATGAGATTTTGGTTAGGTTTGGAATAGGGAGTAAATTGCACAAATTTTATTTTCCGAGCCTAGGGACGAAATGGGAATTTGTAGAAAAGTTAGGGGCAAAATGGTAATTTTGCCTAGGACGAAAATTAATTCCACTTGAATGTGAAATATGATAAATTGATGTTAAATTTACTCGTATAGATCCGGATAGACCAAATTTGGAGCTACAACGAGGAAAGAGGAAAGTGTCAAATTAGTAGATTTTACGTATATGAACATTGTTGAGGTAAGTTCATGTAACTAAATTGTATATGTTTTTATGCTTGAATTTAATGTTGTGTTTGTGAATTGTATAAATATCATAAATATGTGAAATGATCACATACTCGTTATAACCCGATAAATGAAAGTTCCCGATCAATAATAATGCTTGATAAATGGTAAATGATAAAAATGTTACTTATATGCTTGAAATGAATGTGGAATGTATCTATTTGAAATATATGTATGATTTAGATGCAGGAAATAATCACATGCCTGTCAATGCTTGAGAAATGTTAAATCCTGTTTGAATAAAGGAAAAATCGATGGATAAATGTAATTTTTCGAATTGAATGAGGTCTTGCATTTGTTGCTAACGGGATTTGGCTCGAACGAGTAATCCTATTGACTTCATTTATGAAAGGATTTAGCCCGGACGGGTAATCCTGATATAAGTCCTCTCGAGCATATGTTATGGATTGGATTTAGCTCAGACGGGAAATTCAGATCAAGCTCTTTAGAGCATATGTCATAGAAAAGATTTAGCCTGGACTGGTAATCCTGTCGTATACATGTGTGGCTCGAGAGTGTACTCTCTGATATAGTACCCTATGGGTACCATTGGACATGAATTGACGGATTCTGATTCACACACCTTGAGTGTACTACCTGCGTATCCGTCGATATTTTAGATAAATTCAACGGGTAAAAGTTCTTGACATGAGAAGATATGAATAAAAAATGAGTTATTACACATATCGGCTTGAAATAGATAAAAATGACGATACGTGATAATTGATATATGGAAATATGAAATGATGATATTGTACATGGAATTTATTTGATAAGTATGTACATCCTTATTTATAGACTTATACACCTTGTGTGTATAAATCTTGACCTTAATATTCCGAGTAATATGAGTAAAGTTCTGATATGAAATGATCTGAACTCGAAATGAACTAGTATGAAATTATACTTGTAATAATGAGATGAATAATGCATGTTGTGGAAATCATATGTGCATTGAAACTTAATTGTTATTGAGCCCATACATGTTTTTGCTGTTATTATGGAATATATGACTAATAAGGGCAATGAGGACATGTGTAGTGCTTGAGGTCAAATTGAATGAATGTGCCTTACATAGTTACCTCAAAATAGAATAAATGGTAAGTTAAGTACCATGTTATTCGAACTTACTAAGTATTTTATGCTTATTTAGTTTTATTTCCCTATTTTATAGTAAATCGAAAGCTCGTTAGATTGGAAGCTTGGCAGAGATCACTCACACTATCCATCGGCCCATGTCGGTACAATATGGTAAATCAATTATGGTTGTAATGGCATGTATAGGATATATTGGACATATTGGCATGAAAATGTAAATGATGCTTGTAATCTAGTCATTGGAATAGATAGTATTGGTTTGTTTTAATATATTTATAATGTCAAACTATGGTAGCTACATATATGTCAAGTAGTTGATCAAATTATGTCTTACTTGAGGACTTAACTAAGGTAAGATTGTAGACATGTATGCGTGAAATGATACGCCATGCTAAATGATAGAATTTGCTTGATTTGAATGCTTGAAATGGTTGGTATTTGGATATGTGATTCAAGTGTAGGTTATGGGTGTGATTTTGGGGTGAGAAATGAAACTAGGAATGACTTTATTTTGTCCACACGGGCAGATACACGGGTGTGTGTCTAGATCATGTATGACACACGGCCGGATACATAGGAGTGTAGTTAGGCCGTGTGTCCCATGCTCCCTAATTTTGAGAAACAGAATACTCAGAATTGAGCACATGAGCAGAGACACGAGCGTGTGTCTCAACCGTGTGGGTTACACGGCCTAGGACAGGGCATGTGTTTTAGCCGTGTGAAACCTGCACCTAATTTCGAAATGAATTAATTAACCACACGGCCTAACACACGGGCGTGTGGCATTACCGTTTGCACAAGTCAAAGAGTTACACGGGGACGAACAAGGCCTGTAGCACGGGCGTGTCCGATGGCACACACGAGCGTGTGAGCCCTTTAACTTGGAAAATTTTTGAAATGTCACGAAAAATTCTTAGAGTTCCTGATTAGGTCCTGACTCGATTCTAATGCTTGTTTTGGGCCTCTTTGATCCATTTAAGGGACAATATGAATAATTTTGGTTAATAAATAGAAATTTTACGAGAATTATCTGAAAATATTCTGAAAGTTTCGGTAATGCTCTAAAACCCTATTCCGGCGACGGATACGGGTTAGGGGTGTTACATAAGCTATGAAGCTTAGTAAGTTCATATGTAAATATGAAATAATTTCATCATTCATTAACATATCAAAAATAGATGACATAAATTGAATTAAAACATCAATAACTAAGTTAACATAAAGTTTAACCATAAGTTCTCGGGTTCCTTTAATTCGTTACTTGAACAGTTTCCCGTACATACCTGTACTGATACGTATCTATTTCTTACTAATTCACTTACCAAATCACTCCGGTTTTATAAATGCTTACGGTACAAGTACTTTGATTTTCCGATGCCATAGTCCAACTATGGTCTTACAAAAATATTGTCATGGCCCTACCGTGGTCTTACATTCGCATGCCATAACTCGGTTATGGTCTTATTTTCTGATTGCCATAGCCCAACTATGGTCTTAGTCAACAACTCATCTTATTTAATCGTACATTTAATTTAAGATTTCCAAATTTAACTAATAGGATAAATACATTCTCAATTCCATCCATCAATTAAATAAATACACATTTATGTTCAATTATACGAACTTACCTCGTATATGGAAATGACGAAACGGACCGACTATTCAATTACTTTACTTTTTCCTCGATCTAAATCTGAAATCCTCTTTTCTTGATTTATAAGTAATCAAAATCAACTTATTTATTCCTCCATTTATTCAATTCAATCCAAAATATACATTTGAGCTATTTTACACATTAGCCCCTAAACTTTCACAATTTTACAATTTCGTCCTTATTACACAAATTCATAAATTCATGAAATTCAAGACTAATCCATGCTAGAAAAATTACCATTATACCCCTAGCAACTCATATATTTCATTTATTTCACATTTTAACCACTAACTTTACACATTTTTCAATTTAATCCCTAATTTGCATTTTCACTAAAAATCACTTAACAAAACTTGTATAATTCATAAAAAATATTCATATTTCATCATCAAACATCAAACATTAAAGAACACATATTTTCATCAATGGAAACTTTCAAAATCTTTAACAATTTTGCAAAATAGTCCCTGGGTAAGCTAGTACTAGTTGCAACGATCACAAAAACATAGAAATCATTAAAAACGGAATAAAAACCATACCTAAATGAGCATATGAAGCTTGGCCGAATGAAACCTAAAGCTTTAGCTTTTGTTCTTACAAAATTCGGCTAAAGAAGATGATGATAATTTAAATTTTGTTTTATTTATTTTGTCATTTATTAACCATTTTACCATTTTAACCTTAAAATTAACTCAAAATTTCATTTATGCCAAACCATTAACATCCACTAACATAATAATGGCATATTTACCATTTAAGGACCTAAACTTTAAGGTTCTATAGCTATTTGACTCCTTTAGCTAACAGAACAATGCTTTTGCACTTTACGCAATTTAGTCCTTTTTATCAAATTGACCGTTCAAATGATAAAATTTCTAAACGAAACTTTCACACAATTATTCAATTATGCTGTAAACATTAGAATAATAATAAAATAAATATTTTTACCTCAGATTTGTGGTTCTGAAACCATTGTTCTGATTTGACTAAAAATGGGCTGTTACAACTCTCCCCCTTTAGGGATTTTCGTCCTCGAAAATCTTACCAGTGAATAGATTAGAGTAGTGTTTTCTCATAGCTTCCGCGAGATCCCACGTAGCCTCTTCAACCCCGTGACGTTGCCACAATACTTTCACTAAAGCTATGCGTTTATTTCTCAGCTCTTTAATCTTCCGAGCTAGAATTCTGATCGGTTCTTCGTTGTAGGTCATATTGGGTTGAATTTTAATATCTGCCAGAGAAATCACATGTGATGGATCAGATCTATATCGGTGCAACATTGATACATTAAATACATTATGAATCTTTTCTAATTCAGTCGGTAAAGCTAGTCGATATGCTACTGGCCCTATTCTTTCGATGATCTCATACGGTCCGATGAAACGCGAACTCAACTTGCCTTTTCGACCAAATCTATGGATTTTCTTCCACGGAGATACTTTTAGAAATACTTTATCACCAATCTAGAATTCTATGTCTTTTCGTTTCAAATCCGCGTATGATTTCTGTCGATCTGAAGCTGCTTTTAAACTATCACAAATTACATTCACTTTATCTTCAGCCTCCCGAATCAAATCAACTCTGTGAATTTGTTTCTCGCTAAGCTCAATCCAATACAATGGAGTTCGGCATTTGTGACCATACAAAGCTTTGTATGGTACCATCTTTATGCTCGATTGAAAACTGTTATTATACGTAAATTCAACCAGCGGCAAATATTTTTCCCAATTGCCTTCATACTTTAAAACACAACATCTGAGCATATCTTCGAGAATCTGAATTACTCTCTCAGACTGACCATTAGTTTGCGGATGAAAAGCTGTACTGAAATTCAACTTCGTACCTAGAGTTTCTTGCAATTTCTTCCAAAATCGCGATGTAAATCTCGGATCTCTATCTGAAATAATCGAAACTGGTACCCTGTGCAATCTAATGATTTCAGAAATATATAACTGAGCTAATTTATCAAGTGAAAAATTAGTACGTACCGGGATGAAATGTGCTGATTTTGTTAATCGATCAACAACAACCTAAATAGCATCTTTCGTCTTCGGAGATAAGGGCAATCTCAATACGAAATCCATAGTCAGTCTGTCCCATTTCCACTTGAGTATAATTACTGACTGAAGTAGTCCCGACGGTACTTGATGTTTAGCTTTCACTTGCTGACAAATCAAACACTTTGATACAAACTCAGAATGTCTCGTTTCATACCCGACCACCAATACGACTTCTTCAAATCATTGAACATTTTGGTACTTCCGGGGTGAACAGAAAGGCATCCACTGTGCGCTTCATGTAAAATTTTCTAAATAATCTCAAAATTTCTTGGTACACAGATTTTGTTTCGGAACATTAAACAATCATCAGCTTTAATTTGGTACTTTGAATCACTAGTCGACACTTTGCACTATTTTAGCTTGTAATTCACTATCACATTTCTGAGCTTCGCAAATTTACTGAAGAAATAACGGTCTTGCTTTCAACTCAGATACAATCGAACCATTATCAGACAAAGCTAACTGTGCATTCATCGCACGCAAAGCAAATAATGACTTTCTACTCAGAGCATCAGCAACTATTCGCTTTCCCTGCATGATAATCAATTACTAGCTCATAGTCTTTCAGTAATTTATGCCATCTTCGTTGTCACAAATTCAAGTCTTTCTAAGTAATTAAATATTTTAAGCTCTTGTGATCTGTCTATATATGGCATTTCTCACCAAACAAATGATGTCGCCAAATCTTTGATGCGAACACAATCGCGGCCAACTCTAAATCGCGTGTCAGATAATTCTTTTCATGCGACTTCAACTGTCCAGAAGCATAAGTTATAACCTTACATTCCTGCATCAATACACAACCCAAACCATTCAATTATGCATCACTGTAAATTACAAATTCTTTACCTGACTCAGGCTGTATTAAAACTGGTGCTTCTATTAATAATGCTTTCAACTGTTTGAAACTCTACTGACACTTCTCAGACCATTCAAACTTTACAACTTTCTGAAGTAATCGAGTCAGCGGTGTTGTAATCATAGAGAATCCTTTCACAAAACTTTGATAATAGCCAGCTAGTTTCAGAAAACTTTAGACTTCAGATACATTTATTAGAGGTTTCCAATCTATAATTGCAGAAATCTTACTCGGGTCAACTCTAATACCTCCGGCTGAAACGATATGCCCTAGAAATCCAACCTTTCAAAGCCAAAATTCACATTTGCTGAACTTTGCAAACAATTGCTTGTCTCTCAAGGTTTGTAACACTATTTTCAAATGCTCTGCATGCTCAGATTCATCTCAAGAATACATCAGAATATCGTAAATAAATACAACAATGAATTTTTCAAGATACGGTCTGAAAATCTGATTCATCAAATCCATAAAAATGGCAGGAGCATTAGTTAATCTAAAAGGCATAATAAGGAATTCATAATGTCCATACCTCATTCTGAATATTGTCTTCGGCACATCAGCATCTTTAACTCGCAACTGATAATAACCAGATCTAAAATCAATATTTGAAAACACTGTTGCACCTTTCATTGATAAAAAAATCGTCTATTCTCAGCAACGGATACTTATTCTTTATTGTAACCTTGTTGAGCTGACGATAGTCAATACACATTCTCATTGACCTGTCTTTCTTCTTAACAAACAACACTGGTGCACCCCAGGGCGAGAAAATCGGTCGTGTGAATCCTCTATCAGTTAATTCTTGCAACTGAGCTTTCAACTCTTTCAACTCTGTCGAAGCCATTTTATACAGAGCTATAGATATTAGTGAAGTTCCCGGTACTAAATCAATAGCAAATTCAACCTCTTTGATCCATAAAAAACCCAGTAACTCTTATGAAAACACATTTGGATACTCGCAAACAACTAGTACTGATTCAATCTTTGATTTTGACACTTTTGTATCAAGTACATATGCAAGATATGCGTTGCATCCTTTTTTAACATATTTCTGAGCTAACATCGATAAAATTAAAGCTGGTAAGCCACTCAACTCATTTGATTCGATTCAGAAAGTCTAGTTATTCTGACATTTCAACTCAATTGTCTTTCGTCTACAATTTAATACTACATTTTGCAATGTCAACCACTCCATACCCAGAATTACATCAAACTCATCAAATCAGCCAAAAAACAGCAACCCCGAGTCATTAATAGACAATTCGTGCAAACTTTGTCAACCAGGACATATTTGCCTAAGGGGTTCGACACTCGTATGACAAACTCAGTAAAATCAACAAGTAAATTCTTACTAGACACTAAGTTCGCACATATATATGAATAAGTTGATCTGGGGTCTATCAGTGCAACTACATTAGTGTCATAAAAAGAGAATGTACAGGTAATAACATCCGGAGATGACGCTTCTTCGTGAGCACGAATAGCATAAGTTCCGGCAGATGCTCTAACTTTAGATCTTACAACAGTATCTTGTGTTGCACCTCTACTACCACTCATGTTTCTAACATTACGGATGGTCTTCCTCTCGCAGTCGTGTTTTTTGATCTTGCGTTCTAAGATTTATCTTTCTCATCTAACTCAGGACAATCTCGAATGAAATGTTCGTGCAAGCCATATCTAAAACAAACTTTGTCAGTCATCCTACACTCTCTAAAATATCATTTTCCACATCGTCCATATTTAGG
The DNA here is from genome assembly GCA_025698475.1 of Gossypium anomalum. NCBI lineage: Eukaryota > Viridiplantae > Streptophyta > Magnoliopsida > Malvales > Malvaceae > Gossypium > Gossypium anomalum. The sequence continues at coordinate 49,443,534 of CM046967.1, read as the reverse complement.
TTTATTCGATCTAGCATTACCCACACTTGCCATTGACATAGATGGAGTTTTTGAACTCGTAAATTGCTTCCCATGATCTCTATTAGAGTACTCCACAGATGCATTTGATCGACTAAAAACATATCGCGATTTCTTGGGTAAAGGGTGATAGGGTTTATTCATTAATCTCTTTCTCGAATCTCTAGCTTTAAAATCAACCTTTCTCTTTTCTTTGCCCAGCTCTTCAGCTTTGCAAGCACGATCGACAAGTACCACAAACTCTTTCAACTCTAGAATTTTGACTAGCAATCTAATATCTTCGTTCAATCCGTCTTCAATTCTTCTGCACATAATAGCTTCCGTTGGAAACACATTCTAGGGTATATTTATTGAGCATTACGAATTCTCGTTCATATTTTGTCACGGATATACGTCCTTGTTTTAATTCTATAAACTCTTTGTGTTTCTGATCAATGAACCTCTGATTGATATATTTATTTCTGAACTCATATTGAAAGAAATCCCACGTTCTTTCGGAACCACTGATGTTAAAGTATTCCACCATTGATACGCAATGTCTCTTAACAAGGATACAACACATTTAATGCACTCTTCGGGTGTACATGACAACTCATCAAATACTTTACTTGTATTTTCAAGCCAAAATTCAACTCTCTCGGGATCATCGTCAACTATAGCCCTGAACTCTTCAGCCTCATGCTTACAAATTTTATCAACTGGCGGCTTATTCAATCGTATAGGATCAATAACTTGAGGAACTACGAGGATTGGTTGAGGAATTGATGAGGGTAGAGGTTGTTGAGTAGCCGGACTTGTACGGATATATTGAGTGAACCACTCGTTCATAATTTGGAAAAATGCTTCTTTAGCCTCACCTCCGTGACTACTCGGCACGGGTCTAGATTCAGAAGACACTGTCCCTTGAGCGGGAGCTGACACATTACTCTCAACATCATCTGCTACAGCTCGTTCGGGATCCATTTCTATACAAAAACATAGTTTATAATGTCAGGATTCATCACACTATCATTGGTTATATATATGGCATGTATAGTTCGACTCTCACACACGTTACGATAGTCCTAGAATAGACTAAACTTGGCTCTAATACCAATAAATGTAACACCCCACACCCGTATTCAATGCTGAAATAGGGTTACGGAGTATTACTGGACTTGTAAATAATTAAACATTTAATTCTGCATAAATTTTCACATTTCAAGCAATCATCAATCAATTTCAATCACATGGTCCCTATTATGAGCCTACATGGCCCAAAACATGCATTGGGAGTGGTTTGGGACTAAACCGATAACATTGTAAACTTTTAGAACACAATGAATTTTTTTCTCAAAAATAGGGGGCACACGCCTGTGTGGCCAGGCCGTGTGTCTCACACGGCCACCAGACACGTCCATGTCACAAGCCGTGTGGACATTTGAATTTAGAGCACATGGTCGTGTTCCAGCCCGTGTCTGACCCTGTGTAACTCTCTGACTTGGGTCACACAGCAAACACACACACCCTTGTGGCTAGCCTATGTGCCCTAAAAATGGCCATACACTCCAGTGTGCCAGGCTGTGTGCCAGGCCATGCCAAACCTGTAGGGTATACTGACTTATGCCACACGGCCAAGTCACACGCCCGTGTGTGAGGCTGTGTGGAGCATACTGACTTGATCTCAAATTCAACACCAGGGGACACACAGCCGTGTAACCTAACCATGTGTCACACACAACTGAGACACACATCCATGTGTCTGCCTGTGTGGACAAAAATAGGCTATTTACCAAGCCATCTTGCCACCCATTATGCACATATCTATACAAGTCCAATTAGTTCCATTTCAAGACACAAATAAGTAGCCAAATATTATTAACCAATGTTCAAATCATACCATTTAATTACCAACAATACAAGTCACAAATATGCAACAATTTGCCATCTAATTTCATACCTAATTCACACATACAATTCAATTAATTAAACCATTCCATACACCAATGTACAAGCACATAGCTTCCCAAATTATCAACCTTTATAGCAATCAAATTACCTAATACCATTAAGCATTATAAATTCATACTCAATCACACAATATAGGTCAATTACCAAACTCAAAATAGAACCATTTGCACATTTATAAACATCATCAAATTCATCATCTCAAGCCAACTCAAATGGCCATATTACATTCTCATCATACATACCAAAATGACTTAAACCTATACATGCCATATACCATATATACATAAGTTCAAAAGTACCAAAATAGATGTCCGATAGTGCGATGAAGTCTCTGACAATCCCCAAATTCGAGCTAGCTTCGTAAGACTATAAAACATCAAAAAGTAAGCAAAGTAAGCTATAAAGCTTAGTAAGTTCGTACGTAAATATGAAATAATTTCATCATTCATTAACATATCAAAGATAGATGACATAAATTGCATTAAAACATCAATCACTAAGTTAACATAAAGTTTAACCATAAGTTCTTGGCTTCCTTTAATTCGTTACTTGAACAATTTCCTGTACATATCTGTACCGATACGTATCTCTTCTCACCAATTCACTTACCAAATCACTCCGATTTTATAAATGCTTACGGTACAAGTACTTCGATTTTCCGATGCCATAGTCCAACTATTATCTTACACATTTATTGCCATGGCCCTTCCGTGGTCTTACATTCGCATGCCATAACCCGGTTATGGTCTTATTTTCTGACTGCCATAGCCCAGCTATGGTCTTATTCAATAACTCATCTTATTTAACCGTACATTTAATTTAAGATTTCCAAATTTAACTAGTAGGATAAATACAATCTCAATTCCATTCATAAATTAAATAAATACACATTTATGTTCAATTATATGAACATACCTCGTATACGGAAATGACGAAACGGATCGACTTTTCAATTACTTTACTTTTTCCCTGATCTAACTTCGAATTCCTCTTTTCTTGATTTATAAGTAATCAAAATCAACTTATTTATTCCTCTATTTATTCAATTCAATCCAAAATATACATTTGAGCTATTTTACACATTAGCCCCTAAATTTTCACAATTTTACAATTTAGTCCTTATTACACAAATTCACAAATTCATGAAATTCAAGACTAACCCATGTTAGCCAAATTACCATTATACCCATAGAAATTCATATATTTTATTTATTTCACATTTTAACCACTAACTTTACACATTTCTCAATTTAATCCATAATTTGCATTTTCACTAAAAATCACTTAACAAAACTTGTATAATTCATAACAAATATTCATATTTCATCATCAAACGTCAAAGAACACATATTTTCATCAATGGAAACTTTAAAAATCTTTAACATTTTTACAAAATAGTGCCTGTGCTAGCTAGTACTAGTTGCAACGATCACAAAAACATAGAAATCATTAAAAACGGAACAAAAACTATACCTAAATGAGCATATGAAGCTTGGCCGAATGAAACCTAAAGCTTTGGCTTTTATTCTTGCAAAATTCAACTAAAGAAGATGATGATAATGTAAAAATGGTTTTGTTTTATTTATTTTGTCATTTATTAACCATTTTACCATTTTAACCTTAAAATTAACTCAAAATTTCATTTATGCCAAACCATTGACATCCACTAACATAATAATGGTATGTTTACCACTTAAGGACCTAAAATTTAAGGTTCTATAGCTATTTGACTCCTTTAGCTAATAGAACAACACTTTTACACTTTACGCGTTTTAGTCCTTTTTATCAAATTGACCATTCAAACGATAAAATTTCCAAACGAAACTTTCACACAATTATTCAATCATGCTGTAAACATTAGAATAGTAATAAAATAAATATTTTGACCTCGAAGTTGTGGTTCCGTAACCACTATTCTAATTTGACTAGAAAAGGGTTGTTACAGTGGAGGTCATAATCATAGTGCAATGACTCAAAGTTTGACCATTCTGAGCTAGACATTTAAAGGACTAGCTCGCAGACATGATCTGGATGCTCCCAAGTAAGATCCCTTTCAAAGTGCACTTTTTTCGATCCAACAAAAATCTCATTGTCAGAAAATCAAAGGTCCATGTAATTGACCCCAAAGATGATAGCCACTGTACTCCTAAGACCATGTCACACCCCTTCACCAATAGTAGCGTAAAGTCTGTCACAAAACAAAATCCCTGAGCTTCCTAATTCATTTTTCTACAAGTTCCTCTGGTCATCAAGTTTTTGCCATCTGCCACTGTTACCTTAAACTGCTCCTGATGACACACATGCAAAGATAATCTGCTCACCATCTTTGCATCCATAAAGTTATGGGTACTGCTCGAGTCAATTAGCACAATTGCCTTACAGGTTCCTATAGTAGCTATGATTTTCATGGTATGAGGGCCTTGAGACCCTTTTAGGGCATGTAACAACAGAACAGGCTCCTAGGGCTACGTCTCTTAGAGGTTCCCCTAGTTGCTTTGTGCATTAATGAAAATCATCCCCTTCCTCAAACTGAGAGCCTATCAACACTTGATAAAGTTATCCCTCGACACATTTATGACCCACGTGGTATTTGTTTCCACACTAAAAGCACAAACGTTTTTACTTTCGTTCGGCTATCAATGCTGGGTTAATTCCTCTAGACAAGGTTCTAGAAGAATTGGAAGTATTGATAGAACCATGGGTTGAAATAGCGCTTGTTCCAACATGTAGAGAAGTGACAGGTTTAACAGAACCAACAGATGGTGTTAATGAAGATCCAAAACGAGTTACCAGACTAGAGGCCACAAGAAAAACTCTCTTTAGAGTGCCACTCACAATAAACTCTACCTTCCTAGCTAACTTAAAGCCTTCAGCCAAAGTTTAAGGCTCAAACAGTTGCAAATATTGACTTACCTCATGTAATGGCCCATTTTCAGTAAAATCGGAATAGTGGTTTCGTGACTACAAATCCGATCTAGAAAGAAAATTTATTTTAATATTGTGGCATAGTCTATATTACGATAGGAATACTGCATGAAAATTTTGATAGGAAAATTTTATTGATTATATAGTTACATTGATAAAAAGAGAAAAGAAAAACAATGCATTCTCGAGACTGTTCGATAAATCATTCGTAAATATTTATTATAAATATTTACGAAGAAGCTAGTTGTGTGTCTAATTAGGTTTTGATTAGGTAAATTCGACTTAATTAAAAGTAATTAGGAAAAGGATTAGATTGAAATAAGTGTGAAAGTTTAATTATAGATTAAAGAAAATAAAAAGTACTAAATAGGTAAATATGCCATATTATAAAATGAGGCGGTTTAATGTTGAAAGAAAAAAGAAAATCTAAGATATTTTTGGATATAAAATATATATTATATATTATATTAACTTAATATTTAAGTATTAGTATATAATATAATATATTATTATATATAATATAATATAATATAATATATAAAACATAAGTAAAGAAAAGAAACATAATAGAAAGAAGAAACAAAAGCAGAATACAGAACGAAATAGAGAAAAAGGAGAAAGAAAAAGAAAAAAGAAAATTTGGGATTTCAAGGGTTCAAATTCAATTTGGTAAGCCAATTTAATTCATTTTCTTGTAATTATTTAGTTTTTATGATTCTAGAACAAAATACTATTAAGTATATGTTGAAATTTTGAGAGTTAGTAGATTTTTTTTTATGTAGTTTATGTTGAATTTATGGATAAATTAGAGATTGAACTCATGAAAAATCCAAATTAGAATTTGAAAAAAAAAAAGATTGAATTGTGAAATAGATTGCAATAAGGAGTAAATTATAAGAAGTTTGAAATTGGGGTTTATTAGTGAAAATTTGGGAGTTAAACTAAGTTATAAGTAGAATTTAAATAAAAATGAAGTATAGATTGTAATAGAAATGGAAATAATTTTAGTTATGGAATAAATTGAAATGTAAGTTAATGTAAGAAATGATGAATTTATTATATCATACATGTTTATTTTTTTTTAATAGTATAGGAAAGCCATTTAATTTTTTTTCTCTAACATATAAATGTTATATGTTTTATATGAAATTGAAGAGAAAGAAAAGAAAGGAGAGGACCTAATTGAAGAAAAAGGAAAAGAGAAGGCTAAGGAGTGAAGGAAGACATCATCTCAATCTTTTTGTTGTAAGTACTACAAGATTTTTTTTTTAAAATTAATTTTATTTAGATGCTTACATTGTAGTGTAGAATTATTTAGAAATAAAAATGTAATATATATGTATATATTTAAATTTATAAGTAAATAAATAATAATGATAATAATAATGATAGATTATGGAATTATGAAATTTGGAAAGAAAATTATAATTGGAGAGTATAAGAAGTTATATTGTTTGAACATTAAGTAATAATGTTGTGACAAAAGTATATGTGTGAAAATGATGTGATATTTGTGAATTATATAATATGCACTAAATTGTAATGATGAAGAAGTGAGAAATCTTTTTCGGGATATTTATGTAAAGTATTTAAATGTATGAAATTCAGTTTTAATGCCCAAGTAGATGAATTTAGAACTACTAGGATATTAGTGGCATGCCATTAAGGAACTCTAGCGCGCTCTCTGATTATTAGCACATTAGTGCTCTCCGTTCTATTATTAGCACGTTAAGTGCTCTCTGTCTAGCACATGTGTGCTCTCTGTATAGCACTTTAGTGCTCTCTGTTTGTTTGTGCATAATAATGCACTTCTGTATTTGTTCCGTATATCCAGTGTGTTCTATTAAGTCTACTTTGGGCTAAAGTTATAAGTTGTGAACCAAAGCAAATTATCAATATACTAAGGTAAGTCTTATAACTTGTATAATAATAAATTAAATTTTGTTAATATAAGATACAGCTAAAGAAACTTTTATGCATATAAATATATATTGATCAAATGGGATTATAATATTTTAATAGGATTTAATTGCCTATTATTTATTCTTGTAGTGCTTACTAAGTCTTCATTTGGCTTAACGCGTTTAATTTTAACGCGAGGTACGCTTAGACTCGGAGAGGTAGAGTCGGCTAGAAGATCTCTCATCTCATCACATCCTTAAGAGCTTCATAAGTAGGTACCATATTTTGAATTAAAAGTGGCATGTACATAGGTGTTAAAAGTGGCATGTACCCTGATCTGGCGACGGTTTAGGGTTAAGGGGTGTTACATTTATTGGTATCAGAGCCTAGGTTTTCTAAATTCTTGGGCCGAGAAAGAGTCTATTCGTACATGCCATTTTATATATTGATGTGATGAGATGAGATGAGGTTTATTTATTTAATTATTTAATTGTATAATTTGTGAATATTGTAGAAACTTAAAGATGTCAAATAGATCTCATGAAGAGTCAGAAAATGAAGTGGAGAGTAGGGCGCCAAACTTTGATAGGGAAAGAGATCAACATAGAACCCAAGCTCGAAGTGAATCGATAAACTTACGAGATGATAGGGAGCTTGAATTTGAAGAAAGAACTCAATCTGAAACTGAGCCGATGCCGCCTAGAGAAGAAATTCCAATTGCAGCCTTGTTATAGACAATGAATCAGTTGTTACAGCAAGTTGTAAGAACTAATAATGCTCCACCTGTTCCACCACCATCTTCTCTTCCTGCTGTTCCACATCTAGAACCATCTGTAATTAGTCATCGATCTCCCTTGGAAAGAATAAGAAAATATGGAGCTGAAGAGTTTAAAGGAAAGAAAGATGATGACCCAGTTGAGGCCGAAGAATGGTTAGAGAATAGTCAAAGAATATTTGAAGAATTGCAGTGTACCGGAGATGAAAAGTTGAAGTGTGCAGTATCTTTACTAAAGGGTGAGGCTTACCAATGGTGGACCACTGTCGTGAACATTCATCCTGCAGAGAAAATTAATTGGAATTTCTTTGTGTCTGAATTCAGAAAGAAATATGTGAGTCAACTTTATCTTGAGAAAAAGAAAAGAGAATTTCTAGATCTGAAGCAGAATAACATGTCCTGTTGCTGAGTACGAACGTGAATTTATCAGATTAAGCAAATATGCTAAGGAACTAGTAACAAGTGAAGCGGATATGTGCAGGAGATTTGAGTGGGGATTAAATGAAGAAATTTATGTTCCTCTCATACCATTACATCTACAAGAATTTCCTGTGTTGGTTGATAGAGCATAGAGACTGGAAGAAGGGTTAGCTCGTTCGAAAGAAAAGAGTTTTGGAAAGAGATTAGCAACTAGTCCCGCACTACCACCGTCTTCAAAAAGAGTGAGAGATTTTAAAGATTCTAAATACACTTCTACTACTGTTGGGCAAAGATCCGTAAGTCGAGACAAAACAAATTCAAAGAGCGACCTCTAGTGGTTAGTCTTGGGAGTTTGTAAGAAAACCAATGTTGTCATCATGTGAGTATTGTGGAAGATATCATTGGGGAGAATGTCGATTGAATTCTCGAGCTTGTTTTCGATGTGGATCGAAAGATCATTTAATCAGAGATTGTCCAAAAATGTCAGAAAGTGTTACAGAACAGTCTGAAAAAGGTAGCTCGGTTTCACAAAGAGGTAGACGACCTGGAATTACTGGTGGCACTAATAGTGGTACAAGATCGGTGAGAGAAACGGTTAGATCTGAAGCACGGGCACCTGCCAGGACGTATGCCATTCGAGCCAGAGAAGATGCTTCTGCTCCAGACGTTATTATTGGTACATTTTCTTTACTTGATACTGATGTTATTGCTTTGATTGATCCTGGTTCTACACATTCATACATATGTACAAAGTTAGCATCTGTTAAAAATTTACCTGTTGAATTCACTGGATTTGCGGTTAAAGTTTCGAATCCCCTGGGCCAACATGTTATAGTGGATAAAATTTGTAAAAATTGTCCACTGATGGAAAAGGGTTATTGTTTTCTAGCTGACTTGATGCTATTGCCTTTTGACGAATTTGATGTGATTTTGGGAATGGATTGGTTAACTCAACATGATGTAGTAGTGAATTGTAAACAGAAGTATATTGTAATAAAATGTCAGAATGGCGAATTGCTCCGGGTTGAATCTGATGAGTTAAATGGGTTGCCTGATGTGATTTCAGTCATGACAGCATTGAGGTATGTCAGAGAAGGGTGTAATGCATATCTTGCTTATGTATTGGACACTAAAGTATCCGAGTCAAAAGTTCAATTAGTGCCGGTTGTATGTGAATTTCCTGATGTGTTTCCAGAAGAATTACCTGGCTTACCACCGGAAAGGGAGGTAGAATTTTCTATAGATTTAGTTCCAGGAACAACTCCGATCTCTATAGCACCTTATAGAATGGCTCCTACCGAGTTGAAAGAGTTGAAAGCACAGTTGCAAGAGCTTACTGACAGAGGTTTTGCATAAGACGAGACCCAAGTATAGTTAGATTATTTAGAGTATTTAAATGGCATAGATTAATTAGTAGATTGTGTCTCACGTATATACCTTTACTAAGTAAAAAAAGACCACGTTGGTTATATCAAAATTCGGGAGCAACAAAAATTTTAGTTTACCATGGGTAAGGACACTATTGCTTGCACATAATAACCTCTATACGAAATGTCGATATGAATAGAAAAGGAACGATTCAAATAGGATCTGCTAACATCACTGAAAACATTGTTAAAATACTTTTACGAGAAGGTTTTATCGATAACGTAAGGAAACTTCACCTTGGGGTGCTCCGGTTTTGTTTGTGAAAAAGAAAGACGGGTCTTTGAGACTATGTATCGATTATAGGCAGCTCAATAAAGTTACAGTAAAGAGTAAGTATCCACTGCCTCGGATTGATGACTTGTTTGATCAACTGAATGGTGCCACTGTATTTTCAAAGATTGATCTTCGATCGGGTTACTATCAGTTACGAGTAAAGGAGTCTGATGTACCGAAGACAGCTTTTAGAACCAGGTATGGGCACTATGAGTTCCTCGTGATGCCGTTTGGATTGACAAATGCACCTTCTGTATTCATGGACCTGATGAATAGAATATTCAGACCGTACTTAGACAAGTTTGTGGTAGTATTTATTGATGATATTCTGGTTTATTCTAGAGATGAAAATGAGCATGCATATCATTTAAGAATTGTACTGCAAACTTTGCGTGAAAAGCGGTTGTATGCTAAATTTAGTAAATGTGAGTTTTGGCTTCGAGAAGTTGGGTTTCTTGGACATATTGTATCTCATTGAAGGCATCGTGGTAGACCAAGTAAGATTTCACTATTGTCAATTGGAATCCGCCAAGAATGTGTCCGAAGTTAGAAGTTTCTTGGGATTAATTTGGATATTATAGGAGATTTGTACAGAGGATTTTCTACGATAGCTTCTCCGATGACACGTCTATTACGAAAGATGTAAAGTTCGAGTGGGATGAAGAATGTCGCAGAGTTTTGACAGATTGAAAGATCTATTGTGAAAGCACTGCTTTAGTACATGCAAACTAACCGGCAAGGAATTTATTATTTATAGTGATGCTTCATTAAATGGTTTAGGTTGTGTTTTAATGCAAGAAGGTAAAGTAATAGCCTATGCTTCAAGACAACTAAAACCACATGAAAAGAATTACCCGGTACATGATCTTGAATTAGCAGCCATTGTGTTTGCATTGAAAATATGGCGTCATTACTTGTATGGTGAAAAATGTCATATCTATACCGATCATAAAAGTTTAAAGTATTTGATGACACAGAAAGATTTGAATTTACGACAGCGTAGATGGCTTGAGTTGCTAAAGGATTATGATTTGGTTATTGACTATCATCCGGGTAAGGCTAATATAGTTGCTGATGCTTTGAGCCGAAAATCTTTATTTGCTTTACGAGCTATGAATACTCAGTTGTCATTGTCTGATGATGGTACTGGTACACTTATAGCTGAAATGAAAGCTAAACCAATGTTTCTACAGCAAATTTGTGAAGCTCAGAAAAGTGATAATGAATTACAAGCTAAACGGGTGCAGTGTGAATCGGGTACTAATTCGAAATTTCAGATCAGATCTGATGATTGTTTACTGTTTAGAGGCAGGGTATGTGTACCAAAGAATTCAGAGCTTGTACAGAAGATTTTGCATGAAGCTCACAGTGGTATTATGTCTATACATCCGGGGAGTAATAAAATGTATAATGATCTAAAAAGGATATATTGGTGGCCAGGGATGAAACGTGATATTTCTGAGTTTGTATCGAGATGTTTGATATGTCAACAGGTTAAAGCTGAACATCAGGTACCTTCGGGATTACTACAGCCAATTACGATACCAGAATGGAAATGGGAAAGAATCACAATGGACTTTGTGTCGGGATTTCCTTTGTCTCCGAAGAAGAAAGATGCTATTTGGGTAATCGTTGACCGGTTGACAAAGTCGGCACACTTTATACCGGTACGTATGGATTTTTCTTTAGATAAGTTGGCTGAATTATATGTATCTGAGATTGTCAGGTTACATGGGGTACCAGTCTCTATTATTTCAGATAGAGACCCTCGGTTCACGTCTCGTTTCTGGGACAAGTTGCAAGAAGCATTGGGGACTTAGTTGCATTTCAGTACTGCATTTCATCCTCAGACAGATGGCCAATCCGAACGTGTAATTCAGGTATTAGAGGACATGCTTCGATGTTGTGTACTAGAGTTTGAAGGTAGTTGGGAAAGGTATTTACCTTTGATTGAGTTTGCCTACAACAATAGTTATCAGTCTAGTATTAAAATGGAACCGTATGAAGCTTTGTATGGTCGGAAATGTAAAACGCCATTATATTGGACTGAACTGAGTGAGAAAAAGATACATGGAGTTGATTTGATTCGGGAAACTGAAGAGAAAGTAAAGGTGATCCGAGATAGCTTGAAAGCAGCTTCTGATCGACAAAAGTCATATGCTGATCTTAAAAGGAAAGAGATGGAATTTCAGGTTGGCGACAAGGTATTCTTGAAAGTATCACCTTGGAAAAAAGTCCTTCGATTCGGTCGTAAAGGTAAATTGAGTCCACGTTTTATTGGGCCATATGAGGTTACTGAACGAATCAGACCTGTTGCATACCGGTTAGCTTTGCCTCCGGAACTTGATAGAATTCATAATGTTTTCCATGTGTCTATGTTACGGCGGTATCGGTCAGATCCTTCACATGTTATTTCTCCGACAGAGATTGAGATTCGACCTGATATGACTTACGGTGAAGAACCAGTCAAAATTTTGGCACGGGAGACAAAAGAATTAAGAAAAAAAAAGATAGATCTCGTAAAAGTTCTTTGGCAGCGACACGGAATTGAAGAGGCCACCGGGAACCGGAGGAGGCAATGAGGAAACAATACCCAAATCTCTTTATTGGTAAGATTTTCGAGGACGAAAATCCTTAAGGGGAAGAGTTGTAATGGCCCATTTTCAAGTAAAATCGAATAGTGGTTTCGTGACCACAAATCGATCTAGAAAGAAAATTTATTTTAATATTGTGGCATAGTCTATATTACGATAGAATATGCATGAAAATTTTGATAGGAAAATTTTATTGATTATATAGTTACATTGATAAAAGAGAAAAGAAAAACAATGCATTCTCGAGACTCAGTTCGATAAATCAGATTCGTAAATATTTATTATAAATATTTACGAAGCTAGTTGTGTGTCTAATTAGGTTTTGATTAGGTAAATTCGACTTAATTAGAAGTAATTAGGAAAAAGGATTAGATTGAAATAAGTGTGAAAGTTTAATTATAGATTAAAGAAAATAAAAAGTACTAAATAGGTAAATATGCCATATTATAAAATGAGGCGGTTTAATGTTGAAAGAAAAAAAGAAAATCTAAGATATTTTTGGATATAAAAATATATATTATATATTATATTAACTTAATATTTAAGTATTAGTATATAATATAATATATTATTATATATAATATAATATAATATAATATATAAAACATAAGTAAAGAAAAGAAACATAATAGAAAGAAGAAACAAAAACAGAATACAGAGAACGAAATAGAGAAAAAGGGAGAAAGAAAAAGAAAAAAAGAAAATTTGGGATTTCAAGGGTTCAAATTCAATTTGGTAAGCCAATTTAATTCATTTTCTTGTAATTATTTAGTTTTTATGATTCTAGAACAAAATACTATTAAGTATATGTTGAAATTTTGAGAGTTAGTAGATTTTTTTTATGTAGTTTATGTTGAATTTATGGATAAATTAGAGATTGAACTCATGAAAAATCCAAATTAGAATTTGAAAAAAAAAAGATTGAATTGTGAAATAGATTGCAATAAGGAGTAAATTATAAGAAGTTTGAAATTGGGGTTTATTAGTGAAAATTTGGGAGTTAAACTAAGTTATAAGTAGAATTTAAATAAAAATGAAGTATAGATTGTAATAGAAATGGAAATAATTTTAGTTATGGAATAAATTGAAATGTAAGTTAATGTAAGAAATGATGAATTTATTATATCATACATGTTTATTTTTTTAATAGTATAGGAAAGCCATTTAATTTTTTTTCTCTAACATATAAATGTTATATGTTTTATATGAAATTGAAGAGAAAGAAAAGAAAGGAGAGGACCTAATTGAAGAAAAAGGAAAAGAGAAGGTTAAGGAGTGAAGGAAGACATCATCTCAATCTTTTTGTTGTAAGTACTACAAGATTTTTTTTTTTAAATTAATTTTATTTAGATGCTTACATTGTAGTATAGAATTATTTAGAAATAAAAATGTAATATATATGTATATATTTAAATTTATAAGTAAATAAATAATAATGATAATAATAATGATAGATTATGGAATTATGAAATTTGGAAAGAAAATTATAATTGGAGAGTATAAGAAGTTATATTGTTTGAACATTAAGTAATAATGTTGTGACAAAAGTATATGTGTGAAAATGATGTGATATTTGTGAATTATATAATATGCACTAAATTGTAATGATGAAGAAGTGAGAAATCTTTTTCGGGATATTTATGTAAAGTATTTAAATGTATGAAATTCAGTTTTAATGCCCAAGTAGATGAATTTAGAACTACTAGGATATTAGTGGCATGCCATTAAGGAACTCTAGCGCTCTCGATTATTAGCACATTAGTGCTCTCCGTTTCTATTATTAGCACGTTAAGTGCTCTCTGTCTAACACATGTGTGTGCTCTCTGTATAGCACTTTAGTGCTCTCTGTTTGTTTGTGCATAATAATGCACTTCGTATTTGTTCAGTATATATCCAGTGTGTTCTATTAAGTCTACTTTGGGCTAAAGTTATAAGTTGTGAACCAAAGCAAATTATCAATATACTAAGGTAAGTCTTATAACTTGTATAATAATAAATTAAATTTTGTTAATATAAGATACAGCTAAAGAAACTTTTATGCATATAAATATATATTGATCAAATGGGATTATAATATTTTAATAGGATTTAATTGCCTATTATTTATTCTTGTAGTGCTTACTAAGTCTTCACTGGCTTAACGCGTTTAATTTTAACGCATAGGTACAGTTAGACTCGGAGAGGTAGAGTCGGCTAGAAGATCTCTCATCTCATCACATCCTTAAGAGCTTCATAAGTAGGTACCATATTTTGAATTAAAAGTGGCATGTACATAGGTGTTATTTTGATCACATCAGAATGTTACAAGACTTTTTTTTGTAAATAAATAAATGGTATTTAGTATTTTAATGTTTATACTAATGAAATGGTACAAAATTTTATATAGTATATATGGTATTGGTTGTTTTTGGTTTGAACTTGCAGGGGGTTTTATACAAAATAAGCAGAGATGCTGCCGAAATTTAAAAAAAAAAAAAAATAATTGTTCCACTCCTAATACTTATTTTGGGCCTCGAGGGTCTATTATAAAGACTTAAAAGTTAAACTATGCTATGAATGTTATTTATTTATGAATTATTTCTAAGTTGTCCAATATGTTCGATAATGCTCCGTAACCCTGATCTGGCGACGGTTTAGGGTTAAGGGGTGTTACACCTCATGCTTCAAGTTGCTAACAAAAATATCTAGGGCATAAGGTTCAGATAAGTTGAGTTGATTCAGAAGGCTTACAAAAGAATCGTGGTAGCTCTCAACCGAGCCTTGTTGCTTTAATGAGACTAGCTCCAACATGGGAACATGTTGGACCCAAACCTTTCTCTCAAAGCTTCACCATAGTTGGTCCAATTCAACGCCTGCATCCCTCTATTTGTGGACATAAAAGTAGTGTAACACCCCTAACCCGTATCCATCACCGAAATAGGGTTACAGAGTATTACCATACAAACAAAACATTAAATCATTCATTTCATACATTAATTCAAACATAATCAAATTATATTTAACCACATAAAGAATGTCCCTTAATTAAGCCCTCGAGGCCCTAAAAATACTTTAGAAACAATCTAGGACTAAATTAAAAATATTTAGAAAGTTTAAGAAAAAATTAGAAAATTTGGACTGCAAGGGTCACACGATCGTGTAGCTAGGCCGTGTAACCTTCGAAATAGGGACACACGGCTATGTCCCAACCCATGTCTTTGCCCGTGTAACTCTTTGAGTTGGGTCACACGGCCAAGCCACACGTCGTATACTAGGCCTTGTAACACTTGAAATAGTCTCACACGCCCATGTGCCAGGCCGTGTGTTAGGCTGTGTAACTGCCTGACTTGTGAGCCTTAAAACCTACAGGGGACACACGACCATGTCGCATGGCCGTGTCACACATGGCTGAGTCACATGCCCATGTCTCAAGTCGTGTGAACCTTAAGTGAACCTTAAACAACATTTCAAGCTTACTTGGATTCTAAGTAATCTATTTACCAACCAAAACACCTATTCAAAGTGACATTAATTAAGCCAAAAACATACCAAAACAACTTATTAAGTGCCTAACCTGTAACACCCTGATTTTGGGCCTAGTCGGAATAGTGATGTCGGGACCACAAATTCGAGATAGAAATAATTATTTTATAATTATTTTGAGGTCTATGATATGATTGCATGATTGGTGAAAATTTCGTGAAGAAATTCAATGCATAAAGTGCTTAATTTAAAGTTAGGGACTAAATTGAATAAGTTACAAAACTTGCATTCTAGAAGTTTTTAGTATGAAATTGCATTGAAATATTAATTAGGAGGTCTTAAATAGCAATTTGACCAATTTTGAGTTCATGGACAAAATTAGGACATGGAAGGAATTTTTGAAAGTTTAGTAGTAAGGGCATTTTGGTCATTTAGGGGTAAAATGAATTAAAATACAAAATTAAAAGCCAATTTTGCTCATCTTCTTCATGGAGGCCGAAATTAGCATGGGGAGGCCATGGCTAGGGTTTTCAAGCTTTCCAAGCTCAATAGTAAGTGATTCCAAGCCCCCTTTTAATGTTCTTTACATTTTGGAATCCTGTAGCTCGATTAAGCTTATTCTAGCAATAATTTAAGCTAGGGTTCATATTTGGAAAAATACCCATAGGTGAAATTTGTGTATTTTGATGTTTTATGATAGAATATGAGGTTTTAAATTATGTTAAACAACTTGTGCTACTCGGTTTTAAGTGAAAACGAGTAAAAGCAAGATAATCAGTAAAAATACTTATTGTTCATAACTATATGTTAGAGTGAGAATTTGATGTTGTTGTATAAGAGAAAAATGTTCAGCATGTCATAAAACATAGGAATAAGGGCTGAAATTAAATTTTCGAGTCTTGGGGCAAAAGTGCAAATATGCAAAAGTTTAGGGGTCAAAATGCAAATTTGTAAAAATATGATTTTTGGACCCGTATGAATAATGTGACTAATTATTAGGCTAAATGTGATATTATAGATGAAGGAAATCGAGATTCGGGCTTAAATCGGAAAATACAAGGTTATGGATTAAAATAGTAAATTGCCGTTTCTGAATCGAGGTAAGTTCGTGTGTTAATAACAATGCAATACCATGCATGAATTGTAATTCTCTATTGATATGGCATAAATTGTATGATTTAATATGTTTAAGAGAAGTTGATGGATGGTATGTATGATATAAAAAAAAAAAATGTAATGCTAGTTGTGTCATGTGAAATTGAATGGAATTATTGTTACAAGAATTGAGTGTTAAATTACTATTAAGCTGGGTTGTATGAATTGTTTGCAGTTGTACTGATGAGATTTTGATAAGTTTGTACGTATATAATTTATCGATTTATTTTATTTTATTTTATTATATTTTGTTATCATATGAAATGTGGCTACCTATAGATTGACTATTTGCTGTAAATTGAAAATTGAAAAAGGACTATGAATAAATTTGTAACATATTGGAAATATGTTTGTTGGTAATTACTTGATTGGTGAAATTGTTAGAAAAGAGAGAGAAATCCCGGTTGAACCTTGGAAAGATTGGATGATACTGAGATGGTATGTAGCTAGGTCACATGTATGGTCTTGAGTGCACATCATGTGTACAAGAGAGCTACGAGATATTATGATGTAGCTAGGTCACATGGGTGATACTATGTGTACACCATGTAGACAAGAGAGCTACGGGATATATGTAGCTAGGTCGCATGCGTGGTTCCAGTGAAGGACACCATGTAGACAAGAGAGCTACGAGATAAATCGGCTAGGTCACATGGGTGATACTAAGTGTTCACCATGTGTACAAGAGAGCCAAACTTTATGATGGGTGGAGCTATTTTATGAAACCACCAAGTATCGAGGATTGATCGAAGTGTTCAACGGGACTTATATATGTCTTGCTTTGTGAGTTTTGTGATGAATAAGTGCAGGAATTTGGTTATGTGAATAATGTGTTCATTAAGTGATCGGGTTGTGGTAAGGTTATAAAAAATTAAGTTATACATGAGGATGATTTTATGGTGACCTTGTAATCATGGGCCTATACTTGTGATGTATGAAATGTGGTGAAAATGATTTGTGATATGTATGTTAAAATGAGGTTAATACAAAGAAAGTGTGAAAGAGTGAATTAGCAATAAAATTGTCTTGGACAGCAGCAGCTGCGTGACTTTGAAAATTCACTAAAAATTGTGGAAGTTGAATAAAAACTCAAATGATATATGAAAATAAATCTTAATGAGTCTATTTTCACATGAAAGAAACATGGGAAGCAAAAGAATTCTATATTGTGTGATATTTGAATTATTGTGAAATAGGGTCTGAATGAATTCGAGATCCCCTGTTCTGACTTTAGAAATTCATAATAAATTGTACAAAACTTATTAAGAGTCATACCTTACATTCATGGATTCCTTATTGAGTCTATTTTTAAGGGAAACAAACGGCATGGTCGTTGGAATTCTGAACAGAGAGAAATTTGGTTCGTAGTACACAGAGGTTAGAGTAGTCATACTCTGAAACAGGGGAGAATTTAACTAATAAACTGTACTAATTGGCCAAACCAAAAATTCTGAAAATTTTATGGGAGAAAGATATATGAATCTAGTTTCAAATAAAATTAACGAAACTAAATTTGGAGTTTTGTAGCTTCAGATATGAATGATTTAGTAACTGTAACTCAATAACACAGCTTAACCTGAATATATGTAATTGTACAATTATAGTGTTTTATCTTGAAAAGCATGGTAGTAATTGCTTATTATTTTCATATGAACTTACTAAGCGTAAAGCTTACCCATCCTCTCCATTTCTTTAGTATTGATAGGTCGGCTCGGGGTTGGAGATCATCGGAGGCAAAATCACACTATCAAACTATCATTTTTGGGAGAATTAATTCAAATATTAGAAATATCAAGTGAGTGGCATGTATAGGAAGTTGGTTTGTAATATGTATTTTTATTATGATTTTGATCATGCACGTATCGATCGCATTGAGTTATTGTATATGATTATGAGATGTGGTCCTTATCCATTATGGTTTATAAGTTTAATTAATCATGCTACGTCATATGTTTTGATGTAATGATATAGTTAGCTTTGTTTGTTATGCATGTGTTCGAAAAGTTTTAAATTAAATGAAATTTTATGGCCCAGTTTTTGTCTATGTGTGTTGTTAAGTCTGGTAATGCCTCGTACTCTGTTCTGGCCTTGGATACGGGTAAGGGGTGTTACATAACCAATGTACCATTATTGCTACCATAAGTATATACTATTGTACATCAAAATAAAACCTAAAACACAACTTATTAAGTCATCAAATCAACACCTAACCAATGTACCTATCATAGGTGCCTCAAATACACATATCATTAATTCATACCATTTCTATTTGCATTAAAACATCTACCTCATTCACATACATTATATAATATGGCAATTTACACATAATATCATACTTAGCCTTTTACTTATTCCAAAACATTAGTAATAACTACACAAAAGCCTATTACATGCCATATAAACCGAATCAAACTTTCCAAAAACTACCGAATTAAGCTGGATATGTCTGATTGTCCAACCTTCCGAGTATCTATAAGGGCATTAAACAATACAAGTATGCTCAATGAAGCTGAGTAAGTTCAACGTATTTAAACGATAAATCTTACCGAAGTAATTACAATAGTTCAAACATTAACTATTCAACCACGAAGGTTTCCTGTCATCGACAATCTCAACTGATAAATCACATACGTTCAATTTAATACTCAAATGTATAGCAAATCCATCAAATTCATTAAACAATTTACCTTATCGAGTTTTTTGATTCAAAGAATAATTTACGGATATGAGCACATCGTCAGTCCAACCATAACACGCCGGATGCTCATACAATCCAATCCCTCCAAAACACGCCATATGCTCCTAAGATCTAGTCCAACTGAAACACGCCAATGCTCATAAAAGCTAGTCCGACCGAAACACACCAATGCTCATCAGAGCTAGTCAAATCGAAACATATCAATTAGACAGTATAGCACGAGAGTTCGCAACAAATGCTGAACCTTGTTTTCTCAGGAAATATATAAACACATCCCTCAAAAACCATCTCTACTCCAATCCCCCACATCACGCCATATCACGACTGTACTCTATCCCGCGTTCAATCTAATCTGAATATCAAATTCAATAACATATCTCAAATAATCATTCATTATCAACAATTGAATATATATTGTATCATGTTATACTATTCAACAATTCATATAGATGTTAAATTTTAAACCGTACGAACTTACCTAGATTGAATTGTAGTAGTTGCTGAAGTTTAAGGACTATTCCGTAATTTTTCCTTTTTCATGAATTTCTACGGGGTCTAAATCTAAAACATAAAATTTCTCAATTATTAGCTTAAATTTCACATTCCAATCCATTTTACAATTAAGACCCTTTTATTTTTCAAATTTACACAATTACCTTAAACTTTTATAATTTTTGCAATTTAGTCCATTAACTAGAAAATCATCAAATTAACCATTTTTCTCAAGTAAAAGTTATAGCCGAATATACTAGGCCCTTATACAGTCCTTAATAAACATCAAATTCACTATAAAACTCTAAAATTTTGAAATTTTCACAATTTAATCCTTAATTCAAAATCTAACAAAAATCACTTCACAATTTCATCAAACAACACAACCAAAGCTTCAAATACACAATTATAATAAAAAAGAAACATTCAAGGTTCATGAATGGAAACTTCTAAAATTTTTAACAGATTCAAAAACGAAGGTTCGGGCTAGTTGTACCCAGTTGCAACAATCTCAATAACATAAAATTTACAAGAAACATGCAAGAATTTCACTTACATGTAAGGCTTCCATACTTAGCTGATTCTCCAAGCTACTTTCTAGGGTGTTTTGGCAATGGATAAAGAATAAATGAAGAAGAAAAGCTTATTTCTTCTAATTTGTTTTATTTTAATTTCTATTTATTTACAATTATGTCATTATCATTCATTTTTCTATCATTTTTAATTCTAATTGCCATCCCACACATTAATTATGGTTTAATTGTTACTTAAGTCCTTCCTCAACTATTAAATAATCAATTTGATCACCTAATTTTAATAATTACTAACTTTTACACTTTTTACAAATTAGTCCTTTTTCTTCAACTAACTATTTAAACGTTAAAATTTCTTAACCAAATTTTAATATGACTTTAATGAATCTATGAATATTCTAAAAATAATATTTATAAGTCAACATGATGAAATTTTATGGTCTCGAATCATTGTTTCGTCACTACTGAAAATAGGGCTGTTACAAGTAATGCCATTCTAGAGTCTTTCCCTCGAGATGTAACAACGCAGTCTTGATCTTGTCACCTTCAGGCCAGCTTTAGCCTCAAAATACTATTTTAGTTTGAACCACCACGCCCTGAAGTCCGAACCATCGAAATGAGGACAAGCTATTATGTAATTTCTTTTTAACAACACCTCTGGTTGGGCACGATTTGGGTCTCCTTCCAGTAGTGATGGTGTTCCATGGTGAGAACCTCCTGCTGTCTCTTTAAGAGGAAAACCAGAGGGAGGTCCTCTTAAAATCCCTTTTTCTTTTTCTCGAGTAGCTTCGTTGTTGGTAGACCCTGATGGAACAAAGTACTGTTCAAATAAATCGAGGAGTCCAAATCTAAATTCTTCCTTGAACCCAAGTAAGCGGACTTCAAACTTGGCATCCAATCTCGACTCCATTTGTGATAGTTCACCTTGCACCTTCACCATTTCTTGTTGCAAAATATTGACTTTCTTTTGAACATGAGAAGTTACACCTTCCCTGGTCATCGAAATCGGTAGCTCTGATATCTTGTTAAGAGTTAAACCAGAATGTAGAAATTTGCAGAAACAAGGTTAAAAGGAAGAAAAAGAGAGAGAGAGAACTTAGAGGAGGAGAGGAAAATGTATAAAAACTGTATTGCTCATCATTCTTCTTACATCCAGACAATATTTAAAAGGAAATAAAACAAACAATTGACAATTGACCTGCCAAAATAACTAATCGTCTGTTACTTAAAATATTAAAATGCATCGTTTTCATTAAGGTCGAAAGGTTCTATTCTGCTCCAAGCCAAATACACACCGTTTTATTTTGCTCGGTTTTTAGCTCATATCATTGAATTGTTATAAAAAAAATATTTTAATATCTTTTAAGGAATTTAATATTTTAAGTGAATGAATTTATAAAATATATGTTGAAATGAGAAAGGAAAAAATAAATAATATAAAGATATGAATATCTTAAATCAAACCATATAGATAAACTTATATAACAAATGTATTTTTATTTTCTTATCTTTCCTTGTTTGTGCTTTCTCTTTATTTTCCCTCCTTTCCTCTCTTTCTTTACTTTCTCTCTTGCTACAGTGTCCTTTCTCTTTATTTGGCCTCCTTTCCTCTCTTTCTTTACTTTCTCTCTTGCTACAGTGCCTCCTAATCCTATGCATTCTTTTTATAGTGTTTTATAGATTACATATTTTATATAAAAAATTGTTTCCTATAAAAAGGAATTAATTAACCATTGAGTGTTGTTGGAAGATAAGCTAACATGTAATCTACTATTTAGTTAACTCCGTTGAAAAATAGGTATAACTATAAATTTAGTTTTTCAATCTTTGCAACTTTTATTAATTTGAATCCTACTATTTTTATTTTTTTAAAAATATAATTAAATAATTGAACTTAATCTCAACTTTTAAATAGATAATAAACTTTTAGTTTAATTAAATTACATCATTTAACTTTAATTACTAACAATTTAAGTCACTTAAAAACGTTGCTAAATTTTTTTTAATGAAGTAACTGAATTAACATTCTTACTTTGCATGCTTTTAAGTTTATTTTTTCAAAGTTCAATCAGGTGACAAGATAGGGGTTCAAAATTTTTTTCTTCTTAGTGCCAATGATAATATTAGAATAAATATTAGATTACCATTAGAGATTAATGTTAGATTGGTATTAGATTATGGTTTATTTTAAAATTAATAGGATATCGTTTAGGTGATTATTATACATATTTTGGTTCTCTCTCCGCAATTAAATTAGACTGGAAGGCAGCTTTTCTTTAGAATTTCTTCAAGCTTTGGCTTCTTGCAATTGTGTATGTGTCAAATGACTTAAAATTATCTCTTTTTATAGTGTCAATTGCTTGAATAAAAGAGAATACTAATAGAATTTAACTGCTTCCTTTGATAGTTCTACAATAATTTAAACTCCTTTATTTATTATTTATCTCTTAATTAATTTTAATTAATTAGAGAAAAATGATTATGACACAAATATGATGTTATTATTTTTATCAATGGTAGTTTTTGTTTGACCCACGGTAATTTCAACTTGATACATGCCACTTTGTAATTGGTCGGAGAATTTTCTTCGTCTACAAACCCAAAAATAGATGGAAAGTTAATATATGTTAACTTTGTTGACGTGATATTCATGTGTATGTCACATGATCAATTAATTAAATTTTTAAAATTAAAAAAATTTAAAAATATATTTTTAATTTTTAATTTTAATTAATTAATTAATTGTTGAAATGGAATCCATATGACAATTTACGGGTATGTCACGTCAGCAAAATTAATAAATGTTAACTTTTTGTTGTAAAGTTAAATGGAACGCTAAATTGATTTTTTTATAAAGTTAAAGAACTAAATAAGTTATTATGCCTTTGTGATATTACATAAAATAAAAATACAAGGTAAAAATATATTTATTTATTTTATGAAAAAACTATTCATAGCACTACATATTTATATTAAAATCTTTTATGTTAAATTATAATGTAAAATAAGTCTTTAAAAATTCTAATTAAATATAAAATATTTTTAATACTATAATTATATATGTGTAATAAATATATAATTAATAAATCCTAAAATCTATAAAATTTAAAATTAATGACAATAAAAAATGTATGACATTATATATTAATATTTAATAATACAATAACTATTTTTATATTTATCATAGATGATTAAACATGATTTATTATACAATACTAATAACGTTAATAATAAATTTAATTTTGATGACTTGTGAATTTAGGTTGTACTTTTTCTTTTATTTTTTTAATAATTTGAGAACTTAGGTTTTACTTTTATTCTTGATTGATTAATGTTTAATGTTTTAATTGATATTAAATGTTTATTACTAGTATTATCTTAATATAATTTTTTAAATTTATACTGGTTTTATCTTTATTTAAATTGGATTTTGAATAAAGTTTAAATTGAGTTTAGATTTAACTTCGGACTTGGATTTAAATATATATTAGATTTAATAGATTTAAAGTTGGTTAATTTGATTTAAAGGGTTTTGAATTTTGAAAAATTAACTAATTACAAAACCTGACCTTAAATTGAAACTCCCCATTAAATTGAAAAATCAAATTTATTCATTGGTTAATTGAATTAGCTCGATTTGGTCAATTAAATTAATTTTACCACGTCAGTGTATTTTAATAATGTTAGTTAAATACATAAAAAAAATATTGAATTAATTTTAATTTTTTCATAAAAAATTTAAGTTGCTATAGATTAATATAAACGCATTGGACGGAAGCAGTCAAGAAACAGAGGCTTCAGGTGAAGATTTAAAACTAGAAAAGAAAAGGAAGAAAGCGTTTCCATTTCACACTTGCGTGCGGAGGTAGGGACACTCAAACACCTGTCTCATTATGATCTACCGGATTGGAAGAGAATTGTTTCAATCAATCAAATCCACGTCTGAACACACTTGTCTTTGGACTGCAGGTCGCTCTTCTTTTTCAACTCGCAACTCAACTGATGTTTGTTGCTTTCTCCATTTATTAAACATCAAATTCATTCTTAGCTCTGGGTCTCTGTGTTTTTCCTTCTTATATACCTTCAAATCTTAGTAACTTCATTTCTAAGATTTAAAGCTTCTTTAATGGAAATCGCTTCAGGCAAATGGTTATCTCAACTGGTAAATATTGTTCTTCCATTGCTTCCAACCATCTCAAGATATTATATACATATTTATTTTATTATATGAATTTTATGATGGTATGATGGGCAGGAAATGGAGGATCCCACTTTATTCCCACAATACCAAATGATAAACCCTATTGACTATTCATTTCATGATATCAATTTTCACTCTGAAAACTATTCATCCAATCCATATTATACCATTGGTAATTCATTCATTGAAGCTTCTCACGAGGTCGACGACTTTAAAAGGCCAATGAAAGAACTCAAAACCAACAGTTGGAACTCTTGCATTACAGAAAATAACATCCCACCACCGCCAAAGCCTTCTTCTTCTTCCTCGTCTTCTCATTTAATCTCCTTCGACAACTCCAATTCATACTATGCTGTAGAGTATGACGTGAAACCGAAAAATGAGGTGGGTTCATTCACAAGGACCCCATTACATGCTCAAGATCATGTTCTTGCTGAAAGAAAACGCCGTGAAAAGCTTAGCCAGAGTTTCATTTCTCTTTCGGCACTTATTCCTGGCCTCAAAAAGGTAAGAAGTCTTTCTGTCTAATTATATATATTCAAAGATTTCAGTCTAGTTTGGGCTTTAAAATTAACTTGTGAGACATCTTTGGACTATTGTGCCTATGCAGACGGATAAGGCTTCAGTTCTGGGAGACGCTATCACATACTTGAAAAAACTTCAGGATCGAGTTAATGTGCTGGAGGAACAAGTTGCTAAGAAAAAAATGGAATCAGTAATCTTTGTGAGGAAAACCCAAATTTATGCAGATGATGAGACATCTTCTTCTGATGAGAGCGTCCATGGACAATCTAACAACCCTTTCCCCGAGATCGAAGCAAGAGTTTCAGACAAGGATGTGCTCATTAGAATCCACTGCAAGAACAACAAAGGTTGCATATCAAACATCATAAACGAGGTCGAAAAGCTTCATCTCTTTGTGCTCAATAGCCACGTCTTGCCCTTTGGACAAGCCACTCTTGACATAACCATTACTGCTCAGGTAATTTATTCAGGTTTGCTTCTCAAATCGAACTTATACATAATGATAAGTATTTGTTTATACAACCCTTGAGACTTAAGCTTTAATTTCATGGTTATTATACAATATTGCAGATGGAAGCTGAGTTTTCAATGACAGTGAAAGATCTTGTGAAAAGCCTACGACTGGCTTTGCTGAAGTTCATCATATGATGAACTTGCAACACCATGTTCACACTGAGCCCTTGACATCCCATGTAAGTTTTCCTGCGAAGCATAAATTACAGCAAGACCAAGATGGAGAGTTCAAGTTATCAAAATATCCTTCGTGATGAGCACATAGATTTAATTATCAAAACTAGAGAATATAGTTTAAATCATTTTGAAGAAGATTACAAGCATAAATGATGTATAGAAGAAAAAGGAAGATTATGTGTTGGTGAGGAATGATGGTTGTAATAGTTGTTTGCAAGGCACCGACAGATGAAGACCTTGTGAGAGATTGTAATATGCCACAGTTTCTCTCTTTTGACTTTTTGATTCTTCGATTTCTCTAGTCTGTATCTGTTTTCCAACTATACTTATTATAAAAAGTGCTGGTTTTGAATTTGTTCCAGGATTAATATGAGTATATATCCTTTCTTTTAATATTATTATTTTTTCATATTTTATACATTTTAAAAAATAAAATATATCCTTAGTACAATTTATATACAATTTTTTACTATTTCACCTATAATCATTATTAAAAAAATTTAAATATAATATTTTCTTTCACTCATACAGTAGGTGTGATATAATGTAGTAAACATAAAATTTATGTTTCATGGGTATGTATATATTGATTAAGTGTAATCATTAATCATGTCCAATTCAATTATGAAATTAAAAAAAAAATATTATTTTTATACAATAAATACTATTTTAAAGGCATTTTGTATAAATCTTGAAAAATATATATAACAAAATTTGAAAAAAAACACAATTTAAAATTTAAATTTCAATCAAAACTACATTTGATTTTAAATCAATTTTTTTATAAGTTATTACGTAACTTTTTTCACCCATAAACTTAATAAATATTATCACAATTTTAATGTAAGTTATATTTTGTCAAGAATACTTTGGAATATTTGGGTATTTTACATTGTTTCAAAGCAAGCATTAACTGTTTCTACCAAAAAGGCATGCATTAATTAAGAGATAACTTAAAAATTAACTCCTTTAATGTTATAACTTGAAATTTCTCAAGCCTCCTCTTTGCCATTAGATAACAGTGAGGTTATTATTCGAGAGATAGCAAATATTATGTAGAGAAAGGGATATATCGTGGGAGGATATGAGGCATAAAGGGGTGCTTTGTGTTGAAATTTATAATTGTTAATTGAATAGAAAAGATATTGCTTGAATGGAAGTGGACATTGAAGATGGCACCGTAATAAATACAATAAAAATAGAGAAAAAATTATTTATGCAGATTGATTTCTTTACGTTTGTGGAGTCGAGTTTAATGAAAGTTGGAGGCTGAGAGTTGCTCGGGAAAGTTGTGAAGTTTAGGGTATTAAAAGAAAGTGAAACAGTGAAAAGGGAGGATTAGTCCAAATCAGAAGAAGTCACCAAGCAATTTATCCCAATGACAGGGTTCACTTGTTTTCCAATTCAATAATGGATTGGCAATACGGGTTCACATGTTGTAGGCTGTTTATTGTTAGAGAACGTATGAGGGAAGTGTATTTTGGTTTTCTTTGTAACCTCCCAATAGGTTTTATGATATAATAATATATTTAATTTTAGCCGAGCAAATAAAAATTGGGTTGAAGAACCCAAATGTGTAAGACCAAATAAAATAGCTAATTAACCAACAGTTTTTGGCGACATTTAGCAATTAATGAATCAGATGAAACCAAACCGACCAAATACACAGCATTTGGAAGAAGTTTGTAATGAAAAGAAGTCTGCAACAAGAGATTATAGAGTCAAAGTCGGGAAACTACGTGTGAGAAGGAATAGAGATAATTGCTACAACCTTTGTCCCAAAATCATTGTCGGTGCTGATATTATTTCCTACGTGGTGACTACGAGCTGAACAATGGTTGACCACTAAATACATGTAGAATATTGTAATTTAGGCCCTTCCTTTTCATACATCTTTGATTGTTCCACTTCATCACAAATTAAATGCTTCTATATATCCAATAAATTTGGAGTTCCCCCACCTAAATGTTAGGCAACTAATTCAAATTTTAATATGATTTTGTACTTTCATAAAAATTATTATTAAATATTTTAGGTCACACTCATTTAGATCATACAAATCAAGTAAACTAAAATTTACAGTTAAACGTAAAATTGACATTCGAGCTATATCACATTTCTCACTTGTGTTCTTCTGGTCAAAAGTGGTATCTAAACTATCAATCAATAATAACATTTTATGCCAACCAATAAAAACATGACATGTGTCATGTTGTATACTTTTTCAGTAAAATAAGATAAATTTGATAATTTAGGTGTTACTTTTAATAAGGAAAAAGTTTTAGGTACCTAAATGAGAAAAATAATATAGTTTTTGTAGCTAGACTTAAAATTTTCTAGTTACTTATTTTATGTAATTAAATGGATTTAATATTATAGATCCATATATTCACTTCAAGCCATAGATAATCTTTATCAAAGGCAAATTTAGTTTTTTTTTTTAAAGATCAATGTATCATTTATGTTTGTTTATTGTTCATAAATACTAATTCTTTTAAAGTTTGTAGGTGTCCCTCCCAACAATGTCAGCTATATGGATTTGAACCTAAGTTTCCCCTAAGAGTACAAGCACCCAACCTTTATTAGTAAATTTAGATTTGATTTATTATTATTATTTTAAAAAATTGATACACTAAGAATAGAATTTAAAAATTTCACAAGCAAAATCCAGATGATGATGTATATAAGATATAGTAAAAACTTAAAAAGAAAAAACTATATAAAAAACATGAGACACAATGACAAATTTATAATTTTACTTGTGGAATTTTAAATGTCACTAAGAATTACAATTTATTTAGTAGTTATAAAATAACTTTAATTACTATTTATAACCTTGGCAATTTATTGATTAATCTTAGAAATGTGAATGTAAATGATGAGTAGTTTGAATTGCAAATGTCATATCCATTGCCGTCTAATAAATATATTATTATTTGATATGTAAGTGGTAGAATTTAAATAATTATATAAACTTTAATCATTATTAATGAGATTATTTTTCACCATTTATAAAATAAATGTGAAAAGTATTGATGAGTGTATCAACAAATAGAAATAAAAAAAAGGAAAAAAATATATATTTGAACCGGTTTTATGAGTTTAGATGAATAAGCGAACCTATGAAAATGTAGATGAGATGAATATGGAGGATTAAAGAACAGAAAGTTAGCTTTGGCCTTTTACTTTGCTTTCTTTTGGGACAGGTTGGTGAAGGTTTGGTGAGTTTGGTCAAAATTTTTAATATTTGTTCCCTAATCATATCAATGCACAATAATTCCTTCCCTTCATTGAAAATGACTTCGTACGGTTGTACCTTTATTCCCTCATTACTTTTTTTATTTAAATATTCCTTAATTTCTAGAAATTAACTTTGAAGAAATAAATATACTTAGATTTTTATATCTACAACATAATGTTCTTGTCACTAAATTAAAAGATTTTAGGCAAAAATAAATTGTTATATGTACAGTATTTTTTATCCATAACTTATTTAGAAATTATATGATTACATGAATATCCTAATTGATAGAATTTTTGTGGTTTTTCCTTTATTTTTTTTCTTTCAATCATAAAATTAATGTAAACATACTTTTCTAAGTATTAATATAGCGGTAAGACAATTGCACTCTTAAGAAGAGACATATGTTCAAATCTTAGATATGACATTGCAAAGAGTAGCAGCTATAAACTCTAAACATGAACGGTAAAATGAATATGGAGAATATCAAAATGTAAAAATACTTTTCTATAAGATAATGAATAAAAACATTCTTTCTCATAATATAATTAATATAAGAATATCTTCCGATAAAAAATTAAAAAATGAAAAGAAAAAAAATGTAATTTAGTAAACTTCATTTTTATTGATATTAGTGGCAAAAAGTGAATCTTTAAGTACCATAATTAATGGTTTTATTTATTATCATATTATATATATTATAAAAATATATGTAAACAATAATTATAAAAAAAAATAAAAGGATGGGTAATGATTTAAAAAGTAAGTTAGTTTGTATATAGTTATATATCTATAACATCATAATAAAATATTTTATTAAGTTTGATATCACAAGTTAAATAACACCAACTAACTTGTATAAATGCCAAAGTTGTTGTTGATGTTGTTGTTTTTTTAAAACAGAGATGTTTCTATCATTTAAACATTTATAAATTAAATATTTGTTGTTGATGTTGTTGTTTTTTTAAAACAGAGATATTTCTATCATTTAAACATTTATAAATTAAATATATCTAGTATTCTCAAGCTAACTGCGTAAAAAATTATTTTCTCAATTAAAACTATCTTTGTTTTTTTGTAATAAAAAAAAAACCCACTACCTATTATTATTATTCATGTAACTTCTCATTATTAGAAAAAAATTCCTATCCAATTTTTTAAAATTATTATTTTCAAAATTTATATATGAAATATTATTAATTTAAATATAAATTTACATTTAATATATTATCTTTTCATCCATGTTATGTTTTTCACAAACTTTTTTGGAGATAGACTTGTTTAAGAAATGGACTACTCACCCAAGTCCGAAGGTGCACTCGGAATATGGGAGAGTTTAAATAAAAGTATAAAGCGCGAAAAATGGCATTGGGAAATTAATTAGGCTCATTGTAAAATATGAGTCCAATTTGGGCTTTAACATTCAAAACCCGAGCCCAACCTATTTTCTACTTTGTAATATATATTTATTTTATTTTTATATAGTAAGTAATTTATATAAAATAAAATAAAATATAATGTAAACATTAAAATCTATGTTAATTTTTCTGTGTTTAAAATTTAATAAAAGAAGTTCACAAAAAAATAAAAGAAAAACATTAAATTAATAAATATTAAATTAAAAATAACATATTTTTTAAAAAAGAATTAAAAATATTGGTAAGCCTAAAACGAGTTTGGGTTAGTAATTTTCAAATATGGATGGGTTTGAGCAAAACTTGAGACTCATATTTCGAGTCAAATCAGGCTTGAGGAAGTATGAAATGTGCTAATATCACTATATTGGCCTAGCTAGACCTGGCTCATGAACACTTCTATTTGGATATCAAGATTTAATTAGTTCATATATATATATATATATACACCCCTAGTTTATATATAGATATGCATACATATGAAATAACTTTTTTTTGTCGGTATCTACCATCAACAACAGTGACTAATCCTCTCGCTGCAAATGCTATTCGAAAAGGTAAATGATTGGCCATGAAATGTGCTCCATTACCATAAATGAGGATTGAACACTCGACCACATGGTTAAGGTTAAATAACTTTAAAATTTTAAGAAAACAATTTAAAAAAAATTAAAAATAAATTTTATACCTTCTATTCTATAAATGTAAATGTTAAAATTGAATAAAGGTATTTTGTCCTTTTTAATTAAATTGGTGTCTCGCTAACTCAGCCATAAGTTTTATATAAGTATAAATCATATAATATATTTCTATCTTATTTTCCTTTTTTAAACTTAATTTTACCAGTTTCTTTTGTTTTTTTTTTTTTGAATATATCGAATTTAAATTTTCAAATAAATTACTATATATGTATGCATATGACCTCTAGTTCATAATTGCAACCAAATCGTTAAAAATTAGTTGAATAAATTAAACACCAGTTAAAATGGGTTAAAGTTAGTTTAAATATTTAATTTTATTGTTATAATTTATAAAATGAATGTTTATATTTATATTATTATTTATTTACATCAAGTTTTTTTTCTTCTTATTTTCCTAATTTTTTGATGCATTTTCAGGAATTTTTTTTTTAAATTTTTTCATGATTAAACTAAAGATCAATCGATTGAATCGAGAATTAGTGGTCTGCCTGTCTTATTACCGATTCGATTTTTACAACATTGCATATTATCTCCTATATATTCGCATGATCACTATGTGTGTATGTGTATATATATATATATATATATATATATATATGATCACTAATCAGAAATATGAAAAGACAACAATCTATTAATTCTAAATTTCAAACATAAAAACGAACCCTTAGTTGTCACAATTTGTGCATATAATCTTGTTCATGATTTGTTAATTAGGTTTATTTAATTCATTGCAAAGTTTGTGTCTATAATCAAATTAAATTTGAATTTAAATTTCACCAAAAGAAAATAAATTTGAATTTAAATTGTCTTAAATATTTTAAATAACTTTTTTATAACTTAATTTTAGGTTGCGTAAGATTAAATTTTTTAATTATAAATTTCACCCATTTTTTTTAAAAAAATTAAAAAGTTAATCTTTAGAATTTGATGAAAATTTGAGAAGTTAGTGTAGATGTTAGTAAATGCATAAATTTTAATTGTTGATTTTTGCTAGTTTATTGTGACAATATTTGTTTTTGGTAATTTATTGAATTATTAACTCTCATATCAACAACTTAAGAGTAAGGCTGAGTAGTAAAGAATTATATCCAGTTTTATATAAATACATATAACAAAAAGGAGAAATTTTGTTTCCCTTTAATCAAGCCTTGCCACCTTGATTTCATACATTAAATATGGTTTATCATTGAAAGGGGATGCAATAGAAAAAGTCATGGGGTTTATCATCAAAGGATTTAGAGTAATGCTTGGGCGGTTAATTTTATGAAGTTATTTATGAATATTGTCAACACTTGTTTATTCAAACGTCTTTGAATTAAAGCATAAAAGATTTGGCTTAATTAATTCCAAAGTTTTGAATTAATGAACATTCTTGGATTCCATCTCCATGCAAATTCATTAATCAAGAAAGAGAAGGGGCCATGCCGCTGATTTCAAAATCATTCTCATTCTTAATTTTGGAAACAATATTCACGCATTATTCGACATAAAAGATACTTTAAAAAATAGGTTTTATTTTTATTTCGATACTATATTATCCTTCCCAATCATTCTCTTCTTGTTTCCAGGAAGTTTCTTTTCGAAACATTAATATTCTAACCGGAAGATGACTTTCTTGTATTTCTATTTTAATATTTGAGCTTTTCTGGTCCATAAATTTAAAATTATTTTCTAGTAGGCTCATTTAAATTAATAGAGATTGGATTCAAATTTCACATATAATTTTTATTCTTTTACATTTATAATATTTATATTTAATACTAAAATTATTTTTTTCTTTTATCTATTTTAACTTCTTTTTAGTATGGTTACAAAATGGTCACGTCTCTCTTGTTTATGTTTTATTATTTTAAATATAGCTCGATTGAAATGGATATAAAGATGCTTGAAAGGTTTTACGTTGAATGATAGAATAGTAAATTTTTAAAAATAAATTTACGGTGATTCAAGTTATATGAATGATAAAATAGGAAATTTTTTTTTGGTGTAAATAAAACATAGAGAAGTAAAAAAAAAAAAAAAAAAAAAAAACTAAAAGCACCACTAATCTTATCAGTATCAAGGGTTTCAAGTAACTTCGTAGGGGGTTTTGGCGAGACATGTACCCGTTTCGCATCTGTGGTAACCATCTTTACAATACAATCAACAACATGATTAGACTCCCTAGGTATATGCCTTATCACCCAATTTTCTTTATTCTGTAATAGCTTCTGAATTCATACGACCAATGCTAAAATCGGGTTTGGTGAAGTTCTCCCTTAGATTGCTTGGAATGCCTTAAGGCTATCAATTTGGATCAAGATTCTATGGAAGCCCCTATCTTGCAATATGGTCAACCCATTAAGAATGCCTTATAACTCAGCTTCAAAATTTGAGTATACCCCTAAGAAGTGGTTAAAACCCATAATCTATTCCCCTAAATGATTTCGCACCACTCCCCCTGCATACTCCAAACCTGTATTTAAATTAACTGCACCATTAGTATGCAAATGAATCTAGTTATTTGATAAAGGATCCCCCGAAGGAAAAACATCTTCGATTCATTCCTTCCTTATGCATGGTCAAAAATTGTCTTGCCCAAGTAATAGAAACTTTAACAATCTCATCCGCTTTCCATGTCAAGCTTTGGAAAACAAACAAATTTCTATTCTTCCAAATGTGCCATGCAATAAGGTCAAATAAACTTGCCTAACTAACTTCTACAAAATCCAACAGTTTATTAGACTTTAAATTAGAGACTAACCAATCATAGAGATTTGTTGTGAAAAACCTGCTTCCTTGATTTGTAGGTATCATCTATCTCCACACTTCTTTTGCTGCATAATAGTCTCTAAGCAAATGAAGAATATCTTTTGTAGCATGCCCATAAACCAAACAAGACCCTTATTAACCAAAACCTCATCATACCCGTTCCATGTTAGTGAGCAAGCATTGCTTGAAAATGAGCCATAAAAAGAAGTGAACTCTTAAAGGACCCTTAACTTCTAAGGAGTTTTCCAAATTTCTTCCCTAGAGTTCTAGTAGTTCTCTCTAAGTGAGCGGTAAGCACACTTAATCGAGAAAGCACCTGTTGAGTTCGATAACCAAGAAATTCGATCCGACCTCGCTTTTGGATGTGGTGGCAGAACACTCACAATGAGCCTAATGATATTTTTTGGAATCCATATACGAAAAAAAATCAAGATTCCAATTATCTTCTGAAGTAACCATTTCTTCAAGTAAACAATCAGCTTTTAGATTCCCATGCGAAGGTATCCATTTAATTAAAGGTCCAATCTGTGGCAGCCAATGATGTCACCAATATCTGACAGACTTTCTATCACCAACCAACCACACTAGATTTTCTCTAAACAGTGGACATATTTTTGACAAGCCTTTCCAAAGAAAAGAGCTATTACTTTTCGGCACACAATCCTTCATACCATACTTCGATTGAAGAACCCTCACCCATAAGGCTTTGACATTTACCACTAAATTGAAACCCAATTTTATCATGAAAAAATATTTTAATCTTCCAATATTTTTAAACCAAGACCCCCACAAGAGCGTGGCTGACAAACTAAGCCCCAATTTACTAAAGGCATCTTCCTCTTCCCATTAGTAGAGCTACAAAAGAATTGCTTCACTAAACATTCAATCTATTCACAAATCCCTTTCGGGACCATTATAGACTGAATAAAATAGTTTGGAATGGATAAAAGCACATATTGTTCTAACGTGGCTCTTCTTGCAAATGACAATTGTCTCATATCCCAACTTAGAAGTTTACAGTAAATCTTGTCCACCACGAATCTTAAGGTACTTTTGGAAATTGTTTCATGAAATAAAGGAACCCCTATATAAGAACCAAGATCATGAACCTTCTAAAAACCCAGCATACTACTAATTTGATCTCCAAAAGTCTCATCAACACAATGAGGAAAAAAAATAAATATTGGTGTTTTGTGCGTTTACTTTATGACCAAAGTAATCAAAAAATCGATTCAAAAGTTCCTTTATAACTTGGGCATGTCTCAAATCTGCTTTACTAAAAATAACCAAATCATTAGCGAAAAAATAAGAAGATAAATTTGGCCATGACCTAGAAATTTTGATAGGACACCATTGACCATTTGAAATCGTTGAATGAATATCATGCCCAAGCCACTCCATGCATAATACGAATAAATATGGGGATAAAGCACACCATTGTTGAATCCCCGTTGTAGGCTTAAACTTCTATGTGGCGATCCCATTCCATAATATCTACATAGTAGAATTAGAAATGAAAAACATGATGACATTTCTTAAAAGATCCAGAATACCAACAGCCTTGAGGGATGCATCAATTAATTCCCACCTCACCTTATCGTAAGCTTTTCCAAGATCTATTTTAATCATCACCCATGCCTTCTTATTTTTTTTACATTCCATAGAATGAATGACTTCCTGGGCAATGATGATATTATCAATAATATTTCTTCCCATTATGAAGCCTGCCTGTTTTTTGGAGATGACTTTAGGGAAGACACTCCAAAATCGATTTATAAAGAACATAACACAAGCTTATATCGACCCGAAAGTCAGTGGTTTAGAAAATGTGGTTTTGGAACCCAATTTCTGTAAATCAGATCTGTAAATATTTTTATTAAATATTTACAGAGTTATTATAGAAGTGAATTGAATTTTGGTTAGGTAATTTCGTTGAGTTGGTGCTTAATTTAAGTACAAGGACTAAATTGCATGTAACACCCCAAACTCGGCCTAGACGCTTAGGTCGGATTATGAAAGTTACAACGTTTGCAAAAACATTGTTGATTATATTACATGAAAACTTATTTTTATTTTTAGAGTAATAAATTTATATAATTTATCAAAAACACAAGTTTTCAAAAGATCGTGTGTGAACATTTTAATGTAAACCTTGTTTTATTAATTTTATATGAACAATCCTAAATGTTTAACCAGTTGAGCTGTAAAACGTCGTAATTAATTTCAAAACCTTGCAGCAAAAAATACTTTAAAAATTCTTATCTCTTAAAATCTTAGGGTTTCATCAGTTATGTCATCTTGAGTGTGTTTACAGGCTATAATTAATACGTTTGCGAAAACAAATACCATAAACCAAAATTTAACGTTACAAAATAAATTAAAATCCAAAAGACCGTAAAGTTCAAAAGCAAAATCCAAAACATACTTATATCAAATTGTGTGAACCAAGCTCCTGAATCGCCACCAAGTTCTAAGACTAAAGGTCACCTAAAACATATTAAACAAACGGGTGAGCTAGAAGCCTAATGTGTGACTCGGTTCACAAACAATATATACTTATAACAAATACAAATGTAAATACAATCACAAAAATTTTACTTATAATGTACACATTACCAGAAACATATGTCAGATCGGAATGTCATATTTTCAGAACATATTTCGAATTGAAATATCATATTGTCATAAACATATATCAGACCAGAATGTCATGTTTTCAAAAACACATATATCATATCAGAATGTCATGTTAGACCAAAACAAATGCAGACACAGATTCTACCCCCATCCGCTACACACTAACTCCGTCTAAACAATCATAGCAATTAAGACTAGAAGAGTCCATCCATCCAATCACACCAATTCATGGTGGTATGCCACTCATATAAGTGCAACTGAGTTTCCAAATAGAAATATCGCGGTAATTCGCTAGAATGAAATATATGTGGTTAAGCCATTATAAATGCAGTCAAGTTGCCATAACTGATATTGTAGATACACCTCCAGAAGATGCAGCAATATTGTAGAATCACAATTCCTCCATCACATAACATATCCCACCTTAATGCTCATGCAAATACTAATAGGTATCATATTCACATGCACCATACATGCTTTTCATGTAATAGCCCATTTTTGGGTCAAACAGGAATAGTGGTTTCGGGACCACAAATATAAAGTAGAAATGTTTATTTTACTATTTCTTTAAGGTATATAGCATGATAGAATAATTGTGTGAAAATTTCGTTCAGAAATTTTATCGATTGAATACTCAATTTGACTAGAATGACTAAATTGCAATAGGTGTAAAATTTAAGTTTTATAGGCTAAAGGTAGTAATTTGTTATGAAATTATAAATTAGAGATCCTTAAATGGTAATTATACCATTATACTTTAGGATGGACAAAAATGGACATGGAGTAGGTAAAATTTCAAAGTTTAAATGAGGGGTAAATAGGTAATTTGGTAAATAAAGCCAAAATAACTAAATAAAAGATGTCATCTTCTTCAATTTAGTTCCTTATACTTGAAATTTTGGGAGAAACCATAGCTAGGGTTTTGGCCAAGCTTTCAAGCTCGATTTTAAGTATGTTCTTGTCCCGTTTTTAATGATTTTTATATTTTTAAGATCGTTGTAAATTGATTTAGCTATTTCAAGGACTAATTTGAAAGAAAATTAAAGTCCAAAATTTTACCTGTGTTGAATATGCTTGTATTTCAATGTTTGATAGTAGAAAATACATGTTTGTTGTTTGTTAAACGACTTTTGCAAAGTAATTTTCGACAAAAATGTCAAATAGGGACTTATTTGTAAAATTCTATAAAATGTGAAAAAAAAGTGTGAATAAATGAAAATGTGGACTTTTATGAGTACAAACAACATTTAGCTAGGCTTGGATTATAAAGAAATTGAAAGAAATTCATTTTACGAGCCTAGGGACTAAATTGGAAAATATTAAAAAGTTAAGGGTAAAAATGTAAATTTTTCCATAATGTATTTTAGGCTGAATTGAATAATGTGATGATTAAATAAGTTAAATGTGGTATTATAGATCAAGAAAAATGAAGTTCAGGTCTAGATCGGGGTAAAACCAAAGTAGTTGACGAATAGATCTCTTTGGCCTTCTTTGAAACCGAGGTAAGTTCGTATGTTGAATAAGCTTTACTTTAAATATGTTTAAATGCTTTAATTTATGCATTAAATTATGAAATCGACCTTACGGACACATTTGACAACAATTTGGCAAGTGAGAAATCCCAATCGAACCTTAAGAATGGATTAGGATACAAGTGACATGTCACTAGGGTTTTATGTTATGTGATCCGGGTGCTGGTCCTGTACGTTCTACCGGTGGCTGAGTATACCGGCATATTTTGTGGTTACTTGACAGCTTGTGTGAGTAGCACTGAGTAGCTACGTCTTGACTGACAGCTTGTGTGAGCAGGCCCGTTGTTGGCTCGAGAGCGAGCGTATATGTGATATGAGATAAAGGTAGCAATGGCTACACATGTGGCACCTTGTGTGCAAGGTTTTCGAGTATCCAAATTTATTATTCTGAGTGGTTCATTGGGTATGACAAGGATGAGAATGTATATGAAATTATTTCGAGATGGTACAGGTATGTACTTAAAGCTTATGATTATTAATTCGTGATATGATGATTTTAAGGTAAGTTTGTGATGGTGGTGATTTTTGACCATGAGATTATGGAAAATTACATTGCCTTATGTTATATTACTTGCATGTCAATGTATGGTAAGGTATGCTTATTTATTTCATACGAGCTTACTAAGCTATATAGCTTGCTCTGTTTTATTTTCCATGTTTTTTAGTGTCACCAAGCTAGCTTGGATTGGAGATCGTCAGAGATCGTATCACACTATCAACTGTCATTTTGGGTATCAATGATCTTAACATTTTGAGAATATGGCATGTATAGGGACTTGTTCATTTTATTATATGAGTCATTAAGAATTCGGCCAAATATATTGGCTTGTAATTGTCAAGGCTTGATGTGGTATTTGGCCATGAAACTTGGCTTATTTTGGTTGAATTGGTTGTAAGCTTATATAAATTTATATATGCATGCATGTGCAATTATCTCTTGTGTGATGTGGTTTATAAATGCTATGTAAATGGTTGAATGTGGCTTAATGGTTTTGGTTGTTGAATGGTTAAGATTGGCTCATTGGTGTGCTAGAAAAACTAAGTAATATTATGTATGTTATTGGTAGTCATATAGAATCTTGTAGAATGTGAGTTGGTATGATTTGGTTTGACAAATTATTGTGTTGAAAATGTGTTGAGTGAGGATTATGAAATGACATGATTTGGCCTTGTTTTGTGGATGTTTGGTTGCCTAAGTATATCATGATCTATGCCATTGAACTTGTGTGTGTGTAGGTGGAAATGAGGGTGAAAAATGGCTTGGTAAATAACTTTTATTTTATCCATATAGGTAGACACACGGGCGTGTGTCTAGAGTGTGTGTGACACACGGTCTACCCCATAGGCATGTGTTCCAGCCGTGTGTCCCCTGCACATTAATTTTGAGAAAAAGAATGCTCAGAATTGAGCACACGGGCAGAGACACGAGTGTGTGTCTTAGCCGTGTGAGGGACACGGCCTCAAGCACGGGCGTGTGTCCTGACCGTGTGAAGGCTGCACCTATTTTAGAAAATTTAATTAACCACACGGCCTAGCACACGGGTGTGTGACTTGGCTGTGTGACCTCAATTTGTTCATGCTTTGCAAAACAAAGAGTTACATGGGTTAAAGACACGAGCGTGCGTCACCACACGGCCTGTCCACACGAGCGTGTCCCAAACCACAAAAGCGTGTGACCCTTATGCATGGAAAAAATTTTCTAAGCTTGGTAAAAATTTTCCTAAGTGCTCAGTTTAGTCCCGAACCACTTCCAAAGCATGTTTTGGACCTTATAGGCTCGTATTAGGGACTTTATGATTGAATGCAAATGGTTTTAATTTGGTTGGAAATTTATGACTCGATATTGTTTGTTTGCTTGCAATGTGAGTCCGGTAATGCCTCATATCCTATTCCGGCATTGAATATGGATAAAGGGTGTTACATTTCACATCAGAACATACTGATAAAATTACCAGATTACAAATCATATACGAATTTCACATTTTAAACATACTTGCAATTGTAACACATACCTTATCCCTATCACGTACATTCGTAAAATATCAAATTTCATATTTTAGAATCACATTTAAGCCAAACAGACCCCATAAAAAGTCTAATTACAAATTTCAGCTTCTACCGAGCCTAAGTGAAAATTTTCAAAAAATGGGCCCACACAGGCCAAATAGCTCAAACTGTGTGTTGTCCACACGGTTTGGCACACGGCCGTGTGACGCAGAACAATTTCCAAAACAGTCTCTGTTTTCTAGTTTTCCTGAGTTTCTAATGTTGTTTCAGGTTAGATTCACGGACGTGATGACAGTTTTGATAAACCACCCAATGGCACACCCCAAATCTTACAAACAATCATTAAAATGGATCGATTAATGAGCAATTATCAACCCCGAAAACTGAATTCCATCCCTAAAATCCAACACAAGAATCCTCAAATCTGATCGTGACCCACTTTCCATGAAATTAACACCAAAATTAATCACTCTTAACTTGCTGAGAAATTGTTAAACATCGTATGATAATATCCTAAAACATGAAGACATACAATTCTCATCATTAATCACAGAAAGAAATCAGCAACAAACTTCACTTAACCATTCAAATTTTCCCACTTCAAAAAAGATCAATACTTCAAAACAAATTACACACTTACCAAACTTGTCGCAACATCTCAACGACACATGAAAGAAGATGAATTAAAATAGCAGAATCGTGAGGAACAAAAGTAACTTCTAGGTGAATCAAAAGAAGAATTTTGGAAGAAAATGGATGAAGGAAAAAGAAACTGAAAATTGAGTATAAAGGGAAAAACAAGGGGATGGCAAAATAAGAGAAATGATGAGAGAGTGAGACGATTGTGGGGAGAAAAATTAAGATATAATCCCTCACTTATTTTGTTTAGACTACCCACTAATTCCTATCAACCTCCACTAAATCTGATAACTAACCACTTACCAGATTCCTTTAGAGTTCAAAATAAAACAATTTTCACTTGCACACATAAGGATTCAAACACATGACCTCTAAGTAAGCTGAAGTCTTACCACTGAACCAACAAGCTCATTCTTGTTAATAAATGCACAAAAATAATTCTTAAACCAGATACCAAAAGCTAAAAGTTTAGACAAAATTGGCAAAAATACAACCAAAAGGATTTGAACCCAGAACCTTCTTCACACAAGCACAATCCCCTAATCACTGAACCAAATCAATTCACTTTACAAAATTTCACAATCATAACTAAAAATCAAGGTGTAACTACTCTTGGTTTCACAAACCCCATTTCTTCTAATCGGGTTTTTGGCATGCGGCATCGCATAAGTGGTAAAATTACAATTTACTAAAGAATTATAGCTAGGAGTTAAGTAAAGGGGTTAAAATAACAAATATTCACTAAATTAAAAACATATGGCCAGTTGTTAAACTATAGTGTATATATATTATATGTTATAATTTAAAAAATAAAATAAAACATAAAATAAAGCCATAATAAAATAATAGAAACTGGATTAAAAGAGAAACACAATTCTCTTTTCATCCTAACCAATTCGAAACAAAAGAGAAGGGGAGAAGACACACGGCTTAAGGTTTAAATTTTCAAGGTTAAATTGGTTAGTGCAATTTAGTCATTTTCTTGTAATTTTGACATTTTTGGAGCCCCAGTATTACGAGCTAGCTAACCCATATAGTATTTTTTGCTATTGTTCAAAATTTAAGATGTTTTCATTATTGAATAGTTAAAGTTTTAGGGACTAATTTGATAGATTTTTAGGTTAAAAGTGATAAAGGATTAAATTGTAAAGTCAATTCATTAATTTTTACAATAGTGACCAATTTGCGAAAAATTTAAAATTTTGGGATAGAAATGAAAAATAAGGAGTTAAATTAGGTTATGAGTGAAATTGGTATGAAAATTTAGGGTTAATTATGAAAGTTATGTTAGTTTTGGTTTTAGGGACTAAACTGAATAAATTGTAAAAGTTTCATAAATTACCAATTAAATGTGAAATTGTTTGCGTATTGATGAAATGTGTCGCTTATTTTGATCCGTAGCTAATGTCGACTCGAAATTCGCAAGAAAGAAAGGAAAAGAACATGTTGTCAGCGAGTAGCTCGGAGTATACGGTTGGTGTTTCTATAATTGGAACTATTTCAACTGATGCTTTTATACATTGCATTATTAGGTAAGTATATAAGGTAAGTTAGTCCTTTGAAATAATGTTGTGAAATACTAAATTTGAATTGAAATGATATGATCAAATGATTATTTTTGACAAGGGATTAAATTGCATAGTTGTAATAATAATGTATATTGTATGTGAAATTAAATTCGATATGGAAATGAGACATTTTGTTATGTTTATGAATGAATGATTGAATTGGTGAATTGGCAATATGAGATTGAGTATTTGGTTTACAAATTGAATTGGAAAAACGATTACCTTATTAATTGTTCGGGTAGGGTTGGGTATAATTGACATGCCATAAGATAGGAAGAGATCAGGGTTTTACGATTACGTGTCGGGGAGTGCTGGGCACCCCATTTGTCGGTTATATTGACCAGTGCTGGGCACATCTATTTGTTGATTTTACCGACCAACAT
The DNA here is from genome assembly GCA_025698475.1 of Gossypium anomalum. Lineage (NCBI taxonomy): Eukaryota > Viridiplantae > Streptophyta > Magnoliopsida > Malvales > Malvaceae > Gossypium > Gossypium anomalum. Next base: position 49,400,616 of record CM046967.1, on the reverse strand, counting down.
AGGGCGCAATATATTTTTACGGATTTATCTGTCAGGCACTAGGTGCCAAACTTTGGTGTGTTGGTTGGATTTGCGTATCTGAGTCAGAGTCATGTTAATAGGGGAAAAATAAAAAGGAAAAATGAAATTGAAAGCGACAATGGAAATCAAAATTATAGTATATGAAATGAATGGAAATAAGGACAGTTGTGGACTTTTGATAATTATATAATGAATGTATGAAATAATAGTGTGATGATTCATGAAATACTCATGTTTGAATTGAATACTGAAGTTATAAAAGATGAATGAAGAATTATATGTTTCGTTTTATTTATCTTATTGCATTTTAATCATGTAATTGAATGTTTTGTATTATATTTAATTATTTAGACTATAGAATCACCATTGAATTATACTCAGAGTACATTTTGTTTTTCTTGTACGCAGGTTAGTTACCTAGTAGTTCTATTATCGTCTCGGCATCTAGCAACAATCCTGAACTCAAATGTTGGTGAATGGTCCTTTTTGGTTGTGACATGTACCTAGGTTATGATATACTTATTTTAGTCATTTTGAATCATGTTGGTTTTTAACGGTTTTGTAATTTTGTATAAGTGTGATGGTAATGGTCAAATTGTTGATAGCTTGAAAGTGGTTTGCTTTGGTTATTTTCTTAATGTTTTCATGAATGAGTTGGTTACATGCTTGGCTTTATGTTTGATGATTTCTTGAAATTAGTTGATACATGATATGTCTAGATTGTAAGGTTAAAATGGAAATTAAATATGGAATGGTTAAATGACTTAATGTGTTCAAGATTGGTATGTTTGATCATATTCATTTTGGTTATTTTGATTTGTTGAAATCTGGTGCCAATGAAGGCATATTGGTTAGACACTTAGGTTGAATGATTAAGTATATTTCAAGCATGTTTTAATGTGTTTTGAAGGTATGAAAATGGTTGATTTGGGTTTCACTTGGTACCCAAGTGATGAGTGAAGATTTGCCTTGTTTTGGAAGCCATTTTAAGTGCACATGACCTAGGACATGGGCTATCAGATAGTTGTGTGCCACACATGCCTCCTCATACGATCACGTGTCTTACTAATTTTAGGTGCAGGTTTTTCCCAAACGGTCATAGGTAGTTACACGGCCTGGAGACACTATTGTGTGACCCTCTTTTTGATTTGTACATGGCCTGTCCACACGACCATGTTCTTGAACCACACGGGCTGAGCCTTGTCACACAGCTTGGCAACATGGCCGTGTGACCCTTTTTTCACATGGCATCAGGCTGTTGCACGGTTTGTTCACACGACCATGTGAGCCATCCACACGGGCAAGGGGCATGGCTGTGTGTCCCCTGTTTTTAAAATTTTTCAGCTTTTTATTTTTAGTTCAAATTGATTTTTGTTCATTCCCTAACTATTTTAAAACTTCTGTATACTCAATAATTACCTGGAATAGATGGAATAGTACAATATATTTATGTTCGTATGTGATTAATTAATATTTATCTGTGATTTTTTATTTGTAAATTGTTTGTAATGGAGAAATTTTGTTAGTGGCATCCTATTGCTCGGGTCCGATGATCGAGTGAGTGTAATTCTTTTCCATTATCCTCAAGCTCACGTTTGCCGAGTGTGGGCTCGCTTCGAATAAGAAAATTTTTCATAAAAATTACCAATGAGGTAATTTCACAATTTCTTTAAACTTTTAGGCCAAGTTGTAAATAAGAAAAATATCTCTAGAAATTTTATAAAATAATTTATTCAGAGAATTTTCTCTCTACAAGTTTTTCTTGAATTCAAGTGTGTCAAAAATAATGACCCAAAACTCTTTTTAGAGAGAGTTTAGAGAGTTCAACTATGATTAAATTCAATCACTTTAATATTAAATTAATATAATATTTATTAAGATAAATATTAGATTAAATTTAATATTAAATCTTATCAAATTAATAGAATATTTATCTACATGATAAACATTAAATTTAATTTAATATTAAAATAATCACTTTAATATTAAATTAATAGAATACTATTACGATAAATATTAAATTAAATTAAATATTAATTATTGGAATAGTTAATCTAAAATCAAATTCTCTGGTAGAGTTCTAGTATGAGTGTAATTTTTCACTGCTCAACCATCGAAGACCCACCGACGCCGACCATTTTCTAGCCATCGGAATGCCATCGTCACAGTTGCTAGCACCCTAAGATGGTTTGATTTCTACTGGATCAATCTGGGCCAGTGGCAGATGGGCCGATCTGATCTAGCCACCAATTGGACTGTCGACCTGGTTTCACATACTAGGCCCGATTCGACTAGTTTTTGGGTCTTGTTCTTAGTTTTGGGTTCTCGGGCCCAATTTACAATCCTAAGTCCAATTTTAAAGTTTAATTACCCATTGGGCCAATTGTCTGACTTGAAAATTAATTTCCAAAAATATTATATTAATTTTAATTAATCTGATTAATTTAATTTTACTTGATCAAAATTAATTTTCCCAAAAATCACTTATATTTTCCAAATTAATTTTTCAAGAAATCTCATTAATCAAATTTTCTATGTGAACAATTCTTACGATTTCCCAATTTAATTCCACATCAAATAAATCGACTTAATTAAATTATTCACAAAGTCGTAGGATTTTCTTCTAATTCAAATGCAGCTCGATCTAGCTTTTGTTGAGCTAGCAGAGAGACTAATTGGACATATACAATGATTGTCACTTGCGATAAGTTTTAAAATTTATAAATTACCGTACTTAAACTAACTATTATCATGATGAAGGCAAGCGCACCTATCGAACAGTAGTATAGTTTTAGCAAGACCGGATGTCGAACCCAAAGGAACTAAAAGTACTCGTATTAACTTTTTTTTTTTTATTATCTAGCCTAAGAATAATCAAGATTGTTTTAACTAACTACTTAACTAATCTAATACTGCACAGAAAATAGATTGGGGAAAATATTTTTGGAAAACTGATTGATTTTGGACAACACCTAAGGAAGAATCCACCTAAACTTCTCTTATTAACTGACTCTGAACCAGACGATTTATTCACTTGACTTGATCCGTAGAAATCCCTAAGTTATGTTATTATCCCTATTCAAGACTAATAAAGTCTAACCCTAGGTTGATTAATTGAAATCTCTTTCTAATTAAAACCCCTAGTTTTACATTAACTTGATCTGTGGATTCCCTTATTAGATTTGACTCTAATCTGGTAGATTTATGTCGTCCTATCTTTAGGATTGCATGCAACTCCGCTTAATTATGAGTGATCTACTCTTAGACAGGGACTATTTATCCTCCGAATAAGCACATCAATACTTGAATCAATATCTTGGAATATTCAAACAAGAGGTAAAGTCATAATTAAGAACAAATCAAGTATTTGTCATACAGTTCAAAAAATATTAACAAGATCCATCTTAGGTTTCATCCCCCTTAGGTATTTAGGGGATTTAGTTCATAACTATAAAAGAAAACATATCAGAAGAATGATAACAAAATATAAAGAAAACCCAAAAACCCCTGAAGGAAATTGAAGGGAGATCTTCAGTCTTGGAGGTGAATCGGGCTTCTGAGATGGATCAATCAGCTTCCTTCGAGTACTTCCTTGCTTCCTACTCTCTGTGTCCTTTTCAATCCTCCTCTAGGGTGTTTAAATAGGCTTTTAGAATGCCTAAAAGCCCTCAAAATTTCCCTTTTCCAAATCAAACTCAACTTGGGCTCGACAGGGACACACCCGTGTGTGATTGCTTCAGGCCGTGGTCAAGGCTGAGAGATAGACACGCCTGTGTTGAGGTTGCTTTAGGCCATGTTAGAGCCTACTAGAATGGAACAGGCGTGTGTGCTACCCTGTGAGGAAGTCGAGGTCGTGTTGTTTTCCCACGTCGGCCCATTTTCTCTGTTTTTGGCCCATTTCTTGTTCTTTTTGCTCTCCTGTGCTCACCTAAGTATAAAACATGAAATTAAAGGATTAGGAGCATCAAATTCACCAAATCTAAGGAGAAATCAGTCATAAATGTGTTAAGCATGAGATAATAATATGTATAAATTATGGTTTATCAAATACCTCCACACTTAAACGTTTGCTTGTCTTCAAGCAAAATCCTCAATTCACAATTAAGAATTCCATTTTCTCAACTTATAATTCCTATCAATAATATATCAAACTAATCCATGAGTAATCATACATTGAGAATTCAACTAGAAGAGCATTAAAGTTTCAAACATTCCAAGTTGAGTATTTTATCCCGAAAAACATAGGCATCTCCCCTTATCTAAGTAATCACCTTTGATTCAAAATCTCACGAAGTTTAACATCCTCACTAAAGATTCTCTCTAGTCACTCGAGGTGTTTAAGGACAACGAATTTAGCACTCAACAGTCAATATGAAAAATTATTATCATAGGCTTGCATGAATATCAAATCTCCACCACTATAAATTGAGAGGATACATCAATCAAAAGGTCTTTAGAGGGTTGTAACGAGGCTTTGGTTAGAAGGTGTGGTCACAAGCTGAAAGAGAAGGTTAAAATCGAGATTGAATTGAAGAATTACTTACTAGAAAAATATTTAATCATAGATTGTGTACAAAAGAGCTTCTTCTCAGAATATGGAATTAAACACTCAAGCTTCAAAAAATATGACTTATTGCTAATATATAGATATGTATGCATTTTTTTTAAGAACAAATCAAGTAACTAATTATCAAGAATAAGACATAGCTAAGCAATTTATTCAAATCAAATCTCGAAAAAAATAAGGATAAAATTAATTGAGGGGATTTCAACAATAATGAATTATGGGTTAATATTAAGGGTAAATCAATGAATGAGATGTTAGGCTCAAAGGGATTTACTAAGGGTTAATTGTGAAGGTAGGTTTTTCATGGCATGAGTGGGTTAAACCTAAGTGCCTCTATCATCTTGACCTATCAAATCAAATGGTGTGGTCTTGACATGCATAATCAAGCAAGTTCTAGAATAACAATTTGATATTGATGCACTCAAGCAACAATAAAAGTGAGCATGAAAGAAATAATAGATGCTTTAAAGGCTCAAAATCTCACAAAAATTATGGCTTTTTGATGTTTAAACTTGTGGATTTCAATTCAAAATAATACCTAAACTTGGGAAAACAACCTAAATTTTTAAATTCTCAAAAATCAACTTATCATGCTTAATTCTCTAATGTCTTAAAGTTTAAATAGTCAATGCATGGATGTCCTATGTTTTAACTCAAGATATATCAATAAAAATCATAAATTAATCAAAATTCATTCTAATAATGATATGAGGGATTTCTAAGAGAATAAGACAAAATTCAGGTATTGTTCTGATAGTGATATAATTGACTCCCCACACTTAAGATGTACATTGCCCTCAATGTACAAAGATAAAGTTAGTGACAATTATAGATATAAGATCATAAGATAGGGAGAGAAGTGAAACTTCCTGAATGTTAAATGAATGAACTCTTTAGGTTGGAGTTATGTAGAGTGGAGGAGAATACTCCGGTGGTAGTAAAGGTTGGGTTCCACAAGTGTTGCGCCAAAAGAATATTATATCTCATAGTGGCTATGGTCGTGGTCGAGCAGGGCATGGCGGTCGTGGAGAACCTTTTCTAGTGGAGTTTGAAGTTCCTAAGTGATGGTGAGCTTTGGAGCTCTTTATAACTATGATGAAATCAGGAACTCTTTAGGGATTATAAAGAAGAATAATTACTCGTAATGAAATAGCCGAAATTAAAATTTGTTTATAAAACCTAAAAATAGTATAAAAAAGAAATGATAATAATAAGAAAGATAAGAAATAAAAAATAAAAATAAAAAATAAAAAAAAAATTTTAAACATCATCATCGCCGGATGGTTCGCACGGTGGTGGTGGCGATGAAATGTGGAGGTGCTGACAAATCTGCTGTAGAGTAGCATCAATGTTATCAAAGTGCTGAAAATATTGCTGCTCAAATCGAGTCAGGTGCTCAGAGATGTCAGAATATGAAGCCGCCGCATGAACTGAACGATGGGTGGGTGGTGGCTGAGACGGTGGGTTCTCGTTTCGTAGAGGGACATCATCAGTAATGTCCTCGGGGGCGTCCTCCTCGATTGATTGGGCAAGACGATACTGAAGAGGGTAGGTTCCACGATGTTTTTCGATCATCCTCATACTTAGCATGCTCGAGATGCCTTGTGGAGACATTTGGCCAATGAGGGTAAGGGAGGATGCTTGTGCCGCTGTGTTGAGGAGCCTGAAGTGCCAAGCCAGTCGAGTTATACAGGGGCCAATAAAAATGACCCCCTTACGATGCCGCTCTGTCTGATGGCGAATGGCTAGGGCGATGAAATAGGCAAGGTCGAAGATATGCCCATGTGACATACACCATAAATAGAAGGCATCGTGAGTGTTGGCAACGTCGGTGCTCTCTCGCCGTCTTGTCAAAGTATGAGCTAAAATGGCATGTAGGTACCTCAAGGATAGGGCGAGAGTCGATGCTTTGGAGTAGCTAGGGTCGTAGGTGGCCGAGATAGGTACTAAAGCATTCCAGCACCGTGAAGGAGAATGATGGATGTGGCGGTTGAGAGTGTAAAGGTCGTTCTTCTCCTTGAAATTTTCCGTGTAGAGGCCCAATGCGGTACCAAACTTTGGGACGCTCAACTGGTAGACTAAACCGTCGAGGCGAAATTGAACCATTCCAAGATCATCGAAGTTGGTCATGACGTCTTGAAGATGGAAGGTCGAGCAAAGTTTGAGTGTGAGCTCGAGGTACGTCGGCTCGATAATCACAAAAAAGAGTTCCCATGGTTCGGTTGTCAGAAGAGCTTTGACCGCGTCAGCTAGTTGGACTTGTTCAAGTGCAGCCCAATCAATGCAGCGGCCCGCAACTAAATGTCGGGCCCGAAGTATCTGAAAAAGTTCTTCCTGGGGTTCCACGGGAAACTGAAGGAAGGGGTGGTGAATCTCTGCGGTAGGACCCAAAGATGACGTTGCTCCTTTCCTTTTCTTTGAAGCGGGGATGGCTGTAACAACCCTAAATTGACCCTAGTCGGAAAGTGGTTTCGGGACCACAAAACCGAATTATAAAAATAAAGAACCGTTAGTTTCTATGTTTAATGTGCATGAATATGCATGTGTGAAAATTTCAATCTTTAATTTATTCATTTGAGTGTGAATCTTTTAATAGGACTTATATGAGAAAAATGTGAAATATGATAGGTAATTCTAGAAATGATCCAATAAGGCATGAAATCAAAAGGGTGGACTTGCATGTCAATTTCCCCATTTTGCTAATAGTGGCCGGCCATGACAATGATGATAAGCAATATGTGTTTGTAATAATAATAAAATAATGTATTATTGGTATAAAAAAATAATAATAAAAATGGGGTTAAACTAATTAGATGAATAAAACAAAGAAAGAAATTAGTGTTCATCTTTTTAGCATCCTTTGGCCGAAACTTTAAGAAGAAAGGGGAAGAGGAAAACAAGCAATTGATCACTCCTAGTCTTGATTAAGGTAAGAATTCATGATAACTTTTGAAATTGTTGAATGTAATGAGTTAGTTACTAAGTCTCTTAGTTAGCCCATGTCCAAATTTTGAATTTTTGGTTGGTACTATGAGTAATAGGTTAAGAGAAAAAAATGTTCAAGAAATGGTTGTTGTTCATGTTATTTGGAGGAAAAGTGATACATAGGTGAATTAGAGCTTAGCAAATAAGCACATGTGGGCAATTGTTGTTACATGGAAAAGAATCGGCTAACAAGGGTGTTCTAGGGCCGAATGTGGTTTTAGGCAATTGGGTAATGTATGCATTTTTAATTGATAGAATGAAGAGGATGCTTTAAATTGTGTTAAGAACAATTGTATGTTAAAACAAGGTTTGCTAAGCTAGCTATTAAGGTGAAATACAAATGTTAACAATTGATTTCTAGTATATATATATATGTGTATTAACCGAATTTTGAACTTGAATAATGGCTTGAACACCATGTGTTGTATTGAGAATGTTGAAGTGAATTTGTAGATAATTAATTGATGAATTCGATTGTTAATATACATGCTTAAATAAAATGTATGCAAGGAATGTTTGAAAGAGTGAGCTAGTATTAAACTGCTTGGGGACAGCAGCAGTAAGGTGGTTTTGGAAAATCACCATAAATTGTAGGAGTTGAGTTAGAAGCTGGATAAACTATGTCATTAAAGCTTGAAGAGTCTAGTTTCTTACAAAGGAAGCTATAGAAACGAATGAGTTACCGATTTCGAGATATTTGAAGTATTGTGGGGTTGAGTCGAAATGACTAATAGATTTCCTGTTCTGTTTTTATAAAATCAGTATAAATTGTACAAAAATGGCCTTAAGATAAAATTTATATGCTTAGATTCCTTAATGAGTCTAGTTTCAAATGAAATAAGTGAGAACACATTTTGAATTCTGTACAATGAGAAATCTGATTCGTAGCAAAGAATGGTCAGTTTAGTCAAGCAGTGAAACAAGGTGAAATTTAAGAAAAATCTGGTAGGGATTGGCTAGACTAAAAATTATGAAAATTTTATGGCTAAAAGATAAATTAGTCTATTTTCGAGGAAAATTTACGGTCTTTGATTTGGAGTTTTGCAGCTCAAGTTATAAGTAAATTAATGACTGTTTCTCAGTAACTCAGCTTATGGGGAAGTTGTGATTACTAATGAATTACTTGTTGATTTTTATAAGCTTACTATAAGTTGTATGTGTGAAATTCGAATATATATATGTGTGCTATATTCTGAAAGTAATACTTGAGTAATTGATTAATGGTTAGTTTAAAATTTATTGATTAAGCTCAAGAGCATAGAGGGGCAACCTCGGATAAGGGAAAAGCTAAAGTCGCATGAATAGCCAACCCGAACTTGTTCGAGAAAGATACAAGGTAAGTCTTTGAGTAATGGAATATAACTTATGTTTAGACATAGAAATTATCTAATTATGATTGCGATGAATAATTTATGACTTAGTGGTCTTGCTTGCGTCACATGACCAAACAAATAGGTAAAGTACTTGTTTGTAACCGTATAATAATAGAAAGTTTCTGGAATAATGAAACGAGAACATATCATTGGTTATGACTAGTGAATTAATTGTAAAATAGTTAGAAAGAATGCTGAAATTGTATTCAAGTATCAAAGTGTTGTTTAAATGTGTATGTATGTATGAATGTTGATCAAGGTTTGAAACCGAGCTAAGTCTCGAAGGGCTATAAGCCAGTGTTAAAAACCGGACTTGGTTCCGAAGGGCTTTAAGCCATTGTTAAAACCGGACTTAGTTCCGACGGGCTCTGCGCCAGTGTTATTGCCGAACTTAGTTTCAAAGGGCCTTTAAGCCAGCAGCGCAAACTGAGCTTAGTCTCGAAGGGCTTCTGAGCCAGTTCTAAGATTCGGGTAGTTCACCAGGATGTCTTCGCCGGCCTATTAATTGGGTTGATAAACCGTAAGTATGCACAAGAGAATTTATATAATGCATGTCAAATTAATTCCAAGCATAAGTACAACTTAACGTGAAGTGATCAAGTAAGTAAATGCTTTCGTTGAGGATATGATTAATTGTTATATTTCGTATTTCGAAAGTCGGCAATTATGCTTAGACTATTGTTTAAAATCCTTTGAATGTTTATGATTGGTTTAGAAGGTATGAGTACTAACTTAGGCGATTTCAACATCACTAGTAGGCTACATATATATGCATGAGAGTTGTCTGAAAATTTGAGAAGATTGTATTCGGTTATAAATTAAAGAAATATATGGAAGTATTGATTTCTTTATGATATGATCGATAAGGAAGTATCTTCGTTATGTTTGGATTCGGCCCAAGGGTGATTCATATAGAGACGATATTAATATGCTAATTTCCTAGATGATTTCATTACTTAAAGCTTACTAAGCATTGAAATGCTTATTCTTTTGTTTTGCTTCTCTGTTTTATAGATTTTGCTCGTCATCCATCGGATTCGGAAGTTCCAAAGTCGAAGTCAACCACACTATCTAAGCTTTTTGGTACATTTTTGATCAAATTGTGATAATGGCATGTATAGGATCGACTTTGTAATTTGACCTAGTACCTTTTGGTGATATATATATATATGTATAGCCATACGCAAATGGCTTATTTAGTCAACTTGCATTTTTTTTTCTAGATGATGGAAGTGTTTATGAATGTGATCGATAATGCTCGAATGTTTTATTTATATGGTTGATATTTAGAAAAGAAATCAAGGCTTAGTTAGCAACACTCCTTACCCCTCCGGCGACGGATACGGGCGAGGGGTGTTACAATGGCAACCTTTTTACCACGTGAAGTTGACATTATATACCTACAAGAAGAACCATTATTTCGTCTAAATGAATGGAAAAAAAACAGGTAAACAAATTTGAAAAGGAAAAAGCCATGAATTTAAACTGACGATTTC